>CP139503.1:43309778-43973702 GCA_021014915.2 Artemisia tridentata subsp. tridentata | reverse complement strand
AACCAATAACTAACTAGATAATGTGCACACAAGACAATGTTAACGTAGCTAACGTCTGTTCTCATCCAATTTTTGATATGTTACAATGGTCTTCCAGTAGACCCACTGCAGAACTTGGAGCATCCACCACAGGAGATGCAGAACAAATGCCACAAAGGTAATAAACTATTTCTCTTTGTACATAAGATTTTGGTAAGATATTTATTAATCCGCCATCAAACAAGGTTTACAGTTTCTTTCTATTTCACTTGCCCAGCCCATATCACACTTTTCTGATCCTGTTTTCTATTGTACTTTTTATTATCTGCAACAAGCGTTGCAATCTTTGCTTGGGTTTAATGACACAATCCTGCAATTTTCTTCTAGCTTTAAACCACATTCAGCAGCTGCTACTGATGACGTCGTGGGATCAGCAGGCCACGAACATACGTGAGTTGCTAGTTTTCTATTTCACTTTATATAATAGTTGTGAGTTGTGACAAATAATTAAAGGGTTAATTCCATATATATCCAATTTAAACCATAAAATGTCATATTTATTCAACAAAAGTTCATAGTGGGGTCATATCTACCCATTTTCTATATTAAATTGGTTAAAACTCAATTTACATTATTAAATACCCATTATACCCTTAATACACCGTATTACTAGTCTATAAACTACTTTGTATTCTGAGTAAAACATGTGAAGGCTTCTCATTTCTTTCTTTTGAAACTAAACTGACAAAATATGATCTCTGCAGTCTGCACTAGAAAACATTTATTAAACAGTTTGACTCTCGCCCGTTTAATTACTCATATATAGTTAATTAGTTACATTTATGAATTTGACTACTGAGTATTATGATTTTGACAAAATGAACATCAGATGGTTAGTAATTTAACTATAAGAAGAAATGGGCCAAGATGGGTTTGATGCTCCGAAATACTATATTCAAACATATAATGTACAGTAATAGATAACAAAACAATTGAATTATGCTGGAAACTGGAAACCGAAACACCCAAAAATGACCAAAGAGCAAATGTGTTCAATGAAAATCATATACTTTGCAAAACATCTAAGATCCGGTCACAGTACAAAACACGAGGCTAGTAGTGAAGGGTATGATGGGTATTTAATGATGTAAATTTGAGTTCTTATTACATCAATAGTAAAATGGATATATATGTCAAATTTGATCTTTGAATTGGGTATACATGACATTATAATTTTTTGTTGGGTAAATATGACATTTCTAAGTTTAGATTGGATATATATGGAATTAACCCATAATTAAAAAGCTGCAGCATTCTCGGCTTTGCTAAAACATAAGGCTTAGTAGTTACAGTGAAAGAAATAAATTAAATTAAGAACTTAGTGCTCAACTTCTTACAAGTTCATCTATTACAATTCCGTTTCAGGTTTTCAATTCGAACCGCAATTCCACCAACACTAGACGCTCATCAGACCCTGTCCAAGTGAGTAATTACTTATTTGGACCAATAATTATTTTTACCGCAAGTCTCAACCCACTGATATTTTGAAACTTTACTTTTAATCATTTTTCTTGTCAATTTTTAAGAAAAATTTGCTTTTTATTTTTCAGAAGCATGGAGATTGATGATACAACTTTCATCCAACCTGAGTGAGTGAACTAAGTTAAAGTATTTAAATACATTGCAGTTTTGACCACCCACATGCATGAGTTGCCAGTTTCTATTTCACATTTTAAAAAAGTTGTGGCAAATTATTAAAGAGCTGGAGCAAATGTGGGTTTTGCTACAACAAAAGGCTTAATAGTTATAGTGAAAGAACAACAAAGCAAGTTAGGAACTTAGTGCTCAACTTCTCAGTCCATCATCTTACAATTTTATTACAGGAATGCGGTTCCAGTCACAATTTCACCAGCACAAGACACTCCTCAGACCCCACCTAGGTGAGTTCCTACTTATTTGGACAATAAATTTTACGGCAAGTCCCAACACATGGATATTTTGCAACTTTTTTGTTAATCATCTTTCGTGTCAATTTGTGAACATTTTTTTTTTTTTTTTCCCCCAGAAATAGCAAGGTGGGCATTGGTGATGTATCAACTGTCTTCCAATCTAAGTGAGTGAATCTAATTTAAGTATTTAAATATGCTTTAATTTTGACCTATGTGGTTATATTGTACCATGTGTGTGTGTGTGTGTGTGTGTGCGTGCAGAATTGTATTTTGTTAATTTAGTGTTTTGCTTATTGAGTAATAAAAGTGTTTTATGTCATCGTGATTATCCAAAGAATCAAATATGATACATCTAACTGATAGTGTGAGTAATGATGTTAAAATGTTTGGTTGTATAATCCCTCAGAAAACGTTTTTGTCATAATACATCAAGAAATTTGGGCCTAAAGGAGTTCTTTTTGTCTAATTAGTTAAGATGGAAATCCAATTAAAGGTGGCTAAATGGCTGGTAGTTTGTAGTGTGAGTCAATATGATACATCTCTACGTTGTAGTGTGAGTTACGATAATTTGATAAAAAGAAAAGGAGTAATATAAATATTTCAAACTGCAGTAGATGTTAGAAATGTTAAAATGCTTGGTTGTATCACCCTCAATAAAAAAAATGGTCACGATGCATTAGAGCGCTGGGTGTGGTCTTCCCCGAGCCTCGCCATCGTGACATGGCACATTCGCCATTCCTCGCCACGACACCGGTGGATCTCGCCAAAGCTTGCCAAAGTTCAGCTCGTCGTCTGCACGACGAAGGAAACTACCGTCCTTTGTGTCAGTGGTTGTGATTTGTTATTTTCTTTTATAATGGTTGTGTGTGTGAATAAGTGTGTATGTGGGGCCCAAATGAGTAAGTTGTGGTATGTTATGATAAAGGGGGGTTGTAAAGGGAGGTTTGTCATGGTAACGTGGCACCCCGTGGGACCCAAATGAGTAGTTTTGGGATGCCATGACACCCATTGCTCTTATAGAATTTTGCGCCTAAAGCAGCTTTTTGTCTTCGTGCTTAGTCAAAAAGGTGAGCCCACTAAAAGTGACTACATGATTCATTAATTATTAGTCGATCAAACAAAATTTTAATCTCTTAAAACTTTTCTTCTAGGTCTGAAGAATATACAACCATCACTGAAACCACGGGCAACACCAATTTCACCACTCCGTGGTGAGTAGCTAATTATTGATTGTACATTTTATGTTTCCAAGTTTTTTAACTAATTTGTTAACAAGCTTTGGCAATCTTTTTTCATGAAACATGAAATGCTTACCTACTTTATATGTACATAATTTGCGTTTTAAACAAATTGTATTCAAATATATTTCCGTTACAACTCTTGAAAACAGGAGAAATACTTATGTGAATCCTATGTGAGTAGTCTCTGTTGACCACTTAAAAATAGTTGTGACACTAACTAACGAGTTAAAAAAAATTCTTTAGTGTTATTGCAGGATGCACTATATAACAAGGCTTGGTCTTAAATCAGCTCCACAAGAAGCTCAACCCCAAACTAAGTGAGTGAATACAAATTAAGTTTATAAGTCAGTGTAATTTTCCCTTAGTGTTATATTTGTACTATATGTGTTGCTGAATTTGAGTTTGATAAATGTATTGTTGAGTAATTGTAGTATATATATATTTTAATCCTTCTGCTTATCAACTTTCTAGTTGTAACTTTATTTATATATTTATTTATTTATTTTTTATTTTTTTATTATTTTTTTTTTATTTTTTTGTTACAGGAATAGTGATTTGGAAGAGGGTCATGATATAACTCGACAAGATGCTCAGTACCAAAACAAGTGAGTGAATACAAATGAAGTTTGTATGTGTGGCGCAGTTTTGCCCTTGTGTTTGTATTATACATTTGTACTGATGTGTGGCAGAATTAGAGGTTTTAAGTTGTCCAGTTTTTTGCATTACAGTCATACAAAAATGTTTCTTTGGGTAGTTACATTCTGAATTTCTAACTGTATCATGATTATTATACAAATAGTTGATATAAAATAAAAGTTTTGAACTTGCTGGACCTCAAAACCAAATGAATAGATAATGTTTATCAAGTATATTGTAACTTTCCCCTTGTAAATCTGCAGAATTTTTGGTTATTATGTTTGTTGAGTTTCATATTACTTAATAATCTTTTTCTTCTCAGTTATTTTGGATATTTATTGCTCTCACTTGGTGTTGCAGAAATGACATTGTGAAAAGGGGTCGTGAATCAGCTCAACGACGAGCTCAACGCCAAACCGAGTGAGTAAATACAAGTGAAGTTTATATATACAGAGTACTTTTGTTCATTGTGTCATATTGTGCAGATGTGTAGTTGATCTATTCAGTATATGTATTTCATTCATATGAAACTGCTTTCTTGGTTCATTGCGCTCTGAACTTGGTACATGTTATCAATAGACTATCCAAAGAGTTAGTATATGACAAAAGAGTTTTGAACTTGTTGGAGTATCAAAATACAGAGAAGCTAACAATTTGACCCATAAATGCTTACTTAGAAGTTTGAATGTTTTAAAAAGCTTTGTGAAGCATTTCTACAGCTTCCAATTCTACCTTAGCTAGCAGAGTATAAAATTATTACAACACCAATGTCTACTCAATGGATACTTGGCTAAGCTTGTCCAAAAAAAGGTCCCTACAATGCCTTATGCTAAAGCCTTTACCTAGTCTTCAACGCGTCTTTTAGTTGATTTTTCCATGTCTAGAATTACACAGATTTTGCTCAAAAAAAGAATTACACAGATTGCAAGTCAATTGATAAATCATTGTTAAGCTACTGATCGGATATTGGTAACTGTTGACGAACCAGAGCGTGTGATGATGGAGCCACCTGACCTTTTATTTTTATTTTTTTGGTCAAAATTTACTAACTGCTGCAGCCACCTCTGACCTTGTGATGATACGTCTTTACCCAAAAAAGACCGTGTGATGATACACATTTCCAAGCTAAACATATATTACTGATAAATCACAATTTTATGACAGGATGAAAGACTCTGCTAGCGAGGTGATTTGTTAGGCTGTTAATAGCAATCTATATGATAATGCTAGGATGCTAGAAGTCAGTCACCAAGAGAAAATACGCAATACTTTTTAGGTGTAAATCGGGATGCTTCGCGTATGCAGTGATAGCCGTGTTGGGGCTTCTAAAGCTGTACAAATCTAACAGGAAAACACAGTCTCAACCCACTCAAATTATGCAACTGTATTTTTTTTTATCATGTTCAAGCTGTCTAATAAGAGCAATATGATATGTTGACTTCTAAAAGGATTTGGGGAAACTTCGTTTAAGCTGTAAATGCTTATTTGTTCTTTTATGATTCTGGGATTGATTCGACATAAGAGGCTTATAGGTCAAGTCAATCTGCAAAGGTTAGAGTTTTTTGGGTAAAGGGGAGTAATCCTGCACCCTGGTAAATAAATAACCAAAAAACGTTTAAGTACAAAGGATATGGGTGAATCCCATATCTCAGCCCGTTACATGGGCACTTACATGATCAACAGATCAAACCACTATATAAGAATGACATGCCATTCTTATAACTTACAAAATAAAATTTACACCTACAATGACTATACAAGTGAATATAAAAATGAAAACAAAATCTTGAATCACTTAGGTAGCATCAACACCATAGTCATTGTAGAACTTCCAAATAAGGTTTTAACCCTAACTTCCAAGAACCGAGTACAAAGGTTTTTGAACAAGAACCCTCAAACTTGACTTCCAGCTACGAAGGTTTTTGAACAAGCACACCTCCAAACTTGACTTCCATGACATTGTTGAAGCTTCAAAAATCACAACGAAATCCAAAATAGCCCCAACATTCCTTGATCCATTGCAAACTGCTATTATTAGTTTGCAGACAATAATAGCCTAGATAGGATTGGAGTAAGATGCAATACGGATCAAAATGGAACCATAGGGTGTAAAGACCCTAACTTACACAATAAACATCATAAAAAACAGCTCCTTGTCAACCAATATGAATAGCAGCATCACAATACATTAGGACCTGACTTTATGACAGCAGCAATGCGTATACCATTGCAAGCAGCTTCATTGCAGCATGAATACCACACTCAAGGGTGGATAAGAATGAAAATCAAGGCAACATGAGGCTAACTATAGACGAACCATAGGGCATAACCACCCTAACTTACCCAATAAACATCATAATAACCAGAACCGGACTAATATTCATGACCAGCAGTCTCTCGAAGCATTAGGACCAGTTTGGATATGATAACAGGGTTAGAACAAACCCTAACTTCCAGCGTTAATTAACAAGACCCATGAATGCATAAGAACCTAATAGATCATCGTAACAGCAGCACTACATAGGGGATAATAATAGGGTTTACCCAAAACCCTAACGTCCAATGCGATCTTAAACACAGACCATCAAACCCCAAGGAATGTGCAGATCGAACCCACAAACTTCCAATAGGAGCAGGAACATAACGAATAACAGACCAAAGCATGAAGATCAACACCACCAGGTCTGGTAGTCGATAGACTCGATATAATAACATCCTAACTTCCAGCACAAGCAAAAACATGACCAGATAATTAAACAATAACGTACACAGGTCATAGAATAGAGATATAGGGTTTTTGAACAAGGTTGCCCTAAAACTTGACTATCATCTCTCTTAAAACCCACTTACAGAAAACGTGCATCAGCAATTGAACAAGTAGACGATCAAGCCAACCCAGGCACAAACAAATGATATATATGAAACCCTAAAATTAGGGTTTCGCAATTAATAGCACAGCAACCACCACAGATCGTATAAAAAATTAAGGATGAATCAGACCACGATCAACCATAAATCAAAACCCTAAAGAAAACGCGATTACACTAAGAATCATCCAAGAAGGACGGATCTGTAAGAAATCGATTAAAGTATAGTTAGGGTGAGCCGATTTAAGTGTAGGAAACCAGTACCCATGGAGATTTCGAAAGATATATAAAAAGATGAGAAGCAACCGCCATCCCTTTTAGATATAAACACAACCCATCCAACGTATTGCATACCCTACAACGATTAGAGGGTAGAGAGGACGTTTTTAGGTGGTGTTATGGCCGGAAATTGAAGAGTGGGAGGCGGCCGGATTTCTCCATGGGAGAGAGAGAGAAACCATTTACAATTAGAATATCAGACTTGTAACATAAATAATTTTTTGTAGCATGACTGAAATGACTTCTAAGCTATCAATATTACTTTTAACATGCTTGTTATTTGCAGAGTGTAACATATAAGGATTTATTTTGCAGTTCCCAGGATGATGATGCTGGTGTATTAGCTCCCCTGCTAACTAAGTGAGTGAATATAACTGAAATTTGTACATATGTTTTGTTTAGATGACTCCTAGTGTATTACTTCAATATGAAACAGCCTTGTTGGTGACTACTTTTTAACTTGTTATAGTTGTTATCTTGATTACTTTTAAGTGTCCGAATAATAAATCTTCCAATTGAGAAACCATGCCTGATGGGTCATAACACAGAGTTTCTATTTTCTAAAAGTCAAACCATGTGGACATTAGGCACAAACGAACTGAGAAGAAATCACATGACACGCTTACACGGAACTTGGCTTCAAGAACAACCAACTTAACTATGTCTTGTGTATACAATTGGACACACATACTCAGCAACACTTCTTTTGTTGTTCGCGGTCTAGTTAACGTTGACAATGGACAAGAATGGTGACGACTAAAAAAGCTGCCAACTAAAATCAACCTGCTACCCTTATTTCATAAGCAAAATTATAATGGTTACATGAATAGACTAACAACTGAACTTCCCTTATTTCATAAGCAAAATTATAATGGTTACATGAATAGACTAAGAACTGAACTTGTGGTGATATGCATATGCTGCGTACAGGATCCACACATGATGCACTATGGTGTGCATTCGTCTCGCACATAGATAAATTTAGATTCCTTCATAAATGTTAAACCCAGTTTACCTGATATAAAGAAAGGGATATCACTAACCAGATTTCACTGCAACATCTATCATATTTTTTTAATAATGTTAAACAATATTTTGATTACTCCAGTTTACCTGATATAAATAAAGGGATTACTCTAGTTGCTTCAGCTGGCATTAAGGAGTCACTGGTTGCTATATCATTAACTTGTTATTGTAATTTTATTGAGCCACTTTTGCTTTGCTCGTGTGCATTTGTTTTTGTATGTATGTCTCAAATATCTGGTTATGACACATAGAATCCAGAACTTACATTGTCAGTGCATCAAAAATTTTATGACAGTGCATGATCCTGCTGAGGCGTCTCATCCTGCTCGCGAGGATTTACGGGCCCTATCCGAGCCGTTAAAAAATGTGCCCCTTAGACCCCTTATTGGGCTTATAAATTTATTATGGGTTATAGATTTAGTTATAAGATTGGAATTTAATTGGGCCCAAGTTTAAATGTTTAATACCTATTTAAAAAAATACACATAATATATATATAGGATTTTTTTTTATAAAAATGGGCCCTCGCGAAATCGGGCCCTAGCCGGTTGGCCTCCCCGGCCACCCTTAGAGCCGCCTCTAAAGTGTGCATGATCCTGCTCATCCTGCTCGCGATGTGATATACCTAGTTGAGATGTTAGTAGTCTTCTATGTGATCATGTTGGGCTATCTTAACTGGGGACCTACTAGGCATTCACCGAGACAAAGTAACACGATACTTTTTTGGGTGTCAATTGTGATGCTTGTATATGCGTTGGGAGCCGTGATTGGTGCTTTAAAACTGTACAAGATGGGTGAGGCTTGGGCATGGTGGGCATCATTCTTGAGCTACACCATATATCCTGCAGCATTGATTGGGTGTGCAGTACTCATCATGCTGGTATCTCTCCACTAGCATAGGTAAGCAATTGTTTCTCATACTCATGCACATTCCAATAACTAAAACTTCTATATTCTGATTGTGGGACCTGTAAGAGATACAAGACGCATATTTGAGGAATCATAGAAATAGGCCTCATTGTGTGCTTTTAAAGAACGCTTCAGGGGTTCGTCTTTTTTGGTAGTTGCCCTAATATACACTGATGATAAAATGCATCAAACATTCTAACATGCTTTATAAAACAAAGATGAAAAACATCATATAAATGCATTTAATTTTTTTTATAAATCAAAAACGGCATTCCTAGATTTATGATTAAAGTTTGTGTTACAACATATGTCTGGCCACCAGCCCAAAAACGAAGATGGCGCACCATACCATGGGTGGCGCCATGGCTGCTTGCGCCGTGGTGGCCAGCCACGCGGTGGGTTATTTTTTCTTTTATTTTTATTTTATTTTTTAATTATTTTTTTTTTTGAATTTGAACGTTGGGTAACGGCTATTTTGCCAAAAATACCACTTTTTTAAAAAATTTACCCCTTAAAAATCATATAAATACCTCCTTATTCTACCATTTTTCACTCTTCCAATTTAATTTATACTTCAACAATACTCAACTTTCTTTCAATTATGGATCCAAACAATCCCAACGACACCTATTACGACCCTTATGGTGTTTATTTTAAAGACGACCGAGAGCGATATCTTCGGGATTATGCGGCGTATGAACAATTTGTAGCTCTGTGTGATCAAGAAGCCGGGGGATCGGGATCGGGTCCTAAGAGGACGAGGGCATACATACCACGTGATCGAGAAGAGGCGGAACAACGTTTAATCGACGACTATTTTGGCGACGATAAGACTCCTAAATATCCTGA
The DNA here is from genome assembly GCA_021014915.2 of Artemisia tridentata subsp. tridentata. NCBI lineage: Eukaryota > Viridiplantae > Streptophyta > Magnoliopsida > Asterales > Asteraceae > Artemisia > Artemisia tridentata. The sequence continues at coordinate 43,963,967 of CP139503.1, read as the reverse complement.
AGAGAATTTTAGGCGAAGGTATCGTATGAGTTCTAGACTTTTTAATAAAATACTCCACGATATTTTAAGTTATGATGTTCCTCTTCCCGAGTACTTTTATTTTTTTAGACAACGTTACGATGCTACCGGTCGTGTGCACATCCGCCATCCGCCAACTGGCGTACGGCACTGCGCCTGATGCGTTTGATGAGTACTTGCAAATTGGTGAACGTTGTTCACGACAATGTTTAGAGCATTTTACTAAAAATGCATACATATTTTATACAATGTATTTAAGAAAGCCCACTTCAGCGGATGTTGAAAAAATATATGCATTGCATGAAGAAAAACATGGACTCCCAGGAATGCTCGGGAGTATTGATTGTATGCATTGGGATTGGAGAAATTGCCCAAAGGCCTTACAAGCTCAATTCAAAAGACGTGATCATAAATACCCAACTCTTATGTTAGAAGCGGTTGCGGATCAAAATTTATGGATTTGGCATGCATATTTTGGTGTCCCGAGGTCAAATAATGATCTTAATGTGTTATATGGTTCCCCGTTATTTGATGATGAACTTGCCGGTAGAGCTCCGGAATGTCCATTTGTAGTAAACGGACATACATGTAAGAAAGGTTGCTATTTAGCCGACGGCATTTATCCGGCATGGTCCGTGTTTGTCAAAACATTTTCTGTTGCAAGGAATGAAAAAACGTTAAGAGTTCAAGAAAGTTCTAGAAAAGATATTGAACGAGCTTTCGGAGTCCTACAAGGTCGTTGGGAAATTATACGACAACCCGCACGTGCTTACGAAATCAACGCGTTGAAAAGAATCATGTATTGTTGTATAATGTTACACAACATGATATTGGAAGACGAAGGATTCGAAGTGAATTTAAGAGATTTGTTCGTTGATCCAAGGCCGAACATTCCAGAGACTTGGACCGAAAGATGTGATCTACATGTTAGAAAAAACAAAGAACTTCGAGATAGAAAAGTGCACGACGATCTTCGACAAGACCTTGTGGAGCATGTATAGAACCTTAATTACTAGTTTGTAGTTTTTATTTCTTGTTTACGTATTATGTTTTCTATTTTTATGTAACTTGTTTTTATTAATGTAATGTGTTTTTTTTTTTTTTTTTTATTTAATGAAGTTTATTTTAGTTTATTAATATTGTGTATGTATTATTTTATGTAAAAAAAATAAAAATAAATAAAAATAAAAATAAATAAATAAAAATCCTATGGCACCACATTTTCTGGTGCCAACGGTAACGGCCAGAATGTGGTGCCATAGCATTTCTGCTGCCATAGAGACTTTTGCTGACGTGATCACTTTTTTTGCCATGGCTTGAAGCCATGGCACCACGGTACCCACCACTCTAAGTAAACAACTCATCCGAGCCGGTTAGCAGTTCAGGTACCGGTTATTTGGGTTTTTGAAGGCAAAACGGTGCATTCTTACATAATTCTAAAAACATCATTATCTGGTATTTTAAAAAAAAAATTAAAAAAATGCATCAGGCATGATTGTTTACCAGTAAGAAAATTTACAACTGAAATACAGTATAATAAAGCCCGATCAACTCTAATTTCTAGATATTGCTTTGCATGTAAAAGGTCACAAAAAATATAATCAAATACCCCAAACAAAGTAAGAATATGTATACGTAAGAAGGCTTACAGTTGTTAAACCCAAAACAAGATGATAGCAGCACGTATACATATTAAACTTGTATTTTCACAGCCATTGTTTATTAAACTGATAGCATGTGATCTATATAACGAAATAAACCCGTTTAGGCAGTTGATACCTGAATACACTAACACAGTTTTGGTTTAAGTCAGTTATTTGGGTTCGGATAGAAATGACATCCGCACTAATAGGCATATTAGTTCAAGAATTTTGGAAATAAACCATTATAAAAATCAAGGATATATAAAATACCTCAATACGAGTTTCAGCAGCAACAAATATTTGACTTTGGAATAGTAACAGGATTGCTTGCAGAAGCAGCTGACTTGCCATGATATAATTATGTTTGGCTTCAGGTTGTTGGACCAAGTGCCTCTCATATATATACAACTCTGTTGAAACTGCATACTCATCATCAGAAATTTGTGACTGCATACCCAATAGAAAGCAAAATAATAAGCTTCTAAACTCATGTAACCAAAATACTCTTCAATTTGCAATAGTATGAATTAACTCAAAACTAATGTGGACTGTGTTTTGCAGCTTTACGTGCAATGTCTCATGACTACAAATGCATGCACTATTTTCAAGACGACATTTAGAGTGTATGCCTTTTAATGCTCGAGAATTTGACTCTGCAACTTATGCTCCCAGTTTAGAAAAAAGTTTATAACTAATTCTTTCAGCTTAAAAAGAATGGGTATTGCTCGTTACTTAGATTGCTTATTAGAAAGAATGTGCTTTCCTGCACTGCTTATTCGATTTGAAAAGTACATATGTATTAAAGGGTGAAGAGAAAAATGAACCTTCTTTCATCTTGAAAAGAATTGGGATCTGAGAACCAGAGATCAAAAATAAGACTTAGCTTCTGTCTCATCTGCATAGGCATGTATCTTGACAAATGTAAGCCTTCCGTTGTTCACAATTTAAGACTTCTTGTAAATACCCTTTCAAGGTCAAAATTTCATATATATATATAAGATAGCTTCACTACTTCACACAAAGATTAAGCAAGAAAAAGTGAAAAACAAATCGATAAAGGTTGCAATTCCGTACCATTTTTCAGTTATTATTTAACTCTTAAGAGGTTAAATGGGTAACTTTAATAAATTAATCTATACAGAAAGCAGGTTGAGAGTTACCCAAAGTGTATTCTCAAATCATACATCCAACTAAATCGTTTTAACCAAGTATTTATAATAACAATGAAATTAAGTTGTTTTTGGAATCATATTCAAGGCATTAATAGTTCATGAAAAAGTATAAAGGAATGAACAAAAAAAGTTTTTTGAGTCAAATCATCCCAACCCAACCTGCTCATACTAGCTAAGAATATATATATCTAAAATTTTGACCTTGAAAAGGTATTTACAAGAAGTGTTAAATTGTGAACAACAGAAGGCTTACATTTGTCAAAATACATGCATATGCAGATGAGACAGAAGCTAAGTCTTATTTCTGATCTCGGGTTCTCAGATCCCAATTCTTTTCAAGATGAAAGAAGGTTCGTTTTTCTCTTCACTCTTTAATACGTATGTACTTTTCAAATCGAATAAGCAGTTAGAATATGCAAGAAAGCACATTCTTTCTAATAACCAATCTAAGCAACGAGTAATACCCATTCTTTTTAAGCTGAAAGAATTAGTTATAAACTTTTTTCTAAACTGGGAGCATAAGTTGCAGAGTAAATTCTCGAGCATTAAAAGGTATACACTCTGAATGTCGTCTTGAAAATAGTGCATGCATTTGTAGTCATGAGACATTGCACGTAAAGCTGCAAAACACAGTCCACATTAGTTTTGAGTTGATTCATACTATTGCAAATTGAAGAGTATTTTGGTTACATGAGTTTAGATGCTTATTATTTCGTTCCTCTATAATAATTTGAGAGCCGTGACCATCATCCACTAATTTGTCAATTTCAGTAAGCCTTTTTTGAATGGCTTTTTGATCATCGGACTTCTTTTTTCTAAAAGCCACATACTAGCTAAGAATATAGATATAAATACCCATTAAACAACATGTTATATAAACTGACATGCTATAAACATCAAAACAAATAGATCTTTAAGCAACTTAAAGTGTCAATCACCGAAGTGCAATGTTAGGGGGAGTTTGTTTAAACTTACATGTAGGCTTATGAGCTTACTTGATTTCGGCTTATATTTCATAAGCCTTGTTTTCCGGCTTATTTGGAGACTTACGGGCTTATATAAGTTTACTTATGGGCTTATATAAGTTTATCATATCATAATAAACTTATATAAGCCCACAAGTATCAAAATAAGCTGTAAAATTGGGGCTTATGAAATATAAGCCGAAACACAAATAAGTTAATAAGCCACATATAGCTTAGACAAACACCCCCTTAAAACATATAATTACAAAAGATTTCAAACAGCAGGTCTGGTGTTTCACATTTACCATCAAGCAACCTGCAGCACTAAGCATTTTACATTTTGCACATGCAAACAACTGGCAAGTATATTGCAGATCATTTAATAATATATACTTTTTTTTTAAACAGGTCAGATCACAAGAGCCTAAAACTTATTTTCCAAAAGATAGTTTGGAACATTTTATCAACAATTAAATGAAAGTTAGCATATGTCCCTTTATCATTTGTAACTATTTAGTTTTCAAACGACACAATACCAGATATCTTTAAAATATAAATCAGATATTCAAATTACACACATATAAAGAGAAACAAACGAGATACAAATGCAACATGAATCCAATTTAAAAACTGGACAACATAAATAAAAATTGATAATATACCTGATATCAAAGTGGGATTCATTCGTATTTTAGTTTCATTCATGGGTAGGTTAATTTCTTGTATGTGCAGGCGGCTGACGAAAAACTAGGGTTTAAAATTGGGGGTGATTTGTTTATTAAAAGTACGAGATAAGAAACATGTAAAGTGAAAGTACAATGGATTTTGAAACACAACTTTTACAAATATGGTATGTTTGATCCTTGAGCTTTTAGAAAAGTATATTATACGAGTAGTTTGAAACAATAATTCAAAAGTTTATGGAAATTAAAAAAATAAAATAATTTAGAGAAAATTACTGTGCTACCCATGTAAATGGGTAGCTGTCTCAATATGCCCAAACTTTTTGCCAAACTCAAAAATACCCATGCATCCTGCGTATAATCATATGCAGGTTTACGCAAGATTACGTGTCACGATCTAAGCTGTCCAAAAAAAAAATTAAAACATACATCTCGCGTATGTTTGTACGCAGAGTACGCAGGATACAAAAAAAAAACTATAAAGTAATATCTCGCGTATGTTTGTACGCAGACTAACACAAGATCTATAAAAAATTGAAAACTTATACGCTGGTTAGGGTTTGATGCTTTGATATATAAAAAAGGATCCCTTAAAATAAGGGTACGCAGGCATACGCAATATATATAAACAAGGATCCCTTAAAATAAGTTTAAAAAAATAAAAACAAACCCTAGTTAGGGTTTGATGCTTTGATGCTTAAAATAAGTGTAAAAAAAAACAAACCCTAGTTATCTGGATAATTTGGATGCTTAAAATAACTATAAAAAAAAAAATAATAAAAAAAAATAAAAAAAAAAAAAAAAAAAAAAAAAAAAAAAAAAAAAAACTAGTTTTGTTAAACCCTAATTCAACTACATTATCAAGAAACGAAGTATTGATATACCATAGTTGTTACTATTAATAAGGATTAATATAGCATAAAACTTACTTTTATTCAACTACAAAGAAAAAAAGATGAAGTTTATGTAAATAAACATTACATAGACAATATTAAAAGCTTCGGCCAATAAAAACTGTATCCTTGTCGTAAACCTGAACAATGTTCCTCAATGTAATGTTAAGACCAAAGGGTGTTGATTTTGGGGTAAACACTGAAACATTACGAAGTACCAACACAACTCCAACTTTGATAGAGTCTTTGTAACCCGATTCTTCTGTAAGGACTTTGTGATGAATTGTACCAGAGAATATCCCCGTTGGATCTTTAAGTGTCACTGTTAGCTCACCAAGTGCGGTAGGAGTACAAGTCTTGATTACAGCCACAACAAGTTCAAGTTTCCCTTTTATGATACAGTTTTTTATATTGCCAAGACAACCAGTTACGATGATACCTTCGCTATTACGCAGCTTATTAATAGCGCATAGCCATGGCCCACGCGAAAAATGATCATCTTCAACGACATCTTCTTTTATCTTCCTTACATATTCTTGTGTTGGCACTAGACAATAATCAGGGCCACCTTCCCTAATGTCCGCATTTTTTCGGAGAATAGCCGCTTGAATAATACCAGCTGGACCGGGTATTAACCTGTCCGGGATGTTTGAAGAGGTAGATGAAGCCCCAACATTATGTTGGTATCGTTTTGTGTAACCGGAATTGTTTTGTTGGGCCATTTTCTGAATTGTTAAATTTTTCTGGAGAGTAGATAATTTGATAATGGTGATATGTGTTTAGAGAAATTGAATTGTGAATGAGTTTTTATAGTTGAAATTGTGTTATATCTTGCGTAAAAAATTACACGTATGCGGGGTTGTCATAGATTAGTCAAATCATTGTCATAGACTTGTTACATCATTGTCATATCCCGCGTAAAAAATTACGCGTACGCGGGGTTGTCATAGACTAGTCACATCAATGTACGTATTTGTCACATCATTGTCATATTTCGGGTACAAAATTACATAGGCATGCAACTGTCATGTTTTGGTCACGTCATTGTATTAATATATAAAGCATAAGGTATATTGGCAACATTATGTTACCGGACACATAAATAAAAAACATTGAACATTAAGCACAAACAAATTGCATTAATTAGTTGTAGCATAAATTAAAAAGCCTAGAACAGTTTTAGAAACTAAAAAAGACATACATTGATAACCTTAAACACACCAAACTAAACCATATAGGTATTGTTTGGTTGATCAAGAAGAATTAGTGATTCTTTGTATGGGCCAATGAAAAACGAACCACCATTTGCTTCAATACCCATGTTTTGAAACTCCTGAGATGTTCGCTCGTACACTTGTAGTGAGTGAGCTATTTGTTGGTTGCTCTTAGCTTGAACAATTGGTTCTGCAGCCTTGGTAAATCCAAGTAATTTTACCTCATTGTCAATTGGGAATGGGATGGTGAATAGCACTGGACACGATGATACAACACCACCATCAAATTCTAATTCCCATGCGCACAAAACTTTGCACTCTTCTGCAAGGTAACTACCTGAAACTACTAGAGAGTTTCGTAGCTGCGATATATAGAATGGAGGCTGAACCATGGATCTTATCAATTGAGGTATGTCTTGCACTTGAAATTGGTGAGTAACCAAATCAAAAGAAACAATCATGTATCGTTTGTACGAAACACCATCACTATGAAAAAAAATTTCAGAACCTACCCAGAAAATTTTGCCGCCCACTACAGCTTGACCAGACCGTTTAATTCTAATTGATTCACGGGGCAAACGGTCATTTTCAAGATTGTTCCAACGTCTGGAGCTCAATGTATAAACTGACACATACCATGGTCCTTGACCGTAATACGGGTAATTAATCTTTAAAAGGGTAGGGTCTAAGTTGTCGGGACGGACACCGAAACCGATGACCATTTTTGGTGAATCAGGTTGATTCAAAAAAGTAGGGACGAATATTCCTACAGATCTTTTTATCGATGGGTTCCAAAGAACAACCATCATATTTGAACCATACGAAAAGCACCAGACACCTTCAGAAGTAGCAATTGGCTTAAGAGTTGGAAGATTCAAAGTTGTTTCTAGATTCGTAAAGGCTAAATTTTCATTTATGGAAAACATAAAACCAATATTACCTTGCATATATGTTAAATTGAAACAACACATATCTCTTTCACAAAAACCGTAACTACGGATGAAGTTCGGCAAGTCTATGGAAGACTTCCATCTCTTTGACATAGTACGAAACTATAGTAACGACTTAACTGGTAGTTTCTTCATGATATCAACTTGAAGGTCGAATGGTATGTTGTCCGACATTTTTTGAAAACGTCAAAAGGAATGTATTAGTAAATGTTTTTTAGTAAGCGGTGTAAAGGTTTGTGTGTAATTGGCGTAACAATCTAAGACTTAAATAGAGTATATCCCGCGTAAAAAATTACGCGTACGCGGGGTTGTCATATATTAGTCACGTCATTGTCATATAGTTGTCTAATCCGTGTCATATCCTGCGTAAAAAATTACGCGTACGCGGGGTTGTCAAATCATTATCATAGACTTGTCACATCATTGTCATAGACTTGCCACATCATTGTCATATTTCGGGCCTAATCTGTGTGATATCTAGCGTAAAAAAATACGCGTACACGGGGTTGTCATAGATTAGTCACATCAATGTATGTGTATTTAAGGAAAGATTTATATCGAAACGTAGCAACTACCTTTACTCTAATACAAAAAATTTCAGATACACATAGCAATGACTTCAGATATACATAAATTCAAATGCATATTACATTTTGATGACACTGAACGAGGTGTGGCTATGTATACTAACATCACGTACTCGTGGTTAGTTGATTATGTGCGTTCTAAATTCAATGTGGATCCCAATATTCGGCTGCATATTAAATTTCCGCACCCTTCGTTTGACGTTCAAATGGATATTACCGACGACGATGAGGTAACTTTTTTTACTGATTTCGCTTACTCGAATGCAGGAATGCCACATCTGTATGTGGTTAAAGTGAAAGAATTTGAAGAAACATCATGTTTTCGGTCCACCCAAAAAAAGGAAACGTTTTACAATTTTTTTGAAACAACAACTACTAACCAAAACATCGAGTCCTCTGCTTTTCAAGAAAGCTCATCTAATTTCTATAATAAAAACCATAGTAAGTCTTTTTTTGATGATGGCGAATCTAAAAATATTGAATCTAATGAATATGAAAATAATGGGTCCGGATACAAAGATGAGCCGTACTTCACAAACCCAGGATCCTCGTTTGCATTCGAGGAGGCCGATGAGGATGTCAAAGATGAAGAAAATGATGGTTTTTTTGGAGTTGGTAATAACCCAAAACCTATTCACCATGAATGGAAAAATATTTTTTCATTAACTCCTGCTGTTCCAGAAACACCTCTTTACCAGTCCAAACCAATAAGTTCAAACGAATACAATTGTGATTCTGATTTTTTTGTCGGAAAGTATTTTGAAACAAGAGGAAAAATAGACGTTGCAATTAGGTTGAAATGTTTAAAAGAAGGTTACCAGTTTTTAGTCCGAAAGTCGGAACCAGACAGGTTTGATTGTAAATGTTTTCATTATACACAGTGCCAATGGAGAATTAACTCTAAACGCATCCAAGGTACAGATGTGTTTGTAGTTACAGGTGTGAAAGATATTCACACGTGTCCCAAAACTCAAACATATCCTAACCATCGAAATGCAAATAAAAAAGTTATTGGTCACATTTTTAGTGAGAAGTTAAAAGACAATAGACGAGATTTAAAACCAAAAGATATGCAACAAGACATGTTGGCGCAATATAAAACAAGTATATCTTACCAACAAGCATGGAGAGGAAAGGATTATGGGTTACAAATGATTAGGGGTTCACCGACAAAATCGTTTGAAATGTTACCGTATTATTGTCACAACCTAGAAAAAAAAACCCGGGCACAATCACGCGTATCAAGACAAACAAAAACGGAGTTTTCGAGATGTTATTCGTTGCCATTGGTGTTTCAGTAAGTTATACTCATTTTTTTTAAATTAAATAAATGTTATATGTTATTATACTTTTACTTATTAAAAGGGGTTTACATTTTTTTTTTCATATTCGAAGTTTTGTACAAAATCTCCGCCCTCTGCTTGTAGTCGATGGGGCACATTTGAAGGGTCTATACAAAGGGACAAACTTGTTAGCTGTAGGCATGGATGGAAACAACCAAATTGTGCCCGTTGCTTACGGTATATGCAGAGGGGAGACTGGTGATTGTTGGTCATGGTGGTTTTCAGTCCTTAAAGAATGCATAGCCGATCGCGAGGATTTGGTTATCATATCTGATAGGCATCCTGCTATCGCGTTAGCAGTACGCAATGAATACCCGTTGGCGTTTCATGGTATTTGTTGTCGTCATCTAATGATGAATCTCTCTTTGAAAAAAAAAAACCAAGGGACTATATTGGAGTATATGCAAAGCGTATACACCTGAAGAATTTAAAAGGAGGATGCAAATACTACAGGCTATTCAGCCTGAGGCATACAACAAGCTAATTGAAGCGGATGTACAAAGATGGTCCAGAGCACATTCCCCACGCACTCGTTACAATTATTGTACATCTAACAGCGTTGAGTCTATTAATGCTTGTACTGTCAAATCAAGGAAGCTGCCAATCACAATGCTGACAGAGCAATATCGAAAAATGGTGCAAGATTGGTATTTTAAACGGCGAGAAGTTGCTGGTATTTATCTTCCAAAAGAAAATATATATTTTTTTAGATGATTTTGTGTAATATAAAGTCACAGTTTTATGTCTATGTGTTTATGTAGCGAAAATGAAGTATGATATAACAGATTGGGCTGCCCATAAGGTGGAAAAGAGAAAAATAAAATGTGCAACTTGGAATGTATATGGGATTAACCAAGATCGATTCCAGGTGTACGATGGCCGATACAATCGTGATGTCAACTTAGCGACCAAGTCATGCGACTGCCGCAAGTGGCAGCTTTCCGGGATACCTTGTGGTCTCGTTATTTTTGTTACTAGGTTCTTAGGTCTAACAGATTGTGTGCAGTTCGTACATGATTGGTTTAAAAAACGGAAATACCAAGCGACATACGCAGAGTCGGTTAATTTTGTTGGAGAGTTTCACGAATGGGAGTATCCACCACACATACAACCCATCATTCCTCCGCGAATGGACAACCCATAACCCGGTCGGCCAAAAAATACTAACCGTATACCATCTCAGGGTGAGGAACCACAAGTAAAACAATATGGTAGGTGTGGTCAAGGGGGTCATAAATCTTATCAATACAAAAAGAAAAAAACAGTTTTGATTCCAGATGATGGTTCTTTGGAAGAATCTTTTGTTGGTGTAATTTCAGAAGAAACAAAATTAAAACATGAAGAGCGTGTCCGGTATCTACATCAAATGGTTCAAAGAAGAAACAGGCGTGAAGAGCGTATCCGGTTTAAAGTTGACAGCAACAAAAAAAGTAAACCTACTGATGAGTGTGTAAATACTCATCATTTTTATACCCATTTAGACTAGAAAACGACCAAAAACACCTAAATATTACTGCAGATATCCTTGTTTTGTGTTTTTATTTGTTTCAGGTACAAAGGATTGAAAACGGAGCGAAAACGGGCATTTTTGGATCGACTCGACAACAATTGTGCAATTTGATCAAAAGTCAAAGTCAACCCCAAAAATACCAAAACAACACAAATAGCCCTTGGAATTAATTTTCAGTCTTTGGCAGCCAAGGTCCTTTGATTTTTGGATTTGTACACATATGGTCCCTAAACCTTAAACACTTATACCCTTTTAATCCTAAAACTAAACCAAATCAAACCCATGTTAACCTTAACTAACCAAACCCTTTATCCTTACTTAACCCAACCCAACCCAAATAAAATACCACAAGCCCAATCCCATAAACCCAATACCCGGTTTTTAGCTAAACATAAACTATCAAACCTAGGTCAGACTCAACTCACCCACCATCTTCTTCCCTTTCCCCAAAAATCCCGCCAAAACACCAACTCCCATCACCATCACCATGTACTTCTCCAACATCTTTGTCCCCCCCTCCAATGAGCTTATTTCCAAGTACCATTCTTCACGTGAGGCTTTCCAAGCTGGCAATCCACCCAACACCACTTTGGCGCCAAAATTGGAACCAAGGGCTGTGATTAAATCAAGAGATATCCAAGGGTCCAAGATGGATCAGAGATGCAAGACCCAAATGTAACCCTAGTTTTAAAGTAGTATAAGTAGTTAGTATTGTAAGCCTTTAAAGGCAGGTTTTTTTTTAGCTTTTATTTAGGTAACTTTTAATTTTCATTGTTGTTTACTTCCAGTTATGTAATTTTAATTTTCAGTTAATGCAATTTTAAGTTTTTCTTAAAAAGTCAACATAATTCATCAGCTTATTCAATTGCTTATTTCTGCTTTTAAAGTTTTCATAAGTACTTATAGAACTTAGATGATCATCTGCCTTTAAAGTTTTGAGCTTAATTTGGCCTTTGCTAGTGAAAATCTCAATAACAGTCACCCTATAGGACTGTTTGGGTTAAGCTAGGAATGGGTCAAAAATGTGGTGCACTATTCATGTGCACCCCCAAGAACTCCGAATTTGCTTTAATTCAGGTTAGATAAGTTATTTTTAAGTTGCTTTTAACTGTTTTTACTGTTTTGATAGCATATAGCTTAATTCCTAGATTTTAAGGCTCACTGATCTAATAAGCTTCCAATAAGCTTTAAGCTATTGCAGCCCTCAGATTTGGTGTTTTTGCACTCCTTTTAGTTCATTAAGAAGAGTTACTAGAGTTCGATTGAAGTCAATGGGATTTGGCTAGTTTCTTGGTCACATCAGTCAACTAGTGCATCAGTAATCTAGTGCTTACAGTGACCTGATCTCAGCCCTTTTCATGCATTCAATTGGTAGATTTAATGCTTAATTTCTTGTGTTTTCAGTAGATTGATATATGTTCTATGCTATTTCCCATTTTCAGCCCTTGTGTTAGCTTATTAAAGCTTTTATTTAAGCTCAAAATTGCCCCCTAAGGACTGAGTTGCCCTGCACCTTAGAAGACAGCAGACCTCAGTGCTTATTTGGTTTGATTCTCTGCTTATTTGCTTGCTTTTGTTTTTTTTTTAGTTTCCTTTCAGCTTATTGATAGATACTTAGCTTATTTCAATTTTGGTATATCTTATTTATAGCTTTAACTGTCATTTTCCTTCATAGTTTTTTTTGCTTGTTCTTGTTTTTGTTTTCTCTCATAGCTAACTGTTCTGTATTCCCATAGCTTAATTTATGCTCATTTTAAGTTTTCAGAAAATAATGTAGTTGATAAAAATGTTTATTCTCATGTATTAATTAAGTTTGTAAAAAGAAAAGTAAAAAAAATATAGTTTGCAAAAAAGGTCAGGAGTGGGATTCGAACCTGGGTCCTTAGACTCATAAAACAACCACACAACCATCTGCCCTATAGTCTATTTCATTTATAGTTTTATCTCTTTTATTATTTAATCAGTTTTATTTTCTTTGATTATTTCCCTTATTAGCTTATTTACAGCTTATTAGAATAAGCTGTTGCTTCCCTTTTATTTTTCTTAAGTTCAGTTTAACCCTTAGGTCCTTCCTGTATTTTTCCAGAATTTTCAGTTTCCATTTAGTATTTTTAATCTATTTTTCTTTTTAATCTAGTTTTTAATTCGTAGTAAATTAAATAAAATTCAGAAAATGACAATTATTTTTTCTAAAATTTTCTTTTATCATTTAGGACGTAGTAAAATTATATTTGCACTCGTAGGGTTAATTTTTATAGATTGTTACGTTTAGGCTTGTTTCCCGTTCGTTTCTAATTCGCGTTTTCTTTAAATTTGATTTTTACTTTTCTAGATTAAAAACCAAAATTGAACATCCTTATTTCAAGCATTTTAATACCAAACCTCAAACGATATCCTCCATTCACGCCTCGTTGGGACTACGACCCGGGTATTCACTTATCCGGTTTATTACAATCGAGTATCGCATCGAGCCGTCGTGAGTTGACTTTTCTTCGTGAGAGGTTTGACTTGTGACGCGTTTCGCGCGATATCAAAATGGCGCCGCTGCCGGGGAGGTGTGTTGCGACAATATCGTTACGGTTTGACGATTAGTGACTTGGAGATCCTTCCTCGTGAAGTTACGTTTTTATCTTATGAATATTTTTTATCCAAAAATCCAAAAAAAAGTTGAAAAACCAAAAAAAAAACCCAAAAAGATTTTCTTTTCAAAATTTATTTTCCTTTTTCCTTTGTGTTCTTCAAAATGTTTTTCAAAAATCCCTAAAAGATTCTTCTTATCCCTCTTATTCGTTTAATTCTTTCTCCCGTACCCTCTAAACGTTTAATTCTATCTTCTTAGTCCTCTTTATGTTTAATTCTGATGGAATCATTAATTCCTTGCGTCGGTTGTAGAGAGCCGCTTTTCGGTTTATCGTGTCGTTGGTGTACGTGTGAACGATGCGGTAATGATATTCGGAACGGAAGTTGTTTGTTTTGCGGTTCGAGGAATTCATTTGCTTATGATCCAAATCTAAATTCTTTCAATGAACCGCCCAATCTTTCCGACTACCCTCCACAATCCCAGCCATCTCCAATCAATCAGCATAATTGCTTTAATTGTGGAGATCCATCGGGGGATGATTCACAATGTGAGCGATGTTTCTACAAAGGATGTGGGTTTACCCATGGACTTTGCATATGTTGCACTTCTGAAATCGAAAATACATTCAATTATTCAAATTTTGAAAACGATTTCAACCACCTTCCTCAGAATTCTTTTGAGCGAGAACCGTGTTATCAAAACTTCAATGATACATCGTTCCAAAATGCTCTGAATATTCCTTGTGCGAAGTGTGGGGGTCTTCATGACGATCATCAATGTCAGCCGCGGGATCAAGAACCTAATCCTTGGTACAATACTCCCGGTTTTGACAATGTCCAGCCCCCACAGTATTTGATCATTCATCCTCATGAAAAATCTATGGCAGAATTGCTAGCCGAAGAACGAGCAGCGGAAACACGTGCCAAATTTCTTAGGGCTGCCATTCTCAATGAAGATGATGAGGATACTATTCAAATAAAGGAATATTATGAGAATTCTTCACCTGCAATCACACCTGTCTAGAAAAGGCAGGAGGACAAAAGTATTGCAGAATTGCTAGCAGAAGAGCAAATGGAACGTATAAAAGCCATTTATGCTAGCAATAATGATGAGGAGGACGACGAGGAGAGTGTTATTCCTTTTAGTGAAATTATTTCTCAACTCCCTCAGTCTATTGCAATCACATCATTCTTTCCAACTTTGGACTCCGAGGACTCTCTTATTATGGGGGATGAGCATTCTATCACTATTCCTGAAAAGGAATCGGACGAATTCATAAAGTCTAGTGCTGAGGACCTTATCCCAATCCCAAGTGAGTCTGAGGATATATCCTACAGTGAATGTGATTGGTCTATCTGTGATGATTATCCTCCTGACACTTCAGAGGATACTTCCGGGATCTTCTCTAACCCTCTTTTCAATTCAAATGATGATTTTTCCTCTAGTGATGACGAATCACTTTCTGATGAGGACGTTTCAAATGAAAGTCTCGAAGTCTATTCAAATTCTCTTTTTGAATTTGATGACGAGTACTTTTCTAGCAATAATCCTCTCTTTGATGAAGAGTTAGAGAACGATGAGGTCAAGGACTCTGTTAGTCCTAAACTTGATAATATGACCTCAATTCTTGATCCCGAGATTCATGAGGACATTCTTTCTCCGACATATGTGACATTACCCTTTGATGATGGCCATTATATTGACGTCACATATGTCGTTCGAGTTTTTCTACCTTTCTCTGCTTATAAGGTAGCTTGTCCTTCCATTCTCTCATTTGGGAGTGAGGACAAAGTTTTTGACCCCGGCATCTCCATTTATCATTCTTTTGAGCCGGGTGTATCTCATCGGAGTGGAACTTTCATGTACTTCAATGTTTATCCAAACATTTCGAATGAAAGTCCGATGGAGATTTTCTTTTCCACATGCTTCTCCAAGAACAAATGAATTCGGGGTCGAGTCAAGCTAGTGACTCGGTTAACAAAAATATTACCATCACATGGGTGACAACCCATGTTTCTGACTTCTTTCTATTTTCTGACACTAAGTGTGGGGGGATGCCTCTGCTGTGCTTTGTTTGTGTGTTGTTTGCCCTTGTTTGTAGGTTTCCCTTAGATCGTGATGATTGATGCACCTGTTTTCAATCCAGCCGCCCAATATCTGATCTTTTTACTAACGTTTATCTAGGGATATCTTTTCAACCTTTTTTGTGAAAAATGGAGATTTCTGTTCCACACTTGGCTAGTGGTATTACCTTTTTACATTCTAAGTGGCGGCATAATAGCCGGTACTTTGAATATTGAGGGCAATATTCAATTCTAAGTGTGGGGGGGAATTCTCTCGAATTTTGTCACATTTGTACCATCTAGTGCCCTAGTACCACCGTTTTTGGCCAAAAATTTTAAAATTTTTGTCGTTTTTTTTGCAATAAAAAGTAGTGTTTAGTCTTGATTAGGTTAGAACAAGGGGAATCTCGACTCTGCTAGAGTGTTGATCTAGCTGCTTCCTTAACATTTAGACTAAGTTTTTACGATTTGTGCAAATGAAAATGCTAAGCATAGAGTAGTTGGTTCTCTTTAGAGCTTATACAAGTAATCTATGGCTTTTCCTCCCAGAAGCTCTTAATTGGACTAAAATACGTGCTGTTTTCAAACGTTTGAACGTTAAAATCATGTTGTTATGCAAAACAAATTTTTATACAATTTTGATATAGAGCCCGAGTTCAACTTTTTATTTTAATTTTTGAGAAAGCATATATGTAAATATATATATATAAGTTAATAAAAAAAAATGAAATGGAAAAAAAAAAGAAAGAAAAATAAGAAAATGGAATGATATTGCAAAATGCAAAAATGGAATGATATTGCAAAATGAAATAAGTTTTGATGTTGTGAAAATAAAGATGTGTATGTTAATAAATATGGTAAATTTGCTTTCTCTTAAATTTAAATCGGAAGTTGAACTTGGATTCGTCAATTTTGTATAAAAGTTAAACGGTAATTTAGTAGATTGTTGATTTCAAAGGCCCCGAAAGCTCCGGTATTATTCTCTGTGAGGTGTCAAAAGCCTGGTCACCTAAAACCAACTGGTTTGGGATGTGCCGAGAAGAAATCCGTTACATGGAGTGATCTCGTCTTTGAGTTTCTAATCTCTAAATGATCGTTTGTTGTTATTTATTTAATTATTTAATACTAGCTTAGTGGGAATATCCTAAATCTTTGAAATCGAAATTCCGCTGATTCCGGTACTATTCTCTGTGGGGTGTCAAAAGCCTGGTCACCTAAAACCAACTGGTTTGGGATGTGCCGAGAAGAAAGCCGCTACATGGAAAAGGCCCTTTTGATCCTTAGATTTTCGAGGTTCCCGGTAAATTAGTATTTGACTTAAACGAATAACAACCATAATTATAATTAAACAAAATGAAGTTAAGGCAACACCAATAAAGTGTTGTATTATCCCATTAAAATGTTGCATTACGCATAATGCGACACTTTACCAAGTGCTGCGTTATGCAACGTCGCCTTAGGTATATGCAACACTTATATTGGATTATGCAACATTTTTTGAAAGTGTTGCCCATGTTTAGCAATTGCAATACTTCAATGTGCAACACTTTTAAAATAAAGTGCAACAGTTTTTACATTCAAGTGCAACACTTATACACACATGTGCAACACTCTTAGATTCAATAACAACACTTTTCCCATTGATGTGCAACACTTCTTCATTTGGAACCACAAAGCATACAACACTTTAATGCATCAAGTGCAACACTTTCAGGTGTTTTATCATATTAGTGCAACACTTTTTCTAATGATTAGTAGCACTTTTATTTCATGCAACACCCAAATATTGAATGTTTATAACACAAAAAAATTTTCAGCTAAGTCTAATATATAAATTGACATTTTCATTCCACAATAGAAATAATTAAATACAATAGAAAATATGATATTGTACTTAACCAAGTTATTCAATAGCAAAAGACATTAAAATAAGTTAATCCTAGTCCTAATCCTTTTGCAAATCCACTCTTGTATCCAAGCTTTTGTGAGATCTTTAATGCTGCTGAATAGTCTTGCATTGCTCTTGATTCACCAACATATGCCAAAACGGTTCAAATTTGTGCTATCGTCTGTTTTTTATACATCAAAAAAATAATCAAATTGAAAAGATTAAGTTTTCAAATGAACAAAAGCATATGTCACCTAACTATAATAAATATGGGAGTGAAAAGTTAAGTTTCGGCTTATATAGATTATTAGTATAAGTAGTGTTAGCATTTTAAAAAAGTATTTGCACATTGAGTTTAAGCTTAGTTGGGAGTATAAAAAAGAGGATGACGATTTCAATTCCCTGGAGACACCCATTTTGTGTGAATCCCGTTCCATGATACCATTTTTGAAAATCAAGCATTTTGTTTATTTTTTGTTTTAGTTTAAATTTCTCGCATTGAATAAAAAGTCGAAACGGGGTATACATGGTATTCTTTTGATCCTTTCATTACTTCATATGATCGGATTGCTAGGGACTAGCAATAGTTTAGTGTGGGGGATTGATGAGTGTGTAAATACTCATCATTTTTATACCCATTTAGACTAGAAAACGACCAAAAACACCTAAATATTACTGCAGATATCCTTGTTTTGTGTTTTTATTTGTTTCAGGTACAAAGGATTGAAAACGGAGCGAAAACGGGCATTTTTGGATCGACTCGACAACAATTGTGCAATTTGATCAAAAGTCAAAGTCAAAAGTCAAAGTCAACCCCAAAAATACCAAAACAACACAAATAGCCCTTGGAATTAATTTTCAGTCTTTGGCAGCCAAGGTCCTTTGATTTTCGGATTTGTACACATATGGTCCCTAAACCTTAAACACTTATACCCTTTTAATCCTAAAACTAAACCAAATCAAACCCATGTTAACCTTAACTAACCAAACCCTTTATCCTTACTTAACCCAACCCAACCCAAATAAAATACCACAAGCCCAATCCCATAAACCCAATACCCGGTTTTTAGCTAAACATAAACTATCAAACCTAGGTCAGACTCAACTCACCCACCATCTTCTTCCCTTTCCCCAAAAATCCCGCCAAAACACCAACTCCCATCACCATCACCATGTACTTCTCCAACATCTTTGTCCCCCCTCCTCCAATGAGCTTATTTCCAAGTACCATTCTTCACGTGAGGCTTTCCAAGCTGGCAATCCACCCAACACCACTTTGGCGCCAAAATTGGAACCAAGGGCTGTGATTAAATCAAGAGATATCCAAGGGTCCAAGATGGATCAGAGATGCAAGACCCAAATGTAACCCTAGTTTTAAAGTAGTATAAGTAGTTAGTATTGTAAGCCTTTAAAGGCAGGTTTTTTTTAGCTTTTATTTAGGTAACTTTTAATTTTCATTGTTGTTTACTTCCAGTTATGTAATTTTAATTTTCAGTTAATGCAATTTTAAGTTTTTCTTAAAAAGTCAACATAAGTCATCAGCTTATTCAATTGCTTATTTCTGCTTTTAAAGTTTTCATAAGTACTTATAGAACTTAGATGATCATCTGCCTTTAAAGTTTTGAGCTTAATTTGGCCTTTGCTAGTGAAAATCTCAATAACAGTCACCCTATAGGACTGTTTGGGTTAAGCTAGGAATGGGTCAAAAATGTGGTGCACTATTCATGTGCACCCCCAAGAACTCCGGATTTGCTTTAATTCAGGTTAGATAAGTTATTTTTAAGTTGCTTTTAACTGTTTTTACTGTTTTGATAGCATATAGCTTAATTCCTAGATTTTAAGGCTCACTGATCTAATAAGCTTCCAATAAGCTTTAAGCTATTGCAGCCCTCAGATTTGGTGTTTTTGCACTCCTTTTAGTTCATTAAGAAGAGTTACTAGAGTTGGATTGAAGTCAATGGGATTTGGCTAGTTTCTTGGTCACATCAGTCAACTAGTGAATAAGTAATCTAGTGCTTACAGTGACCTGATCTCAGCCCTTTTCATGCATTCAATTGGTAGATTTAATGCTTAATTTCTTGTGTTTTCAGTAGATTGATATATGTTCTATGCTATTTCCCATTTTCAGCCCTTGTGTTAGCTTATTAAAGCTTTTATTTAAGCTCAAAATTGCCCCCTAAGGACTGAGTTGCCCTGTACCTTAGCAGACATCAGACCTCAGTGCTTATTTGGTTTGATTCTCTGCTTATTTGCTTGCTTTTGTTTTTTTTTTAGTTTCCTTTCAGCTTATTGATAGATACTTAGCTTATTTCAATTTTGGTATATCTTATTTATAGCTTTAACTGTCATTTTCCTTCATAGTTTTTTTTGCTTGTTCTTGTTTTTGTTTTCTCTCATAACTAACTGTTCTGTCTTCCCATAGCTTAATTTATGCTCATTTTAAGTTTTCATAAAATAATGTAGTTGATAAAAATGTTTATTCTCATGTATTAATTAAGTTTGTAAAAAGAAAAGTAAAAAAAATATAGTTTGCAAAAAAGTTCAGGAGTGGGATTCGAACCTGGGTCTTTAGACTCATAAAACAACCACACAACCATCTGCCCTATAGTCTATTTCATTTATACTTTTATCTCTTTTATTATTTAATCAATTTTATTTTCTTTGATTATTTCCCTTATTAGCTTATTTACAGCTTATTAGAATAAGCTGTTGCTTCCCTTTTATTTTTCTTAAGTTCTGTTTAACCCTTAGGTCCTTCCTGTATTTTTCCAGAATTTTCAGTTTCCATTTCGTATTTTTAATCTATTTTTCTTTTTAATTTAGTTTTTAATTCGTAGTAAATTAAATAAAATTCAGAAAATGACAATTCTTTTTTCTAAAATTTTCTTTTATCATTTAGAACGTAGTAAAATTATATTTGCACTCGTAGGGTTATTTTTTATAGATTGTTACGTTTAGGCTTGTTTCCCGTTCGTTTCTAATTCGCGTTTTCTTTAAATTTGATTTTTACTTTTCTAGATTAAAAACCAAAATTGAACATCCTTATTTCAAGCATTTTAATACCAAACCTCAAACGATATCCTCCATTCACGCCTCGTTGGGACTACGACCCGGGTATTCACTTATCCGGTTTATTACAATCGAGTATCGCGTCGAGCCGTCGCGAGTTGACTTTTCTTCGTGAGAGGTTTGACTTGTGACGTGTTTCGCGCGATATCACCTACTAAACCTTATACGCAAACTGTTTACAATTTTCTTGTTCACAATAATGGTCAATTGGTTTGCAATGACGGAAAACCAAAGTATGCAAACGGTTGGAAGATGAACATCAACATTCCAAGAATGAAGTTGGAAGAGCTGAAGCAATATTTGTTTAACATTGTTGATAGGAAGATTCATGCTCTTTATTATGAAGTACCACACACTGGGTTTTCAATCACCGTCAAACTAAGAAACAACTATGATATGCATGTGATGTTTGATATTTCAGCAGCACAAGGCCAGTTGGAGATTTACATTGACCATGCAGGTGTCGATTTTATTATTGCAAAACATATATGCCCAAATGCTACCTTGGCAGAAATGATGGATCATGTGATAACAGACTACACAAGTGACAACGAAGATAGAAAAAAGAATATGGCACAATCAGATTACACTTTTGATCAAATGGTTGAATGGGCGGAACAAGACCACTTTGAGCACGAGGAAGCTAAAGCAGATGAACGTAATAAAGCGATTTGGAAGCCTCGTTTCTATAATTAAATTTGTGTCATGTTTGCGTTAAGATATCCTCTTTTGTTCTTGTACTTTATATGATTTTCGTAATATGATATCCTCTTTTGTTCTTGTACATTACATTTTTTTTGGAGCAACAACATGAATGGTAAACATAAAATATATACAACTTCAAGAATGATCTTAATTAACCATAGCCACACATACTAGTTTCCTCACATCGACATAAATAATACATCCGGGCCATGTTAAACCTAATTGTTTGGAAAAAGCCTTCCACATCATCCGCATCCCATCGTGGTGGAAACTTTTTTGTCACAAACTGATGTAGGAGCCAACAAGTGATGACTCCACAATCTGAGGAATTCTGTTGCTGTGGGACTGGATAACTTGGGTTGTTGTAGAAAAAATAAAAAATGTAGTGTCTCCGCCCTGTTCGTCTAAAGTGTCCCAACTGTTCTAAACAAGTGTTGAGATGTTTAGTCCATTCTTCTACATATTTACTTATATATCCACAACGATGAGTACTGTGCAGGGAGTCGAGAACCAACAAAGTGGATCCCATTAGGTTAATGATCACAGTTACCCAGTGATTGCCTCCAACATTCATCGGCATCAACACCTACATTGAAAATTTATAAAAATATACATAATTAAATAAGATTATATTGAATCATTTTACGTTGAAATACATTTACTTACCCAGGTGACATCATCCCATGATGGGTACGGAATCGTGCTGCCATCCAATGTTCCCCTGATCCAAGGAGCTATCGCAAGCATGGGTACAAAACCTTTTTCGGTGGGGTAACTCGAGGCTGTCCATGACTTCCAAACAGTCCATTGCGCATCAGCTGGCCTAATTCTTATTAGGATCTCCACCCAACTATTCATATGCTGATTTACAAGAATATATTGAGTCATTTTACATTCTCGAAATTAAAATAATCTAAACATTTAAAAATATAGAACAATAAACTTACATCGTCAGTCAGCCAACCAATTTCATCGGCTGGTCCTGGATCAGTACCGTTCCTGTAAGAATGCGGAACTAGCTTTTGAAAGAAGTTCAGATCTGCCACCCAACCCCTTAGAAGGTAGTCAAGGTATATAATTGTTGGGTTTTCAAGGAACTCGTCAATTGTAACATATGTCCGACGCTCCACCTAAAAACAAAAGATAAAGTGTAACTATGTTAATCAGAAACATAAATACTAATAAATTTAAAACATCTTTTAGTGTCACCTTATTGTGGTCAACATTATCTACTAATAAAGGAGCCGCAGAACCAGAACCAACATAAATAACATCATCCGCCTCTGCATCCTCATCTACCGCTTCTTCTCCTAAGTTCAACGGTTGCATGTTTGAGGTATCCTTATTCCGTTTACTTTTACCCCCACGTTTCTTATGGAGGATAGTGGTAGGTCCCTGTTGGTTATAAGGATCTTGCTGATATTTAGTCGGTCGACGATCCCTCCTCAGTCGCTCCATCGCATCCTTAACATCAATATGATTACTAGTACACAATAATAATCGATATTTATTTTAAATAATTAATATGTTACCTGGTTCTCAACACCAACGTCAGGGCCATGAGATGGACCTCCCTGGTCATGAACGGGCGTGGCAAACGCGGCGAACCCATAAGGTGTACGGGTAGCAATATATTCGCTGGTTGGAAACCATGATGGACATGTAGACGGCACCGCAGGTAAAGGTACATGAAGACCTTCAAAGAAAGACTCGTTAGGTGCCGCAACAATTGGACGGCCAGGCCGTTGCGATCCCTAAATATAAAATTAAAACGAAAAGTAAGTAACCAACAAATGTAAATATAAGTAAAATAAAAGCATGTAAATATACCTGCGTGTTTTGAAAACCACTAAAGGCACTAAAACCAACATTCTCACCACCAACGAAGCTTGGTTCTCTTTGTGGTTGTGGTTTCTTCACAAATCGGAATTGATGCATTAAATTTTTTAAACAAACAATTAAAAAATATTAATTAATGTTTATACAAAACGTCAATAAGTTTACGTAAACTGTTTACCCCATATTTTTCGTTTAATTATTTGATCTGCAAGTCATGTTCCTTTAACCATGCTTCATATTCATTCATCTTCTTAGACACCTGGGGGGGGGGGGATATCTTCCCGCACAGATCGGTTTCCCGGCTGCTGTATGACTGGAGGGGGGGGGGGCGGGTTCCCATCAAAAAATGCTCTAATTTGAACCCACCAGTCGGTATTTTGCTCAAAGTCATCTGGGGTAAGCCTCGCCAACGGTCGCTTTACCTTTTAAGAAAATGTACAATATATACAACATTAAAAAAACCAAACAAAATTTAATAATTATATCGTAATAAATTTAGTGCATATGTCAAACTCACACTCAATTCGCCATCTAGAATAATGTGTAGACCCTCCCGGTTCACCACGTTTCTAAAACCCCAAGCAATTGATCGGGGATACAACTGTTGACGATAAAAAAAGGTAGGGGCTGCACCATGCGGGAACGTCTCCAATATCCACGTCTACAAAAAAGGTAATTATTATTAAAAAGTGCTAACGGGAAACATATACATGAAGTTTACAAATTTATATATGACATACCTTGAAGGCCCATATAAATCCATTCAACGAGTACTTAGGAATTGTATTAGGATCCCTCCCCTCGGCAAAGTGCTTTGCCCTACGCAATACTGCTGCATCCTTTATATTCTTGTACAAGTTTGGCCATACATACGACCCCCACGGATACAGATTCCAGGCATCTAAATCCTCGACTAACCTAAATAACCATTATTCGACTACTTTCCTAACCTCAGTCCCTTCTAACACCAAAAACAACACGCATATCAAACAAACACGAACGGCATCCTCGTCACTCAACTCAAAAAAATCTTTACTTTTTATTATATTATACAACATACCAACTTTTATTGATCGTGAATCAAGTGTCGAGGGTGATGCGTGGTTTTGCGACCTTACAACAGGTTTTACCTCTCGAGGGATCTCAAGAGGCTTGCAATCCCCACCAGGCAGTGTACCTGACCGATGTAGTATAGTGTAGTGGCAAGTACCGGGGGATTGATCGTTCTCTAGGGGAATAGTGTCGTTAGGATTGAAAAACTACTCTAATAGGTCTAAGGGTGAGGGAAGATTCTTTTTGTATTTTTTTATATATTTTTTTAAAAGCAAGTAAAATCTCGGGTTTGAAGGAGTGGGCGGAATTAGTTGCTAGTCAACTAACCCAAATAACTACAATTGCAAATAAAATAAAATAACTGAAAATAAAAAGGTTGCGGAACTTATATGGAGAGAAATGTGTTTACTTAGATTTCCTTACTCCCTAACTATCTTTTACCGGTTGATTAGTGTGTATTAATTGCGTGGATGATGGGTGTATTCCTTAATACCAATCGTGGGGTGGCGTACGTACTTCCCCAACTCTATAAGCTCCTACATCACTCCTATGTCGAGCCGGCTAAGAAGCTCCTAACATGGGATCACTAGAATTCGCTCATGCATTAAATACAACCATAAAAACCTTAGTACGCATT
Source organism: Artemisia tridentata subsp. tridentata (assembly GCA_021014915.2). NCBI lineage: Eukaryota > Viridiplantae > Streptophyta > Magnoliopsida > Asterales > Asteraceae > Artemisia > Artemisia tridentata. Next base: position 43,939,154 of record CP139503.1, on the reverse strand, counting down.
GGTTCATGTTTCTTAAGACGTTCAAGCAAGTTACCGTATAGGAGGTTAGCCAGTTTTCTTAAGCCTAACATCGATAAACAATCATCCAATACAATTAATAACACACCAACAACCAATAATCAATAGTTAGGTTTCATTAGATCTAAGCAAACACAAGATAAATCTAGCCTAGCATGTTAAATAAAAGACAAGAACAAGATATAATCAAACAACACATAGACATATTGAATGATTAATTGGTTACTTATCTTCAATTGAACATGGGAGATCCAAGGGTATAAAACCCTTAAAAGTAGCAGAAAAATCGTCTTAGGGTTTCTCCTCACAAAGTTGCACACTAATGACTAAAAATTATGAGAATATATATAGAAAATCAGATATGACGGCGTCACGTTATAGAGCTGACGCCGTCACCTCGCCGCGGTTAGGTTTTCTTGATGGCCTTCTTGACGCCGTCTCCTTTTAATCATCCAAAATCCTCTCTGGCGCGTCAAGGGTTGACGGCGTCACAATGGTGCTTGACGCCGTCACAGGTACTTTTCCAGCCGATTTTGATACTTTGTCGTTTTCTTCACTTTTATGCTCCAAAAACGTCCAAAATGCTTCATTTTCCAGATTTCTTCTCCAAAGTACCTAAAATGACAAAAGGAACGATTTAGGGCAATATTTGATCAAATAAATACGATTTAGGGCTTAAATGACCCCCTAAAAGCGGTACACTTTTCGCTTCATCAAATACCCTTACACTTGAGATTTGCTTGTCCTCAAGCAAATGCGCTTTTATTCTAATCAAAATACAAGTTAGGGGTCATTTAACGCTAATATAAAAGTAATTACAACAAATAGTCGTTCCACTTTAATCATTATAAGCACGGAGATTATAAACTAGCACCTCACAAGTAGTGTTTAGATACTCACATCTCTCAGGTGTCATAAAAGTGTATCTCATAAATGAAAATGAATAATATCTCTCACTACCTGTCATAGCAAATAGATTACCATAGGCTTGGGAAAGGATCAAAAACCTCCTCCACTAGGCGTAAGCACCTAAGATAAACTATCAAAGAGGGCTTTTAAACTGGCTATAACGTTAGGTGTAGGGATATGATAAACACGGTTTTGTTGGATAAAGGATATTTTACTGGTGGCGAGTTAAAGATCTTGATTAATTACATGTACAATATGGCGTTGCTAAGCCAAGACTAGACTCGACTTAAGCTAATGAAAAAAATAACAAAAAGATAAAATAAACATAAAATGAAACGGGATGGTAGTCCGTATGTTTTTTCTACTTTTTTTTTTTTTTTTTTTTTTTTTTTTTTTTTTTTTGCATACACTCTTGCCCTACCATCCAAAATAATACATCGTAGGGGGGTTGTATCCCCCTTACACTTGAACTTTTACATAACTTTACAATTAACTATTCTAATGACTCGAATTAAGATAATCGAAACACTTGGAGTACTTTTAAAATATTTAGCACATATGGGGGTAATAATGTTGTTCTTCCCAATTACTCCATTACACTAGTACTTTACCCATGAGTCCCAATCGTCCCAAAACAATATGTACAAGGATATGACTCGACTTAGCAACCATGTAATCAATTAGATACTTAACTTGGGGTTTAAACAAATGTTGTCTCAATAATGCACTAAAAATGAGTGCATACAAGGTAGGCTAAGGCGATTTGGGTGTACATTTAAGTGGGGTGTAAACAAATTCTTACTTTAAGTAAAATGCTTAAAGTTAGAAACGAAAAGATAGGCTCTGAGGGGTGTACTAGGGGTATCGTGTACTAAAAATGAGTACAACGCAAAGGGTGTGGGAGAATTACTTGACCAATGTAGCCAATGTAATTATAACAAAAACACAGGTGTAAAACAATGGGTTAATCCTAATGCCTCTTATCATGTAGTAAATCTAACTACACGAATGTAGTCTCACTTGTGGCCTTGGAATGGTCCTAACGCAAGTTCTAGAATCTAAGTGCTACCGGTACACACATCATAGCATAAATGCTTTTCCTACCAATTCTAGGGGCGAACCTCACATATTTGGGGGTGAAAATTTTTTTTAGTGGTACGGTTTTGTGCTAGTCATATAACTCCTATCCGTGAGACGCTCATTAAGACCAAAGTTTCACTCCTATATGTTGTAAAAAATTTTAAATTTGGCACTAAAATTGCCTTAACAGGTATTTCTCTCAGTTTTATTACACATCTACCATTAAACAAACGAAAAATCAAGCGTAATAGCATTCTCTAAGGTATCGTACTTTACCCCCCCTTACACTTAAGATGAACATTGTCTCCAATGTTCAAATAACAAGATGTAAAAGTAAATAAGGTAAAAGAATAAAATCAAATACTCCCCTGATTCGCTCGATGGATAAAGAGGTAACATGGTTAGATCTTCTTCCAAGGTAATGTTGAAGCTTCAAGATTAAAGCAGCGCCAAAAGCTATATTCCACATACATCTCCTTGTCCAAAATAACCTGTTAAACCTGAGAAAACAAACACGAAAACCTGCATAACATCGGCGGGATAAATCTGTATAAGGATATAATGCTTGTGGAATGATTATTTTGCAGATTCCTGGAGTTTATAAGTTAGAGATTTAATAAAGCATTTTATGATTCCGGAAGAAAAACAAAACTTTCAAAAAAAAAAAAAATTCCAGAAAACTGTTCCTGACGCCGTCAGAAGTGATCTGACAGATTTTTCATGTTAAGTTTCCGAAAAATTTCTGGAAAAACTCAATCCTTATTTCCTGGAAATCCTGCAAAATATCATTATGACTCGATACAAGCATTTGACTCAAACAATTACTAATATGTATGTTAATTTAATATTGTTATGATTCATGTTCATTTGTTCTAATAAACCGATTCGGATTTCCCTTACACTTATCTTTTGCAAAATACCTTTATATGTCGTTAAAAAGAAGTTAAAAACAAGATAAAACATTTTCACAATTTAGTTTCGAACATGAATCAATAATAATAAAAATTAAACATACATACGGAAGCAAATAAAATCAAACAAACAAATAAATAAACACACAAAGCAAATAAAGCTTGGGTTGCCTCCCAAGAAGCACTTGTTTTTGTTCGAGTCACGAGCCTGACTCTACCCTTATTTAACGGATAAAGGAGAGGTTTTTCCTACACTTAGGATTAAGTGCGGGTGATAGTAGCGATACACACCATCTTGGTGGAAGTATGCCGCGTGAGGAAAGAGTGGTGGATGAATTATATACTCAAAGGGGTGTGCTCCTTTCATCATAACCTTACCTAGTTCACTTTGGTCAATGGGTGAATTAAAGTTTTCTCCTAAAAAGGGATCATCTTCTATCAACTTCGAGAGATTCCTAGTTGGGAATCCATCTTGACCTAATAAACCCGGTTTAAACCCATAATGTTTCTTGTGATCAATCATGAATGGGTGATGTAAGTATGTAAGGTCATGGTTCACTCCTATATTAGCTTCCACTCCACATGGCCTAGAGTCTACTACCTTAATCTTAACATTACCCGGACTACATGGTTTGATGGGTGGATCGGGACCTTTTTTAATTCCTAAATTCACATCTAAAGATGGAAGATTAGGTAACGGTTTTGGTTGAGGCTCCGGTTCATCAAAAATAGGAAATCCCCTAGAACTAAGAGTAAGGTTGTGATCACTATAAGCATTCAAACCTATATCCTCTAGTTGTGTTTGGTTCAAAGGTTCTACCTCCATCGGGATTCCTAAATTCTCTTCTACTTCTTCCGGGTAAGTCACGGGCGGTGTGTGTGCCTCAAATGATGGTAGGACTTGTGAGGTACTTAGCGGGCTTATGTTACTAACCTCATCATTCCTTGTGTCAAGATCACCTATATCCTCATCATAGGTTTTGGTAGAATTTAAACCTAACATTTTCCCTAATATCTCAAGTGCTTCTCTAGGCATCTCAACTTCTATATCCGAATCATATGGATCATCCTCAATATTCTGACTGCTATATTCAAATTGCCCAAAAGATTCATCATGTGTTTCCTGAGATTCATCGTCATCGATCATAAAACTTAGGTCTTTTTTATCAATGTGATCATGCTCGGCTAGATCCTCCATCACATCAAGATTACCTAAGTGTTCACCCTGTATTATGGTAGTGCCTAACCATGACATGCAGCTAGGTGGCTCAACTCTACCCTCATCCCCAAACAAACTTGTTTCATGATCCTTGAAATTTGTGGTCAATTGACTTGTATTAATGTTTGTTGGGTTGTCTACTATATAATAATATTGGGCACAATTCTCAATAGCTTCCCATGCTTCTTCACCACTTAATTCCCTAAGATCCCTGCTGGCAAAATGGTAAATGTCCCTTTGGGCATGTCGGTCGACATGATTGTAAAAGATTTGAGTTAGGGACCAAAAATCGAAGTTATGATGAGGGACTTTTTGGAGTAAATATTTAAAACGAGTCCATGCATCATAGAGAGGTTCATCTTTATGTTGTTTAAACATCAAGATGTCATATGGAGTGGGTGAATTACGTGGTTGGTGGTATGGTGGATTCGCGTTCTCCATAATGGTGAACGAAAGAGTCAATGGAAATCTTATACGAACAAAAGCACGAAGAAAATAGATAGACTAAAGAAAAACCTAGAAAAATAAAATAAAAATCTCACTAGAAAGGAATCTAGTGAGTAGACCTAATAAAATAAAAATTCAACCTAAACAATAACTATTCCCCGGCAGCGGCGCCAAAAACTTGATGCGTGGTTTTGCGACCTTACAACAGGTTTTACCTCTCGAGGGATCTCAAGAGGCTTGCAATCCCCACCAGGCAGTGTACCTGACCGATGTAGTATAGTGTAGTGGCAAGTACCGGGGGATTGATCGTTCTCTAAGGGAATAGTGTCGTTAGGATTGAAAAACTACTCTAATAGGTCTAAGGGTGAGGGAAGATTCTTTTTGTATTTTTTTATATATTTTTTTAAAGCAAGTAAAATCTCGGGTTTGAAGGAGTGGGCGGAATTAGTTGCTAGTCAACTAACCCAAATAACTACAATTGCAAATAAAATAAAATAACTGAAAATAAAAAGGTTGTGGAACTTATATGGAGAGAAATGTGTTTACTTAGATTTCCTTACTCCCTAACTATCTTTTACCGGTTGATTAGTGTGTATTAATTGCGTGGATGACGGGTGTATTCCTTAATACCAATCGTGGGGTGGCGTACGTACTTCCCCAACTCTATAAGCTCCTACTTCACTCTTATGTCGAGCCGGCTAAGAAGCTCCTAACATGGGATCACTAGAATTCGCTCATGCATTAAATACAACCATAAAAACCTTAGTACGCATTGGTTCATGTTTCTTAAGACGTTCAAGCAAGTTACCGTATAGGAGGTTAGCCAGTTTTCTTAAGCCTAACATCGATAAACAATCATCCAATACAATTAATAACACACCAACAACCAATAATCAATAGTTAGGTTTCATTAGATCTAAGCAAACACAAGATAAATCTAGCCTAGCATGTTAAATAAAAGACAAGAACAAGATATAATCAAACAATACATAGACATATTAAATGATTAATTGATTACTTATCTTCAATTGAACATGGGAGATCCAAGGGTATAAAACCCTTAAAAGTAGCAGAAAAATCGTCTTAGGGTTTCTCCTCACAAAGTTGCACACTAATGACTAAAAATTATGAGAATATATATAGAAAATCAGATATGACGGCGTCACGTTATAGAGCTGACGCCGTCACCTCGCCGCGGTTAGGTTTTCTTGATGGCCTTCTTGACGCCGTCTCCTTTTAATCATCCAAAATCCTCTCTGGCGCGTCAAGGGTTGACGGCGTCACAATGGTGCTTGACGCCGTCACAGGTACTTTTCCAGCCGATTTTGAGACTTTGTCGTTTTCTTCACTTTTATGCTCCAAAAACGTCCAAAATGCTTCCTTTTCCAGATTTCTTCTCCAAAGTACCTAAAATGACAAAAGAAACGATTTAGGGCAATATTTGATCAAATAAATACGATTTAGGGCTTAAATGACCCCCTAAAAGCGGTACACTTTTCGCTTCATCAAGTGTCGAGGGGAACACTCGTCTCCTAAACAACACAGGTCCATCTTGATAAAGATTTCTAAAATCCGTCCCAAACCTTAAACTAGTAACTAGACAAAATTCCTCTCTACCAAACTTAATCTCAACCTCACCTACCCGAGAAAGATCACGTACATGATATCTCAAAGGAACAATGTCTTTCTGACCCTCATCACACGGCACTTGGTGGCATATAAAATAATGCACTAAGACATCACTCTCTTGCATTTTTGGTATATCTAGTGTTAGAACCGTTTCCCGGGTGTTGGGACCCCACCCTAGATGAAAATGATAAAAGCCTTATGTGATTGGCCAGTCAACGAAAGTTGTGTAATGGTCAAACCCGATAGCCAATTAATAGTCAAAGTATGACTAATATAGTTATATAATATGATGCATAACTAAAGGGGCCTAGGTTGCCAAGTGTTAAACATGTTATAAAGAGTTATAAGTTAGTGGTGGCCAAAATAGAAAGAATAGGGCTTGAGGGGCCATTCTTGCCAATGACCCAAACTTGTGCCTAACTAGTTATATCTAGCTAAGTATAGAGAGATCCACATAATTCTTGAGCCTTTGAGAAGGCCGGTTTCTGGTGAGAAGAAAAGAGAGGGAAAATAGCTAAGTGATGATCTAAGAAGAAGAAAGTGAAGATCAAGTGTCAATAGCCTTTCCTTAGTAATGATCATCATCAAGTAAGTAATCTATTGCCTTTATTTAGTAAAGTTATAGATGAGAAGGAAAGTGGGAAATCATCATATGATATGGGTATGATCATATGATGATTTGGTTAGCAAGATGAGTATGTTTTGATGGGTTTTGATAACCCTTGTTATGTATTTTATTGCTATGTTGTTAGGTTTTGTTTATTTATGAAGGATGGTGATGATGATGATGGAAGATTGTGTAGATGATGATGTTCATGTTATGATGTAGCTTGGTTTGAGGTAAGTAAAATGATTATAACATATGTTATATGGATTTCTATCATTATGTGTTATGTATGTTTATGTTGAGAAGATGAGCTTGGGTTATGTTTATGTGATGCCATGATTATGGTTTATGAGATGAGATGATGCTATGGAATATGTTGATGCTATGTGCTTGTTGTGATTTGAGTAGTGAGCCATGAAGTAAGTGTTTTATGTATATGATGCTATGTGGATTGAAGTATAATTGTATGTTGTTATCATTTTACTTACTAAGCCATTGTGCTTACGGTTTAGTTGTCTAACCGTTTTGTAGGTTGGCGTGCTTAAATGGATGATTTGGATATATGGGTTAAGGCTTGGTTATGCATTATAAGATATTGGTAAGGAATTAGAGCTTAGGTAGATACCGAGCTCGAATGTAAAGTTTGTACCCCCGTGAGTCGAGTAACGTTTTGTAATGAGTGGACAAGTGGTAAATTGTATGTCAAAAGTTGTGTAGCGAATTGGAAGTCTTTTGGTAAGTCAAAGTATGGTTTATGTGTTTTTGAGTAAAGTTAAAGGGGCATTTGGATTATGTATGAAAATACCCATTTTGAGTTGTAAACGGGTCAAGTGACCTTGGAACATGTTTATTATGTTAATCTAATGCTTTTGGTAACGTTTGATGTAATACGAAAGTCGTATAAGTGGTTTGTTGTGAAAATGGGTCAAAAGAGGTTTATGCATAACCCGTCAGTTCTGGGATCTACTTTTAGGTTCCAAAGTCTGAACCTTAGTGTGGATCTTCCCAGGATCTACTTTTAAGTTCAAAATAGTGGTCCTTGGTTTGGATCAAGCTTTTAGTCTGGGATCCACTTTTAGGTTCCATTATCTAGACCTAAGTGTGGATCCAGTTTATTCATCTTGGTTATGAAGTTTACTCATCTTGGCTATGAATCCAGGATCCACTTTTAGGTTCCAATATCTAGACCTAAGTGTGGATCCAGTTTATTCATCTTGGTTATGAAGTTTACTCATCTTGGCTATGAATCCAGGATCCACTTTTAGGTTCCATTATCTAGACCTAAGTGTGGATCTAGTTTATTCATCTTGGTTATGAAGTTTACTCATCTTGGTTATGAATCCATGATCCATTTTTAGGTTCCATTATCTAGACCTAAGTGTGGATCCAGTTTGCTCATCTTGGTTATGGTCCAGATTGGTCATCTTGGTTATAAATGGTCATCTTGGTTATGTTCAAGGAATTTTGTAAATGGTAAAAAGGTCGAAAGTAAAGGTAAAGTCAAGCGTTTTCCGTGTGTAAAGTTCAAAATTTTTGGTCAAAGCGGGCACGGGGTGTTACATCTAGCAACCAACCAAAACGTGTTTGCCTAAATAATTGTTCCCTTGGGGTGTTCCTGATCAGAGTTCTAATAAGCGTAACTAACGACAACTTACTCCTACATGAAACTTCCGCCGGATAATCCTAAAATAACAAAAACATATAAATATATATAACAACACATATACTTTACAAATAAATAAACAATACGTGTTTTATAGAAAAAAAAAATTTAAATTGCGAAATACCCTATAATCCGCCATGGTGAACAGCTGGTCTTGGTTAACACAATCACCACCGTAGCCACCACCACCACCTGTCACCTTACCACTAACAGCAACAACACCACACAACGACAGCAATAACACCACCAAAACAACGATAAGAACACCACTACAACACCACCAACAATAACTAACGGTATCTTTTATCACCAAAACAACACCACCAACACAACACCCCTTCCCAATAAAATTGCTTCGATCGTAAAGATGGGAAGTATTCCTTTTTTTTTTTTTTTTTACTCTTCTTCGAATGTATCTTTGAATGCTTAGTATCAGTTTTTTTTTTTGGCAATGAAATTCATCTTCAAACTGCATGTCTCTTTTATCTTTGTATCTTATGAATTTGTCAGATTAAACATTCATGCGTCTCTTCAAACTGCTTTGCTCCTTCCCAATAACATTTTGCTCCTTCCCTAGGTTTGTTTTTATGTATCTTGCGTTAGTCTGCGTACAAACATACGCGAGATATTACTTTATAGTTTTTTTTTTGTATCCTGCGTACTCTGCGTACAAACATACGCGAGATGTATGTTTTAATTTTTTTTGGACGGCTTAAATCGTGACACATAATCTTGCGTAAACCTGCGTATGATTATAAGTAGGATGCATGGGTATTTTTGAGTTTGGCAAAAAGTTTGGGCATTTTGAGACAGCTACCCATTTACATGGGTAGCACAGTAATTTTCTCAATAATTTAACATGGAAAGTTAAAACCAGTGTTGAAACCCTAAACCCTAAACGGGCCTAGGTGGCCGATTAATCGCAATTAATTGCTAGGCGGGTATTAACCTCCTCGATTTTCTTATCGGCCTTATTAATCAGTTTGGTCAAAAATCGATCAACATACCAATTAATCGGATAAAAATCGGCAAAATCATGCATAAATCGATCAAATCGGATAAATCGGCCAACTCGGTTACGGATAAAAGTCATTCAAATCAGGCATAAATCGGCCAAATCGGAAGAAAAAAAATCGGCTAGATCGGCCAAATCGGGCATATAGTTTCAAAATTTTATAATTTTATATATAAAAAATCCAAACCTATTAATCTCCGCCTAACCATTTAATCGTTGGGCGGTACCCGGCCACCCAGCTACCGCCTAACGATTTTTGCACCCTTGGTTATAACTATAGATTTTTTTCTAAATTATTCATTTTGGTACCGATTATATAAGACAAATGTGATTATGTTGATCCACTTCAGTGATTTGTTTCCAGGATTGAACTTGTTTAGTCGACGAACAAGCACATACATACAATGACAATAACACGGGTTACCATAGTACCGGGTGTAACACGGAATATACCTAATTTGGAACCACAAAATGTAAAAATAAAAAATAAAATGAATTTTAGATAGTGCAACTGTGTTTGTTTTTTCCTAAAATGTCTTAATGGGCTCTTAATGAGCCAAACCTCTTAATCGGTTACACGTTTTGGCTACCACTAAATAGTTTTTCAGCTAAAAATAGTACTATCATAATTCTAATTATAAGTTGCAAATTTTCACTTGTATACATGAAAAATTAAGAAGACAAAAAAAAAAAAAAATTAAAAAAAAAAAAAATTATGTGTGGGTTGAAGAAGAAGAATGAAGAAAGAAAGAAATAGTATTATGTGTTGTTTCTTTTTTAGAGATTTAAGTCTGAATCTGAATAACGCATATAAATGATAAGAAACAGTTGAAAAGTCTGAATCAGAATCATGTAAGACTATGTTTTATTCGCCAAATTTGTTATGGTTAGTTCATTTCCTAATCTAATGGTTATATCTAATATCGTGTACATAAGCTATAAATGCATATGACCGTAGCTATCTATATTTCCAAACATCAAAAGTTTTTGTGCAAAACATTACCTATTTGTATGCAGCTCTAACAAAAAACAAAATTTTAAAAATCAACAATAATTTTTGTTTTATATAAAATAAAAGCATATGCATAGCCACTAGCTAACAAAAAAAATATTTGGATGAAAGTTATAATAAAGAAATGAACGGAAATGAGTTGCGTGATATTTGTTGGTTACCTTTTATTGGTCTTTTAGATGTAATAAGATGTTATCCAACCTCTTACTGATAAGCCCATAAGTCCATAAGTCTCAAAATAAGCCGAAAAATTGAGGTTTATGAAATATAAGCCGAAATCAAATAAGATAATAACCTCATATATAAGCCGAAACAAACACCCCCTTAACTTGATTCTAACATGATTATAGCTTGATTCTCATGTGTATTTGAGTGTAGATTTTGCGACACCACGCCGTCACCACCATGGCCACCACAGTCGCCACCATTGAAGATCGTGAATAAGGATTAAAGAATAGGGCCTCGTTTTGGGAGTTCAATTCGTTGAGTTAGGTTTTGATAATGGTTTTGTGCACGTTTTGGTCTCATCCGTCACCTCGCCTTCCTTCTCTCTCGTTTACTGGAATGTCGTGAACATAAACCCGTTTTCATCTATCTTTTTAATTTAAAAGCCGTGCATAAATCATTTCGTATATTTTCGTGGATAAGAATTTAAATAAAAACATTTTTAATACTTGGTTCGTGTGGTACAAAAGAGTAAAATATAAAACGGATTAAAAGGGTTGGTATTGTTTTCGTGTGGTATGAAATTAAATGGTGATTGTTTGATACGTTTTGCCCACAGATCGATTAGTTTTGTGTACACGGTTTGGATTTTTGGATTCACTTATTCATATGGTCGTGGTTGTGTTTGGAATTGGTTTTTGCTTATGGTCGAGCCTATGTAGCTTACTTTATAAACTTATGATTTATTCGGTTTGGTAATAAGCTCAAAAGAACTTATTTTGTTGACTTGGTCACAGTTTTGATTCCCTAACTGTTTTGGAATCGGTTTAAATTTTGGATGTGCTTAAACTTTGTTTTGACTCGTTTGTAATAGGGTGTTGGATTCTGTTTATTATCTTGTAAGTCGTTTGTTGTTTTGATAGCGTGGTCTCGGGAGTTTTGAGGTGCTAAGATCATGGTTTTATTCGTTCTGTGTTGTGAACCTGGATTCAGATCTATTCTTTTCATATATGTTGTTGATGGTTTTGAAATAATCAGTATTTTGGGTGTGTTTGTCTTGCGGTAATAGTGAACCCGGTTAGGGTGAGTTTGGTTATTGTTTTTGCCTGCTGTTTTCAGTCGCTAGAGGGTGCGTTTAGTGTTGGATTTATGTTGGGCCGAAGACCATTAATGTATGCTTGGTTTGGTCTAGGGCCGTGGTCAATGTGTTTTGAGTTAGTATGGAATTGCTTATTCTTTGAGTGCTTTGGCTTATTTTTAAGGTAATAAGTTATATTGATGTTTAATAAACTCGATTGAGCTTATTTGGTTTAAAACAGTTTACGAATAATTATTGTGGCTTATTAAATCGCTAACTAACGTATTGGGTTATTTTGATTTCGTGGTCATTGGTACATTTCGGCTCAATAATTGGGACTACAGATTTGACTCGGGTTATATTTGGACAAAATAAATACGTAACGGATTGGATAAAATGGAATGGCACTTGACATACTTGGACGTATATTGGTTTATATCATTTGACAATTTAAAACATATTGGAAAATGGACATTTTGGAGTTATTGTACTGGTGACGGATTTAATATATTAGATTTGTAACGGAACTAAATATTCAATTAACACTTATTGAACTACTAACAAGTGGTAAAACCCAATAACTAATAAATAATTTAGTTAGTCTATTATTGTATTGTGGTTGGATTAACAAACACGAGTAAGTGTGTTAAACTATAAATTGTCGGGAGATAATGTTTTGAGAAAATTGATTTCATTAAAGTCATGATGACTTAGGAAATTTGTATAAACGGGCGCATCATGCCGAAATTTATGAAACTTTCTAGACTTATACTTTTATTTCGAAACTGTTTATCTTTATGAAACCCGACAATAATCGAAGCTCATAGCTTTTAGTAACTTGTAAACTTTTACCATGTGGTATACTAATTTGAGTTTTCTTGTAAAACTTAAATTACATTTTCAAAACTTTATTGATTATTTCCAAACTATTGGGAATTATTGGGTAAATACCGAAACATACCAATTGAATTACTTTCTTGACATATTTTTCCTTATCGTTTATTTCTTGATTTCTTCTTGTCATTCATCCTCGAGTCAAGTCCTCGTCGGTACTTTTCTCGACTATGTCGTTATCTATTCCTCCTTGACATGTGTATACTTGAGTCCTCGTCAGTATTTCTTGACTGTTCTTTTATTACTTCCTTTATAATATATTGGGATATATATATTATACTTTGGCGTGAGTTACATTTTGAGTCTATGTTTTCTTACCACCACACGTAACGTTGATACTAAACTTTTTACAAACTTTGATATGAGTAATCCACGAAAACTAAGACGCTTGTCTTTTGAAACTCTTTTACTTTACGAGATGTACTCTAAGATAACCATGTACATATTAGGTTGTGCCGATCCGGTACCATTGTGCCTGTACTCTCGATACCGTTGTGTTTTGCTCTTGATGCCAATTGTGACCGTTGTGATAATTTGCGTTGCTGCATACTGAGGTGAGTTCATGGCCCCTACTTTTTCTTGTTTTGAAATACTTTTGGGGGAGAATACATGCACACTTTACTCATTCGTTTTACTCGAACTCTCTAATTAAATTATTCTCATACATGATTTAATTACTCGGAAGCATTTTCTGCTTTGCTTTAATACTTGTTTGATTTCTTGTATGAAATGTTATGTACTCATTACATACTTAAGTTTTTACTCATGGTCACAAGTGCTTGAAAACACATATGTGAGTTATAGCCCCACTCTTTAGCTTTATTTTGCATCGTAAAACTTGGGGGTGAGAAACATGTAAACTCTTTTATGGACCAAAATAAAACTTATGCTTTATTAAACTATTACGCAGCTTAGCCTAAGCCTTTGAATCCCACTATGCCCAAACTCATGAACCGTCTATTCTTGCTGGGAAGCGCAAATGTTATAAATAGATCTATCGGGGTGACTCCCCCGTTCGGTTTGACCGGATAGGCAAACGTGAACGTATAACATGTCGAAATACAAGTGTATCGGGATAAACACTTGCTGGGCCTTTATATTTAACATGCTTCTAGAGCATGCACATTGTCATAGCTTCGGTTGCATGAACTTAATGCTAGCGTAATAGACTCTTACTTTGATGTACCATTATATTCGTTGTAATGGTCACATACCTTGCTTATGGTCCAACTTTATTGCTTAATACTTATGGTCTACCCTGCTAATGTCTTTTTTCATGACGTTGTGAGTGAAGCATTGGTCACTAATACTAAACTTGATTTGTATGTGAACAATTATTCACACTCAAAAACCTTGTGGTCCACCTTATTAATTTACCTAAAGGTAAACTTTATTTTCATGACATTGTGAGCGACACAATGGTCACAAAACTTTATTGAACTCACAGTATCTTTACTGCTTTAACATAAACCTATGAACTCACCAACCTCGTGTTGACACTTTTAGCATGTATTTTCAGGTTTAAGGCGATAGCCTAGTTGTGGAGGCTTTTGGCATGGCATGGCATGGCATGGCATGGTCATAGAAGACTTTGATGTATTTTGGACCGCTTTACTTCTTTTATGGGCTTATATTTCCTCACTGTTTGGAATGCTATAAACAAAACACTTTTGAATATGAAATTTCTTTTAAACGGTTGAGGTAAAACCGTTCTTTGTACTTTGTGTTGTGATACCAATTTAGTAGCACCCAACATGTATGCTTCCGCTAAGGCAGATTTTGGGGGTGTTACAGGTTACCATCACCTGAATCAAGTTTATGAGAACTTGACTCATTAGATGTTGCCATGGTTTGGGTCTTATTTATGGTACCACTGGCCTGCCCAGATTCTAAGCCAGAGACAGTAGTGGCAGCCCTCACCATTCTGTCACCCTCTACATTGACAGCCTCATCTGGTACATTGGTATGAGTAGGAGATCTGGGCTGAGGAACCACAGATTCCTGTCTGATTCTCCTCCTATATGTTTGTGTAATTTGAGGTTGTGAGGAAGATGGAGCACTGATGGGTGTGTAATGGGACTCAACTGGGATTGTTGATCCTTCATCCTGAATAAGCATTTGTGAAAACAGTGGTACTTCTATCCCATTGTAATCCTTAGAAGCAATCCTCATATTACTAAAAAGTTTTTGAGTGAGGCAAGGAGTTGGATAAACAGTTTTATGAGATAGAAGAAAATTCTTCTGCTTGTCCAAAAACATTTGAATAAATCTTGGCTACATTAAAAATTTGTATTTGGTATCCATGTTTTTCACCATACCATCAAAAATCAATTTTGAAAAGTTAAAAGTCCTTTTTGTGGCTAAACAAATAAGAGCAGTTGCAATATTACTACTGAATTGCTCCCAAGCAGTTTTCTTTGTACTTAAATAGTGTAAAATGGTATGTATGAGAAATCTCCATTGAGGGGCAAATTTTCCTTTTTGAAAAGTTGGTTTATCAGAAGTGGGCACATACCCCATCTTGGAAAGAGTTTCATAAATTTCAGTGTTAGGCGAAGATCTAATACCATTATCATCTGCTAGTTTGAGATGTCTCCTAACATATGATTTTGTTAATAGTCAAGGTTTTGCCATCAATTGTTGCAATTATTTGTTGTTCTCCATTATCAAGTGTATTGGCAGTAGCAGTCTGCCAAAACTGTTTGATTTGAGAACTATAGATAGTTGGATTCACTGTGAGAGCATACCTGATGTGGCTAGCATTAAGAAAATCCAATATCTGATGAAACCCATGACTTCCCTCTGTTTTCTCCAAGAATGAAACCATGTTATGTTTACCATAAAAAGCCAAATACGCCATTGAGATTAAGAAAAGTTGGATTAGAGTGTTGGGTTATGTGCTTTGAAGAGAGAAAGTGTGTTTGGTAAAGCCAATTGAGATTATATAAAGAACACTTAGGGTTTCGATTGGACCGACTTGTATAAATCTTTTGTTATCGTGAAGAAATCTTTTAAGTTAAAGAAATTATGTGAATTATCCAATTTAGGAAAACTATAAGCAAAGTAATTAACGAAAATCTCTCAACGGCTATATTTAAAAAACGGTTACTCCAAAACAGCACTAACGGTTACCCAGCAGTACTAAGTTTTAGCCTAGCAGTACAAACTTTTGACTAGCAGTACTAACTTTTTACAAAAACTTTTTCTCAGAAGTATTAACTCAATTTTCTTTCAAAAACAATACTGCATTCAAACTTTGGAAGGGATTAAGTGTAAAGGAAGATACTTAACCATTTTTGGTTGCATTTAACCTCTGGTTGTGTGAAAACCAATGATTTCAGTATAAGTACTGCCTGTGATCAGATAGACTCATTAAAAGAGCCTTCTTGACAGGGTTTCCAGCTCGTGGCAGATGTTACCTCTAACACAAATGTATTAGATTCACTTTTTCTCGTTGTTCTCTAAACCAGATGTCCTTAGATTAACACACTATCAAATGATAGAATGGTAAAGAGTGAGTTAGCTCAGTTACTATCTGACTAACTAAAGACCATCAATTCATATTCAAAATACCACTTGATAAACATAGGTTGATTTCAAGAAAAAGATTTTAAAGAACCTCCCAACTCAGGTGTTAACCCTTGTCAAGTGATCCCCAAACCTTCTCTATCATGAAACAGTTACACCAGCATTAAGCAACAACATAACATTCAACAAGCCACTTTTGCTTCTCACACAACATCAATACCAAGCATACTGCTTGCTTAACCTGCAAATGTTAGTCTAAAACCAAGAAAACACAAACCAGAGCATTTCCTTCATAACAGTATTGATTTTGACTAATAGTTTTAACTTAGCAGTACTAGTTTGCACTAGCAGTATTAACTCAACAGTCTAGCAGTATTAACAACTAACAGCACTAATCCTTTACAAAACTTCACAAAGATACAAAGAGATTAAAACTTTATGGATTTAGCATTCCAATATTTGCAACCAAGTACTGAAACCTTCCAACATCAAGACCTTTTGTAAGTAAATCTGCAAAATTATTATCTGTGTGTAATTTAACAACTTGAATTAACTTTTTGTCATTGCAGTCTCTTACAAAATGATGTCTAATCTCTATGTGTTTTGTTTTAGAGTGTAAAACAGGATTTCTAATAATACATATAGTACTGTTATTGTCAATGAAAATCATGGTGTGCATAAAATTATACCCATAGTCCAGCATTTGATTCTGAATCCAGAGTACTTGTCGACAGCAACTAGTAGCAACCACATATTTAGCTTTAGTTTTAGAATTGGAAACCACATTTTGCTTCTTACACTGCCATGAAATCAATCTACATCCTAGGAACTGATAACCACCTGTTGTTGACTCCCTATCTAAACTTGCTCCAGCATAGTCACTATCACTATATGCCACCAGATCAAATGGAGAATCTCTAGGATACCAAAGGCCTAATTTAGGTTGGCCTTTGAGATACCTAAAAATCCTTTTCACAGCATGTAAGTGCGAAACCTTAGGTGTGACTTGAAACCTTGCACATGTTGTAACAAATGGTAATTTTCCATTTTAATAACTATGATTAATTATCAGAAAATGTGCATTATTTATTTTCTGACACTTGTTAACAAGGGATTATCTCATTTAATTACGTTATCACACTTCAATAACACAAAAACATTGGTACATGATACAATACATGGAACGAGCTCACATACGAACCACGAATATCGTTTAAAACTAATTATAAACCAAACGGACTATATCACTATTCCTAGCCCAACAAATTGGCCTGGTACTATTCATGGCCCAACTCACTTTTATAATTTGGTTATATACTTTTATGAATTAAGCTACCACTAATTACCTACTAATTACCTACTAGATCTAGAGAGAGAAAGCTAGAGAGAAATATCTAATGATAAAATAAGAGAGAATTTCTCTTACACTTTTCCAACACCCACCTCTCAAATGAGAGGTTTACACAATTTATAGTCTCCCATAACATAAGGGAAGGGAAGTGTGCCGTCTTTACATTTTTCACTAATTCAACATTAACGTAAATACTTATCCTAAACTAGACGGCACACTTCTACTATCCAGTAGACTATATTTTTACGATTCTAACGAGCTATTACATGACATATTACAAGACTCATTGACTCGATAATGATCGTCACTTTAAGCATACCCAACAATCTCCCCCTAAGGGACGATCATTGAGATCTTTCTTTGATTACATTTATGATCATCACTTTTACATTTCCAACAATCTCCCCCTAAGGGGTGATCATAGAGATCTCATTCTGTGACATGTGGGTTATGGATCCATCAATAGAAATGGATGATCATTAAACTTCTTTGTTGCTTGTTGTCTTGAACTTTGAGTCTTCGTGTAACAGCTTTGCTAGATTCTTTGTTCCAATCATGCTTTGTGATATTATAACCTGAATTGACTAAGACTTGTAATTCCATGAAACATGATCCTAACAATCTCCCCCTAAGTCTTGGTCATCAAGGTTGCTTGACGTCGTCTTTGCTTCTTTTGGCTTTGACGTCTTCAAAATCTTTGATCTTTGTTCTTGATAGTGATGTGATATGATATGGTGGTGGTCTGCCGTATTCCAACGATCTTTTGATTCTGGTGTCTTCGTGTCCTCTCCATCATGTTCATATGACTTGTGACTTTCGTTCTTCAACTTGTTCTCACTTCTTCAATCTTTAACATATGAAAGGTTGTAGCGCTTGAACTTAGACTTTTCTTAAACATATTCTGAACTTTTGATGATTCTGAGTCTTGGTGAGAACTAATCTTCAGGACATGAACATGATGGAGTCTTGGTGATGGTTGAATTCCAGGTCTCCAAGCTCCTCAGTAGCAGCAGCAGCAGCACGAACCAACCGGTACTTACAGGCTCAGACTTGAGATCATCAACAGCATAGTGTGAAGACTTTCTCAAATCCTAACCCAGACCGTTCTGAACCGGATTCCCCCGAAAGGGATAACACGAACACACCGAAGTGCACCCACGATTCAGTGAGTCGCTGGAGATCACCCCACGACTGTAGACCGTTTGGAGCAAACACTAAGCGTAACCCGCAAGGAGTTACCGAAGTGACCTGCTGTCAGAGTTTGTTAGATGTTGCTCTGGCAGGATTTCCATTCAATCATTGATAATCACAATTGTGACTTTTCTCATGAATGTTCTTGGCAGATTGCTAAGATCTGCGAAGGACACTTTCTTAATTTTACATCTGCTGCCCATGATGTAGAACAGCAGAGTAATACTAAGTGTACCTAAGAGATCTTTTTATGAATCTCATGGCTCTAGACTCAATTAGTGCACATTTGTTTGGTCGTCGGAGGCGTGGAGCAGATTGCCTCCTTTTCAATATCAACACTCTCGTAATGAGAGGTCGATAGATTATGAAGGGTTCTCCATGTGAATGAAACAAATGTCTTTTGAGAGACACTTGAGTAGCTTAGAAGGTTTAGTGCAGTGCGTCACTGGGTCCATGACGACTTTGATCTTCAATACCGGTGATTCTTGATCAACTAGTAGATTATGTATTGAACCCGGTGTCTGCCCTAAGGTTGAACAAATGGAGGGCTATTTCTTTTCACCCTTTTCTTTTGCTTTTCTTTTTAATTCTTCAACCCCTTCTTTCTCCGTTCATTCATTTTCTCCTTTTTTAATATCATACCTAGGACTTTCTAGTTCTAAACTATTGGTATTGTCCTTGGGTAGATCCCTCCGGCTTTGGCGGATCATAGGACGGTTTTTCCCTAACCTTAGTCACCTTATAACTCCATGACTATCCTAATGATGCCATAAAACCAAACCTTTTGAAAATATCTCAAAGTGTTTATGATTGTAAAACACATTTTGTTAACACTTTGAGAGTTTTGTTATTTTCAGAAGAACTCCCCCTTAACATGTGCTCATATTCGTTTAAGTAAAATCTGCACATGTCGGGAAGAGTTGGCACTTTTTTGAATTGATTGATTTTCAGTGAATCTGATCATCGCGAGACACGCTTACATCACCAGTTGGACTGGCTTGAAATTATTACCCGTCCAGATCAGATTCAAAGATCATCGCTCGAAATTGGTACATTCTACTCAGACATATCCATTGCGAGACACGCTTACATCACCAGTTGGACTGGCTTGAAATTATTACCCGTCCAGGATATGTCCTTTCGACTACTGACTGTTGTTATCGTCAATTCGAGGGTCAATTCTTGAGTCTTATACTCATGAGATATCATCGTTGCTTCCACCATATTTTAATCACATTTTCATTCTCCCCCTCAAAAATAGCATAATAATGTTGTTTTTGATAAACTTTTGATTAAAATATGCTCTTTTTGAGGTGTTTGTGGAAGAATGTCAAGAACGTTTGTAGATTTTGGAACAAAGATTTTTCAAATACTCCCCCTTAACAAGGGAGTACTTGTCCTTATGAGCAGAATGTTTGAAAAACTTTAGAAAAAACATTTTGGTTTTAATTCTGCTCATAAGTAAGAAGCTTTCGCTCCTTTTTCAGGATTGAGGCACTGAAGCGTACCTCAGGGTCCTTTCTTTACAAGAGCGGGTTGTACACTGTTATGTGTGCACAAGCCTTAGAGATTTTTAGGATAAGTGCTCGAAAAGTTTTTGATTAAGCACTTTCCTTTCTTGAAAGCACGGGTCCTGAACTGATGTTTCCAGAAGCCATTTTGGTTTTAGGATTAGACAACAACCTTGGGAACCCATTTAAGCACGGCGCCAACGGGTTTACCATATTTTGAAATCCATTTGTAAGCTGTGTCAATCCTTTTCAAAGAAGTTGAATTCCAACGCGGACTGAAAACTGGTGTTTTATTTTGAAATAACGCTCGTGGAATCAACGGTGATTTAAAACTCTTTTTCTTTTGAAAATTGTTTGAGAAACCCGGTGTTTCTCTTGGAGTTTTAAAACTTGAAGAAGAAGATTTCCATCTAGAGTTGAACCTCATGGGTTCTCTTTGAAGATTTGTTTTTGTGATAAATGGAAACCTTCCGGTATTTGGAATGTTCAAAGCAGAGTCATTCTTATGTTGCAGCGAAAGCATTTCTGATATTGAATATTTGAAAGTTTTTGAACGACTTTGCTTTGGTCTCCACACTTGCTTTACTGGTGTAAAACGAGAGTATGGAGTTTGAAAAACTCGATTCTTTTCATTTGAAGCTTTTGGGGTTTTTAAACAACATTGTTTTGGTCTCCACACTTGCTTTACCGGCGTAAAACAAGAGTGTGGAGTTTCAAAAGCTTGAGTCTTATCTTTTGAGACATTTAGATTTGAAAACTTTTGAGAAGTAAGTGTTCCAGAAAAACTTGATTTCTTTGAAAACTTCCTTCCTTTGTGCAAATAGTAGGTTGTAAACTGGGAAACCTTTTTCAAAAATGGTCTTGAAGATTCACCCGAGTAAACCTTCTTCGAAACACTCACTTCTGTTGATGAAAAATTTGAGATTGGAGCTTTTCCTTTTGATTGGTTAAGAGACTCAAACTTTTTCATTTTCATTGATTCAATCTTTTGCAAAACATTTTCAAACTTTTTATCGGCAAATTCAGACAATTGAGATTTCAAATCTTCAGTCTCTTTTTGTTTCATGTTAGAATTTTGTGTCTGAACTCGTGAACTTTTGATTGAATCAAACAGATTATTGTAACTCAGTTTCAAATGCTCAATTTCTTTTTCGTACTCAAACATTTTATGTCGTAAAACATCGATTTCACTCAAGTCATGACTTTTTGGGTCATGACTGTTTTGAAAAAACGAAGACAATTTTTGATTTTGGAGATCAATTTTTGATGATGCATTCTTAGGTGCACTGTCTATTTTTTGCATCCTTGGTACAATCTTATGAACTTTGGTTTTGCCTGTTTCTAAAACTTTGATTTTCTTCTTCAGATCAACAATGATGTGTTGGAATTCTTGATTTTGTGAATCTAATTTTCTGTTGAGGCGGACTGTGTCATTCCTATTTTGAAGAATTTCATCGAGTTCCTTTTCATTATGAAACAGTTTAAGTCTTAAGAAAGCCTTTGTTTCCTTATTAATTTCAGGAACATGACTGTTTTGAAATGATAAAGATCCAATGAGATTTTGAAATTTTAGTTCAAATTTAGCACTTTGCTTTTGACACCAATCAAGCCCTTTTTGAAGATTGAAAACTTTGTTTTCCACATCATTGTTGATTTGTCGAAGATCCTCATTCTCTTTCACTAGATTCTCAATTTCTGTTTGCAGCATCTCTTTATCAACAGCATGATTTTTCATAAGATACTCATTACCAGATTCATAAAGTGCATTCATCAACACAGAAACAACGTCACGACTAAGAACATTTAGCAAGAGTCGATCAACTTCATTTTTCAAATATTGTTTGTGAAGATTTTGTTTATGAATAATGACGTCTTTTGCTTTGAAAATGTCCTTCATAGATACCATTTCTGTCTGTAAATCCTCTTCCCATCGAGTTGCACATTTCTTCAGATGTTTGACGTGAGGTAAAATTTTGTTTTGAAGAACATCTCGCTTTTCTTTCTCCATAGGAGAGAAAAAAGAGGAGACGGTGATCTTTGAGTTAAACTCAATTTCATTTTCTAAAAAATAGATGTCCTCCATAAATGTCTCAAAATATTTAAGAATTTTAAAAGCTGTAGGCATTTCTGGATTAACATCTTCCTTTGTTAAAGAATCTGTGATTTGTGCATCTGTTTGGGACACAGAATTTACTGAAGAAGAGGTATTCATGTAGGTTTTTAACAACGTCTGTTCTGGTTTATCTTTTGGTGGCACAAATGATTTGCTTATGTGAGGTCTTGCATTGTAATCATAATCCTGTTTTGAAAAATCTCTTGCTTTTGAAGGATCTCCGATTGAAAGATTTCTTTTGGATCGACTCTCAAACTTGTTTGGACGTTCAAGATCATCAATTTCCTCATCATTACCATATATATCATCTTGCTCAAAAGTGTCATCAAACAATAATTCTGCATTGTATATCTTGGGATTTTTACTGAATGCTTTTGAGAGACTACGTGGGTAATCACTACCAAGGGCAAATCCGTGTCCTTTCGGATTTGGTTTTATCGTTAGTTGTTGGATTTGAGTGATGGATTCACCATTTTTATACACAATTTTTTGAAATTCTTTAATTTGTGCTTCCAAGGTGACGATATCCGCAAGATATGAATCAACACGTTTGCTGCTGGCTTGCTTTTCCTCAAGAAGTTGATTTTGAGAAGTTGAAAGCTCAGATTGAGTTTTTAACAGCTCAGAATTTAAGGAATCAATTTTTTTTTTTGAATTCAAATTGATCCTTTTCTTTTTGAGAGAGAAGCTCAGCCTTAGAATCGGTTAATTCACGTACTTGGTTTTGCAAATCTTGAACTTTGACATATTCTTTTTGGAAAGCGATTTCAAAAGATTGTTCATGTTTTTCTTGTTTTTGGTATCCAGAAAGTTGTTGTTTATAGCACTCATTATCCTGAGATAGTACTGCAATTTTGGCTTTTAAGGTCTGATTAAGTTCATTGCACTTCTCTATTCGTGATTGGGTGGACATTACCAAGGCCTGAAGCTCCGAATCTTGATTAGTCAAATGCTCATTTTGTTCAATCTGATTATGATTGTCATCTTCTATTAGATCATCAAATGAGACAACTGTTCCATCATCATCAAATGATATATCAGTGTAGATTTGATTATCTAAAGAAGATGAGAATGATGAATCATTTTGAACAGAATTTTCACTTGAAGATGAAGATGCGGAAGGTGAAGCAATCTTATGAAGTAAACTTTGTGGATCAGGTACCTGAGAAAGACCGTCAGTATCGTAGACCGGGCCTGTCTCGGACATATTCATTTCCTGCATATTTGCCATGAGCATTACAGCTGCGTTTGCCTCAAGATCTTCCATATCATCATCTGACTCTGCATTTGTCATGAAGCTTTTTTCTTTCACATTTAATTGATTCCTGTTCTGATCTGTCCCCATGCTATTCTTATTAAACCCTGGAGAATTAAACCTCTGCCCTTCAGACTGAAACCTCTGAGACCCAAAACCTCCTGTGTTGTTTGAACCAAATCTACCCGAAGTCCTGTTCAGTATCTCCACTCTGCCATCATTAACAACTGCCTGATTCCTTGTGTTTGAAGATGAATGAAGACGGTTGTTTGATTTGTTGGTGAACTTTCCAAATGCTTTAGCAATCAACCCAAACGTTTCATTAAGGGATCTGAAAGCATCTTCTTCTTCGTCATAATCAGCGTTTGAGTACATGTTGGAATCTGTGCTGTTGTATTGAACCATTTGATTGTCAGAGTATTGTGAAGGTGCTTCGCATGGAACTATTTGGTTAGAACGTTGTATAGAACTGCTGCAATCATCCTGCTTTTCAGATTCTATCCCACTGCTTTCTGTTTCTATCTCACTGCTTTCTGTTTCTATCCCACTGCTTTCAGTAACACCCAAATTAGCTTCCAATGCTTTACCTGTATTAGCTTGCTCTTCTTGAATCTGCAACTTCTTTTCTTTCACTCTTTTGTCAAACTCTTCTCTGTGAAGTACTCTTTCAGCAATTGACTTCTCCATCGAATCCATTTGTTGGGTCAGCATGTCTAAAAAATTAGAGAAAGGTGACATCTGTTCATTAATTTGCGACCTTGATTGATGCATTTTCTCTCCCCCTTGATTATTGCGATGAAATCGGAAGAATCAAACTAAAATGCGTAAAGTTGATGTGTCACACACAAGGTTGAACAACGGTTGTTGAAGTAACTTGTGAAATGAGAAAAGGTTAATTTTGAAGTAGCTTGTGGATGTAGGATCTTTAAAGGATAATAACGGTTGTTGTTGAAGATTAGATTTTTGAACGGTGAATAACTTGAAGAAATTATGAGGATTTTACTCTAGAAACTCAGAGAAATTCAATCGTTGAACCTCGGAGGATTTTACACTAGAAACTCGGAATATTCTTATAAAACTTGATAGATCTCACAAACTCGATAAAAGTTAAGAAAGTCGACAAAGTACGGATTAGAAGTCCAATCGATCAAAGCATCAAGGTCCAAGTCCTAATTCCTTTATGATATTCAACGGACCCGAATAATCTCAACCCAAACTATAATCACTCTCGGATAACAAAGCTCAACCAAACCAATTTAAGGGATAACAATCGTTCTTGTGATAACAAATAACCAATCGTTCTTGTGTTATAAAATCCCAACGCTGAGTTTTAAATTTTTACAGGTTTCGGCCCAAGTGAAATAGCAGCCCATGAGTCCATCTAACATACCCTAATTTTCAGACTATAAAACACCACTTATTACTTCACACACTCAAACCCTAATGTTCTTAACACTTTGCAGCCACAAAATAAACTCAGTCAAACTCTTTCTACACTTCTTCTGTCAAGTGAACACAGCCACCACTCAATTCTTTTTCCACTTCTTTCTTCTTTGTTTAGTTACCGAAGAAAAAATTTGCAATTGTTTTTCTTTTTGATTTCTTCTTTCTTCTTTTCTTTTTGTTTAACTACCGAAGAAAAGTGTGTATGAAATCTTTTGGTTTTGTACTTCTTTAACCTTCGAAAAATTAAAAGAAGGATATCTTCTTAAAGGATCTATGATGAATTTGTTCAAACACGAAAAATCTTTAAAGATTTGTGCTGTAATTGAATGAATCTGAGATCCCTTAATAGTTCAGTCCTTTTCATTTTGAGTAGAGGAAGATAGATCGATGAAGGTTGATGTCACACCACAAAAAAATCGTTAACGATTTGAATTAAAGGTGCACCCAACTGAGATCTTGAGTTGTTTTAACTTTATTTTGCTTTTTGAGTTTTTGAAGATCTATGATGTATTCGTTCTTGTGTTTAGATCTTTGAAGATCTTTGAGTTTGAAGAACCACACAAAATAAAGAAGCGAAAACTGAGATTGGTTTAATTTTTTTATTGGCTGGATGTGGGTCGAATTGATGATAGTTATAGCCGAAAGTTGTTATAGGATTAGATGTTGATGTTGTTGAGATGTGTTTAGTGAAGTTGTATATATATATATATATATATATATATATATATATATATATATATATAATATATATATATATATATATATATATATATATATATATATATATATGTATATTTTTAATAATAATCGATTAGAGTGAGTTGTTCGACTAGATTAACCAAGTAGCTCGACTAGAAAGTAGTACGACTAGATAGCTCTTGTTCGACTATTCTTGTTCGACTAGATAGCTCTTGTTCGACTAATCTTGTTCGATTAGAGTGAGTTGATGTTGATGTTGTTCGACTAGGTGAGTATGTTCGGTGAAGTTGTTCGATTAAATTGTTCGGTTAAATTGTTCGGTGAAACTTGTTCGGTTAAATTGTTGGTGAAGAGATACTTCGATCAATCACTTGTTCGGTTAAGCACTTGTTCGATTAAAGTTGTTTGATCAAAAAGTTCGATTACTGAAGTTCGATTACAGAAGTTCGGTTACAGAAGTTTGGTTACTGAAGTTCGGTTACTGAAGTTCGGTTACTGAAGTTCGGTTACTGAATTTCGGTGACTGAAGTTCGGTCACTGAAGTTCGGTCACTGAAGTTCGGTTACTGAAGTTCGGTTACTAAAGTTCGGTTACTGAAGTTCGGTTACTGAAGTTCGGTCAAATAGTTCGATTAAACCCAGAAGTTCGATTATATCACCTAACTCGGTGAATAATCAGTAGTTCGATTAACGTACAAGTTCAGTCAATAAAACTAGGTGAAGAAACTTCGGTGAACAAAAAAACTCGATGAATATATATCTGACGAACAGTAACAACTCGGATGAACAGTAACTAGTCTAACAATTCGGATTTCTTAATTTTTTCTTAGATCTAACCTTCTAACAACCTAAATTACCCCTAGGCGAATGATACCACTTGATGTTTTATACTTTTATGAATTAAGCTACCACTAATTACCTACTAATTACCTACTAGATCTAGAGAGAGAAAGCTAGAGAGAGAAATATCTAATGATAAAATAAGAGAGAATTTCTCTTACACTTTTCCAACACCCACCTCTCAAATGAGAGGTTTACGCAATTTATAGTCTCCCATAACATAAGGGAAGGGAAGTGTGCCGTCTTTACATTTTTCACTAATTCAACATTAACGTAAATACTTATCCTAAACTAGACGACACACTTCTACTATCCAGTAGACTATATTTTTACGATTCTAACGAGCTATTACATGACATATTACAAGACTTATTGACTCGATAATGATCGTCACTTTAAGCATACCCAACAATCTCCCCCTAAGGGACGATCATTGAGATCTTTCTTTGATTACATTTATGATCATCACTTTTACATTTCCAACTCACTTTTATAATTTGGTTATATACAAGTCGACTGAAGTACTCAAGCTTTGCATTGATTTCTCTTAAATTCGACAAGTAACATATACGATTTTTTACACAACTTAATTCTCTATACATCAAAGAATTAGGATCAACAAACCTCATTCCATGATTCGAACAATTGAACACAAAACGAAGGGCAAAGTAAATCATGTTCAAGACATACACAAGTTCAACCCATATTTGCACAACTTAATAAAACTCGATCAAACTTAATATTAACCTATGTATTTCGTTGTTACTGATCGAATAAGAGTTCTTAGAACCATTCTCAACCATTTTCTAGTTGTTGGTTACGTTAGAACTAGTTTTGGATCCTTACACAAGTCGAATGATACATATACATGTACACCTTGGTCATAACCGAAACCAACAAGCAAACTTCCCCCCCCCTTAAGCATTATTTAACTCAATTAATAACTACCTTATCTCCTGGAAATCTCACTAAGTCTAGCTAGGAGATTATATTCTTTCCACTTGATTCAATATTAAAACATAAACCTCATATACATGTATACATATACTCGAACTGCATATACATACATTTCCCCATTCACTCTCACACATATTTTCAAGTATTCACACCCTGATCCCAACCCTCAAGGACAGGAGGAACTTTTATCACCATTCGAACCCTTGTTCAATTCGAATAATGCCTCATTCGATCGTTTAGTGATCACTTTTTCGAGTAACATACAACCTAATCGAGTTCTTGATCATTCCAACGAGTACACAACACCATTTAAAGTGTTGTAAGTGATTTCTAGCTCTTCTCATTTGTTCTTAACGTTCTAAACATATCATGCATCGTTTTACATTTTGGTTCGATCGTATATTCATTTTATTCATTTATACGCTTTATGTTTCTTTATTTTTTGTACACATGCATTGACCTCCTTCATGGATGGCTAGAGATACGAGTTTTAAATTTATTCGACATTTACTTTCATGTTATAATGCATAATCGAGACCCATTTTATCTCTTGTTCAATCGTTAAATTCATATAACACATATAATTGTCATTTATATATTTTGTACATGTATCGATCGACCTATAAATGACCTCTATATAATCGAATTTAAACATACAACATGTTGTTTTTATTGTTCTACATGTTTCCTTACAAGACCATCTAACGAATTCATGTTTAGAGTTTCCCATGATAAGCTCTCAAAAGTCCTTTTTAATCATCAAACTTATCGCTAATCGAACCACTAAAAATCCTTTATATTTTTCCGGATTGGGCTTTAAAACCAAAATAAGCCCAATAAGCTTTGGCGAATAAGCAGTTTGAATGTGATTTTGTGATGTTAAAATAAGCCCAATCAAACGCCCAACACCCTCTTAAACCCAAACAGATCAAGTATTGTTATTGGGCCTTGTATTATCTCGTTAAAAGCCCATTAAGCAGAAAAATAAGCAATCCTGATAATAAGCAGTTCAATTTGTCTCAAATAAGCTTTAAAAAGCTGTAGAAACTTTCGGAATTTAATTTCCACTATTTTTGTGATTTTTAGGCTAAGTTTGCAAAATATTTCAACCTTAGGGACTAAAACTGTCAATTTTACAAAACTATGTTTAAAACTGTAAATTTGGTAACCTGAGGGTAGATATTGATCATCCAGTAAACAGGAAGCATAATTTGTCATTTTAGAAACTTTGTTGGACTAAATTTGTAAAATATTACTAACGGAGGACTAACGGTACAAAACCTACACCGTTAGGGTATAAATTGTAAATTCCATGAAAGACCAAGGGCTGAACAGTAACAATTACTCATAATCATTTCTATTTCATATTTTGCACATTTTCATTCAAATATGTGCATTCTCGTCATTCGTTTTAGTATATTTATTTTCGTTACGTTTATAAGTATATAACGAACTTTTAACAATTTGCTTAACATGTTATACAATGACACTCGAGGAAACGATGATTATGGAATCAACGACATAAAAACAAGATAATTATTTTTGAACTTTAAGAATTTTAAACATATCAAACTCACACACCACCGACCAAATCATATCTATTACACATTTTCACTCATTGTGCATACTGAGCCAAAACTGTCAAAAACTTAGACTTCATTATTAATTCAGGTTGTGTGTTGAAGCCGTTCCCATAACTTGCTTAATTTCATATTTCACTTTGCTGATTATACTCAAGGTGAGTCATAGCCCCACTATTACTTTATTACTCATTTCAAACTATTTGGGGTGAGAAACATGCTTACTTTTATGGATCATTGAAACAATGCTTTTGTTTGATAAAACTATTATCTGCTGGCCTAAGTACTGTATTTATGCACTCTTAGCATACTTGTTATTACATGCACTCTTCGCATGCATATTGGTACATGGACTCTTCCCATGTTATTACATGCACTCTTTGCATGCATATTGGTACATGGACTCTTCCCATGTTATTTCATGCACTCTTCGCATGCAAATTGTCATAGCTTCGTTAACATGAAACTTAGCGTAGCGTAATAGTCCCTTTCGTATAACATTGCGCACTTTGTAATGTTAACTCCTGAACTTATGATCCAACTTTACTGTTTTATGTAAACCTATGAACTCACCAACCTTTGTGTTGACACTTTTAGCATGTTTCTCTCAGGTGTTTAGCTGTTTACTATATGATGATGCAAGGCAGTGCGTGGCAGAGGCTTAGGCACACTTTTGGAGTGCACACATAGAACTCATGACCAGGATTTTTGTACTATGGGACAACTAATAGCAATAATGGGCCTTGTTTTCCACATTTCAATTATGTAAAACTGATGTTTTATTTAATAAAGCTTTTAAAACGAATTTGATAAATTCATTCTCTATTACTTATGTTATGATCCAGTTAAGTAGCACCCCAGATGTTAATTCCGTTGCGATCTAATTTGGGGGTGTTACACATGTGCATACTACAAACATAATATCTGGTCTAGATGATGTAGGATACATCAATGATCCAATCATTGACCTGCAGAGATGAACTTCAACATCATCACCATCTAAGTCTTTGAGCAAAGGCTTGTTTGGATCCATTGGAGTGCTAGCTGTCTTGACATCATTATACCCAAATTTCTTTAAGATATCAACTACATATTTATCCCGACTGATAAATATACCATATTCCTTTTTCTTGACTTGCAGCCTTAAGAAGAAATTTAGTTCTCCTATGGAACTCATTTGAAACTTGTCATGCATCAGTTTCTCAAACTCAGTACACATCTCCTTATTTGTAGAGCCAAAAATAATGTCATCAACATAGACCTGGACAAGCAAAATATCCCCTTTTTGCCTCTTGATAAATAATGTCTGATCTATCTTACCTCTGTGAAACCTATTGTCCAATAAATACTTGGCCAAGGTTTCATACCAGGCTCTTGGAGGTAGATAGAAACCATAAAGTGCCTTCACCACCTTGTAGACTTTGTCTAGATAGTTAGGATCTTCAAACCCTGGTGGTTGAGTAACATAAACCTCTTCATCAATTGTACCATACAGGAAAGCATTCTTCACATCCATCTGATACACCATGAATCCCATAAAAGAAGCATAAGCTAAAAACAGCCTTATTGCCTCAATTCTTGCTACAGGGGCAAAAACTTCATCATAGTCTATGCCTTCTTCTTGAGTAAAACCCTGTGCAACCAACCTTGCTTTATTTCTAATGACAATTCCTCTCTCATCTTTCTTGTTCCTGAACACCCATTTAGTACCAACTGCCCACTTACCCTTAGGCAAATCTACTAGAACCCAAACCTTTTGAAGCTTAAACTGTAAAAGCTCCTCTTGCATTGCCTCGACCCAGGATGGGTCACTTAGAGCTTTGGCAATTTTTTTGGGTTCTTCCTGAGATAGGAAACAAGCAAATAAACAAGTATGAAGGTCTTCATGAGTTTTCCCTTCATAAACAACATTTATAAAACCTTGTTCATTTGTATCCTTTGTCATTGTCATTCTTCTTGTCTTTAAACCAGACTGTACATCACCAATCACAAGATCAAGTGAATGATCTTTGTGAATTCTTGTATTTGGAGTTGTAGGAGCTAGATAAGTGTTAGGCATGTTGTTCAGATCCACTTCATCATCAGAGAGATCAGCAACAGTAGTAACTGTTGGGCTAGCAGTATTATCATTTGGCCCAGCAGTACTAACATTTGGATTTGAAGTACTAACATCATTAGTACTTTTTTCTGGATTCTCTTGATCATCAATTCCATTTTCTTTATTTCCATCTTTAGAACCCTTCTTTTCAGCATCATTAGAAGGTTGTGGTTCATCATTGCCAACATCATTTGAAGATAAATCAAACAGTGAACCATCTTTCCACAGTGGCATCATAAAGTAGTCTTGGCTAGATCCTGTCTCCATGCTAGATTGACCTGCATCAAAACTATCTTTGGTACCTGCAAAATCATTAGAGTTTGTACCTGCAACAACTGGCACATAATTCATTGATTATGTTAGCACATCAATATCAAATAGCCACTTAAGACCTTCTCCTGCAACACTAGGCTTATTCTCTAAGAATTCCACATGCAAGTTTTCTTCTACCTTCCTGGTTCTAATGTTGTATACCCTAAAAGCCTTACTATTCATAGAGTAACCAACAAAGAATCCATCATCAGACTTTCCATCAAACTTGCCCAAATGATCTAAGGTATTCAGAATTTTAACATGACATCCAAATGGTCTCATGAAGCTTAGAGCAGGTGTTCTACCTCTAAAGAGTTCATAAGGTGTCTTGTTGTGAGGTTTGACTACTAATACCCTGTTCTGAACATAGCAAGTAGTAATAACTGCTTCAGCCTAAAATGTAGTAGGTAACTTAGAGTCTGCTAACATAGTTCTAGCTGCCTTAATCAGTGTCCTATTCCTCTTTTCAGCAACATCATTCTACTGAGGAGTTCTAGCTACACTAAATACCTCTTAATACCTTTTAGATTACAAAACTCATTCATAACTCTATTCTTAAACTCTGTTCCATTGTCACACCTGATTATTTTTACTTTCCTATCAACAAGATTTTCTATCTTAGTAATAAAGCTCTTAAGGATGCCACTAGTCTCATCCTCGGTAGCTAAAAAGAAAACCCAAGTAAACCTGCTATAATCATCAGTGACAACAAGACAATATTTCTTATTCATTAAGCTGCTCACAGAAGTAGGACCAAACAAGTCCATATGCAACATGAATAATGGCTGAGTAATAGAGTTTTGAATCTTGGACTTACAAGTGGCATTGTGTTGCTTACCCTTTAAACAGGCAACACAAGTTTTGTCATTTTCAAAATGTTTTTGAGGTAAACCTCTTTGTTGTTCCCTTCACACGCTTAGAGTTAACTAGAAAGTTAATCTATTCGTGTTTATGACTAATACAATGTTATGATTAATTCTAACAGATTAATGAAACGTAAAAGTAAAAACACATAAGTATTTTTCAACATTTAAATTCTTGTTAGAAATGAATCAAAGAATCTATTACCCAAGTGTTTTTCGGAACAAACACTTGGGATTGAATAGACAAGGTATGGTGGTGTCTCCTATCTAAACTCAAGCTTTGCTTTGAGTGGTAACAATTTGACCCACTGAGCTATCTCAGGGATACGTTACTCTTTATAGGAGAGAAGTTGCTTTGTAAAAGTCTAAGCTTTCAATGTACAAAACACACTTAACTTCTCTCCCATCTGAACCTATTTATACACAAGTATAAAGAGTAAAAGTGATTGAAATAGTCGTTAAAATAATCACAAGTCAACCTCTCACGAAGAAAAGTCAACGTGCAACACTTAACGCAAAATCGATTTAATAACCGGATAAGTGAATACCCGAAGTCAACTTGAAACCATTAACGCAAAAACAACCAATTGTAATAAACCGGGTAAGCGTGTACCCGGGTCGTTCTCCCAGCGAGGCGTGAAATTGAGGATATCGTTTTCGGTTTGGTATTAAAATGCTTGAAAAACGAGGGTTTCTTGTGTTTCTAAAATCTACTAAAAACGAAAATCGAATAACGAAAACCAAAAACTACGAACGAGTAAAAACGTGAAAATCTATGAAAAATGAACCTACGGGTACCAAAATAATTTTTCTACGTACTAAATGACAAAAGAAAATTTTAAAAAAAGAATTAGATTTTTTTTGACTTTTTAATAATTTTTTATAAATTGAAAACTATTTAAAAGAAAATAATTGATTAAAAATACTAAACGAAAAAATAAAATTCTGAAATTTTTTCCTAAAATACTTTATACTAAACTTAAGCTATAAAAAATATAAAAAGTGTCCCAGCTTATTTCAATAAGCTGGGAATAAGCAATAAAATTCGGATAAGCTTAAAAGTGACAAGGAAGAAAAAAGGTTTATAAAATAAGTGATGCAAGGTTTAAATGAGAAAAGCCCAAGGGTGCAGTGGTTGAGGTGCTATGTTGTGAGTTGACAGACCTGGGTTCGAATCCCAGGTTTGTCACTTTTTTGCAAACATTTTTTTTTTCTTTTAAAAATCTAATGAAAACTAACTTTTAAGTACTTTTTATAATTTAAAAAAAAAAAAAAAAAAAAAAAAAAAAAAAAAACTAACAACAAGCTCAGATAAGCTGATGCTTAACTGATCAGTTAGGAAGAGAAAAGAAAAAGAAATTGACACACAAGCTTAAGTGGCAAACAAGCTACTTTAATAAGCTAAGGGAGGGGAAATAAGCTGAACATCCTTAATAAGCTAGAATTTAAGCTACATAAGCTAGAAAGAAGCAGGAAAAAGCACTAGAAATGACACAATAAGCCAAAAGGGCTTATTGTGTCTGCTGATGCACAAGAGAGCAGGGCATAAGAGGGCAAGTGGGTTGTTTTGCAGGCCAATTTAAGCTAAGTTAATAAGTTCTAAACTTCCAAATAAGCTCAAACAGTTCTATATTACCTAGCAAGCTTCTTGAAAAACAAAAATTTAAAACCAATATCCTACTTTAACTTATCCTAATGGGAGATCTAAGATGGGCAGTTAAGGGACAATCTAAAAAAAATGTTTCAGTCTGCTATGGATGATATGGATTCAAATAGCAGACTAAGCCAAAGTGGTCAGAACTCCCAAAAGCAACTTATATAATAAGCTATCATAATTACTAAAACTCAGATCTAAACACCAGATTAAGCTGATAAGCAGTTGGCTTATCTATGGCTATTCTAAGGGATATTAAGGCAAATTCCTAACAACTGCACTCCTAACTAATTAATAACAATAAAAGATAATAAATAAGCAAATAAGCATATAAGGCACAAATTCAGTAAAATAAGCAGGAAAAAAAAAAGCAATAAGCAGTTCAAAATAAGCTACACTAATGGATAGAAAGAACAACTGAACTGATATTAAAATTAAAATGAAAGTAAATTACAACTGAAAAATAAAATTGCAAAGTACCTTACATAAATAAAAATGCTAAAATAAACCTAGCGAAAAACCTCCTTTTCTACTAAACTACTATTCTATTTATACTAAAAATATATGAAACCCTAGCTTCTGAGTGTGCTTCCTGTGTGAGAGTGTTCCCCTTCACTGCTCTTGTGCTTCTTTGATGACCCTTGGATCTTTTCTTGATCACCACAACATGAAACCTTGGCCGTTGGATGTTTTACTTGCCTCGGATTGCTGAGGTGGAGGGGAGGGGACCAAAGACAACCCCATGTGGGTGTCTTGGCTGGTAGTGGAGATGATGGGGATGGATGGTGATTAGGATAATGGCGGGATTAGGGTTTTAATTGGGAGAAGATAAACAGTGGGATTATGTTTAAGAAGAAGAAGGTGCAATAGCGTTTTAATTTAGGGATTTTGACCAACATTGGGGGATTTGACCAATCTAATGAACCCGGTATTAGTTTTAAGGGGTATGGGTCGGGTTTGAGGATAAGTGGGCTGTGGGGTTTAGTTCTAAGCGGGCTGGTGGGATTGAAAAGGGTTGAATGGGTTAAGGTTTTGTAGTGGGTTAGTTTTTTTAGTTTTTTAGATCCGGATGTGTAGTTGGGTTAGGATAAAATTGATATTTATACACAAGGACCAAAGTTGTATATTTAGAAATTGTAGGGACTAATCTGCCATATCTTCAAAGTTAAACCAAGGGCCAATTTTGCCAAATGAGAATAATCCAAGGGTCGTTTTGGGATTTTTGAGCTCGAACTAAATCCAAATGAAAATTGTCTTTTCCGGCTTCGGTTTTCGGCTCTTTTCCATTCCAAGCTCGGTTTTGTCCGTATTTGCCCCGTTTTCAATCCTTTTGTACCTGAAACGCATAAAACACAAACCAAGGATATATGTAACAATATAGGGTCCATTTGGGTGTTTTTGGTCGTTTTTATGGGGTTTTTCGGGTATAAAATGATGAGTAAATGGCCACTCATCAGTGATTAAAATAATACAAGTTGTTGAAGCAAGCGTGTATGACAATTACAATAGTAATTGTCATTTCCAATAACCAATAGGAATGGGCTAAAAGTCTTTAGAAGTGGTTGGTCTGACACTCCATGACTTTTAGCCGTCTTTGTAACACCCCAACCTGACAAGTGTAAAGGTGTCACACTAATGGTTTCATATCAGATCAAAACAAAGCATACATTACAGTAATACAAGGAATCTTAAAGGTTACAAATGAAATTACAAGGAAATACAAAATTTACAAAGGAATAAATACTAAGTCTGAAGATATAAGTTCTTCTAGTCATCTCTATAACAAAACATCTATCACAATGTAGTCTTCTAAGTCCAATGGTACTCTCCACTCATTCCTAGCTTCCTACTAAAACCTGTCGCAGGAAAAGAAATGCGGCTGAGCTACGAGAGCTCAGTGAACAGATATAACGGAAACAAAGCAGTAATAAAGGATAATGAGAAGTAAATGTAGTATATGATGTTAAGAGTAAAGGTGTAGGACAGTGATCCACCACGAGCCCAAACAAATCACATATCATATCATAATCATATCATAATCATGTAGAGGGGATGCCTCTCAAATAAGCCGATAATATGAGGGGTGTCCTCATGTACCAGTTGGAGTGATCAGCTCCCGAACTTTGTGAAAGAAGTGGATTGCACCCATCCTCAGTCACCATATCATATCAAAACGAACTATCCACGAACACGGACTCGAACCTAGGATGCATCCATTCGCCCCCCGAACAAATCATATTGGCCATAACAAAACATATCATAGTGTGCTAGCATATCATAATCAAAATGGGGACGGTGTAACCAAATCACTAGGGCTACACGCTAGTCATGCCAGTGGTGCATCACAGACACGGCCATGTTACCTTCATGGCTAGGAAACGAACTTGGCTCGGGTATCAAACTGGGGTCAAAGGTCAAAGGTTCATATCAAAGCAAAGGTTCATATAATCATAGTCCAAATATCAAGGTTCAAATCACAGGGTTCATATCAAAAGGTTCATATGCCAAAGGTTCAAATGTCAAAGGTTCATAGCAAAGGTCAGGGTCACATCAAATCAGAGTTCAAGAGACTGAAGGCACCTTATTAAAAAGGGCAGAATATCTGTACCTTATACCGCACGTGCAAACACAACAGAAAATATAAAGGTCGGAAGCAATCTCCATCTTCAGCGAATCTACACGAATTCATGATCGTCTTATTAATAACTTATTTTAAATCAGATTACTTATTTTGGTCGGCCTTCCATTTTTAATAACTTCCCTTTTATAGCAGTTTTTCAAAAATAGTAACTTTCCAAACATAGTAAGTTCCCTCTTTAAGTAGTTTAATCATTTTGAGTAACTTTCTATTTTTAGTAAGTTTTCCGATTTAATAACGTTTAGGGTAAAATGCCAATTATCTAACTTTTAGATTTGATAAGATCAATATTTTAGTTTAGGGCTCAAATGACACTTTAATATATCATATTCGACTACACTGTAAGGTATATTATGCATAGATACAAAAATATTAAGATGATGCTTATTTAATGTATTTTGTGCTCTACGTAACTTGAAAAGGGAAAAATATAATTCAGTATATCTGCTTGAAGACACTTTTTATTTTCTTACACTCTACAAATGTGTGAAGGGTTTGGCCAAGAAGGATATTTTTAGAAGATTGCTTTTATGAGACTTTCAATTTGCAACCACCACTAATGAATCATTTTCACACGCTATTGATTTTAACAGGTTTTAACATTCACCATGACAGTCATTCCATGTGAGTGCCAGACTTTAACATACAATCACATGGCCAGTACATTCATTTCAATTATGCACTACCCCATGCACACACAATTACATAAACCCACAACTTTAAAACTCCATTTACCCCATGCGACCCACACCCATAATATTTCTTAAATTCTCACGTAACCCATACAGATTTTGTATACCAATTCGAAGTAGGGTCCTCATAGTTTTAAGCTTTCTGTAGATGATCATTCAAACAAGTTATTAAGGTGCGGTTCTAGTAGAGATTAGGGTCGGTCACGAGGCTGTTAAGACGAGACTCAAAACAGGTTGATACATATCGCGAAAAAACAATCACATCCACGACTCATTTATACGACCAGAAATTATCATCTCATGTGACTTAATCATCATTTTATGTGACTGTTTTAACGATACGATTCACTTAATATGTTTTGGGGTCGATTTAAAACAGAAACAATAGGTCGAATATACATGTTTTACGTTAGAATTTCATGTGTCGAATCCTTGGTGTTAATATTACGAACAATCAACGAAATAACCAGGTTAAATGACATGATTAAAGTTAGGTTTTATCATGTTAAAGTTTGTGACTTTAGGTGACCTTTATATCGAATCCATACATGTATAATAGACTGGTTTGTATAGTTTCATGCGACATTGGATTTGTTGATAACGAGATCAAACAAAAGGGAATGAAACAGGGTCGATACCATACCTTCGTAGCGTGACCAAAGGGAGAACAAATACACAAAGGAAACACGAACACGCGTCCCTCGAACCTACTATAGAGCACCGCGACCAACCAAGTAGAAGCTAAGCCACCAAGAGAGCCTCCTTTGTGCTTGCCTTTTGAATCGAACAGGAAGAGAAAAAGAAGGCAGCAGCAGTCGATTATTTGGTGTAGGGTTTAGGGTTTGTTGGGTTCGTTTATTTGGAGAGGATGGGAGGAAGTGTTATACGGTTTAAGGGGAACAAAAGGAAAAGCGTGTGATGTGGTTTAAATGCAAACCGTATGATGGGGTCTATCAAATAGGGAGATTACTGATTTTGAGGGATATGATGAGGACCCATTCAATGTTAATACTTTTTAATTTAATGTACTAGTGGCGTGTGTATTTTATGGGATTTTCAAAGTGCCAAGTTGCTGATTTTAAAATCACTGTTAATATATTTAAATCAATGTACACAAGAATAAAGAAATTTGGTTAGGGTCGTAGTGGTGTGTGATGATATTTAAATATGTACCCTTCGTTTAACATAAGTCTTTATTATTTTATTTTATTTTATTCGTTCAATTATTATTCGAAATGAAATGTTTTAATGCGTTAAACATCTTTTATGAATTTGAGATCAAAGGGTATTTTGGTAATTTTGAATCTTTTGAAATTTTGGGTTTTACAGTCTTAGGGAAGGTTTCTTCCTGACAAGATAAGATTTGATCTTATCTTAAACTCTTCCCAGATCTTCCCGCCTTTCTTTCAGGCTTTAGGTTCTTCAGTACATGCCTTCATTTATTAATCACAATTGTCGTTGAGGAGACTGGGGTTCAGTGAGTTCTTGTCCAACACTCACTGAACCATCATCTTCTTCTTTGGCTTAAGTCCTACTCAGGGAGTACCACCTTCCTGAGCAGTGAATCCTTCTTCTTGAATTCGGCTTAAGCATCCTGAAGATGACTCACTGAGAGACTGTTCTCTCAGTGACTTGAATTGTTCTCGGTTTAAGTTAACACTTAGTTAATTTGTGTCCAAATCTTGTTTTACGTATTCTTGGGTACTGATGGACCCAACAATCTCCCCCTATTTGGATATAAATTATTCCTAAGTGTTCTGATCAGTAATGAGTGAGCTAATGACTTCTGCTCATACTGAATGTACTAGAAAGTAAATAAGGACACTGAAATAATAAAAATATCATCTTATTAATATCATTACAAGTCCTATCAAAACTAAGTACAAAAGGTGGTGGTGGTAGTCAGGCAGATTCATCAGTTCAACTTAATCCCAAGGGCTTCAAGCTTAGGCTTCTTTGACTGCAGTTCATATTGGTCAGGGTGCTCTCGGATTTTCCTTTTCAGATCTTGGCAAAACCTCACATTCTCAGGAGTTTTGAGTGGGGAGGCCATCATTAGAAAGCCAAGCATGGCTTTGATCCCTGATAGATCAATATCACTCCATCTCTGAAAGGTTGGGTCACCGAACTCATCAATGAAGAACATACCTCTTTCAGGTTGTTCAATGACCACATTGTTCCTGAATGGAACACCTTCAGGGAGAGCCCTATTATAGTCAAGACCAGGAACCTTGATCTCAGGCTCAGCTTCAATCTTCTTTCTCTTTCTTGAAGAAGACTGAGAAGGGGCAGGCTGTTCGGCTGAAGCGGGAAGAAGAGATGGAATACCAAGTTCCTGAGGTGCTGCTGCCAATCTTTCATACCTCAGGCTTAGGGATTTTAACAGACCAGGGACCACAACATTAGATTTTTTCGCTAATATTGAACCCAATTCATCCAACTCAGTGATCCCGAAGTCTGCGAATCTGAAGGGGCTATGAACCTGAAGGATTCTTTTGTCAGTACTCCTGTAGACAGTAACAATGGCAGGGTTGGAGTTTCGGTGAATCTTGATATCAAGGATGGGTTCAGGCTTCAACCTGCTTGTCATGACCCACTGATATCTCTCAATCCTGTTCTGCCTAATTTCTTCAGCCCTTTTCGCCCTTTCTTCTCTTTTCTGCCTGAGAGCAGCCAACTGAGCATTCTGAGCTTCCACAAAGCTCTTGCCACCTTCCCTTTTTGCAAGGTCTTTTGCCTCAATCCCAATCTTCTCTGCCTCTTCTCTTGCAACCTGAATTAGAGCAAGCTTGTTCTGCCTTTCATCTTCAGCAGCTTTCTTCATTGCCTCCTCTTTCTCTATGTGAGCTTGAATTTCAGCATGAGTGAGAAGTTCCATCACCCCATTGATTTCATAAGGAACCCTGACTGGTTCATCAGGGTCTGGCCTTCTTTCCTTTGAGGCAGGTACCAAGATTGTGGGCTCAGGCTCAATGGTTGTGAGAATGCCCTTGCCTTTGTCTTGATGGGATGAAGATGAGGTGGCTTCAGGATTCTCCCCCTCAGTGTGAGAAGGAGGTTGTTTTTGTTCAGGTTGTGGAGGTTCTTCAGTGACTTTCTCCCCCTCAACTATTGCTTGACCCATAGTGAGAGCAAGAGTTGGTTTGCTCACTGAAGTTGAGGGAGCTTGACCTTTGAAGGCCTGATAGATCTCAGTCATCATGGACTTGATGTCTGAGGTGTCCTCCTGAAGAGTTGAGACCTTAGTCTCAAGAGAAGCCTGAGAAGCCTCCAATGCAGTCATCCTTGGCCCAAGATTCCAAGCCATGGAGGAAGAAGATGATGCCAAAGAAGCCATGTGGGACTCCATAAGACCCAGGGAAGATCGGATGGAGTCCACTGAAGAGTTGAGTCCCTGAAGATTTGAGGATCTCAGCACAGTTACCAGCTCAGTCAACTGAGAAGTTTGTTGCTGGTAAGTTTCTGAAGCCTGAAGAACTTTTTTGTTTAGCTCAGGTTCATATTTCACTGACTCTTGAATAGTGTCAACGCTCTTTTGTAAGTTGGTGAGAGACTCGTTGAACAGTTTTAAGTTGTAATCAAGATTCGTCAGGGAGAAGGAGATAGATGACATGTGCTCATTTTCATCATCATGATGGGCTTCCACTGATTCCTTCAGGTTTACATAATGAACAGCGGCTTCAGTGTGTTGGTCAAACATTTCTTCAGTCAGACCTTGGAAGAGAGCCTTGTTGGTCTTAAGCAGGAACTTGACCAATTGTCTCTCAGTGAGAGGAAGAGTGTTGTCATACTTGGTGAGGATGTTGTCAGTATCCGAAGAACCAGCAGCTTGAGATTTTGATTCTTCACTTGGATGTGGAGATGACTGATGTGATTGTTCAGGTTGTTCAGAGTGTTCAGATTGTACATCAGTTTCCATATCCTCACCTGCCTCAAAAATTTCCTCATCACTCTCTTCCTTGAGCTCATCATCAGACTCAAGAAGAGCCTGAAAGTCCCCCATGGACTCAATACCCAAAAATTGAACCGGCTCCTCTTCATAAGAAGAATCGCCTTTATTTTGGCCAGGTCCTGACCCCGTTGTCATAATAACTGAGTGGGTTTGCTCAGCCTGACTTGTAACACCCCAACCCGGCAAGGGTAGAAGCATCACATTATGGTGACAAATCAAAGCATACATACATAATCACAGCGGAAGCCAATAAACATAATCATTAAATAATCCAAGTCAACATGACTGGAATTCAATACATAAGTCTCAAATGAAAGAAAGAAATAATCCCAAGGAAATACATAACGAAATAGATCCAATATCAAAATGCTGAAATAAAATGGTAAGACTAGGGTAGGACATCATCTAAGGCAAAAGCTCCTCTAACTCTCATCCCAAGCATAAATCCATCTCCCAGCTAGATACCTGCCGCACACGGAAAAGAAAACGTGCGGCTGAGCTTACAAAGCCCAGTGAACAGATACATAATACAACAAGATAATGAAACAGAAAATAAAATGAAGCACTGGAAAATATCATAAGGTAATAATCAGAAACAATGGTAAAAGAGAAGAATAGGATAGTCGTCTACCACGAGCCCAGAAACATATCATATCATACTCATAATCATACACGTACAGAGGGGATACCTCTTAGGCAACCAGATAATATGAGGGGTGACCTCATGTATCAAATGGAGTGATCAGCTCCCAGATAATTGTGAAAGGCGTGTATTGCACACAGCACCAGTCACCAGACAAATCATATCATAGCATATACAGTTAAATCCACTAAACAGAACAGATCTAGGATTGCAATCCATACGCCCCCCAGAAACATATATAATCATAATCAAAGTAATGCGCATATCATAATCAGAATGGGGACGGTGTGAGGAATCACTCACCCACACATGAGTCATGCCAGTGGTGCATCACAGACACGGCCAGGTTACCTTCCTGGCTAGGTAACAGAAAGGTGGCTCGGGTATCAACTAAGAGTCATATCATATCAGATGTGTCATATCATAAGGTTCATCATAATAGGTTCATAACAGAAGGTTCATATCCAAGGTTCAGAACTAGTGTCAAAGGTCCAAATCAAAGGTTCAACAGATCAAGGTTCACAAGCAAAGGATCATAAACAAATGGGGATCATAGCAATGGCTTGGGGAAAACTAAACAGAATCATAAGTCACATCACTGTATAGTGTATAGGAACCCTTACAGAAACAAGGGCAGAGTATCCGTACCTTATGACGAAAGCAAAAATAGAAACAAGCACAAAAATGAGGGAAAGCTCAAGGTCTCTCCTTCTTCACACCTAAAGGAGTAGAAGGGGATTACAAATCATTCTTAATTAAACGTCTTTCCATTTTAAGTAACTTTCCCTTTTTAGTAAGTTTCCACTTTTAGAAAGTTTCCATAATTAGAAGGTTTCCACTTTTAGAAATATTTAGTACATAGCTTAATTAGATTAATATTTGCTGGAAATAAAGTATCCTTATCATAGTTACACCTTTGGTCCTCAGGTTTTCATAATTTACATTTTATGCCCCTGAACTTCCAAAATTACCTTTTAAACCTTCAAACATGCATAATTACACATTAAACCCTTGGTTTATCAAATTTACACAATGAGTACTTATTTTAGTGAGTTATACGATCAGACCTTTAATTATTCCATATTTACACAATAGGTCCCTCCATTTAGTAAAGTTACATATTAAGTCCTTAGAATTTACATTTAAATCATTAATTAATAATAATTACATATTAGTCCAATAAATATCCAAATTTTCACATTAGCCCCTGAATATCATTTATAACACAAATCGACCTCAACTTTTCAGAAATTACATGTTTAGTCCTTGTATTTATTTAATTTCCAAATCGAATTAACAAGTACAACTTAATTTATTATCTCACAAATTTTACATATATGCCCCCCCGTTTAATAATTTTTACAGATTATACATGATATATAGAACATGACAAAAATGGCCATGAATTTTTATTATTGACAAAACACCCCCTTTCATATTTATTTACAAATCGTTAAATACAATTTTTAACCAAATAAAACCCTAATTGATCCCAATAATTTTGCCATCATTTACACATCATTATAGTTCATTTAAGATCAGATCCCATCAGTTTTAAACCCTAGATAAATCGCTAGGTATTTTTGTCCTTATTTTTCCTTTTTGCCGATTATAACATAATTCCACCAAAATAGTTTTTGGCCTCAACGAATCAAATAAGCATTTTTATAGTGTTGTATGATGATCATAGAGGCCACG
Organism: Artemisia tridentata subsp. tridentata; assembly: GCA_021014915.2. Classification (NCBI taxonomy): domain Eukaryota; kingdom Viridiplantae; phylum Streptophyta; class Magnoliopsida; order Asterales; family Asteraceae; genus Artemisia; species Artemisia tridentata. Next base: position 43,895,487 of record CP139503.1, on the reverse strand, counting down.
AAAATTATTCATTTGTCCAGGAAAAATCGCATGCATGATGTTTATATTTATTTCGATTTAGGGTTTATAAAACACAATAATTACCATACGAATTATATACAATGCATGGGTCGTTTTTATTATTTTTCCCACGTTAGATATGATCAATATAGGCTGAGAAAAATACCAGGGAATTTTTAGAACGAGCGGAAGAGGGTTGCACGATTTATGGCTTCTCGGTTTGAATTTTCGACAAGAATAAATTCCCACGGCTTCAAATGGAACCAAATAACCTTGTGCATATTTTTCACAGATCATACATAAGGTAAGAACTCCAGGAAAAATAAGAAACGAATTTTAACATGATCGAATGAATTATTTGGGATTTTAATACCTTTCGAATGAAATAGGGAAGAAAATTCGATAGCTCTTGATTTAGGCCTCTACAAATTGACTTGCTATTTTTCCAAGCTTTTTAGTAGTGTGATGAACTCCAGAAAATTGTTCTTGGCTTTTGGGAGGGATCGAATGAATTATGGGAGGATTATTGTGATTTGTCGGCTAGAACAAATTAGGGTAAATCAAGATAAAATACTTGGAATGGATATATGGGGTAATAGCCGAGCCTTAAGGAGGTGAATGAGCAGAAATTTCGGTCCTATTAGCTGGAAAAATTATTTACCAAGTTTAGGATTTGATTTGCATTTATCTTGTACACTTAAAATGTATTTAAAATACTTTAATTATATATAAATCGGCATTATTATTATTTTAGGTAAATAATACATTTTTGGACTTGTAAAAATATTAGTAGCATGTTTCATAATTATTACACTTGATTTGTAGTTCGTTTCCAGAGGTTCGGGATGAATTCGGGACTTTTATAATACTTTTATTCATTTATAAATGTTACGGGGGTAATTTGGTAATTTTGCCACTTGTCAAAATGTTAAATGAAGTTGTTAAAATTATTTGGGAGCATCCCTTGTGCATTGTCAGAAGTTTGAGATTTAGTGGATACTTTACAAGCTTTTAATTAATTTTTTAAACTTATAGGGGCATTATGGTCATTTTACATGCTTTCGGATTTTAGGTGTTACAACTTCTTCCCCTCTAACAGAAAAATTTCGTCCCCGAAATTTGCAAAGAGTCAAAATGAAACGAATCGGAAACAAGATAGAGACATACCAGAATCAGAAAACAAAATGAGGATAAATAGCTCGAATAGACTCCTCGGTCTCCCAGGTAGCTTCCCGCTCTGGGTGGTTCCGCCAAAGAATCTTAACAAAAGGAATGACTTTACGTCTCATAACTCGCTCTTGGCGATCAAGGACAGCTTCCGGCTCTTCCGGAAGAGACATATCTGGCTGGATCTGATCAAAAGGGTAAGACACCACATGCAGAGGATGATAATTGTATCCCCTCAGTAGAGATACATGAAAGACGTCGTGAACATGTGATAACTGCGGAGGAAGAGCCAAACGATACGAAACTTCTCCGATGCGATCCAAAATCTCAAACGGTCCGATGAATCGAGGGCTGAGCTTGCCCTTAATTCCAAAACGTTTAACCCCTCGGAAAGGCGAAACCTTAAGAAATACCCGATCACCAACACGAAACTCCAAGTCACGCCTATGCTTATCAGCGTAACTCTTTTGACGCGCACGAGCTTCCTTCAACTTCTCCCTGGCAACATCTACTTTCTCGGTAGCGATCTGAACTAACTCTGGACCCTCAATAACGCGTTCACCTACCTCGTTCCAACAAACCGGAGCCCTACATTTCCGACCATATAACATCTCAAAAGGAGCTATACGAATACTCGCGTGCCAACTGTTATTATAAGCAAACTCTACCAAACACAAATAATCGTCCCAGCTACCAGTCCACTCTAAGGCACATGCCCTCAACATGTCCTCTAAGGTCTGAATGGTCCTCTCCGACTGACCATCCGTCTGAGGGTGAAAAGCTGTACTGAACTTAAGGCGCGTATCCCATGCCTTATGCAATCCCTTCCAGAAGCGTGACGTAAACCGAGGATCCCTATCTAATATAATGGCCGTAGGCATACCATGGAGCCTAACGATTTCCTGCTGAAATATGTCTGCCAATTTACTAACACTGTAGTCCACACGAATAGGGAGGAAGTGAGCAGACTTGGTTAGTCGATCGACGACCACCCAAATCGCATCATGCTTCCTACGAGTAAGAGGTAAACCAGTAACGAAATCCATCGAAATTTCCTCCCATTTCCACTTCGGAATCTCCAACGGCTGAAGCAACCCACTAGCTCTCTGGTGCTCAATCTTGACCTGCTGGCAAGTCAAACACTTAGATACAAACGAAGCCACATCCTGTTTCATGCCACTCCACCAGAAATGTTGCTTAAGGTCCCGGTACATCTTGGTAGAACCAGGATGTATGGTAAAAGGGGAACTATGAGCCTCTGATAGAACATCCTCCCTAAGCTCAGGATCGTTGGGAACACAGAGACGATCCTCAAACCACACTACACCGGAATCATCAACTCTAAACTCTGATTGCTTGCCGTCCTCAACATTTTGGACTATAGACCACAGCTCACCATCCTCTTTCTGAGCTTCCTTAATTCGCAAGATAAGATTGGACTCCACCGTAAGGCTAGCCCAATAACCACCATGACCTCGAACACAAAACTCCACATCGAGAAGCTCTAAATCATGCAAAATACGGGGCTCAAACTCCAAACTCGCAATCATACCGGATTTCCTACTCAGAGCATCAACGACTACATTTGCTTTACCGGGATGATACTAGATGTTAGCATCATAATCTTTCAGAAGCTCCAACCAACGCCTCTGTCTCATATTCAACTCTTTCTGGGTGAAGATGTATTTAAGACTCTTATGATCGGTGAAAATGTCACAAGTCTCTCCATACAAATAATGGCGCCAAATCTTTAGCGCGAAAACCACAGCTGCTAACTCTAGATCATGCGTCGGATAGTTCACTTCGTAAGGCTTTAGCTGCCTCGAAGCATAGGCGATAACCTTCCCATGCTGCATCAAAACACAACCTAAACCTTTCTTCGATGCGTCGCTATAAATCTGAAAACCGCCGGAACCCGATGGAAGAGTCAAGATAGGTGCCGACACTAAACGTTTCTTCAACTCCTCAAAACTACTCTCTCGCTCATCAGTCCAAATAAACTTTTCCCCTTTCCTCATCAACTGTGTCAACGGCAAAGCAAGACGCGAAAAGCCCTCAACAAATCTCCGATAATACCCAGCGAGACCCAGGAAACTTCTCACCTCCGTCACATTTGTAGGTCTTGGCCATTTTGTGATAGCCTCAACCTTTGCCGGATCCATCGTGATGCCGTCTGCAGAAACAATGTGACCCAAGAAAGCCACTCGATCCAACCAAAACTCGCACTTCGAAAACTTTGCATACAATCGCTGCTGTCGAAGAATCTCCAGAACCATACTAAGATGTTGCTCGTGCTCCGCCTCGGTTTTAGAATACACAAGGATATCATCTATGAAGACAATGACGAACTTATCGAGAAATTCATGGAATACCCGGTTCATTAGGTCCATAAATACAGCCGGAGCATTGGTCAAACCAAAAGGCATAACCAAGAATTCATAGTGACCGTACCGAGTGCGAAAGGCCGTTTTGGGAACATCCTGCTCCCTCACCCTAAGCTGGTGATAGCCCGACCTTAGATCGATTTTAGAGAAATGCCTCGCCCCTTGCAACTGGTCGAACAGATCATCAATGCGAGGAAGAGGATAGCGGTTACGAATCGTAATGCGGTTTAGCTCTCGATAATCGATACAAAGACGCATGCTCCCGTCTTTCTTCTTAACAAACAACACGGGAGCACCCCAAGGAGATACGCTCGGACGAATAAAACCGTTTTCCAACAGTTCTTGCAATTGCTCCTTTAATTCCTTTAATTCAATCGGTGCCATGCGGTAAGGAGCTTTAGATATGGGTTCAGCACCCGGAATCAGATCAATGCTAAATTCGACTTCCCTGACGGGAGGAATGCCAGGAAGTTCATCCGGAAATACATCGGCGAAATCGCGCACAATACGAATACTATCAATGCTAGGTACATCAACAGAGGTATCTTTAATAGAAGCAAGAAAACCAAGACAGCCATGCGAGATCAATGTCCGGGCTTTCATAGCCGAAATAATCTTTACAGATTTCAGAGGTTGGGAACCAGAATAAACATAATCAGGATAATGAAGATCGCCAAAGATCACCTTACGAGCATAACAATCAATAGTCGCCTTATGGGCAGCTAACCAGTCCATGCCCAGAATGATATCAAAATCAACCATATCAATGGGAAGAAGGTTCGCAGGACGAATACGATCATCGAAACGGAGAGGGCAATTAACATACTCGACATCAATAATAACATGAGTTTTCATCGGGGTAGCAATAGATATACGGTTCATTAATTGAGTTGGGTTTACGTTTATTTTATTTGCAAGTGATGTGGATATTATTGAATGTGTAGCACCGGTGTCAAATAAAACGAAAACAATACGATCTCCAATATACAGAAAACCCGTAATAGTACCTGAGGTGCTAGCTGCCTGGTCACGTGTCAAAGAATAGACCCGGCCTGAAGTAAGAGCAGTCCTAGTATCGACTTTAGGTTCACCAACATTCTTCTTAGGACAGTCCTTGACTTTGTGCGATGTAGATCCACAAGAGAAGCAACCACCAGAAGCTTTGTAACAAGGACCCGGATGTGGTTTCCCACATGTAGTACATAAAGGAGGAGGAGGTAGAGCCTGAACAGAACCCCTCTGACCCGAAGATCCCGACTGCTGATACTGCTAAGAATTCCTACGCCTGCTATTATCACCCTGACCCTGACGGTCACCACCATACCGACCATAATCCTGTCGGCCCTGGTTCCTAGAATCCTGTCGCCTATAATCACCACCTCGGTCCTGGCGACCCTGCTGATCATGCCCATGGTCTTGACGACCCCGAAAATCCTGTCTCTGGTCCTGACGACCATGACCCTGAGAATCCTGCCTTTGGTCCTGCCGACCCCGAAAATCTACCCTGTTACCATCCCTATCACGCTTATTAGACACCCTGTCCGCATGTAACAACTCGATGTTACGCGCGGCATCCTGAACACTAGCCACATCATCAAATGGAGTGTTAACGATCCGGTCTAACACCCATCTCTTAAGAGCCCACTTGAAGTGACGAGCCTGTCGAACAGAGTCCCCAGTAACCTCTGGCCCTACGAAACTAGCCAGACGTAAGAAACGCTGCATGAAATCTCCAGAAGACTCATGATCACCCTGACGAATAGACCCGTATTCCCTCTCATACCTCATCTGCTCTGCCATAGGAATGTACTGCTTATAAAACGCCTCAATAAAATCTGCCCACGAACAAGTCTCAGCATAATCATCCCCTTTGGCCTGAACAAGAGCAGTCCACCAATTCTGAGCATCACCCTCTAGTTTGAATGTGGCCAAACGAGTTTTAAACTCGTCAGCACATCCCAGAACACGAAACAACTTCTCGACATGCGTAATCCAGTCCTCCGCTTCATGAGGAGTGACAGTGGACTTGAACGAGAGAGGCTTGAGCTTGTTGAACCGCTCAATCCACACATGGATACCAGCTGGAGGAGCAGCGGGTGGAGCAGTGGGTTGAGCATCACCACCACCACCACCTCCAGAAGGACCAGCCCCATTCCTGATATTATTGGTGACCTCAGTCACCACTCGCGGAAGAGCAGCAGCCACAGCAGCGGCTATCATCTCTTCAAAATTGGGGCCATCATCCCCATTAGTGTACTGAGTAAAGCGAGTGTTCACCATCTGAATGATCATGAAAAGAATTAGCAAAACATAAGGGAAAATAAGCACGAAATGGAAGACGAAACAGAAACCTATGCCTACCCAAAGCCTCACCAGTCAAAACTTAAAACTTAAGGGTCAAATCCTATGGTCCACATGTTTCACAGGCCAAAGCTTATGTACGACAGGTCGCAACCTGGCTCTGATACCATAATTGTAACACCCCAACCCGGCAAGGGTAGAAGCATCACATTATGGTGACAAATCAAAGCATACATACATAATCACAGCGGAAGCCAATAAACATAATCATTAAATAATCCAAGTCAACATGACTGGAATTCAATACATAAGTCTCAAATGAAAGAAAGAAATAATCCCAAGGAAATACATAACGAAATAGATCCAATATCAAAATGCTGAAATAAAATGGTAAGACTAGGTAGGACATCATCTAAGGCAAAAGCTCCTCTAACTCTCATCCCAAGCATAAATCCATCTCCCAGCTAGATACCTGCCGCACACGGAAAAGAAAACGTGCGGCTGAGCTTACAAAGCCCAGTGAACAGATACATAATACAACAAGATAATGAAACAGAAAATAAAATGAAGCACTGGAAAATATCATAAGGTAATAATCAGAAACAATGGTAAAAGAGAAGAATAGGATAGTCGTCTACCACGAGCCCAGAAACATATCATATCATACTCATAATCATACACGTACAGAGGGGATACCTCTTAGGCAACCAGATAATATGAGGGGTGACCTCATGTATCAAATGGAGTGATCAGCTCCCAGATAATTGTGAAAGGCGTGTATTGCACACAGCACCAGTCACCAGACAAATCATATCATAGCATATACAGTTAAATCCACTAAACAGAACAGATCTAGGATTGCAATCCATACGCCCCCCAGAAACATATATAATCATAATCAAAGTAATGCGCATATCATAATCAGAATGGGGACGGTGTGAGGAATCACTCACCCACACATGAGTCATGCCAGTGGTGCATCACAGACATGGCCAGGTTACCTTCCTGGCTAGGTAACAGAAAGGTGGCTCGGGTATCAACTAAGAGTCATATCATATCAGATGTGTCATATCATAAGGTTCATCATAATAGGTTCATAACAGAAGGTTCATATCCAAGGTTCAGAACTAGTGTCAAAGGTCCAAATCAAAGGTTCAACAGATCAAGGTTCACAAGCAAAGGATCATAAACAAATGGGGATCATAGCAATGGCTTGGGGAAAACTAAACAGAATCATAAGTCACATCACTGTATAGTGTATAGGAACCCTTACAGAAACAAGGGCAGAGTATCCGTACCTTATGACGAAAGCAAAAATAGAAACAAGCACAGAAATGAGGGAAAGCTCAAGGTCTCTCCTTCTTCACACCTAAAGGAGTAGAAGGGGATTACAAATCATTCTTAATTAAACATCTTTCCATTTTAAGTAACTTTCCCTTTTTAGTAAGTTTCCACTTTTAGAAAGTTTCCATAATTAGAAGGTTTCCACTTTTAGAAATATTTAGTACATAGCTTAATTAGATTAATATTTGCTGGAAATAAAGTATCCTTATCATAGTTACACCTTTGGTCCTCAGGTTTTCATAATTTACATTTTATGCCCCTGAACTTCCAAAATTACCTTTTAAACCTTCAAACATGCATAATTACACATTAAACCCTTGGTTTATCAAATTTACACAATGAGTACTTATTTTAGTGAGTTATACGATCAGACCTTTAATTATTCCATATTTACACAATAGGTCCCTCCATTTAGTAAAGTTACATATTAAGTCCTTAGAATTTACATTTAAATCATTAATTAATAATAATTACATATTAGTCCAATAAATATCCAAATTTTCACATTAGCCCCTGAATATCATTTATAACACAAATCGACCTCAACTTTTCAGAAATTACATGTTTAGTCCTTGTATTTATTTAATTTCCAAATCGAATTAACAAGTACAACTTAATTTATTATCTCACAAATTTTACATATATGCCCCCCCGTTTAATAATTTTTACAGATTATACATGATATATAGAACATGACAAAAATGGCCCATGAATTTTTATTATTGACAAAACACCCCCTTTCATATTTATTTACAAATCGTTAAATACAATTTTTAACCAAATAAAACCCTAATTGATCCCAATAATTTTGCCATCATTTACACATCATTATAGTTCATTTAAGATCAGATCCCATCAGTTTTAAACCCTAGATAAATCGCTAGGTATTTTTGTCCTTATTTTTCCTTTTTGCCGATTATAACATAATTCCACCAAAATAGTTTTTGGCCTCAACGAATCAAATAAGCATTTTTCTAGTGTTGTATGATGATCATAGAGGCCACGAAAATTATTCATTTGTCCAGGAAAAATCGCATGCATGATGTTTATATTTATTTCGATTTAGGGTTTATAAAACACAATAATTACCATACGAATTATATACAATGCATGGGTCGTTTTTATTATTTTTCCCACGTTAGATATGATCAATATAGGCTGAGAAAAATACCAGGGAATTTTTAGAACGAGCGGAAGAGGGTTGCACGATTTATGGCTTCTCGGTTTGAATTTTCGACAAGAATAAATTCCCACGGCTTCAAATGGAACCAAATAACCTTGTGCATATTTTTCACAGATCATACATAAGGTAAGAACTCCAGGAAAAATAAGAAACGAATTTTAACATGATCGAATGAATTATTTGGGATTTTAATACCTTTCGAATGAAATAGGGAAGAAAATTCGATAGCTCTTGATTTAGGCCTCTACAAATCGACTTGCTATTTTTCCAAGCTTCTTAGTAGTGTGATGAACTCCAGAAAATTGTTCTTGGCTTTTGGGAGGGATCGAATGAATTATGGGAGGATTATTGTGATTTGTCGGCTAGAACAAATTAGGGTAAATCAAGATAAAATACTTGGAATGGATATATGGGGTAATAGCCGAGCCTTAAGGAGGTGAATGAGCAGAAATTTCGGTCCTATTAGCTGGAAAAATTATTTACCAAGTTTAGGATTTGATTTGCATTTATCTTGTACACTTAAAATGTATTTAAAATACTTTAATTATATATAAATCGGCATTATTATTATTTTAGGTAAATAATACATTTTTGGACTTGTAAAAATATTAGTAGCATGTTTCATAATTATTACACTTGATTTGTAGTTCGTTTCCAGAGGTTCAGGATGAATTCGGGACTTTTATAATACTTTTATTCATTTATAAATGTTACGGGGGTAATTTGGTAATTTTGCCACTTGTCAAAATGTTAAATGAAGTTGTTAAAATTATTTGGGAGCATCCCTTGTGCATTGTCAGAAGTTTGAGATTTAGTGGATACTTTACAAGCTTTTAATTAATTTTTTAAACTTATAGGGGCATTATGGTCATTTTACATGCTTTCGGATTTTAGGTGTTACATGACTAGCCATAATAATTGGGGTAATACCAGCCTGGCTTTTAGGTGTAGTTCCTGAGTAAATGGATCTGCCTGAGGGGGTGATGGGTTCCATATCAGCTGGTTGTTTCTTTCCCTATGAGTCTTTGTCCCCCTTAGCGCCTTCAACTACTGATGGGTGTTTTCCAGTAGTATCACTAGGCACTGATTGTGATGATTGACGGACCCCCTTCCCATCAGGATTGTACTATCCTTTTGGGGATTTAGGGTCCTGAACTCCCTGAGATCCTGAGTGTGATTGCTCAGGAACGTTAGCAGGATGTGATTGTTGGTGGGTCCCCTTCCCAGTAGGATAGTGCTGTCCTACTGAGGATTTAGGACCCTTTTCTCCCTCAGGCCCTGATTGTGATTTATCAGTTCCTTCATCGGGATGTGAGAGGTTGTGGGTCCCCTTCTCAGTGGAGTAGTGCTGCCCCACTGAGGATTTAGAACCCTTTTCTCCCTCAGGAACTGATTGTGATTTGTCAGTTCCTTCATGGGGATGTGAAATGGTGAATGTTCCTGATCCCTCAGATTTGTGTATGTCAGTGGGAACATGTGGAAAGGGTTTGCCCGAGGACACTGAGGATGATTTCTCAGTGCCCTCCGTTGGCCTTTGTTTTGTGGTTAGGGGGGTCTCTGTAGTGGGTGTCTCAGAGGTCTGGGCCACATTCAACCTCTTTTTAAGGTTGAGTTGGTTTTCGGCATCAGTCTCAGTGGCGAGTGGTTTGGGTCTAACCACCTTACTGGACTGACCCTTCTTTGTCTTCTTCACCTTCTTTGTAGGTGAAGGTACTGGAGAAACAACGTTCTCCCCCTGAATAACCTCTTGCATGTAGTTAGTCAGGGAAATGGGTTGTACCTCAGTGATGCCACTAGTGAAATTGGTCTTGTGTAAGACGTCAGGTTTCATACCAAAGACGTCAGGCCTCACATAGTCAGAGCCAAGAAGGTCCTGAAGCACACAGGAAATAAACCTAGGATAAGACAAGTGTTTTTGCCTAGATTTCCCTGAGAGCTTAGCAACAAGGTCATGGAAGATAATACCTCCGATATCAATTTTTCTACCTTCCAAGAGACTGAACAACATCAATTGTTGTGATGAGTTCAATTGCTCAGTGGAGGATTTATTCCCTCCAAGGACCTGAATGACGAATGTCATCAGGATCCTCCAGACTGGGTGGAACCAGGTTTTGACAATTGGAGCCTTTTCTAATAAGGCTCCAGTGGACTCCTTAGGACATTTTGGGTCATGAGGTCCTAAGAATATCAACTCTGCTTTGACCTCTTGGTCAGTAGGATTGGGCTCAAAAGCCTCAGCAAAATCAAGACCTGTGGCCTTGATGAAGGTGTTGTAATCTAGGGAAAGGGGTCTTTTCCCATTCATCACTGTGAATGTGATGATGGATTCTTTGGTGTCTTTTGGGCTAGTAGCCACAGCAGAACACCAGAATTCCCTCAGGTAGTCATGGTAGATGACTGAGGGGGTCTTGGTAAATGCCTTTGCAAGAAAACAGTTTTGAAGATATTTCATAACGTTCTTGTAGGCAGGGAACTTTTGTGGATAGGAAAAGTTTCCCACCACATTGTTCTTGGTGAGGTCTACACCCTCTAATATGTATTCCACATTAGGGGCGTAAATGACAACTTTGGAAGAAGCCATATGTGTAGGTGAGTCTGGGTTTGACATCTTCAGGACATTTGACCAAGGTCATTACCTTGTTTCTGTCAAATTGTTCCAGTTCATCATTCATGGCTTGAACCCAACTTGGATGTTTTAGTGCTTCCTTAACACTTTTGGGTTCAATTGTGGAAATGAAGTCCACAAATAGGCACTCATTGGCTGAGGCTGCTCTCAGTTCAGCAGCCATGCTTCTTGTAAGCATGCCTTCAGTAGGCTCACCAATTATATTGACAAGTTCTATATCCTGAGACCTAGTCCAACTGTCCTGAGGTCTTTGAAACTGATTAGAACTTGTAGAGGCCTGATGGGTAGGATCAGGATCAGACACATGATGTTCTTCAGCATCTTGAGTGTCTGAGTGGGTTGACTTATCACTGAGATTGTTTAGTACCTGAGCACTTTGTACTGTGGAGATCGTTTGCTCGAGGCTTGTTATACCTCATATCTAAGATTAACAGAATAATAATGAGCAAGAACAATATGCAGCGAAATATAAGCTTCATTATTATCAATCAAGGTTTGTTGAACGATTACAAACCCTAGGTGTTCATTAGAGGACTCGACACCTAGAACACACACACACCTTTTAGTCGACTACATTGGAAGACCTATTGAAACGTATTCCCTGTATCCTCTTTATATAATAGAGATACTAGGGTTACAAAGATAATTAAATAATACATAATAAGTCCCTTATCTTTGTCTTCAATAGTTTCCTCCATCTTTCATATTTTGTCAATATCAACTCAAATTATAATTCCTAACAATCTTCCCCTAGTTGATATGACAAAACCAAGCATATGAAAGATGCTCTTCCCCTTAATCTATGCATATCATCAAGGATCTTCAAGCTGCAAACCTTCAGAATACTCTTCCCCTTTTTGTCATCATCAAATAGGGAACAGAAATATGCAACCTTGATCTTCATAATCACGAACCAGTACCATACGTCCAATCTAGTCTTCTAATGTCTTGAATTATCCACCATTAAGAACACAAAAACGTTTACTTATTAAATTAACGCAAGACATAAAAATCCTAAATCTTCAGTAAGAATACCAACGAGCAATCACAAAAACCTTCACCTCGATGTAGCATAATCTCGATGTATTGAAGAAGAAAACTAACCATTACCAATTCGATGCTGAAGTAGAATAAACCAACCTTTGTGTCCTATAAGGAGATCGCAATCTCCTGACAAAAATCACTGATCACAATAACGTAACTCCTTCAACTGTTTTGCCAATTCGTAGTCTTGAACGAACGAATAAGTTATCTTTAAAGTATGTTGCAGCCACTTTAAGATATAATAAAATAGAAACTTGAAAAATTCCACTTCACTGTCAAATGAATAATAACTAATCCACTTCGCCAATAAATACGAGCCATAATTCTGTACGAACAGAAATCAAATCATCATCTTGTGTATGTGTTTCTTCCCCTGTGTGTGTGCTATGGAACCAATGAGTTCCAAATCAATAACCAATGCTTCCCCTCACTTTGAGAAGCCCATGCTCAAGCAGTACCAACCAGCTGTATAAACTGTTCATCCTCCAAAGCTAGCAGTACAAACTGTTCAACGAACAATACTAATTCCGAAGACCAAGCAGTACTAACTGGTGAAGCTAGCAGTACAAACTGCTACATATAAACCAATGAACAGTACTAACTATTGTCAAGCAGTACTAACTGTTAATCACAGCAGTACCAACTGCTATGCATAAATCAATAACAGTACAAATTTTTAAAGTGAGCGGGAGAAACTGTTAGACCAATAACCATCAGACCAATCGAATCAATCCCATACACTGCATCAGTACGAGGTATAATCTGCTCTTCACATTAAATGTGAACTTGCCCCATAAATAAGAACAAATTAGTCCCACATGCTTATGTCAGACAATGCAACTCAATATTCCATAAAGTAAATACGATTTAATGAATTGTATTGCTGACAACTGATGCAAATTTCGATCAGCTTAAATATTCAAAACATCACCATCAGTAATCGACAAAACTGAATAAATGACTTTTAGTGTTTCTATCATCGACCACTTGCAAAGCTTTGACCAAGAAAATTCATAATCTTCACCAATTAATGGATCTTCGATCTACTATACCCACGGGGGGACAAAGGTGGCAGACCCTTTGTCTCCCCTTTGTCTCCTATTTTTTTTTCTGCACTGCACAGTTTTTGTCAGTTTCTGTTCCGTATTTTTGACAGTTTTTAGCGTTTGACATATTAAACTTTATATTTTCTGTTCCGCACTTTCAGGTTTATAGCTTTTTGATATAAACAAAATTATAAAAAAAAAACCCTACAAAAGTAGGCCCCGTGTATATAAAAACATAGCCCCCGTGGTTCTAACCCATCCCCAATTAATACATCTTCGATTTACTTCACCAAATTCAACACACTGACCCATGATCAGTCAATTGACAGTAAGCGACAATATTGACCCCACATATTTAATTAATTCGACCAGTATGAGTGGAGAAAGACGATAATTGAATATATAATTCGATACTCTCTTGTCGCTAATACAACAGCATAAATTAAAAACTCCGATACCTTAAAAAAAACTTTTTGCGAATCTGCTATTGACGATGATGAACTTTTTCCAGATCTGCTTCTCTTCCACACTAAACCTTGTAGATCCTAGATATCACGAGCAACCTGTCTCTGATACCACTTGTGGAGATCGTTTGCTCGAGGCTTGTTAGACCTCATATCTAGGATTAACACAATAATAATGAACAAGAACAATATGCAGTGAAATATAAGCTTCCTTATTATCAATCAAGGTTTGTCGAACAATTACAAACCCTAGGTGTCCATTAGAGGACTCGACACCTAGAACACACACACACCTTTTAGTCGGCTACATTGGAAGACCTATTGAAACGTATTCCCTGTATCCTCTTTATATAATAGAGATACTAGGGTTACAAAGATAATTAAATAATACATAATAAGTCCCTTATCTTTGTCTTCAATAGTTTCCTCCATCTTTCATATTTTGTCAATATCAACTCAAATTATAATTCCTAACATGTACTGACTGAATGAATTCATCAGTATTTTGTGCTTCAATAAACTCAGTGATGGTTGGGTAAGGAAGGTTGTGGGGAATGATGTAATAGGAGATGTCAGCATTTGCATGGTACTGAGTGGAAGGACCATTATCCGCATGATGTTCATCAGGAGGGTATCTTGATGATTCATCAATACCTATCTCTTCCACTGAGTTGTTAGAGACACTGATTGTATCAGTGCTCTCATCAAAGGTAACATGAAATGTTTCCTCAGCATGCTGTCTCCTAGTGTTGAACACCCTGAAGGCCTTTGAGACAAGGGAGTATCCTAGGAAGTATCCATCATCAGCTTTGGCATCAAATTTTCCTAAGTGATCCTTGTTATTATGAATAAACACAGGACACCCAAAGACATGAAAGTAGCTGATGTCAGGGATTCTTCCCTTGAATAACTCATAAGGAGTTTTGCTATGTCTCTTGACAATGATGGATCTGTTTTGTGTGTAACAGGCAGTCTTTACTGCTTCCGTCCAAAAATGTTTGGAAAGGACTGATCCATTTAGCATTGTCCTAGCTGCTTCAATGAGTGTTCTATTTTTCCTTTCAGCCACCCCATTTTGTTCAGGTGTGTAGGGTGAGGAAATTTTTTGTGAAATACCTTTCTCATAACAGAAACATTCAAGTTCATAATTTTTGAACTCTGTTCCATTGTCAGTCCTAATCTGTTTGACTTTGGTGTCATTCTGATTTTCAATGTTCCTAACAAAGGACATAATTGTTTCAGCTGCCTGACTCTTTTTGATCAGGAAGTATACCCAAGTGTATCTTGAGTATTCATCCACAATGACCAGAGTATACTTCTCATGGTTAATGGATCTAGGACTAATTGGTCCAAATAGATCCATATGGAGAAGATGAAGGCAGTTCCTGATGGAAAAGTTGGTTTTGGTTTTAAAGGATGCTCTGTGATGTTTACCTTTTTCACAAGCTGAGCATGGTTTGTCCTTTGAAAACACAAGAGATGGTAAGCCAAGGACCTTGTTTTGTTTTACAAGGTTGTTTATGTTTTTGAAGTTCAGGTGGGAGAGTCTCTTATGCCAAAGCCAGTTGAGAGTATCAGTGGCCTTGGTAAAGAGACAAGTTCCATTCTGAGTCAGACTAGACATGTCTAACACATAAACATCATGTCTTCTTGGTGCAATAAGGACAATTTCCTTATTAGCATTGAAGATGATTCCTTGTTTATCATCAAACTGAACTATGTATTTTGCATCACATAGTTGACTGACACAAATCAAATTGTATTTTAGACCATTTACATAAGCTATCCTAGTAAAGACTATACCATTGCAGTTTACTGAACCATAACCTTCTGTGAGACATGATGAGTTATCAACAAATATAACTTTGGGTCCTGATTCATCCACATACTTGTGCAGATACTCCTTCACACCAGTCATGCTCTTTGAACATCCACTATCAAGATGCCAAATAGGGTCCCTGGCATGTTTCTGCACAAATGGTAAACTGGGTCAGTTCTTTCTAGGACTCCACTTCTTGGAGGGCTTAGCTTTGAGGGTCTTATTAACATTTTCAAGTGATTTATGGTCAGTGGTGGAGTGGACTGAGCTACCACATATTATGCATTTGATTGCTGATGTAGACTCAGTGGACTGAGAGGCTGACTTTGTCATACCTCTATTGGCCTGAATGGCCTTACCACGTCCTGAGGTGTTATGAGTGGAACTTCCACTATTTTCACAACAATTGTTAATTTGACAATCCTTAGGATGGTGGTCATTGAACCCACAGTGAGGGCAAGGTGCAAAAGGCTTTGCCTTTTGTTTCTGTTTCTGTTTAGAATCAGAAGGATAGTTTAAAGACTGAGCTTTAAGACTTGCCATGTTTGATGTGACTGTATGTGTTTTATGATCAGAGGTCCTGTGATCATCTTTTTTGCAAATCATGCAATAAAGAATTCTATATCAATCATCAGTGATATGATTGGTATAGTTACACAGTCCACATCTTTTCAGGGGTTTTGTGGGTTTGGGTTTGGTCTTTGAGGAAGCTGGTTTATGTTCCTTCTTGGATTGAGAAGGTTTCTCAGAAGATGCAATCTTCTCTCCCAGCTTCCTGACCATTTCAGCCAACTGATCAAATTTTGAATCAGGGCTTTGGGTTGTTACTTCAGAAGGGACTGAAGTTGATGAGTCATCAGTATTTACTGAGACTTCAAGGGTTGGTCTCTTCAGGATGGTTGTTCCCATTCCTGATCTCTCCTTTGGAGAGTGTGGTGAGAAGACCATTGGTGGGAGGCCTAAGTTTGGTGCAGCACCCTGAAGGGTATTCAGTGGAGGAAGTGGTGGGTATGATTCTGATTCAGACTCATTCACAGACTCAGTATTACTGAGTTGTTTAGTGAGTTCAAGCTTACTGAGTTTTCTGAGAGCTTAATCCCACAGTGTCAAAGACCTTGGGGTTCTTTTTGGTCCAGCTTTGGATGACAGCTTTTTCTTTGTTAAGTTCAGTTTGTAGGGCTTGGTTTTGTTTCAAAATTTCAGTGTTCTGAATTTGTAGAGTTATTGTTTCTAATTTGGCTTGCTTTAGTACAAGCAATTCATCTCTACATTTATTCAATTCTGACACTATGTTGTTATATTTTGAACACATGTGATGCCTTTGTTGCTGCGTGTGTCGTTGCGGTTTAGCAGTTTTAATGCCTAATCAAGTTTTAAATTTATATTTAGCCGACTTATCAATAACACACACACCTAACGAGCAGTGTACCCGGTCAGTATGAATATAATGGTAAGTAGAGTGTCGATCACTAAGAGTGGAACGTATTATCTAGTTATTCTAATCAGTATTTTAATATCCTAACGCAAGAGGGTTTCAGCCTGAGAGACTGGCACGATTTGTTTGCAATTAAATAATAAAATAAACCAATAGGCACGAATCAGCAAGTAGCATACACGTACATAGATAAATACTCGAGACAATAAGAGGGCTGTCCTTATGATTAAGTAGATTGTCACTTGTTTTATTGATAGCTTTATATGAAGTGTATGTAGTTAACCCTTTCTCGTTGGTCCTATTCTTATCGGCGAGTAAACCCTTAATGATTACTTATGTCTAAAAGTTATTCCTAAGTGATCAATTTAGTAATAACCGTGGGAGCCACATTATTTTCCGCAGTCAAATGCCCGCAAGCCACTAATAAACACAGAGGTTATCAATGCACTAATAAGTAGTAACCAAAGACATCAACATATAAACTTTAATTGATGGGAAAGCAAGTATTAAAGGGAGTGCAATCTTTCGTTGTCACATTACACAAGCCACCAATCCTGATGAATTAAAGTTTGCTAACACAATAAAACAAAACTACTTAATGAATTAAACACATGCAGCACCTTCTTACAGCTCTTGTATCTTTGATTTGGGTGTGTCTTGTGCTGCCTCCTTGACTGAATTCGTCCTTGATTTCTGGTCTTCGGTCTTAGGTTAAAACTTCGGAACTCTGATAATGCCCCCGAAATTCGTCTGGCTTTGGGGTATTTATAGTTTCTGTCTGAGGGAAGATGCGGCGCATCTAAGGAGTAGATGCGGCGCATGTACTTAACTTCGCGTGGGGTCCAAGATTATAATATTCAGGAATATTCGTACACCGCCAGAAGATGCGGCGTAACTCCATGATTAGATGCGGCGCATGTCCTCTTTGTATCTTGGATCGTATCTGGTGGAATCTTGATAGCGATGCGGCGCATGTCATGAGTGAGATGCGGCGCATCTGGAGCAGATTTAACTTGATCTTGTCCATTTCAGTAGACTCTTCACTTTACGCATGTTTTGCTCCATAATTAGTCCAAAATCGCTAAGTTTCACCAAATGCTTGTTTTTACCTGAGAATTACAAAAGTAAACGATTAAGTATCAATCCTCATACATAATATAGTAAAACAAGTCAAATTAATAGGATAAATGATAGTAATAAAATGTACTTATTTGAGTTCATCAAATATCCCCCCACTTGAACTTTACTTGTCCCCAAGTAAACCTTAGAATTTCTCTTATGAAAATGTATCCTAAAAGATGTTAGGATTTATTTTTATATCAAGCATGTATTCGTTTAATTCATAATCACACAACTAAACACTTTAACGAATTAGAAGTATAATAAAATAATTTGATAAAAGCAAATCTAATCGTTTAACTGTCCAGTCGCGACGAATATTCTATCATAAGCTTGGCAAGTATACACATCTCCACCACTAAAGCCAAGGAATAACAAGTCTAAAGCGGTAAAAAGGGTTTTTAGGCTTAAGGGTTAATTATTCTCTTTTCACTATCGATCTCAAATTCCAGAAAAGGCGACAAAATCACAAATACATGATCGAATCCACGAACACGATACTTGCAATTGCTCAAATCCTTAACTCGAATAGGCTAAAGATAGGTCCAAACTTCACCAATAATAATATATCAAAAAGGGCGACAAAATCATAAATACATAGCCGAATCCACGACTACGATACTTAAGATTGCTCAAATCCCTAATCTCAATAAATCAAAGGTTTGGTTGGATAAAGAATAAAGGGCATGGATAACATTTGGGATATAAATTGGTGTAAAAATAAAAATAAACAAAACAAATAAATTAAAATCCTAAGTGTGGTTAATCACTATCCCAACCATCCCATGAATAAGACTCATATCATAGAATAACTCACGCTTTAACACTTGAAACACACGCTTTAGGTAGACACGAATTATACTCAACAAGATCTTAATCAAAGAATAAACCTTAATTGGCGTTCCCATAACTGCCAATTCCCATTCAATCCATAAATATAATACAACAACTAGTGGTGATATCGACCACTTACATAACTTTACATCGTTGGTTTAAAAACAAACATCCAACTCTTTTTCTTTTTCTTTTCTCATTTTTTTTTTTTTTTTTTTTTTTTTTTTTTTTTTTTTTTTTTTTTTTTTAACTAAAGATGTGTAAAATTTCACCACATCACTATAATGATAATTCTGGATAATTTTTCCATACTTTTCATACTTCAGAAATAACGATAATAGCGAAAGTAGTAAACACACGAAAAATAAACTCAAAGATATACAATATTTACTTTCACTCCAATTGCATTGTGCAATTTCCCGACCTAACCATAGATAATGAATTACGCACGCGAACACAGGTAATGTAAGGAAACACACTTTGCCTATAGCAATTAACCAACCACGGATTCTAATCTACAGGGTAGGCTAAGGTGTAAGGGTGTAACGAAACATTTTAAACATAGGTGTAAGAAACGAAAGGAATGGCTCTGAGTGTTTTTCTAGGGGTATCTTACTCTAAAAATGAGAGTAACAAAAGGGTTTATACGGGGGTTAACTAACCAGTGTAGTTAGTTAATAACACATAACAATATAAAGCCATTTGGGTGTAATCCTAGAATTTTACCAATTTAGACAAGGCATTCCAATTATATAAATATAATACTCATTATGGTGGTCTCGAATAGTATACAAGCCAAGTTCTAAAGTTTACAGTCACCGGCACACTCATAGATTTGTGAATTATGAAAAATCACAATTTTTGAAAATAACGTCATGTGTGCAGCTATGCAACTTAGATCTTAAACAAAAACATGCTAAATTTTTTTTTTAAATTTGATATATTAAGCACATTTTAAGCATAATTTTTGAAAAAGTTTAGGAAAAGTAATTGTTAAGTGTTCTAATTCTCCAATCCTCCCACTTAAGTTAAACAACGTCCTCGTTGTTTGTATAAAAGGTTAAAAACTGGAAAATAAAAGAATTAGAACAGAAAAACTCCCCTGAGATTTGCTCGGTATGATCCTCCATTTGTATTAGAGCAAAAATCATCTTTCTTGTGGATTAGAACGTTTAATCTTCATACTTGATGTATCCACAGGAAATCCAGGAAACTATAATACCACCAACACTTTAAAACACACCTAAGGTAAGAAAGGTTCAACTTGCATAATACATTAGTAGTTAGGAAAAATAAAACTTAAAAATTAAAACTGAAAATCATCAGGTCAGTCGATGCGCCGTATCTTATGGAAGAAGATACGCCGTATCGAGCCTGGAATAAATACGGATCAAAATAAAAGATGCGCCGCATCCTTAACCAGGGATGCGCCGCATTAAAATAAACTGATAAATAGTTTTAAAGTCGAAAATAAAAATGCAGAAAAATAAAATAAGATATGACCATTGCAGGAGATGCGTCGCATCTCAGAATTGAGATGCGCCGTATCCTCGGCGGTCTGACTGACTCGACACAGAATTAGAAAATAAGATAAAATAAAGTAAAAGATAAGCATGGGTTGCCTCCCACGAAGCGCTTGTTTTTGTTCGAGTCACGAGCCTGACTCCACCCTTATTTACTGTGTAATAGGGTGTTGTTCCCCCCACTTGGGATCAAGTGCGGATGATAGTAGCAATAAACACGAAAAGAGTGTAAATTTGCTATTAAAGATGGAAGAAATACATAAAGATCATACCTTGGCAATATATGTACATCTTCCCTATTTTTACCCGGTTTGGTTGATAAATTGGATGACTTGACCACTTCATCAGAAAGAGTAGTATGTTGAGGAAAAATGAGTCTCCTTTCTTCTTGGCTAGTCTCTTTGGTAGTAAGGCGTCCCTTGACTTCCGCAGAATATGAGAAAGGGTCTTTAGCAAGTAAAAGTTCGAGTTCCTCTATATACTTCATAGGGTTGGAATCATCATCTTCATCAATCATAGCAATGTTTAAGAGCTCATCACCAAACTCTTCTTTGAGCTCCACCAAATACGGGTTGATCACAAGTGCTTCAATAGGTAGTGTAATATACTCCACCTCATCATCTTTTTGTTTTGCAACCTGTTTAGGAAAACTAGCAAGATTATTAGTAACGGGATCAATTATATTAAATAAATTTGTACCACTTTGTGTTGTAAGTGACTCCAATTCGTCTTGTGAATCTCCATCTTCAACTAGTGGTCTTGCAATTTCAGCATCGTCCCGAATTTCATTCTTAAATAAGTAATCCCAGATTTCTTCAAATTCCCTCGTTGGGTCAAAATCTGGTTGAGATATGTCATTATAAACTATGGCGTCAAATGGTTCGAAATCAAAATTAGAATTCTTTTCATCTTCATCCGTTGGATTGTTTAATGGTGGTAATACGATTGCAGAATATTCTTTAACGTAGGGTTCCGTATACACATCATCTTGTGCAATCTCCGTAGAAAAAGTACTATCAATAACAATTGCCGGAATTGGTTTCAGGGTATATGAATCTTCTTCATCATCACTTGGCATACACCAGGTGTGTTGAAATGGCAATATGTTTCTTTCTTTCCTTGACTTTTCTCGTCCAAGAATCAAGTATTCTTCCATAGTGATTTCTTTCGTATCAATGACTTGTGCACCATATCTTGCTCTTTTCCAATCGTAGATCCCATTATTGCTCAAGGCTCTTTCCTCTCCAAGTCTGATATATTCTTCCATTGTAATATCCGTATCGTCCATCTTCCTGAAACAAAACTTACTCGTGCAAAAGAAGGGTGAAACGATCAAAGTAAAATAAAAGCTTCTGATATCTGCTGTTGATGCGCCGTATCCTATAAATGGGATACGCCGTATCTTAATACGTTAAAAATAAATCAGACTTATATTCAGAAAATAGATACGCCGCTTAGAATTTATGAATGCGCCGTATCGAATTAATTAATCAAAAATCGATATTTATTTAAAATTAAATGCGTCGTATTAACAAAAGTTAATGCGCCGTATTTTCGTTACGTTTCAAAATATAAGATTTTTGATTCAGAAGATACGCCGTATCGACAGAAATCGATGCGTCGTATCTGTTTAATAATTCGAAAACTGTTTTTAATTAAAATAATAGATACGCCGTATCTGCTAAAGCAGATGCGTCGTATGGCGTTAACGTTTAGAAAAATTTTTCTTAAAAACAGATACGCCGTATCTTGGGGAAAAGATGCGTCGTATCGCTTTATCGCTTAGAAAAAATTTTCTTATTAAAAACAGATACGCGTGATGTGTCGTTGCGGTTTAGCAGTTTTAATGCCTACTCAAGTTTTAAATTTATATTTAGCCGACTTATCAATAACACACACACTTAACGAGCAGTGTACCCGGTCAGTATGAATATAATGGTAAGTAGAGTGTCGATCACTAAGAGTGGAACGTATTATCTAGTTATTCTAATCAGTATTTTAATATCCTAACGCAAGGGGGTTTCAGCCTGAGAGACTGGCACGATTTGTTTGCAATTAAATAATAAAATAAACCAATAGGCACGAATCAGCAAGTAGCATACACGTACACAGATAAATACTCGAGACAATAAGAGGGCTGTCCTTATGATTAAGTAGATTGTCACTTGTTTTATTGATAGCTTTATATGAAGTGTATGTAGTTAACCCTTTCTCGTTGGTCCTATTCTTATCGGCGAGTAAACCCTTAATGATTACTTATGTCTAAAAGTTATTCCTAAGTGATCAATTTAGTAATAACCGTGGGAGCCACATTATTTTCCGCAGTCAAATGCCCGCAAGCCACTAATAAACACAGAGGTTATCAATGCACTAATAAGTAGTAACCAAAGACATCAACATATAAACTTTAATTGATGGGAAAGCAAGTATTAAAGGGAGTGCAATCTTTCGTTGTCACATTACACAAGCCACCAATCCTGATGAATTAAAGTTTGCTAACACAATAAAACAAAACTACTTAATGAATTAAACACATGCATCACCTTCTTACAGCTCTTGTATCTTTGATTTGGGTGTGTCTTGTGCTGCCTCCTTGACTGAATTCGTCCTTGATTTCTGGTCTTCGGTCTTAGGTTAAAACTTCGGAACTCTGATAATGCCCCCGAAATTCGTCTGGCTTTGGGGTATTTATAGTTTCTGTCTGAGGGAAGATGCGGCGCATCTAAGGAGTAGATGCGGCGCATGTACTTAACTTCGCGTGGGGTCCAAGATTATAATATTCAGGAATATTCGTACACCGCCAGAAGATGCGGCGTAACTCCATGATTAGATGCGGCGCATGTCCTCTTTGTATCTTGGATCGTATCTGGTGGAATCTTGATAGCGATGCGGCGCATGTCATGAGTGAGATGCGGCGCATCTGGAGCAGATTTAACTTGATCTTGTCCATTTCAGTAGACTCTTCACTTTACGCATGTTTTGCTCCATAATTAGTCCAAAATCGCTAAGTTTCACCAAATGCTTGTTTTTACCTGAGAATTACAAAAGTAAACGATTAAGTATCAATCCTCATACATAATATAGTAAAACAAGTCAAATTAATAGGATAAATGATAGTAATAAAATGTACTTATTTGAGTTCATCAACATGTTAAGCCTTTGTTCCTCAACAAATTTAAGATCTACACAAATATAATTTATGTAAGACTGCCAATCAGAATCATCGTCCATAGAAAGTAAAGTGTTTACCTTCTTCATGGTGATGTTTACCCACTCTCCATTCCTTGCATGGCTTTTCCCAACCGCCACCTGATCACCTTCAGAGAGTGCCATCAGTGCACTCACTCTAATTTCCTCATCTGAGGAGACCTCTTCATCATCCCAGTCATAAGCTTCAGCTACTAAAACCTTATTCTTTGCCTGAACAGGTTTGGGTGTTTGAGCAGCCTGAGACATAGAGGGATTAGTTTCAAGAATTGCAAGTTTAGCCTTGGCTTTCCTATATTTTACTTCAAAGTCTTTTTGACCCTTGTTTTGAAATTGTTGGGTCGACTGAAACATTCTAGGTTGAAACTTGCTAGTTCCTGAGGAACTATTTCCTGAAAATTTGTAAGAGGGTTCTGAGGTTGTTTTAGAATAACAGTCCCTAGCAAAATGACCCTTTTTACCACAATTAAAGCATTCAGTGGTTTCATTTGCTTTTCCTTTTGAAAAATTGGACTGGTTTCTTTTGATGAAACGTTTTGAACTAACAAGGAGTGCCCTCTCTTGGAATTCCAAGTTTAGATCTTTTAGGTACTCATCACTAGTCCTTTCATCAATTTCACCCTCAGAATCCTCTTGAAAGTCCTGCACAACACCATTAGTATAAAAAGCAGTTGATATGGGTGTGGAGGTTAAGGCCTTTTTGGACTCAAGAGCTTTTGAGTCAGGATATCTCCTTGAGATCAAGTTGTCCTCATAGACAAATTTCCCATAGATTTCAGGGAGCTCAAGCGTCTGAATGTGATTAGCATTCCTCAGGCCTTGTAAGAAGTTTAGCCACTTCTCAGGGAGACTGTTGACAAAGCCAACATTTGTCTCATGCTTAGATAATACTACACCATCATTTGATAGTTCGTTTATCAAAGTCTTATATCTGGTATAAGTCTGAGAGAGACTTTCAGAGTCTTTTGCCCTGAAAGTATTATACTCAAGTTTCAGGTCCATGACCCTGTTTTCCTTGATATCTGAGGGGCCCTCAAAGCTATTAACCAAGTCATCCCAAGTTTGCTTGGCTGTTAAACAGTTGATGACTGATTCCATTATATCATCAGGAAGACAAGATATGAGGATGCTTTTAAGGCGCTGGTCTTGATTGACCACCCTCCTCTCATCAATGGTCCATTGTGCCTCAGGCTTGTTTAGCCCTGCAGCAGTCTTAGGGACAAATGGGCCATCCCTGATACAGGTGATGTAGTAAGGTTCCATACCAGTTAAATAGCAAATCATACGTTTTTTCCATTTGCTAAACTTTCCAGCTTCTAGTCTGGGTGCAACAGCAGAATAGCTGCCACCTTTTTTATCGACCAGCTGGGGTATATTAATATCAGCCATAGTAGGATCTTGGTTTTAAAAACCTTGAGCACTCTTGGTCAGTTTTGAAAGATTTTATAAACCAGAGGCTCTGATACCACTTTTTGTTCCCTTCACACGCTTAGAGTTAACTAGAAAGTTAATCTATTCGTGTTTATAACTAATACAATGTTATGATTAATTCTAACAGATTAATGAAACGTAAAAGTAAAAACACATAAGTATTTTTCAACGTTTAAATTCTTATTAGAAATGAATCAAAGAATCTATTACCCAAGTGTTTTGCGGAACAAACACTTGGGATTGAATAGACAAGGTATGGTGGTGTCTCCTATCTAAACTCAAGCTTTGCTTTGAGTGGTAACAATTCGACCCACTGAGCTATCTCAGGGATACGTTACTCTTTGTAGGAGAGAAGTTGCTTTGTAAAAGTCTAAGCTTTCAATGTACAAAACACACTTAACTTCTCTCCCATCTGAACCTATTTATACACAAGTATAAAGAGTAAAAGTGATTAAAATAATACAAGTTGTTGAAGCAAGCGTGTCTGACAATTACAATAGTAATTGTCATTTCCAAGAACCAATAGGAATGGGCTAAAAGTCTTTAGAAGTGGTTGGTCTGACACTCCATGACTTTTAGCCGTCTTAGGGAAGGTTTCTTCCTGACAAGATAAGATTTGATCTTATCTTAAACTCTTCCCAGATCTTCCCGCCTTTCTTTCAGGCTTTAGGTTCTTCAGTACACGCCTTCATTTATTAATCACAATTGTCGTTGAGGAGACTGGGGTTCAGTGAGTTCTTGTCCAACACTCATTGAACCATCATCTTCTTCTTTGGCTTAAGTCCTACTCAGGGAGTACCGCCTTCCTGAGCAGTGCATCCTTCTTCTTGAATTCGCCTTAAGCATCCTGAAGATGACTCACTGAGAGATTGTTCTCTCAGTGACTTGAATTGTTCTCGGTTTAAGTTAACACTTAGTTAATTTGTGTCAAAATCTTGTTTTACGTATTCTTGGGTACTTGATGAACTCAAATAAGTACATTTTATTATTATCATTTATCCTATTTATTTGACTTGTTTTATTATATTATATATGAGAATCGATACATTAATGTTTACTTTAGTAATTCTCAGGTAAAAACAAGCA
The DNA here is from genome assembly GCA_021014915.2 of Artemisia tridentata subsp. tridentata. Classification (NCBI taxonomy): domain Eukaryota; kingdom Viridiplantae; phylum Streptophyta; class Magnoliopsida; order Asterales; family Asteraceae; genus Artemisia; species Artemisia tridentata. The sequence goes on along the minus strand of CP139503.1, from coordinate 43,869,474 downwards.
TTATGTGAAACTTGGCGATTTTGGACTAATTATGGAGCAAAACAAGCGAGATGTCAAAAGTCTACTGAAATCCAGAAGATGCGCCGTATCTCACTCAACAAATACGACGCAATATCATACTTAGATGAATTCGAAGACCATTTCCTGACTTTGAAGAATGCGCCGCATGCAATTCTGTCATGCGCCGCATATGAAACTTTTGTCAAAGAAGAAGATCAAGCTCGTTCTACTCCAAATACGCCGCAATATACTTCTATCATATGGCGTATCACTATCAAGATTTCACCAGTTACAATCCAAGACAGCTAAAGTACATGCGCTGCATACAAAGATCAAGTTACGCCGCATCTGAAGACGGTGTACGAATATTCAAGAATATATTAATCTTGGACCCCACGCGAAGTTAAGTCAATGCGCCACATCTATCAACTCAATGCGTCGCATTGATCCCTCAGACAGAAACTATAAATACCCCAAGGTCAGACGAATTTAAGAGACCTTTTGTATAACCCTAGAGCCAAATCCAGACGACCAAGCAGCACAAGACACACCTCAAACAAAGATACAAGAGCTGTAAGAAGGTCCTGCATGTATTCAATTCATTAAGTAGTTTTGTTTTATTGTTTCAGTACGCTTTAATTCATCAGGATTGATGGGCTTGTGTCATGTGACTACGGAAGATCATGCACTCCCCTTAATATTGCTTTCCCATTAATTAAAGTTTATATGTTGATGTCTTTGGTGACTTTTATTAGTGCATTGATAACCTCTGTGTCTAGCTGAGTCTTGCTTGGGTCGCCATGCCCCTTCTTCGCCTATTTATTCTAGCGTCTCTAGAAAAGTAGGATAGACATAAGTAATCATTAAGGGTTTACTCGCTGATAAGATTAGAGCCAACGAGAAAGGTTTAATTATATACACTTCATATAAAACTAGCAATAAAACAAGTGACAAGCTATTTAATTATCAGGACAGGTCTTCTTATTTTCTCGATTATCTATCTGTGTACGTGTGTGCTAATCGCTGATTCGTGCTCATTAGTTTAGTTTTCTATTTAATTATAACCAAACTGTGCCAGTCTCTTAGGCTGAACCCCCTTGCGTTAGATTAGGTTGTATAGCTAACTTTAGGTATTAAAATACTGATTAGGATAACTAGATAATACGTTCCACTCTTAGTGATCGACACTCTACTTACCATTATATTCATACTGACCGGGTACACTGCTCGTTAAGTGTGTGTGTTATTGATAAGTCGGCTAAATATAAATTTAAAACTTAAGTAGGCATTAATACTGCTAAACCGCAACGACACATCACGCGCATCAATACTGATGGACCCAACACTCTTACATGGTTATCCTTAACAATTAATGGTTTTAAAATTTACATGACCAAGCCTCCTATGCCATAGCATTGATTCATCCAATGTGGCCTTTGCAACAAGACAAGTTAAACTCTCTTTAGGAACAATGTTATTCATATCAACACTGTACATGTTGTTCTTTCTAGGAACTTTAAGTAAGTCATGACTCTCATCAGTCAACTTAAAGTCAGGAGACAGAACAAAACATTCAGTTTCAGTAAAAAGAACACTGTTCTTTTTGTCACACATCTATGAGACACTAAACAAATTAAACTTTAACTCTTGAACAAAGTACACATCTTCAAAATCAAGCTTAACATTCCTGATTGTACATTTACCAGTAATTCTTCCTCCTCTGGCTCCTCCCCCAAAGGCAACATATCCTCCATCAAATGCAATGAAATCTATCGGATAGGACATGTTTCCTGTCATGTGCCTGGAGCATCCACTGTCAAAATATCCCGGATCTTCTTCTTCCTTTTGTGGATGTTCCTGCACATAAAATAAAGGAAATTAGTTTCCTTTGGGAACCCAAGCCATTACTGACTTGGATCTGCCTCGTGCATCAATATAATTATGTTTCTTCAATACAATTGATGCACTATCAAGTTTGGTAGGTCTCCAAACCCAACATGCTGAGGCCTTAACAGCATTGTGCCCATTTGCCCTAACAGCATTTACAACTGCTGAATTTGGCCTAGCAGTATTAACTACTGGCCTAGCAGTATTAACTTTTTTATTAACAGTATTAACCTTTTACTCAAAACTCCTGTTGGTAAATGTTGTTTTCTTATAAAAGGGCCTTTTAACAGTTTGTTGTGCTGACTTAGAAAAACATGATGTTGGTTTAGCACTAAAAACTGTTGATTTGGGGTAAGCAGTATTAACAGGCCTAGCAGTATTAAGTGGTTTAAGGCCAGACTTCATTAAGACAGCTCTTGGAGCCATGTTTCTGTGAACACTAGGGTGATTCTGTTTAGGAAAATAATTGTGATTCACCCTTTTGTAAGTATTTCCAGATACCCTTGTATTCCCATATACCATCCTTTCCCCTTGATGGTAATTGCAATAAGCCTGCAAATGGTCAAAACTACCACATACAAAACAGGCTTTATTGTACATTACAAATTCACTTCCTAGCTGTTGGGATTTCTGATTATTCCAATTTCTTTGATTTCCCCTAGGGCTATGTGACCTGTACATCTCTGCATACTTAACTGTTTTCCTAGATGGTTTCTCTTGTTGTTTAGGTTTAATAGATTCTACCTTAGTAAAAGTAGGAAAGACAGTTTTCTTCTCTACCTTATCATCTGACACCAATTTCTCAACTAATGGTGTATCAAATGATTCACTAACCTCTTTAAAACTCTCTTCACTATCACTTTTACATTCAGTCTCAAGCTTTTTCAGCTCCTCTACACTAGTATTTGACAAATCAAGTTTTGGGGTTGGAAATAACCCAGTATGAGGAGGTGCAATAGCCTTATATCCTATACCAGTCTTGAATTTATCAATAAGCTGACACTGAAAACAATCTTATCTATACTTTTAGATGACCCTGCATATCTCTATATATTTACTTCAATGCTGTCTTTTTCCTTCTTAAGCTTTTCTAACTCATTTTTAAGCTCACCTATTTCTAAGTCTTTAAAAGAAATATCTCTTTTCAAAACAACAATATCCTTGGTAAAGATAGTTTCATTCTTTTTATAAAAAACTAGTTGCTCTTCTACAACAGCTAACCCTCTTTTATAATTAGCTAGATTAAACTCAGATTGATTAAAATCTACTCTTAACTCATCATAATATTTTTTAAGAGTTTCATAGCTTTTAAGACAGGTTTTTGAACAAGTATTATTTGTGTATACCTCAGAGTCAGAAAAAGCCATCAGTGCCATGTTGGTAGGAGCTTCCTCTTTAGCCATATAGCTCTAGTCAAAACCTAACCCATCAATGGCCACCATAGCTTTGGAAGAAGTTTCTTCCAAGTTCACAGTCTTCCTGGTGCCCTCTTGATTCCTGGATCCTCTTCCTTCATGACATCTGTTCCTGCTATCCTGGTTTTTTGACCCTCTGCATTCCCTAGCAAAGTTTCCCAACTTATGACAGTTGTAACACTCTACTTTTAACTTATCATATCCAGCAGTATCACCTCCATTGATGGTAATCTTCTTACTAGTCTTCTGAAAAAACCTCTTTGCTCTCATGCTCAACAAAGCTAACTGCCACTTCAAATCCATCTCTTCTAAATCATCTTCATGGATTTGCTCTAGGTCTTCATGTACAAGCTAAGACCCATTTGCTTGACTGGCCAAAAATGCATAGACTATCATCACTTAAGCTAGCAGTACTAGTTTGTGAACTAGTAGTACTAACTTTAGGGTTAGCAGTACTAACTCCATTAGTAGTATTAACCACCTCAGTACTGCTAGTGCCAGGAGATGATATAAATGCCATGTTTTGAGCACTTGAGCTTGAGCTTGCAGGCCTTTTCACTTCTTGTTCAACAATCTTGAAATTGTTATAGAGATCATAAAGACTCATTGTGTCTAGATCAGGCTTATATCTCCAGACCACAACATGAGTATTCCACTCAGCAGGTAGACTTCTCAAGAATTTTAAATTGAGATCTTCTTGTGAAATCTCTACACCCAAGACAGCTAGTTGGCTCACAATCTTCTGAAGCTTGTTGAAAAAAAAATCAAGAGACTCAGTGCTTGGAGCACTAAAGTTCTCATACATCTATTTCAGAAGAGTCTTCTGAGTCTTCTTAGTTGCTTCATTACCACCAAACCTTGTTGTTATAGCTTCAAACAAGATCTTAGCATCCTTGTACTTACTAAAAGTCAAAAGTTGTTCATTGGGGAGGGCCATCATGAACATACTTCTAGCCTTTACATCATTCTTCTTTTGTGCCTTCTCTTCAGCAGTTACAGGACCTGATACTGTCTGAATTGTGACACCTTCACTTGTTGATGCTTTGGTTGTAGGTTTGAATGAGTTGCCATTCTCTGTGATATCCCATATAGCATAGTCTTGCACTTGAAAGTATTGCTCAATTCTGAGCCTCCACATCTCATAATCACCCTGCTTGAGAATGGGCAATTTAGCAGTGGTAGTGGTTTGAGTTGTTTCAAGATCCATCTCTTCCTTTTAGTAAAGAGTTCTTCTTGTTTCTTCTAGATCAAAGTTTCAGAACCTAAGCTCTGATACCACTTGTTGATCCCTAATACACGATCTTACTGAGCTTGTTAGAAACTTTGAGAATGCTAAAGAGTATGCGGAATCTACTCTTCAAAACTTATAAGAATATTAATGTAACCGTAAACTTACAGAACAATAAATTGTATTATGAACAATATAACCAAAATGCTTCAATATTATTAGAATAATAATACGAGTACTCTGTGTAGTACTAGGTAGGGGTGTCAGTAGGGTCGGGTTGACCCGACCCGAACCCGATAAGCCTTATCGGGTCAGGTTAAATTGGGTTGAAAAAGCTTATCGGGGTTAGTTTCACCCGAACCCGATAACCCGACATTATTATCGGGTCGGGTTAGGGTTAGAAAATTTTTGTTGTCGGGTTATCGGGTCAACCCGACAAGACCCGACAATCATTATTTAATTCTATTTTTTTACTGATAACTTAGAAAGCTCAATACCACAATCTGAAATTTGCATGGGACGTTTGGTTTTTCAAGTCCATTAAAGCCTACAAAGAATATCACATATCAAATGATAGTCTGCTTCAACAAATAGCACATATCAGCTAGTGGTTACTAGACTTTTTTTGAACACATGGGTGTGTATATAATCTGAGGAGTGAAACTTTCTTTTGCTACATATTAACTCCATAAATATTAAACTTTTTTCCCATGGGTATTTTATTCTTTCAATTTTCAAACTGCATCTCACGCATCAAGTTGCATTTATTTATCCACATTTGTAATATAAAAGATTCTATGCATCTTTTAGAGTTTGCTCATTTGTAGTATAACCCAATAACCCGAATCACCCGACCCGACTATCACCCGAACTCGATAACCCGATTCCTTATCGGGTCGGGTTGCGGGTGAGTTTTAAAAAAATCAAAACTTGACTCAACCCTACCCGACAAACTCGATAACCCCGGTAACCCGACCCGATAACACCCCTAGTACTAGGGTTTACAACCTTCAAGCTATATCAAAAACATATCTCTATCATCATAACCTAGGACCTCCTTTTATAGGATAAGGAGTCCTTTACAAGATAACTACAAATCTTCTAAACATATAGAATATACATATCTTTCTAACTATATAAGATATACACTTAATATCTTCTATACATATCTCTTCACTCGTCTTTATCTCTTTGGCAGTACCAATCTTCATCAGCAGTCTTTAGCAATATCAAGTTAGTCTGGTAGTACTAACTTTCTTCCAGCAGTACTAACTTGGTTAGTACTGGCAGTTGTAATCTTCAACAGTACCAACTATTTGACTTGACAGTACTAAATAGCTTGAGCAGTACAAAGTGTGTAGACTTGTAATTCCCAACAGAGGAGTAGACCATGTGATGAGAAAGATATTTTGTTTTTATAAAGAATTCTTACAATTAGGTCCGGAGTACAAAACCAAGATAGAAGATGACCTTGTGAACGTGACGGAGGATGGAGTCACGTAATAGGGCATGACTTTGAGTCTAGCTACAAGACTCGTTAATAAAGAAAAGAGCTTCTTGGGAGGCAACCCAAGCTTTTTAATTGTTTATGTGTTTGTTTTTATTTTGTTTGATTTCATATATATGCTCTATCTTTGTAGTATATTCACAAGCAAATAAACACATGTTTGGGACTAAGATATGGATCGAATGGTTAGTTTAGAGAGAGAAAGAGATGAAGACTTGGAACCTTGAGAGAGAAAGTAAGTAGGATGTATTGAATATGAGAATAAGGTCCAACCCTCTCCTTTGGTGGAGAGGGCTTTATATACTACTACATAGGGTGCCCCTAGTGGGCTGTGGAGCAAGCTGAAAGTGGGTAAAGACCCGACCCACTCCACAATATTAATACTAACAAATCTACTGCTAATATTACTAATAAACCTACGAGCTATTAAGTACTATTAAGTACTCGGGGTGACCGAGTCTTCAACTGAATATTTATATTCCTAACAATCTCCCCCTAAGGGAGGTCACCCCGGAAGTAATGTTCTGAATTCTAGCACTCTATCCTTGAATCTTGACTTCATAGCTCGTAGACCTTGATTCTTCAACGTCAAAAATCTTTGTGCCTTCAGCAGTGAACTTGCGATGACTGTTCTTTGTTTTGGATGATCTTTGAGTATTCTTTGAAGTTATCATCCAACATATGTCTTCAAGTCATCTTGTGGCTTTGTCATCATGAGAAGTTGTGATCTTGGAGCCTTCTTTGAGATCATCGGCCACCATAAATCTCTGAGCTCATCCATTGTAGTAATGCCTCCATGTGAATTGTTGTGACTGTTGGACTGGCATGCTCACACTTTTCTGGATCATGATAGCTATCATCAGAGTTGCGGAAGCTGTGTCGTAGGTCTTTCATCTATCATGATGTCTTTGATAATGAATTGGAAGTGTGAGCATGGAGTGTGGATTGACACGTCTCTGCTGGAATCAGGAACCACCATCGCCATCTTTATATGAATATGAAATAAAACAGTTAGCAATAAAGTTGGAGAACGAATATGGCTTTGTCATTTGTTCGATGTGGTTGTTGGATTTAACCTTCGGTTATGTGAAGACCGACCTGTGATCAGGTAGAATCCCCTTTAAAGAAGATTCTCCTTGACAGGAATTTCCAGCTTGTAGTAATGAGTCTTCCAACAAATTGATGTCAGAATCATCATACTAAGCATGTTCTCATACCGGAACGTCTCAAAGCAGACAGCACGGTAGAGTGAATCAGTGAATTAAATACCCACTGATTGACGAGAAATTAATTTAGAAAAATCACTTGCGTGTCACTGGATAAACATTTTGTGCAACACGATAAGGGTTTTATAAATTGAATCACATTTCTGTCAAAAACACTTTTGTTTGAAGAATTTCACAATCAATGTGCTTGAAATTCAGTTGGTGAGCACATTGAAAGGTTTTCCAAAAGCGTCCGTCAATCCATTTCCTGGAACAAGTTTGATTCAAATGAGAATCGCCCCATCGTTTCTTTCCAGTTGTCACAAGTTTGATCCATGAAGGATCTCACATGTCACCCACCAAGAGCTTGTTTGATGTTGGCTCTAGAAGGATTTCCATCTTCATTGTGAATACTTTACGTATCACTCGAATGTTCAGGCAATACCACAAGGATAATGCGTAGGACTCTTCATATATATTTTCTTGCTTTTCACGGTGTATGAAACAACAAGCATATTGGAAATATGTCCTATTGAGATTTATTGATGATCTCTGGGCTCTAGACTCAATAGTGCATTTTGATTTAGTGATCGGAGGCTGGAGAGGACTGCCGCCTTTTCAATATCATCTAACTCGGAGTGAGAAAGATGATAGCAATGTATTGATCTCCGTGACAAGTGAAACAAGAGTCCTTTGAGGGACCTTGAGTGGCTAGGGAGGGTTGTGCAGCGTATCACTGGGTCCATGATACTTTGTCTTCAATGTCAGTAATCAACTACGTGATTCTGACAGCATATGTATTGACCCTGTTTCTGCCTAAGATGTAAGAAGGGCTTCTTTCTTTTCACCCTTTATCTTTACATTTCTTTTTCATTCTTCAACCCCTTCAGCGCTTACCGAGACTTCATTACTAGCACCTTGTTGGGTTTGTTCCAGCACTAGCTCCATCTCAGTCGGCCCTCTTCCCTTATTCACTTTTTCTCCTTTTTTGTAATCATACCTAAGGACTTCTACACTAACTAGTGGATTGTCCCTGGGTAGATCCCTCCGGCTCTGGCTGGATCATGGGAACTAATACCTAACCTTACCATCCTTATAACTCCAATACATAAAGTAAAATGGTCGGTCTTTGGTATTCTTTCACACTTGCCATCATAAATCATTTGCTCCCCCTCAATATGTGCATCGATATACGAAAAGGTTTGGCACATATGGCAGAGCCTACACTTGAGTTTCAAAAGATCACATTTTTTATCAGAATTCCATATTTAAATCACATTCTCTCCCCCGATCAAAAATTTCAAACCACTTGAGATTTGTGATCCTAATTGATTTAAATAAGTGAGAAATTTTGGGAGAAAATGTGGTCAGGTTATACTGTGTTCTGATTATGGAGCATACTATGCTCCCCCTCAAACCATGAGAGAGTGTCACTGCTGATGTTGCACAAATTTGGCAAGGTGTCAAAAATTTGAACAAATATTCTCCCCCTCAATTAATGACCCGTTTTCTATTTAAAGAGCTGTAGTCATTTAATTTAGCGACGAGTATTTGTGAAAATTTAATACAATTTACCACCTTGTGTAACATCAAGACTCTCTTGAAGAATCAAAGAAGATAAAGAGTCTGATGTAAAGAAGACTTCTCTTCTTATACACGAAATGACGCACTGAAACGTACATCAGATCGGACGAAAAACATGGATATAAAGTAATCCATGCCCAGGTGAACATCACCCGGTTGGAGGAACAGCCGTCTTTTTGGCAACATGCTTTCCCCATTGTATAGCGCGGGTTGCAGTATGAAGTAACTGCAAGCCATCAAGACATGTTTTAACCAATTAGTGTAACTTCTGCTCGAGCTTCATTTATAGACCCGTGTCATTATTGAATGATATTTCTAGGTCCGTAAATGTTATCAATAAACAGAAGACATGCCTAGGTGAAACTATTTTTGGTATTTTCTGATTTTTTTTGATTTTTATGGTTTTTATAGGTTTTATATTTTTCTATTTTCTTTTTGATTTAAGATATATACAACTATATACAAGGATATGGGAAGTCAATCCTTTACTCCTCCTTTTCTTCTTGAAGACACTTGAGGGTTTCAGGTGTCAAGCTCTTCATACCAAGACGTGGGAGAATAAACTGAAACCTTTCTCTCGGAAGAGCCTTGGTGAAGATGTCTGCTAACTGAAACTCTATCCTCACGAAGTATCGCTCCACAATTCCTTTCTCAACTTGTTCCCTAATGAAGTGATGCCTGATGTCGATGTGTTTTGACCAGGAGTGTTGGACATTGTTACAACAAAGAGCTATAGCGCTCTTGTTGTCACAATATAGAGGAATCTTGTTGTATGAAAAGCCATAGTCTGAAAGCTGTGATCTCATCCATAGAATTTGTGCACAACAACCAGACATAGCGATGTATTCGGCCTCTGTAGAAGATATCGACTTACTCATTTGCTTCTTAGAAGACCAACTCACCAACTTTTCCCCTAAAAACTGAGCTCCCCCCGAAGTACTTCGACGAGTGTCTTGACATCCTGCGTAATCAGCATCAGCGTACGCAGTTAACTCCATTGCTGTGTCCTTCGGATACCAGAGACCCATATGAAATGTGCCTTGAAGATATCTGAATACCCTTTTTACTGCTTCTAGATGTTTCTTAGTAGGCTTGGATTGATACCGAGCACACATGCATACGGCGAACAGAAGATCTGGTCTACTAGTAGTGATATACATCAAGGATCCAATCATGCTTCTATACTTTGTTTGGTCGACTGGAATCCCCGAAGGATCTTCATCTAGTCTTGATCTATCAACCATGGGAGTATCAACAGGCTCACTCGAATCAAATCCAAACTTTTTCAAGATCTCATGGGCATATTTGGATTGATTTATGAAAATGCCTCCGGGACTTTGTGAGATTTGTAATCCTAGGAAGAATGACATTTGTCCCATCATTGACATTTGAAACTTGGAACTCATCTCCTTTGAAAATCTATCACATTCACTAGGATCAGATGAAGCAAAAATAATATCATCTACGTATATCTGAACATGAAGCAGATGTTTGCCCGACTTCCTAGTGAATAATGTGGGATCAACAACACCCTTCGAGAGCCCGTTTTCTAGAAGGAACTTGGACAATGTATCATACCATGCCCTTGGTGCCTGCTTTAAACCGTAGAGAGCCTTCTTCAAGCGGTAGACATGAGTAGGATGTTCAGCATCCACAAATCCTTCTGGTTGGCTCACATAGACTTCTTCCTTTAAATCTCCATTCAGGAATGCTATTTTGACATCCATCTGGTAGACTATCATATTCCGACTAGCAGCATTGGCAAGGAAGATTCTAATGGCTTCAATTCTAGCAACTGGAGCAAAAGATTCTTCAAAATCTATGCCCTCTTCTTGTCTGTATCCTTTTGCAACTAACCGTACCTTGTTCTTTAGAAAAATCACCATGCTCATCTAGTTTCACCTTGAAAATCCACTTGAGAGCAATAATCATAGCACACTCTGGAGGAGGCACAAATTCCCATACTTCAAGTCGATCAAATTCATGGATTTCGTCTTGCATAGCCTCGAATCAGCAATCTTTAGTCATTGCTTCTTTGGCATCTTTTGTTTCGACTTTGGATAGTACGGAATTGAAGAAGCACCACAGTGCATCAGTGGCCAGTTGTTTACGTGTGGATACAGGACGAGCGGGATTGCCAATGATGTTGTCAATAGGATGATCGTTGGTCCATTTTCTGAGATGATAAAGAGGTTTAGGGTTTTGAACTAATGTTGCCGTGCTGTGTTCTTCGAAAGAGGATGTGTGAGTTGAAGATTCCGGAGCAAATATATTCTCAAAAGGAACATCATCTATAGGAGCAAACGGATTAACTTCCAAAGAATGTTCATCTACAGATTCTTGTTGCACCGGAGAGGATTGAGTATTTGATGATGAGGGTGATTGACTGGCAGCTGGTGCATTGACACTAATTGAGACAGATGCTGATGGGCCTTCAGAGCCTTGCGGAACTTGAGCATCAGCATTAGGAAGAACAACTGCAGCATTTGAGGTAGTTTCATTTGTTGGCTCAAAATATTCGTCAAACATAGGATCAAATAACATCTTCAACTCCTCACTAGTTGGTGGTACATAAGACTCTGCAGGCGTGGGATTCTGTACAAGCCCTGAACTAATTGGTCCAGGTGTCAAAAGTTTAAGATCGGGTCCAGAACTGTTTGTCCTGAAGCAGGTTGCTCACTCAGCTCGTCGAACGTGACGTGGATGGATTCCATGATTTGTCGGGTTCTCTTGTTGTAGATTCTGTACCCCTTGTGATCTGGTGCATAACCAACAAAAATACCTACGTCTGCTTTAGCTCTTAACTTTCCCAAGTCTTGACTATCATTAGTCGGATAGCAAAGGGCGCCAAACACACGAAGAAAGGAAAGATCTGGTTTCTTGTTATGAATTAACTCATAGGGAGTCTTGTCATGAATAGGATGAATCAGAGATCGGTTTTGGGTGTAGCATGCTGTTGCAATAGCCTCTGCCCAGAGAAACATCGGTGCCTTTGAAAATATAAGCATGGTTCTCGCAGCTTCCACCAGAGTACGGTTCCTTCGTTCAACAACTCCGTTCTGCTGAGGAGTGCGAGGGATACTTTTCTGATGCGTGATGCCAATATTTTCATAGAAATTTCTGAGTTGATGATTAACAAACTCAGTTCCATTGTCAGTGCGGATGATTCTGACAGTTTTGTCGAGTCTTACTTGCAGTTGTTTTATCAGTTTGATGATAACCTCTGGAGTTTCATCCTTTGTTCTCAAAAACTTTACCAATGTAAATCAAGAGTAATCATCTACTATCACAAGAACATATTTCTTTCCATTTATGGTTTGTACTCTCATTGGGCCGCACAGATCCATGTGAAGGGTGTGAAGAACTTCCAAGTTGGTGTTGACGGTTTTGGGTTTGTGGGTTTGTTTCTTGCTTTTGCCCAGTTGACATGCTGAGCAGAGATGATCTTTCTCAAATTTTAGTCTGGGCATGCCTCGTACAAGATCTTTGCGGGAAAGATTATTTATGGTACCGAAGTTTAGATGCTTCAGACGACGATGCCACAGCCATGATTTTGTCTTGGAGGCTTTAGAAAGTAAGCAAATAGGAGAGGACCTCAACATTTCTTCAATTGATATGGTGTATAGATTTGTGCCCCGACTGCCTTTTAGAAGATCTACACCATCCAATTCCCTGACGAAACATGTGTGTTTTCTGAAAGCCACTTCTAGATCTGAATCACAAAATTGACCCACAGAAAACAGATTGTGCCCTAATCCTTCCACATAATATACCCGTGAGATTACACTGTCACCAAACACATAATCTCCATAACCCATAATTGCACCAAAATGGTCGTTCCCGAATCTAACTGTCCCGATAAACTTTTTCACGAAGTTCTTGAGCCGTGAACGATCCCCAGTCATATGTTTTGAGCAGCCTGAATCCAAATACCAAAGGACGATTTGTACGACCTGCATTTGAAGACAGACAAAGATGGATAACTGAAATATGTGGATCCCCACGTGTAGCTGGGGTCCGTTTGGTTAGCATTCACAAATTTAGGAGCAACAGAGTTTGCTAATACTGAAGTCTCTACAGTGGGAACAATCCTAGAGTCAGCGGATGGCCTATTTGGAAGGCATTGTGTTCCTAGAGACAAAATTTGACCTGTTGGCCTCCATTCTTTAACTTTCACAAACCTATGATCATTCAACTTAGGCAATGGACTTTTATTTCCTAAACTGAATTTTCTTCCAGTGGGTCTCCATTGATACCCAACAGTAGCAAAAGTTTTTCCTGTTGCCTTCCAAACTTTCTTACTTCTTTCAGTTTTCCTAACATACTTAACTTGGGGTGGTGCATGAGATATCAAAAATGACACAACACAATCATCATGATTAGTTGAAATTAAGCATTTGTCACATGTTTTACAGACCGCATTAGAATTCGAATTAATTACAGTACTTTTGATACTAGAATCAACACAATTCAATCTAGTCATTACAAACTTATTGTTCCTAGGTTGGGCTTCTACACTCTTCTTGTGATCACTATTAGCTGGCGCAGTCCTATCTTTCCTTGCATTGCCTCTAGGCTTTGACTCGCTAGCTTGGGTGTCACATTTCACTCCTGTAGAAGTAATGATAGGAACATTAGTTTGTTTCACTGTCACATGCTTTCCAGATTTTGATGTGCTGGGTTCTGATGTTCTTGATGGCAAATCAAAGGTTACATGCTTGTTTTTAATAGTGGATGATGATGCACCTAATCTATCTCTTTGGTTGCTAGACTTGGGACCCGTGCCAATGGCATATTCTAACTGTTCCTGGATCCTTTTTGTGAGGACGCAGGCATAACCTACTGCCTTATCAAGTGGTTTTTCTATTCTGTCCTCTTCCACAACCTCACGAAGAGTGTCAAGTCCATCCCTAAGGTGACAGAGATACATTTGATGGACAGGTTTGTTGTTTCTCATGGGAAATGGAATAGGCCCCACATCAACATCGTACATTTTACAAGCAGAGACCTTTGATGCAACACAATTACAAGAGGTGCATGGCATTTTTCCTTTCACCTGAGTCTTAAGATTCTCAATTTCATTTAACAAAGAAGTTATCTTTTCATTATGACTATTTCTAGTAACTTTAATTGAGTCATATAACTCTTTGTAATGCTGTTTAATCTTAGAATTTTCTTCTCAAAAACACTCATTTTCATAATGTAACTTATTGATGGTGTCTTGATATTGAAAATTATGAGAATCTGAAGACGAAGGTTTCTTGGTGCCATACGCATCACACTTGTTGGATTTCAATTGGGCAATTTGGGCCCTCAACAGTCGAATCGTGTTTATGTGAGCTTGAATATTTTCATCTCGTTTGCTTAATTCAAAATATGTATCAAACTCAGGAGCATCCAAGGATGTCTTGTCATTTGATATTTTGCATTTTTCTTCTAAATGTTGATATTTTAGTTGCAGATTTAGATAATCAACCTCTAGTTTTGAAAAACGTTTAACCATGTTATCATGGTCATCATTTTGAATTTTGTCAAGCAATTTCACATTCTCCCCCTCAAGCTCAACAACACGATTCTGGGTAACATTTAAAGCAATAACATACTCATGAAATTGACAAGCAGATAAAGCAGAATCAGTAGCAGTATAAAATACATCTTGCGCAATACATCTAGCAATCAAGTTGTCATTGGCGATGAGTATGTTTTTCCTTTCAATTTCACGACTCTTAAGTTCTATTGCACATTGAGTTACCTCATTTTCCATGTCTTTAAACACTACTTTCATTTCATTTATTTTGGTATTAAGGGCAGTTTGCATCCCTTCAAAATGTTCTTTAAGTAGTTTAAAGAATGGCATGACCTCAGTCAAGTAACACCTTTTCGCATGCTCAAAACACCTTTCCCCCTTAGTAATTCCGGTTGGTGTGATTCTCTTCTTACATGTTTTATCAAAATCAGCAAATAGTTGACAAAGCACGTATAAGCTAATTAAGGTTTTGCATTCAGTGGGAAGAGACAAAGGAACCAAATTCCTAGGTGTATTGGGAGGATACACCGTTATGGACGCAACTTTTCTAAGGGATGGGGTGTTGGCTTTAAGTTCATCAACTTTTAGTTTCTCAGTATCATACTTCCAAAATATTTGTTCAGGCGTTAACTTCTTTTGAGGTGCAAACACAGTCAAGCGATTCTCCTCATGATAATCATGGGGTTTGACTATTACTCGCTTGTCTATGCATATGGGATCTTTCATTTTCTCATTCATTCTTTCTCTATTTCTCACTTCTATTTCATCACTCTCTTTCAAAGATAAAACCTCAGGTGGGGCATGACTAGGCATAAGCATCACATTGGCATCATATAAGGCAGGTTGGGCTACTTTAGCAATCCTAAGAAGAGCTAATTTAGGTTCACCTACATTACTTTCACTATGCTTATCACTCAGCTTTCTGTGCTTCTGAATCATTTAAGCAGTCTGTCTGGTTTGATCTTGTGTGTACAACTTATCTTCAAGTTTATTCTTTAATGTTTTGAGTCTAGAGAAATCATCTAAGATTTTAGATTCTTTTTCTTTGAATTCTAGCTTAAGCCTATTCACACAATTCTGTACTTCCTGTTTTTGTTTAACAGACACATCTAGCTGGCTTTTCAAAGAATTCAACTCTTGTTTTAATGTTTCTTCTCTCACTCTATAGTATTTTATAAGTGTACGCAACTGACCTTCCATTTTCTGCTCACGTTCAGTTAGTTCAAACTTAGCACGCTGTTCATACATAGCTACTTGTTCCTTATAGATGTTTAGTCTAGTGATCAAGTTAACATTAGGAGCAAGTACAGAGTTTTCATGCCACTCACATGCAGTATCAACATCACATGTATTTTCTAAGGCACACACGTTATTAACAACACAAGCATTATTATCAACAGAAGATTCTCCATCTTGTACATCAGGCACGTTGTTGTGAGTCAAATATTGTTCATATGGAATCATATCGCTATTTTCCATGTCAACATTATTTGAGTCAGAAACATCTCCCTGTTGTACTTCGTTGGGAATCTTTTGTTCATCAACTACTTCATATGTGTCATAAAGTTTTAGTACCTCAGAAATCACAGATGCATTTGAAGAACCAGCTTGTCGAGGTGATGAAGCCAAGGATGACAAGTTAGCCATGAAGACTGTTTGAGCTGTTGGCTCATCATCCACATCAGAGTCAAATGCATCACAATCATCAGCTTTGAAGATGTTGGGATCGTTGAGTGCTAGATCCTGAACTGGTTGCTCATCCACATCTTCATCAAAAGTATTTCCCCCATCACCAGCCAAAAACAACAGTTCTTCCTCATCCAATACAGCTCTATTCTCTTGAGCCTGCATCAACAGCATCTTATCCTTGAAGTAATCTGAGTTCTGAGGACGTTTCGGTTGATTGCAATTCCTGGCAATGTGTCCCAGTCCTCCACAATTATAACACTTGAGCTGTTTCCCCTGCCCCTGATTGGCATTCCCCGCTCTGTTCTACACATTACCTCGACCCATGTATCTTCCTGCTCTCCCTTGCACATTTTGAACCACAATTTTCCCATCCTCCACCATTGCTAGATTGCGTGGGTTGGATGAGTTTCTTAACTGATTGTTGGTCTGAGGGACAGATGCTTTAAATTGTTGAACCAGTAATGATACTTGGTTGGTGAGGTTATCAATCATTTTGTCGGTCTGAGAATAGCCTGAGTCGAGTTGTGAGCTCATAGCAGAATATGGTGAGTGAAGTTGATGATAACCTTGGTTAGGTGATGGTTGGGTGTTTGGTAGAGCACTTGCCATAAATGCCAGTGGGTTATTAGGAGTTGAAGGATTGAGCTTTTCTCTCAGCACCCGATCGTAGGCAGCATGCTTCTCATGTTGTTGTAGGTAGGCATACAACTGTTCATAGTTAGTGTCTCTCAGACCTTTGTTGAGTTTGACAGCAGTAACAAATCTGTCCCATTCTGGAGTCATGTTGTTCACAAACTTTGAGTTAAGTTGGATGTTGGGCATAGTCATTCTTATCATCCTCATGTCATTCACCAACTTATGGAATCTCACATAGTAATCTATGACATTCTCTCCTGGGTTCATTTTGAAGTGTTCAAACTCATCATACAATTGTGATTCACGGTCTTCTTTTGTAAGTTCTGATCCAGCTAGCAACATCTTTACATTGTCCCACACTGCTTTAGCTTCAGTGTTGAAATTGATGAGTTTGTAGACATCCTTTGGCAAACCTTGAATGACAATGTTTGAGGCCCTAATGTCAGCATCATACCTCTTCTTTTCCTCCTCATTAAGGTCATTGTAAGTGCGTGGTCTGTCAATTCCAAAGGTGACTGTGCCATCTTCACCAGTAGTAACAGCATCTCTGGTGGTACCCATCTGAAATGGTCCTTCATCAATGGACTTAAGGATGTTTGCTCCATTCTCTTTTCCCAAGCAGTAAAGCCGTATTCGTTGTGCCCACGACTCATAGTCCGTCCTATCTAGCATAGGCGGACGGGTATCGGACCCTGCTGCTTGAATGTCATCGGATGCGGTGCTTGTAATGCTGGCCATAATGTATACGGGATTTTACAGTTCTTGTGATTTAACCGAGAAATTGACTCTTTCGCGGGACTTTCTAAAATCACCAAGACACAAACCGTAAACTAATGAGTATCTTGCAGAATAGAATTTTAAGTCCTAACTCAAGGAAACACAAATCTCAATTGATCAAATCGCAAAGATTCAAGACACAGCTTGACAAATCGCAAGCTTATCAAATCACAATAAGTCAAGTCACAAGTGTTAGCTTGCAACGTCAAATCGCAATAGATCAACTCGCAACAATCAAATCGCAATGAGTCAAGTAGCAACTTGTCAAATCGCAGACAATCAAATCGCAATTTGTTAACTATGAGTCAAAACGCAAAGTTCAACTCCCAAGTGCTCAAGTCGCAACTCACTATTACAAATCGCAACAGACAAATCACAACCCTGAGGATACAAACCGCAACAGACAAATCACAACCCTGAGGATACAAACCGCAACAGACAAGTCGCAAGTCTAACAAGTCGCTACCCTGACAGACACTAGTCGCAACCCACAAATCGCAAGTCACAAGAAGACAGAACTGTCACTATCTTGGTCAAAACGCAACACACTAAACGCCAGACACGTCGCTTTCTTAGCGGTTTGTCGTCTTTTGCCAAATCCGGTAATGGGCCAAATCGCAACTTCGAGAAACCACAAATCGCTACTTTCACTTACCCAACAATACACAAATCGCTACTATGAAACCTTCACAGAGGGACAAAACGCTACGAAGAACACCTTTACACAAACTCACGAATCTGCCAAAAACTACCACACAAAGCCTGAAACTATGATTCCAAACACCAAACACTACTTCAATACAATCCCTAAGCTAGAAAGTACAAGATCTAACACCTTCTATCAACAAAACAAAGTGCAAAATAGAATTTCAAGAAAGTAACTATTCAAACCAAAAGTACCCCAAATCTACACAAATCCGTGAATATAACCATACATGAACCTAACCATGGCTCTTGATACCAATTGTAGTATATTCACAAGCAAATAAACACACGTTTGGGACTAAAATATGGATCGAATGGTTAGTTTAGAGAGAGAAAGAGATGAAGACTTGGAACCTTGAGAGAGAAAGTAAGTAGGATGTATTGAATATGAGAATAAGGTCCAACCCTCTCCTTTGGTGGAGAGGGCTTTATATACTACTACATAGGGTGCCCCTAGTGGGCTGTGGAGCAAGCTGACAGTGGGTAAAGACCCGACCCACTCCACAATATTAATACTAACTAATCTACTGCTAATATTAATAATAAACCTACGAGCTATTAAGTGCTATTAAGTACTCGGGGTGACCGAGTCTTCAACTGAATATTTATATTCCTAACAATCTTTATTTTTTTATATTACATGTTTCGAATATAATTTGTGAAAATGCTTTATTTTGTTTTTAACTTCGTCTTAACTACATATAGAGGTATTTTACAAAAAAGATAAGTGTAGGGAAAATCATATTTGTTTGAAAGAACGAATTTGAACATGAAAGATAACAAGTAATTATTAGCATATATTTATGTGATTGTTTAGAGTCAAATGCTTTTATCAAGCCACAATGAATTTTCTGCAGTTTTTCCAGGTTTTAATAATCAGATTTTTCCATAAATTTTTCAGAAACAAAACGTAAAAATACTGTCAGGTTATATCTGACGGCGTCAGGCTTAACACCCGACGGCATCAGGCACTATAGCAGCACAGTTTTCCAGATTTTTGTTTTTCTGCTGGAATTTAAATTTTTGAAAAATTTTAAGAATTTTAAATTTCCAGGAATCTGTAGACATTTATTTTGCAAGCATTATATCTTACTTTGCTTTCTAGTTTAGTTTTAGTATATATAGTGTTTACCTCTGATTTTATGCGAGGTTTTTTGTTCGTTTTCTTAGTGAATTACAGGTTATATTGGACAAGAAGACGAAAGTATACATTGGAAGTGAAGCTTATCATGTTTGTTTTCTTGGAGGAAGATCTAACCGTGTTTTCACATCGTCTATGCCGAGCAAATCAGGGGAGTATTAGTTTCTTTCTCTATTTTATTTTCCCGTTATCATAACTTTGATACTTTTCAAGAACATTGGGGATAACGTTCAATTTAAGTGTAGGGAAGGTAAAATGCGATACCTTAGAAACTATAAATTCGCTTGATATTTGGTTTGTCTTAGAGTAAATGTGTAATAAAAACTAAGAAAAATACTTGTTAGGGCAATTTTAGCCACCAAATTTTTATTTAAATCAACATATAGAAGTGAAACTTTAGTCTTAATAAGCGTCTCATGGATAGGAATTATATAGCTAGCACAAAAACCTTTCCACTCAAAAATTTCCACCCTAAAAATGTGAGGTTCGCCTTTAGATATATAGGAAAAATCATTCACCTTTAATGCTTATGAGTGTACCGGTAGTATATAGATTCTAGAACTTGCGTTTGTGATGCATTCCGAGACTGCTTGTGAGACTACATTCGTGTAGTTAGGATTTACTAAATAATAAGAGGCATTAGGATAACCCTTGTTTTAAACCTGTATTATAATTATGTTGGCTTCATTGGTCAAGTAATTTTCCCACACCTTTGCGATGTACTCATCTTTAGTATACGATACCCCTAGTACACCCCTTAGAGCCTATCATTTTTGCGGTTCTCGTGATATTTCGGTAGATTCCGAAATATTAATGAAGAACATTGTTTACAATCCACCCCCAAATGTACACCCAAATCGCCTTATCGTACCTTGTATGCACTCATCCTTAGTGCATTATTGTTACAACATATATTTGTTAAATTGTCTAATCGGTTACATGGTTGCTAAGTCGAGTCATATCTTGTAAATACAGTTTTGGGATGATTGGGACTCATGGGTAAAAGCACTAGTTGTTATGGAGTAATGGGGAAGAAAGTAATGCTATTACCCCCATATGTGCGTTAATTTTTAAAGTACTCAAAGTGTTTTAATTTTCTTAAATCGGGTCATTAGTTGGTTATGTGTAAAGTATGTAAAATTCAAGTGTAGGGAGGTTGCAAGATCCCTTTGATGTATTATTTTGGATGGTAGGGCAAGAGTGTATGAAAAAAAAATAGAAAAAATGATAAAAAGAGAAAAAAAAAAAAGTAGAAAAAAAAATGAAAAAACATACGGACTACCATCCCGTTTCTTTTATGTTTAAGTCAATGATAGTGTCAAGGAAAATACAAAAAGAGTTAGTAGTTAGCGAGTCGAGTCGAGTCTTGGCTTAGCAACGCCTCATTGTACATGTAATTGACCAAAATAATTGACTTGCCACCAGTAAAATTCCCTATATCCAACAAACCGTGTTTTCCATACCCTTACACCTAACGTTACAACCCTTGAAAAGCCCTCTTTGATAGTTTATCCTAGGTGCTTACACCAAAGTGGTAGAGGTTTGATCCGTTCCCAAGCCTCTGGTAATCTATGTACTATGACAAGTAGAGAGTGTTTCAATTTCAATTTTCCGTATGTGTTATATAACTTTATACACCCGAGAGATGTGAGAATCTAAACACTTTATGTGAGGTGCTAGTATATAATTTCCGTACTTATTTTGACTAACGTGGAACGATTGTATGTTATAATTACTTTTATATTAATGTTAAGTGACCCCTAGCTTGTAAATTGATTAGAATAAAAGCTCATTTGCTTGAGGACAAGCAAATCCCAAGTGTAGGTGTTATGAACAAGAATCGCTTTATGGAGGTCGAGGTTGATCAAAATACATCATGATTCTAGAGAGAGAAAGTAGAGAGAGAAAGGTGAAGAAAAGTGTTTTATTATAAATGAATAAATGAATGAAGCTTACACAATTTCCCACACCCCTCATGGAGAGTCATGAGGGGTATTTATAGGCTCATTACTACATAAGTTTGCCTATTTTACATTAGTAGTCCCTGCAGGTACTACTTACTATGAATCTAGTCCAATTCACTTGTGTGACGTTATCTTTATAAATAAGCGAGGCTAAAAATCTCCCTCCAAGATATCGTCAGACGTGAATGGTTACAATGAGACCTATAAACAAAGTAAATTACAATAGTAATAAAACAATGTTGACTTTGTTGAAGCGCAGAGTCTCTATAGACTAGATACTGAGGCAAACTTGAAGTTCTCTCTTCTGACAATCTTGGCATTTGATCCTTATAGCTCTGATAACTGTAATGGTCTAGTTAGGTTATTACTCCCTCCTAACTAGTGAGCCTTTTTCTTTCATCTGCTCCCTCCTAAACTGACAACACTTGAATTAATTCTATTAATTCTCTTTAGTCTTCTGATCACACAACGCAGCAGATAAAGGGAGCATCGTAACAACATAACTCACTTAGTATTGCGTCCAAGTTGGTAATAAGCCTCGATGTACCCTCAACCAAATTACTGAAGATGAAACACTACTTCTTTCTTCGTGTACTTCTCCCTCCTGATGGTTATGAGTTATCGGAATCATCATACCGTAGTGTACATGCCGTAGATTACCTTTTACTTAATGCAATAATAAAGCCATAATAGCCCGTGTAAGCATAATTTCGTGAGAATATGTCAAAAAAAATATGAGTCTCTTTTTCTACAATCTCATCTCTTCTCTTCAACCTATAAGCGACCTCTTCAAAATCCAACCAGCTAGTAAATGACCACTGAATGGAGAAAACCCAATATAACCGATCTGAGAATGAAGTAAACATCCCTTAGATATGTGACTTAAGCTTGTACGAAAGTGTGACTAAGAACCTATACTGAGCACTACAACGTAACTCCTTAAAGCATAGGTAGTGCCATATACCCAAACCAATCAAACAGTATATGAAATATCCACCTCTTGGACTATCCACAACTTCATGTGACACTGAGTACTACAACGTAACTCCTTAAAGTGATAGCTAATGTAAGCATTAAGAACCGACTTATGCGTTTATAGATCACACATTTAGCTAGATGTCCAAGTCTTAATCACTACCACTGTATGCCCAAACAAGTATCTCTGAAAGTCATACATCCATCCAACCTCTAGACTTTGAGATAAATAAGTACACATGCCCGTGAAATGAAATTTAAACCCAAATAAGCAATATCGTACAAAAACTCCGTAGTCACAAAAATCTGATACTAGCCGTTGTCATTTGATTATGATTCTTGATCAAGATCTTTTAAGCATACGTGGTTTGTTTTGAAAGTGTAGACCAATAATATCATATGTGATTTTGGTGTGATGGGTGAGTTTGTTATAAGCCCTAATTCTTTAGATACCCCCTGTTCCGCGGATCGAACTAGGGTTTTATATATTAGATATTCGGTGAAACCTTAAGAAACTCAGAAGAATTTCACTCCTTGATACTTGGTAAATACCCTAGAAATTCGGAAACATAACTCCTTACTCGAAGTTTTCCTTGCTCGAAGATTTCCTTACTCGAAGAATCCCTTACTCGAAGAATCTTACTCAAAAACTAACTCGAAGACTCTTACTCGAAAACTCTAAGTTGAAGGATTCTTACTCGAAGTATTGTAACTCGAAGAAAAACTGCTTACTCGAAGAATTTCCTTAATCGAAGTATATAAGTCCTTAGTCGAAGGATATAAGAGTAGAAGTTCTGATTTCCTAACTCGGAAAATATAAACAGAACTTAAATTTCCTTACTCAAAGGATTCCTTACTCGAAGGAATACTTACTCGAAGGATTCCTTAGTCGAAGGATTCCTTACTCAAAGGAACTCTTATTACTCGAAGAAAACCAAGTCCTTACTTGAAGACATTCTTCTTACTCGAAGAAAACCAAGTCCTTACTTGAAGAAAGTCTGCTTACTCGAAGAAATACGAACTTTTTCCGAGAAAAAACACCAAAAATCACATTTTTTTACCACAAAACACCACGATTCGCCCCTGGTTAGCTCTGATGCCACTTGTTATGAACAAGAATCGCTTTCTGGAGGTCGAGGTTGATCAAAATACATCATGATTCTAGAGAGAGAAAGGTGAAGAAAAGTGTTTTATTATAAATGAATAAATGAATGAAGCCTACACAATTTCCTACACCCCTCATGGAGAGTTATGAGGGGTATTTATAGGCTCATTACTACATAAGTTTGCCTATTGTACATTAGTAGTCCTTGCAGGTACTACTTACTATGAATATAGTCCAATTCACTTGTGTGACGTTATCTTTATAAATAAGCGAGGCTAACAGTAGGGATATTTGATAAGGATTTATTTCGTACCTTTTTAAAGGGTCATTTAAGCCAAAAATCGAGTAAATATGATCAAATATTGCCTCAAATCGTTTTTTTTTTTTTTTTTTGTATTTTAGGTACTTGGGACAAGAATTGTGGAAAACGGCACTTTTGGAGCATATTTGGACGATAAAGTGAAGAAAACGACAAAGTCATGAAAAGTACTTCAGACTTGGAGGTCTGATGGCGTCACTAGACACAACGTGACGCCGTCCCTTGTAAACTCGTGGAAGATTTCTAGTGTTGAGCTAACAAGTGACGCCTCAGAAGATTTTGAAGGCTTTATAACCTGACGCCGTCAGGTGTAAAGTGTAGATTGGCGTCACACTTTATGCTAACAAGAGACGGCTCAGAAGGATTTTACAAGTGATGGCCTCAGAAACCTTTCTGACGCTGTCAGAGCGGCGATTACACAGACGAAACCCTAAACCACGGCGAGTTGACGGCGTCAGAGGCTATAACCTGACACCGTCAGAACTGTATTCCTATATATATTTTCAAAATTTTTCATTGTAAGCGGTGACATCTTTTGGAGAATAAACCCTAGTCAAATTTCAGCAGCTTTGTAAGGGTTTTTCAACCCTTGAACCTTATGCTTTATTGAAGATAAGTTATTCGTTTAATCATTCAATATGTCTATGTGTTGTTTGATTAATTGTTTATCTTTTCTTCTATCTATCATGCTAACTTAAGTTTGTTTGAGTTTGCTTAGATCTAATGAAACCTTGTTATTGAATATTGATTTGCTGTCTCTTGTTTAGTTGATTGTTATCGCGTTAGGTTAAGAAAATTGGCTGACCTCTTATATGTAACTAGCTTGAACGTCTTAAAAACGCAACCGTAGAGTGCACTATTGGTTTTGTTCGTTGTATTTATTGCGTGAATTGCGTCTTGTAGGCCTCGAAAACTTAATGGATGTTAAGGGATTTAAGGGAGACTAATATTCATAGAGTTGGGGACTTCAGCACCTCCCCACGACCAATAATAAGGAATACAACGCTTCAACTAAAACAAGGACGTGACAATTCAACGAATCAATAGGAGATAACTAGGGAGTAATTAAATATAAGTCAACACGCTTTTCCTATCATAAGAAGTCCACCAATTTACTTTTTCTTGTTCTTTAGTTTAATTTTGTTTTATAATTAGTTTTTGGGTTAGTTGATTAACAACTAATTCCGCCCACTCCTTCAAAACCGAGATTTTAATTGCTTTCTAAAAAATATAAAAAATAAAAAAAGAATCATCCCTCACCTCTAGACCTATCTCGTCATACATCTTGACCTAACAACACTATTCTCCTAGAGAACAATCAATCCCCTGGACCTACCTATATTACACTACAACGATCAGGTACACTGCCTGGAGAATTGCAAGCTTCTCAAGATCCCTTGAGAAGTAAAACGTTTTGCGTGGACGCAATCCTCGTATCATCTATCTCACTGCTCAATACGTTGAAGTGTTACATCCAATAGCTTCTTCGTATCGCTTTGTCCAAAGGTTTTCTTTAATTTTCTTTTTTATTGCTAATTGATCATCTTCTTGAGAAGAGCTCAACAAAAATTCCTAAACAACAAAGTCATTAGCTGTTTGTTGAGGTAAAATCTTACCCTTGGTCTGCTAAGCCCACACTTCTTGAGCTTGTATGAACCTGAAACAAAGATAACACACGTTAGCCTCGCCTTGGGTTTTATCCCAAGACCAAGCTCCGGTGTGAGGATAAGTATTTGTCCGGGTGTGATTAATAAATGTGTGTTATATGTAAGTAGTCAATGAGAGTGAAAGAAGTTAATGCCTGCATTGAATGTGTTGGGGTATTTATAGCACCCCAATCACTGTATATTTACTGTACCTGACACCATAGGGAGACAAGGAGCCGATCTATAAACAGTGGCCTATAGGCCACTGTACATGTACTTGAAGAACTGTTTCGTAAAACCCGGGGCGGCATTCTTGAAGGACATATCCCGTAAAACCTGGGGGCGGCGGCACTGTGCGTATCTTGGTCCTTCCCAAGACTCTTGCTATTATTATTATTACCATTATTTATATTTACGGGGTCTGGACCGGACGGCCTGAATGAGGTTCGTCCGGTTTATGTCATCCGGCATGGGTCATCCGGACACATACACGAACATGTCCCTCCCCCAAGTATTGTAGTTTTGATTTTTAAATCAAAGGTACAATATTCGAAAGTTGCTGATTGAATGGGCAAACACAATAAATGCGGAAGGTTAAAAGAATATCATGAGTCACGCTTAGGTTTTCGTGAGTGTGACACGTGTCCCACTCTGTCCTTTCAATGGCTGCGATGTACCCTCTGACACGATTTGACATTTTGTCTTATTCTCACTGTGCCTATAAATAGGGGGTGAATCCTCATTTTTACCACATTTCTCCTTTTCACTGTCTGCCTCTGAACAATTTGTGATCGTCCTTTCCATATTCAGGTGCGTCCATCTTTCTTCTTACTTTCTAGTTTAGACTTTTCATTTCATCCTCTCCGGCCTTTCAAGACATGTTAGACGACCATTCTACTTCGGACAACCATGAGGGTACGAGTGGTACCTCTTATGTTCCTAAATTTGACATGCATATCCATACTGCCATTTTGAATGACGCTAGCGTAAGTTGGGCTGCTAAGACCTATGGTATTCCGCTTGACCTAAATCCGAATCCTGCTCCGGAAGGGATGACCATCCTTAATGTGCCGGACGATGCAATTGGTTTGTATGTCCACTTTTTTAAACAAGGCGGTTTCAGGATTCCGGTCTCTACGTTTCTTCTGAGGGTCTTGAAGTATTTTAGGGTCCATATCTCTCAGCTGGTGCCGATTGGTATAAACCGGACCACTATGTTTGAGATGTACTGCAGGGCTTTAGATATTGATCCCACCGTTCTTTTGTTCTAAGTTTTTTATAAGCTCTGCAAGCGAGGCCACTGGTTTTCTTTCCAAGCCCGGACTCGCAAGACATACAAACCCTGTTTTAAGGAGATAAAGTCCAGTCTCAAGAACAGGAAGAATCAGTTTTTCTTGGTTGATCGGTGGGCTATTCCTATTGCCATGTCGTGGCGTCATGTGGATTCGAACATCTCAGATCCTCCTCCATCCGCCGGTTCTTATGATGAGGATTTGGTTGAGAGACTCCGGGAGGTAGTCATTCCTCTACACAAGCCGCATCCTAGCTTGTTGTATGCCGCCAGGCTTAGCTCTTTGTGGAAGTATGCCGGACACCATCCTGTCTTGAAGGGTCCGGGGGGGAAATGGTAATATGCCCCTTTGTATGTTTTGCTTGCCCTTTTCATGCCTAACTCTTTTCATCTTACGTTTTGTTCTTTGTTTTTGTGATGCAGTTGTTAGCATGTCTGAGTTTCTTTGCTTTCCGAGTTTTGAGGGGTGCAAGGTTTCATCTGGGCCGCCTTTAGCTGAAGGGGAGACGTATGTGACCCATACCACCCCTCCGGCTGAGAATATTGCGGCCATCCCTGCCAAATCAAAGTACATGCAGGTGGTCGAGTCGCCCAGCAAGGCGGTGGTGGCTGCTAGAAAGAAGAAAGAGGATCTAGCGGCAGCGAAAGCAGCGACCGAGGGGGAGGGGCACACCAAAAAGAGGCGTGCTGCTGCAGGGGGATCTCATACGCGTAGGAAGAAAAGGCATGTCGGGGAGTCTCCCGACCATGAACTGAGTTCCACCCACATCTCTTTTCCCAATCCCATCAGCCAGGTTGTTCCGGCTATTGTTAACGTTCAATCTGACTCCTCTCATCATGAGGAGGAGGAACAAAACGAGCGGCTGATTTCCCTTCGTCACCACAGTGATGAATTTGAGTCGCCCTCTCCCTGTCGCCGATCCCCATCTGTGGAGCATGCTAGCAATGAGAAAGGGAATACTGCCCTGTCTGTTCGGCCACCGAGTCCCTCGCTCATCCATTCAGGTTTGTTCTGTATGACTTGTTCTATTTATACTAGTTGTCTTGATTCTAACATTTTTTCTATTTTCAGCTCATGCCTCCGAATCTCAGGAGCGGTTTCTTGCTTTTTCCTCTGGTCATGTGGACGAAGGGGAGGGTGAGTGACCCGGTGTTTTTTTATTTGCCCCATTTTTTCCTTGATCTTTATCTTATTTTCATATTGCTTGTTGCTCCTTAGGTACTTCTGGTGGCCGTTTTGGCGACCGAGTCTTCACTCCTCAATGGGGGTTGACCGAGAGCTCCCGGATGAACAATGCTGCTAACTGCAGGGATATGTTGAATAACTTGTTCACTCCGGCGGATTATGAGTTCTATGCTGATGGGATGTCTGATGAAGGGGCTCTCAAGCGGTCATGGCGTTCGTTGGGGATGTGTATACAAAACCAAACTGTATGATGTTCACAATATATATATAACATGATGCGTGGTTATATATATATATATATATATATATATATATATATATATATATATATATATATTCACAATATATATAACACCTATGGGTAAAGATTTAGGCCAAATAGTAGATGAATTCTAGAGAGAGAAATAGAAGGTTGGGAGCTTTTAGCGAGAGAAAGAAGTAGAGATTAGATTTATGTGTGAAAGGTCCAACCCTCTCCCTAGGTGGAGAGGGGTATTTATACTCACAAACATAAGTGCCCTGTGTGGGCTGTAGAGTGAGCTGACAGTGGATAAAGACCCGACCTACTCCACAAATACTAATTGTAACTAAGCTAATAATAATAATACTAATAATCCTACGAGCTAGTTAATGCTAACAGATACTCAGGGTGACCGAGTCTTCACATGAATATTTATATTCCAAACAATCTCCCCCTAAGGGAGGTCACCCTGGAAATAATATTTTGACTTCTAGCATTCTATCATATGTGTTTGACTTCTTAGCTCATAGTTCTTGATTCTTCAAAGTCATAGATCTTTGTGCGATCAGCAGCGAAATTTTGATGACTGATCTTTTGTCTTGGATAATCTTTGAGGATTCTTTGAGCTTATCATCCAACATACTTCTTCAAGTCATCTTGATTTGCAGCATCGTCTTCATGTGATGTTGTGATCTTTGAGCATTCTTTGAGACCATCAGTCACTGTAAATCTCCAAGCTCATCCGTTGTAATATTTCCTCCATGTGATATGTTGCGACCGTTGGACTCGCATGCTCACACTTTTATGGATCATGATAGCTTTTATCAGAGTTGCGGAAGCTGTGTTATAGGTCTTTCAGCTATCATGATGTCTTTGATAATGATTTGTAAGCGTGAGCATGGAGTGTGGATTGACACGTCTCTACTGGAATCAGGAACCACCATCACCATCTTTATATGAATCAGAAATAAAACAGTTAGCAATAAAGTTGGAGAACGAATATGGCTTTGTCATTCGTTTGGTGTGGTTGGATAAACCTTCGGTTCCGTGAGGACCGACCTGTGATCAGGTAGAATCCCCTTTAAAGAAGATTCTCCTTGACAGGAATTTCCAGCTTGTTGTAGGGAATCATCCAAAGAGTTACCATAGAAATCACCCTACAAAGCATGTTCTCATACCGGAACGTCTCAAAGCAGACAGTACGGTAAAGTGAACCAGCGAATTGAATACCCACTGATTGATGAGAAATTGATTATAAAAATTACTCGCGTGTCACTGGATAAACATTTTATGCAACACGACGAGGGTTTTATACATTGAATCACATTTCTGTCATAAACGCTTTTGTTTGAAAATTTTCACAATCAATGTGCTCGAAATTCAGTTGGTGAGCACATTGAAAGGTTTTCCAAAAGCATCCGTCAATCCATTTCCTGGAACAAGTTTGATTCAAATGAGAATCGCCCCATCGTTTCTTTCCAGTTGTTACAAGTTTGATCCATGAAGGATCTGTTGGGAATGCGTAAAGTGACGATCATTATCGATTCAATGAGTCTTGTAATATGGTCATGTAATAGCTTGTTAGAATCGGAAAAATATAGTCTATATGATTGTAGAAGTGTGCCGTCTGGTTTAGTCTTAGTATTTACGTTAATGATGAATTAGTGAAATATGTAAGGACGGCACACTTCCCCCTTCTCATTATATGGGAGACTATAAATAGTGTAAACCTCTCATTTGAGAGGTGGTTGGATTGTGTGTGAAATGAGAAATTCTCTCATTATTCTCTCTAGCTCTTTCTCTCTCTAAAATCATAACTTTCTCTCTTTAGATATATTATATGTGTGTGATTTGATCTAAATAAGGTGACCTATAAGATGTATCAGAGAGCCAAACATTGATCTAGGAAATTTTTTTGGAGGTGAGTTACTGTTCATCCGACGTTTTACTGTTCATCAAATAAGTCTAGTCGAGTTTCTGTCATTGCTTTCTAGTTAGAAAGTATTTGGCTAGAAATCCTTGAGTTTATGTGGTTCCTCGACTTTCTGGACTAACATAGTCGAGTTTCTATCAAGGACTGCTTGCTCGAGTTTCTAGATAACATAATCGAGTTTCTAAGTAACTTGATCGAGTTTCTGCTCACCTAATCGAGTTTCTGGAGTACATTGCTCGAGTTTCTGTGGCTAATCGAGTTTCTATACAAGGTTGATCGAGTTTCTGGCAAGTTAGCTAGGTTGCTCGAGTTTCTTGACACTTGATTGAGTTTCTGAATCACCTAATCGAGTTACTGAAGACATAGTCGAGTTTCTGTCCCACTTGATCGAGTTTCTAAGAACCTAGTCAAGTTTCTGCTTACATTGATCGAGTTTCTAAGAACCTAGTCAAGTTTCTGCTTCCATTGATTGAGTTTCTAAGAACCTAGTCGAGTTTCTGCTTACATTGATCGAGTTTCTAAGGACTTAGTCGAGTTTATGATAACTTGATCGAGTTTCTGATAACTTTCTCGAGTTTCTGGAAAAGACTAACCGAGTTTCCAAAAAAAAAAAAAAGTTTTTTGGCGGGAAAATTTGAGTAAAATTTAATTTTTAGGAGAGACTAAACGTTCAATTTTTACACGAAATTCAAATTTTGGTATAACTGTGAAAATTTTGGCCCAAAATTCTAATTTTTAGGCCAAAATTCGAATTTTTTGGGTAAAACTTGGCGTCAAAATTTTTAAAACTCAAATTTTTCTAGCAACATTAGAATTACATTTTATGGTGTTTTTTTCAAATTCTGGTAGAAAAATTTTTCAAGTTCTATTTTTGGAGGGAAATCAGAATTCACCATTAATAAATCTTTCAAATTAGAAAACTCGGGAAAAAGGACTTAACTTCAAACGAACACAACTCTTGAACCTTAAACCAACATCGATAACAACTCCTAGATCTTTGCAATGATCCAAGATCAACTTTATCACACATCGAAACGAAATTAAATGGAATCAAGTTCAAAAGAGAGAGATCCGCAAGAGCTATTAATGCAAGAAAAAAAGAGAGAAACGAAAGAGAAATGCATGGCATGTTTAAGATTACTTCATTCACACCTTAAGGTCCACTCAAACAAAGACTTAGCAGGAACTCATATCGATTTTGGATTTAAAGGGCATTTCCATCACTCTTTGGAAAAGACATTGAAATGTTCACAAAAACTATGTTCCTCAACGTGGATCAACTGGAGAAGCAACTTGAAAACGAAGAATTTCACGAGAATGGATCCACGGTCGTCTTTAGAGTTCTCAAGGAATAGTTTCAGCAGTTAATCAAGTCACGGTTCTCTTCGGATTATGACGGTGTAATGGCACGCAAGTATTTTCTAGAATACACACGCATCAAGGTTCAAACTTTCAAAGACATATTGATTCAACAATTGGATTCTATTGAGAAGTCAATTGCTGAAAGAGTACTTCACAGAAGAGAGTATGACAGAATGATGAATGAAATGAAGTTGCAGACTCAAGAGGAACAGGTTAATGAGGTTAAAGCAATGGATGCTAGTTTGGTTGTTACGAAAAGCAGTGGGATAGAATCAGAACAACAAGAAGAAAAACGCATATCAGGGAATGATACTAATGCTGAAAGTACATATATCAGACCTATTTATGACACAGAGCCTTTGGCTGAGGTGCCAAATTATAACATTCTTTATGTCAATGATATGATTTCTTCATCTTCTGAAAAACAGCATTCTGAGCAACCTCAATTCACTAGTGAGGGAGAGGTTGACCAGAATGTTGAAAAATTTCACGACAAATGTCCTTCACCTGTTTCATTAATTGAAAACAAAACAACTGAATTGTCAAAACAAATTCTCGAGTCTGAAAACTCTGTGACATCGGTGCTTAAAGGAAAAGAAAAAGTTTTTGAGGAAAACTATGAGAATGTCAAAATCAAGTTTGATTTTGAAATACTTGAAACAAAAAATATTTTGTTGGAGCATACTGTGGCATCATTGCAAAAAGAAAATGAGCATTTGAAACAGATTTACAAAAACCTGTTTGATTCAATCAAACGTTCACGAGTTCAGACACAAAACTCAAACAAGAAACAAAAAGAGACTGAAGATTTGAAGTCTCAATTGTCTGAATTCGCTGATAAAAAGTTTGAAAATGTTTTGCAAAAGATTGAATCAATGAAAATGAAAAAGGTTGAGTCTCAAATCACAAAAGTTTCCTTTCCAAATACCCTGTTCAATTCTAGTACTCCAGATTTTGCAAAGGAAACGGGGGAGAAAATGTATCTTTTTGAAACAGAAAATCGTGTGCTTCAAACAAAAGTAATTGAGCTTGAAACACTTTTAGCTCAACAAACAAACGATTTTGAGGATGTCAAAACTGAACTTTTCAACAAAACGGCCAAGTTCGAAAGTTATTTTGAAAAACTTGAAAAGAAAATATTGGGTTCGAACGAAAATTAGCTCGTAAGATTGATGATTCTAAAGCCGAAAAGGATCAACCTTTGAAACAAATTGCATCTTTAGAGTCAAAATTGGCATCCCAAGATTATCTTTCTCTTCAAAAAGAATACAGTGATTTGAGAACTTCATACAATGCTTTAAAAGTGAAGTTTGAATCTCTTAACCGATCAAAGGGAAAAGCTCATATTTCAAAGTTTTCAACACCAGAAGTGAGTGTTTCGAAGAAGGTTTACACAGGTGAATCTTCAAAACCATTTTCGAAAAAGGTTTCCCAGTTTACAACCTATTCTTTGCAAAAAGGAAGGAAGTTTTCGAAGAAACCAAGTTTTTCCGAAACACTTACTTCTCAAAAGTTTTCAAATCCAAATGCTTCTAATGTAAATAATCAAGTTTTTCAAACTCCACACTCTCGTTTTACACCGGTAAAGCAAGTGTGGAGACCAAAGTAAAGTCATTCAAAACCTTTCAAATATTCAATATTAGAATTGCTTTCAATGCAGCATAAGAATGACTCTGCTTTGAACATTCCAAATACAGGAAGGTTTCCATTTATCACAAAAACAAATCTTCAAAGAGAACCCATGAGGTTCAACTCTAGATGGAAATCTTCTTCTTCAGATTTTAAAACTCCAAGAGAAATACCGGGTTTCTCAAACAATTTTCAACGGAAAAAGAGTTTTAAATCTCCATTGATTCCACGAGTGTTATTTCAAAGTAAAACAACAGTTTTCAGTCCTCGTTGGAATTCAACATCTTTAAATCAGATTGACACAACTTACAAATGGATTTCAAAATTTGGCAAACCCATTAGCGCCGTGCTTAAATGGGCTCCCAATGTTGTTGTCTAATCTAAACTTTACATGACTTCTTAGTACTTCAGCTAAGGACTCGGACTTCAATATTACGACTTGTACACTCATTACAGTGTACAACTCGGGTTTCAAAGAAAGGAAAGTGCCTTGCTAAACAATTCCTTAAAACCAAGCGTGCTCTTATCCTAAAATCTTTTTAATCTTGAGCAAAATTTATTCAAAATTTTTCAAAAGGTCTTTTTTCAAAACTTTTCAAAATTTTGCTCAAGATTTTTCAAATCTTTACTCCCCATTTCGCTCCAAAGTTTCAAAATGTCAAAACATATGCTTGTTTTGAGGGGGAGTATTTCAGAGTATAACGGTTTTGTTACCTTGAAGCAAAATTCACTCAAGAATTTTTCAAACTGAAATTTCTAAATCTTTCAGAATTTTGCTTCAAGAAGACTCCTTCCCTCAAACTTTCAAAAGTTTAAAATTCTCAAAACAAATGTGAGTTTTGAAGGGGAGTATTTCCAATACAAAAATATTCCGTCAAGATCATGCTTAATGGCTTGTGTACACATAACAGTGCACAACCCGTACCTGTAAAGAAAGGACCCTGAGGTACGCATGAGTGCCTCAATCCTGATCAAAGGAGCGAAAGCTTCTTTCTTATGATTAGAATTAAACCAGGATTTTTTTTCTAAGTTTTTCAAAAATTCTGCTCATAAGGACAAGTATTCCCTCATTAAGGGGGAGTATTTGAAAAATAATCTTTGTTCCATAAATAAAAAGTTCTTGAAATTCTTCCCACAAAACTCAAATGGCATATTTTTATCAAACGTTTATCAAAAACATCATAAGTATGCTATTTTTGAGGGGGAGAATAAAGACATGATAAAAATATGGTAACACAAATGCTGGTATCTCATGTGAGCTAGGCTCAGAATTGACCCTCGAATTGTCGATAGCAAAAGTTAGTAGTCGAAAAGACATGTCCTGGACGGGTAATAATTTCAAGCCAGTTTATCTGGGGATGTAAGCGTGTCTCGCAAAGGATGTGTCTGAGTAGAATGTACCGATTTCGAGCAATTTTTCTTGGCCATGGAATCTGCATAAGAATACCAACACAGATATACATACATACAGATTCACTTTTCATTAATAGCTACCACGTAGCAGCTTGCCAACTCATAATACCATATTCATCTCATAATCAAACCACAGTCAGGAAATACATCAAACCGCTATCTAGCATGAAGAGCAATCAGCAATCATGAGCATGGCAATTCACTCATATTTCAACATTCAACTCAGGATCTTAGGGACAAGATTCTATCATGATAGGTATATACCTAAGCATATCCTGAGTGCACATGCACTAAATCAACAACAATTAAGCAGCTATCGACTAACAAAAGTCAAACAACATTTGAAACTCATTCATTCAGATCATACAAATGCTAGTGGAGTATTAAAGAACATCAATCACAATGGGTTTTCTAACTTCTCTTAGATTTTGAGTTTTAAAGTATTTAGGGGATTAAACGAGGATTCCAAGGTGCCACAAATGAACCTTCTAGTTACATAAAGCTAGGAAACTATAAGCAAATTGTACATAATGCCCTAATCTTTCTAGCAACTAACACATTTGGCCATTTGGTATAAAGCTTAGTAAGTTCCTCTTCAACTAATACCCCATTAACTACAAAACCTTTTCTAACAATTATGAGATAACCAAGAAACCCGTTTGATGATATAAAATTTGAAAACACTCTCCCCCTCAATCAATGACCTGTATTCTAGTTAAAGAGCTGTAGTCATTGATTGAGTGACAAATTTTATGCACAATCCAAGTCTGAAAGAATTTCAACCAACATGTTACCACCACGTGTCTCACAAATAATTTTCAGAAGAATCATCGAAGGAAAATTATTTGCATACAAAGAAGATTTCTCTTCCTTTATAAGAAATGATGCACTGAAATGTACATCAAATTGGGAAAACATGGATATAAATTAATCCATGCCTGGGTGAACTTCACCCAGTGGGAGGAACAACCATCTTTTTTGGCAACGTGCTTTCCCCATTTTGAAACGCGGGTTGCTATCTAAAGTAATAGCAAGCCATCATGACATGTTTTAACAATTCATTTTAACTTCTGCTCGAGCTTCATTTAAAGTCCCGTGTCATTATTGAATGACATTTCTAAAACCGTAAATGTTATCGATAAACAGAAGACATGCCTCGAACAACTATTTTTGGTATTTTCTATTTTTCTGATTTTTATGGTTTTTCTTGGTTTTAATATTTTTCTATTTACATTTTTCTGGTTTTATAATTTTCTATTTACAATTTGGTTTAAGATATGTACAAACTATATTATTCAGTTTAAGAAGATGATGACATGAATACCAAAATAAGGATATCGTTCTTGTACGGTGTGGAAGTCTATAGTCAACATCTCTTAAACTTTCACCACCAAAGCTTTCGAGACTCCTGATTAATCGTCTGAACTTGAGCCTTCTCAATGTAAAGCTTTGATAGCTTCCCCCCAAACCGACAATCTTCTTTTTGAGCAGATTCGAAGCTCTCTTTCAAGCTTACATAAGGTGAGTGTACAGCGGAATCCGTAGCAAACTACATCAAGTATTGCTGCTCCTTTTAAGAATAATCATCGTGATTCTCCGTTCGGGAGATCATCAAATAGATCAGCAACGTATAATCTCACACTTGAATACTTCTTCTCACATTTCTTCCTGCTGAATTCTGAAGTAATGCATACCAAAAGTATCCAGAGACCACTTCCCCCAAGTAGTTGAAGTGATGCAATCCGTCTCATTGTATGAAGCCCAAAAAAAAAAAAAAAAAAAAAAAAACCCGAAGTACACACTCAATCCCATTGATGAAGTCGAACACGTAACATCAAGATCGATTAAGACCCGGAAATGCACTTTTCTCCCTTCAGGAATTTGCAGATGAGAATTGCTACACCAAAGTCAACTGAGTCCCGAGTGTAGGCAATTTATCCCGTATGTAGTCGAAATGATACAGACTAACTAGAGGAATCATCATACCATTGTGTACCTCTTTTATCATTAGAAACTGTTTCTTACATCTCTTCCCCCACGTAGTTGGAATAGTACACCAAAAGCCACGAGTTAAAACACTGATTTTCTCTGCGGTTATGACATTTGTCTTCCCGGGATAACTTCAATTAAAAAGAAGTATAACGTTCATCACGTGTACTCGTTGTGCGTTCAGATGTATGTCTCCTTCCCCCTTGCTGGTTTTGATACCTCAGAATCAGCAACACATTTTACGCACATATATACTTGAAATCTTGTGAGAAGAACAAAATTGGCTCAAACGTATCCTGTGAGAATCAACAGCTACCGAAACGCTCTCTGACAATCTTTACCAACCCTTAAGTAGGCTATTTGAAGTGATAACTGATGGAGCAAACCCGATATACCAAACTTGAAACTGATGAAAAATTCCCCAAATTTGTTACTTAAGCTTGCACTGTTGTTGATTGAAGAACGATGCAGAAGAAAACCCCTAAGTACCCTTATACACTCAACTAGGAGCCAAAGTAAGTACAACACCTCTTGAGACTATCCACATCTGCATCTGCGTGTGACACTGAGCACTACAATGTAACTCCTTGAAGTGATAGCTATAACCCATGATAACTCCAATGTAACTCCTTTCGTCGGGTATAACTAGATAATCCAAGTCCCAATCATAAATTTTATAACTTCAAGCAAGTCATCAATCGATAGATGAAGTATCGATGATGAAATAAGTAGAAGCCTTCATGAAACCCACTTCAATCTCAAATAAGGGATGCCAAATAAACTCCGTGATCACTTGACATTCCATGTCCAGACTCTTAGCCTTTTTGACATTTTAGCCGACATTTTTCTTTATGTTCTTGTGGTTGATTTACAGAGTGCACATAGGAAGGAACATCAATCCGTGATGAAGATGAATCTCCAAAACTCGGGTCTGGAGTAAGATTATGGAGGAGGGGTTCATAATCAATCACGGGAGGTAGAATTCCATGAATTTGTTCTTCAACACCTTGATGAATGACAAGAGATATAATTTCATGAGTTGTTGGAGAAGTACTAACAGATGGTACTTCTTGAACCATTGTGGTTCATGGAGGAGTACCGGTTGTATCAGCAGATATCTGAGCATCAACGGGAAACATAGGAGATACAACACTTGATGGAGCTGAAAGTATTCTTCAAACCAATGGTTGAAACAGTATATCTTCTTTCTTCATAGATGGTGGAACATATAGTGTTGAAGAAACTTGGTTTACACGACTCCTAAACTGATGTATTCAGGAGTCGTATGGCCATTTCTCAAACATCAATCAACATGTAGTTTATTCACCCTTTCTCCCCCTCAAAAATTGCATATGACTGCCATTTTTGATTGAACGAGTGAATAAGAATGCCATTGACGGTAAGTAGATCCACTTGATAACTGACATCTTGTTTATTCACCCTTCCCCCCCCCCCCCTAAAAAATTGCCTATGACTGCCATTTTTGATAGAACAGGTGAATAAGAATATACTCCACTGTACGTTGATCCACTTGATGACTGAATGAGCATGGGAAGAACATGAAGCTTGTTGATGAGAATGGTCAGAAACAAGAAGATTTCTCTTCTTTCGAAGATACAGCGCACTCAAGCTTACACTTTTCTTTTCTTTGATGAACGGGGCCTGAAGAGTTGTCAGCAGACGCCATAATGTTGACATTGAGGCCCGAGGCTTGAACTGCAGAGTTCAAACGTCATTGTCGATGAAGAATGAGGCCTGAACTGATGTGAACAGACGTCATTGTCATTGATGTTCATCAAGCTTGAATTGCTTGAACCCCTACTTCATGAGATATCAATCTTTTCGGTACCCAAACCCTGAGTCTTTCCTTAATATGAGTGAACGATGTACCTGCACTTAAGTAAAGACTTCCTGCATTGACATTAAGAGTTTGTTTGCATTTATATGGGTTAGTGATATCAAAATTTAAACCATTTAGGGTTTCACTGTCAACCTTGGTTTTGCACTCAGTGAACATCTTTCTAATAGGTATCCATCTAAGACCAACAATCTTAAAAATTCTACCCGTAGGTATCCACCTAAGACAAGATCTAGGAGTGTTTGGTTTCTTATACACAGTGAAAGACTTGTTGGGAGAAAACCTTTGTCCTATAGCAATCTGCCTACCAGGTTTCTGAATATCACTCTTTGGTTTTACAGGCTTGTTGTTGTTTCTAGTCTTAGAGGATTGAACCTTACCACGAGCATTCACTTCCTTCAGGAATTTGGTTACACAATTATCATGATTTACCTTAAAAACACATTTCTGACAAGTTGAGCAAACAAAGTGTTTGGATTTAGAGAAAGATCTAGAATTCTTAGAGTGATCTGCTACGAGAATCGCATTACTCGATACGCAACTACTCTTAGAAACAGGCAAATTCCTAGTCTTTTCATGTGAGTTTTTCTTAGCATCCTCTAGGTTGTGATTCTGAACAATGTTTTTATGTCTAACATGTTCCTTTGGTGTCACAACTGACACACTCTTTGAACTAATCCTAGAAGAGCTAGAGGCACTCATATGATGAGGTTTTGCAAGCGTATATTCCTTTTCCTTAGGTCTAGACTGTGAAGTGACTGGTTTTGACAAAACTTGTTTCGAATCAACTTGGGAGGCAAACCGTGGTTTTGAGGATTTTGGACATTCAGATCTAAACGCAGTCGGTTGTCTAACAACTGATTGGTTTCAAAGTGGTGGTTTCCCCAAGATTAATGGTTTTGCAAACTTAGTGTTTACACCATTTTCTGTCAATTTTCTTAACTCGTTTTTCAACGCTGCAATTGCAAAACCCTTTTCCTGAAGTTGAGCTTTGAATTCATCATTTTTGGCAATCAAAGAGGTTGTCTACTCTAAAGTCTTAGTTTTCGCTTCTTTGATTGAGTCACACAGTTCTGTGCAATGAATTTTCAAAGTCTCATTTTCATTAATTAATACAGCCACTTTATGTTCTAATTCAGCATTTTTTGTTGCAATAACATCATTGTCATGTTTAGCCTTAACTTCATTACACATATCACACATCTCAGTAATACGTTTTTTCAGGTTGTTGATCGTCAAGTTTTTGGCTTGTAGCTGAGCTTTCAAATTGTTTATCATAAAAAATTCACGGAATTCAGGAAATTCTGGATTCCTACATGGTTGGTTAGTTTGAAGACTTTCTTCCTTTTGTTGCATTGAGATTTCAAGTGAAATACAATGTTTTTCAAGTTGTAAAAATCTGTTTGAAAGTTCATTATAAACTTCTTTTTCAACCATATCATTTGATTTGAAAAACTCAGTCGTAAGCAAAGAACTTGACGCGTCATCATGTTCAACATCCTGATCAATTTCTCCCCCCTTATGACTCATATTTGTTGAATCAGAGGTGATATTGCTATCAGTCTTTTCTAACAGATATGTGTCATAAGTAGGTTTAATTTGATCAGTGTGTTGATGTTCATTAGCAAGGACATTATGTTGAACAGTTAAATGTACCTCAGCAAATGGCACTTGGTCATTTACTGGTCTGATATCAGCATCCACACCATGTGTGATATGAGTCACATAACTGCTGCTTGTATCATGCTTATCTGACTTTGTCCCTCTGCATTCTGTGACAACTGAACTAGCACCCAGTGCTTTACACGAATCAACCTTAATCTCTTTTTATTGCATCCGACTTTCATTCTTTAGTTGGTGTTGTGCTCTTTCCTCAATGTACTTCTCAACATTACCCATGTGTTGGAGTAATGTTTCTCTGAACATGTTAACTTCAATCCCAGTGTAATCAGTAAAACACTTTTCTGTCATTTGACTGTCATAATCCCAAGTGTATTGTGAATTGATGAACAATTGAAGTTGTTTGTTGATCACCCGAAGAGCAGCCATGGATCCAATTTCATGAAATTCTTCTTTGTCAAGTTGTTGTTCTAGTTGATCTAAGTTCAGTGACATGGTGCTTGTGAAAGTCTGAACATCTTGACCAAAGAGTGATGCAAAAGCTCGTTCGAATCCTCCCATGGATCCAGGTCTTTCTGAGAGAACCTTGAGATATGAGTGAAGTAATCGAAAACATTCAATGCAACTTTCCTTTGCATTAGGCAACATTAGTGACTGATGAAACTCTCTCTCTTGGGAATTCGAGCACAAAGATTCCATGCTAGCATTATCAGAATCACACACGTTTATTTGTTGTAAAGGATTGGAAGTCTTCTGTCTATCATTCGTGTCGTACAACTTGAGTATCTCAGATATGAAAGAATCTGACGTGGTAGACATGATGTAAACGTGCACGGGATTTTACAATTCTATGATTTAAACCGAGAAATAGATTCTTTTGCGGGATTTTACAAAAGTCAAGAATAAATCGTGAAATGATAATGATTACTTGAATATGTTATGATAACGTTTGGTAGACTTGGTGATCTGTTGTTTATGGTTGATACGATTTGTTATGGTGAAATATTGGTCTGAAAACTTAAAAACCTCAATAACTTCGTTTTGGAGCGATTTCAGGCTTCGAAAGTTGGGTTGAAATTCAAGGTGTCCTTCTCCTCGGTCTCATGGTCGTTTTGACAGGTCGTGGGCTGAAAACGGAGTTACGGTTCAAAAGTTATGGCCGTTTGAAGTTTTGACGTAAAAAGTCAATGTTGATGCAAATAATGTTCAAAAAACGTTATTTATATCTTTCGATTACTTCACGTTTTGAGGATGAAAAAATGTGAAATCACGATACGTTAAAATCAACGTAAACAAGTCTTTAATCAGAAGATCCCGTTTCTTCGCAAATCACTCTTGAACAAAGTTACAACTTGAACTAGTGATCAAAGAAGTGAATTCATGTTTTGAAAATTCACATTTTAAATGGGACAAAACATTTTTTCAAAAATACACATGACAAATTATTTTTGAAATATTAAGAAATGTTTTAATGGAAAAATAAGTTTGAAAATCACAACAGCTATTTTTCCCCCCAAAATCAGCTCCAACCTTCCCCAAATAAGTTTTCACCAGAAAAGACAAAATTTGAAGCGCCCTAGTCTACCACGGCTCCACGGATCCGTTAAATTTAACGGAGCCGTGGGTTATTTAAAGGAGCCGTCCGTACCATTTTTTCTGTAACGTTCAGATTTTCTTTGCCTATAAATACCAACCCCTTTCACAGTTTTAGGCACCCTTCACACACAGAAAAATCCCTTAGCTAAATCCTCTCAAACCTTTCACTTCTTTAGATTAGTTTTTCTTTGTTTCAAGAGTGATCCAATCATCCCTCAAGTGATCCTCTTCATACCTCTTCACTAGGAAGAGAAGAACACAAGTATCCAAGTAGATACAAGCTGTTGTCATCCCTCTTCATTAGCAAGAGAAGAACACAAGTATCCAAGTAGATACAAGGTGTTGTCATCCCTCTTCATTAGCAAGAGAAGAACTCAAGTATTCAAGAAGATACAAGAGTTATAGTTTTTAGGTCTTTGTAACACTTGTTACATCCTTGATTGTATCTTAGCATACATCAAGATTATATTTCTTTTGTGAGTGAGAGTGAAGATCAAGTGTGATCTATAGAGATAGTGAACATCTCTTATAGCCATTGGGCTTGTGTGATTGATCAAGAAGATCAAGGGTCGATAGATTAGTGTTAGTTGAGTAGAGTGAATTGAGTGTTGATCATTGTGATCGTGTTGAGATCTTGGTGATCTCTTGAAGCCATTGGGCTTGAGTGTTTGGTCACGTGGACCGTGGTAGATTGGTGCTAGCTAAGATTAGCACTCGACATCTAGCTTAGTGTTGGTAATAGGATAAGCGACGTGTACGGTTTTCTCCGCCTGAAGGGAGGTTGTTGATATAGTGTTTGAAACTCTCGAGTGTGGTACTCGGGGAGTGGAGTAGGGCGAAGAAGAGCTTCGTAGCCGAACCACTATAAATCCTTTGTCTCGGTTTGATCATTCCAACTCTACTCTTTACTTTCATTACTTTATATTTGTTAGTTTAGTGTGTAGTTCATATTGGTGTTGATTGATTACATATAGAGTTCAAATCAAAGTTTCCAATAACCAACTTTTAAAACAAGATTTTTAAAAGGATTTTGAAACGGTAAACTATTCAACCCCCCTTCTAGTTTCCCAAAATTGGTATCAGAAGCCACGTCAGTCAAGTTTTTAAAGTATATTGTATTTTAAAGCTTGAATCGATCAATGGATTCTGACAAATATCTAGAAGGGCAATCTATGCAAAGACCACCACTTTTCGAAACCGATTGTTTTATATATTGGAAAACAAGATTCAAAACGTATGTGAAATCAAACGACATTGATCTTTGGCATGTTATTACCGAGGGTGACTTTCT
This sequence comes from Artemisia tridentata subsp. tridentata, assembly GCA_021014915.2. Taxonomy (NCBI): domain Eukaryota; kingdom Viridiplantae; phylum Streptophyta; class Magnoliopsida; order Asterales; family Asteraceae; genus Artemisia; species Artemisia tridentata. Next base: position 43,826,755 of record CP139503.1, on the reverse strand, counting down.
ACCTATTCAAATGAATCCGGAAACTAAAAAGGATGAAATAGTTTCTTAAGATAAACAAAGTGATGAACTTAAAAGGAAATTAGCCAAAAATAATGAGGCTAAAATGATGATTTATAATGCTTTGCCTAAAAAGGAATTCGAAAGAATCTTCATGTGTAATACGGCAAAAGATATTTGGAAAACTTTGTTAGTCACTCACCAAGGTAATAACCAAGTCAAAGAGAACAAGATAGATCTTCTTGTTAAACAATATGAACAATTCTCCATTTCGGAGGATGAGTCAATAGATAATGCTTTTGCTAGATTTAATACTATTATCACTAGTCTTAAAGCTATTGATGAAGGTTATTCTAGTAAGAACTATGTTAGGAAGTTTCTTAGAGCTCTACATCCTAAATGGAGAGCAAAGGTCACCGCCATAGAAGAGTCAAAGGACTTGGCGGCATTGTCACTCGATGAACTTATAGGAAATTTGAAAGTTCACGAGATGATCATCAAGAAGGATTCCGACATTGTCAAAGGCAAAAGTGAGAGAGTTAGATCTCTAGCATTAAAAGCCAAGAAAGAGTCCAGTGATGAGGAATGTTTGAGTTCCGGTAGTGAAGATGAAGAGTACGCACTAGCCGTTAGGAACTTTAGAAAGTTCTTTAGGAGGAAAGGTAGATTTCCTAGACAACCTCGCGATGAAAGGAGGTCATCTCAAAAGAATCGTGATGAAAGGAAAGGGACAAGTGATAAGAAATGCTATAGATGCGGAGATCCTAATCACCTCATAGGAGAATGTCCTAAACCACCAAACTCCAACAACCAAAGAGCTTTTGTAGGAGGCTCTTGGAGTGATAGCGGTGAAGAAGAAGAGAAGAAGCCTAACAATGAAAAGTGCCTAATGGCTCAGGCTTCTAACGAGGTACATTCCGACTCTTCTTATTATAGTGATAATAATTCGTCAATAGATGATAGTGAATTGCATGACGAATACAACAAACTATGCGTAGTTAGTACTAAGATCTTAGGTAGAAACACAAAACTTAAGTTAAAACTACAAGAACTAGAACTACAAGTCCTAGAACTAAAAGATCAAGTCAAAAGACTTGAGAAAAACAAGGAAGTAGACTTAGGATGTGGGTCATGTATAAGTCTTCAAGTAGAAAATGAAAAGCTTAAAGAAAATGCTTTAAGAATCATTAAGTTTGATGAAGGAACTAAAAAGCTTAATGATATACTTGAAAATATTAGATATAGTGAACATGAATGTTCGGGTTTAGGATTTGACCCAAATCAGGCTTCTACAAGTGGTACCAAACAAGTTAAATTTGTAATGCCTGAAACGTCTAAGTCTGAAGGGGACGACACCACTAAAGGTACAGACGGCACCACTAAATTTAGTGGTACCGTGGTACCGTCTGGTGCTGAAGACGAAACTGGGTCAATTTTGAAAAATAGTCTAAGTCCTAAACCGAGTCACATAGTTAAAAATAGTTCTAGAGTGTCTACACCTAGTAAAGGGAAGGTCAAAAGCTCTTACAAACCATTGTCATCTCCCGAACATGGATTTGTAAAGCGTGACACAAAGTCGACTACTCCTCCGCCTAGAAAGGTGAACTCTCCCAAACCTCAGTCTAGAACTCCTCTACCGAGAGGTAACTTTAGAAGACAAAATCATCCAAGTAACTTTCCCGTAACTTGGAATGATCGTCCACCAAAAGGTTACTTACCATGGGAAATGTGTCCTCCATTCTCACATCCTAAACTAACGCAACAAATGCGTAGGATGTTTGACTCTAACAACTTTGGACCCATGAGATATTGGGGACCAGATGTTTGAACTTTTGTTTTGCTAGGAAAACATGAGTGTAAATAAATTTCGGAGTCTAACAAAAGGAGTATGATGTGTTATCAAACAAGTCTGGTGACACAAAAGTCAAGTCGTGTCTTATATGCTCAACATTCAAAAAAGGTAGTCTAATCCTCTAGTTTTAAGAGCAACACCTCAGGCACAGGTACGCTTTCTTAAAACACCCTTTGTTAGTAGTAATGTTTGGCATGAAATAGTGTAGTTAGAATCTAACATGGTAGGCACTATAACACAGAAAATTTATTCACATCTCATCATGTCAAACTCAACTTGTCCAGAAATGTTCGATGATCGCTTGAAGATCATGCGTGACAAGTTTGAATTAAGCATTGATGAGTGAATCAAGTTTCCTTCCTTGCACATAAGTAATCTTGCCTAAATTAAGTATCTGTTTAAACTTATGTATACTATATGTATGAGATACATAGTTTAAGTAATAGTCTTAATTGACACTGACGCCCATATCCGCAAAAATGAAACTCACAAGAGACGAAGAAGGTGAGTGAGCGGATATAACTAGGTTAGGGGCATAATAGGTAAAGTAGTTTACCTAATGGCAAGTAGGTCCATTATCATGAATAGTGTTGGCTTTGTGCCTACTTGTAAGAAGTGTCCCAAAACCTCTTACATCAAAGTGTTTAATGTATCATACCATACATTAAAGATACTACACACTTGAGATTACGATATCTTGAGGAGATTGATGTAGAAAATGTTTCTATACCAACTCTGATAATGTGAGAGTTAATGTGGATTGAAACATAATGAGTAATGTTTGTACCTTCATAGGTTGATTAACAAACATCTTGGTTCCCCAAGAAACAAACTACTCTTATTGTCTCCACAATCGAAGCCGAGTACGTAAGCGCCGGAAAGGCTTGACAACAAACACTATAGATGAGACAACCCCCTACGAAGAGTAGCAGTCAAGATGCCATTAGACTTGACCGGGAACCCTGTAGTTTGCTCATGAACGAAGCTCATCGAAGTACGTCATCTCCTCCGTCTCTTGAATGACAACATTGTCAATTCACCAACCAATACGTTCTCGTCACCCTACTCATGACTATTTAGATAATTCTTTCGAATTATTAAAGTCATCATCCACCTCTCTCCTCATGACCTCTTAATAATTCACTTGAAATATTAACGTCATTTCTCACGTCTTGTTTCATGACTCATTTGTCATTTCACTCACATCGCCTCATGACTCTTAAGTCATTCCTCTCATCCCGCTTATGACTATTTCGATATTTCAATGGAAATATTAAAGTCATCTCTCGCGTCATATCTTATGTACGTTTCATCCCCTCTATGACTCCTCAAATATTTCACGGGAAATATTGAAGTCATTCTCCATGAATCACCCATGACTTCTTAAGTCAAACTCATCTCATGACTTTTAGAAATTCCTCTAGAAATTCTAAGTCATTCCCTCACAACTCGTCACATGACTTCTTGAATATTTCACGGGAAATATTAAGTCATTCCTCGCGTCTCGTATTCCGACTAATTAAATATTTCATGGGAAATATTATAGTCATCCACCAAAACACGACTCATAACTTCTATTTATTTCAAGGGAAATACTAGAAGTAAATCCTCATCCAATGACAACTTAGTCAATTTCCTTGGAAACACTAAGGTCATTTCTGGTCATCCCATTTAATCGTCTTTCGTCAAAAAGTTTATTAGGTATAAACTTTTTCCTCGTGTCAAAAAGTCTTACTAAATAAGTAAGATTAATCAGCCAAAAGTCAAAACGGAAGAAAAATTGGACCATCAGATATACGACTCCATTAAAGAGACACGGCTCCATTAATGTTTAATGGAACCGTGGAGCCGTGCATCTGAAAAACGCGCCCATTTCCCTTTCTTCTGCACAGACTTTCCTAACACACCCAAAAACACTTTCACTTGCTGTCAAAACCGAACCATAACACCTTAATTCAACTAAACTCTTGCAAATCAAGATTGAGGCATTGGAATCAACAAATCCTAATAACAACATCACTAATTGTAAGTAAATCACTCTTAATTTCATTTAATTTGAGTCTAGGGTTTGTTCTTGAGTATAAATCCGAATTGGGGATTTTCAAAATTAGTTAAACCATTGTGAAATTAAGACTAGGATTAGACAATGTAGCATTCACATGATTCCCTAAACCTAGGATTTCCAAAATCCCATTTATGTTGCAAAACCTAATCCGAAATTAATCACTAAATTCGGATTATGATTGATTATTTGTAATGGAATCATGTTTAGGATTACTAAAATTGGATTAGGAACGTTCTGCATTAAAGCTTTTCAAACTAAAAGCTCGTTGGCGCCATGTTGAGGCATTTTCCAAACACCCCAATTCGATCATTTTTCGAAAAACTTCACAAGTCTAGGATCATGAAACCTTTTTCATGCATTGTTGATGCAAATTAAAAACGTTTTTGCATGCATACATGAACTCTCAAATATGGCTCGAAGTACATAATTGATATGGATTGTTCGACATATTTGATTGAGCAAAAGTGAAGTTAGGAGCGTTTGGGTAATCTCTTTAGGATAGTTTTAGAGTCGAGATTGCCGCACCTCCACATTGTTTGCATTTAGGCACTCACACTAGAAGTGTAATCATTAAAATGCAATGAACTAACATATACAAAAATATTTTTTTTGTAGATAACAATGCCTCGAAATGATTATCAAGATACCAGACAATACATCCTCAGTACTCTTGAAAATCTAAACATTCCAAATGAGCAAAGAGCTTATTTCGCAAAAGTCCAAAATCGATATACACGAAGGGCGTGTAGTCGATGCACTCTATGTCACGACAGACAACATCCGTGTCTGTTTCCCCTCTATCGAGTTCGATTGTTTATACAAAATAAACGATCAAGTCTGTCCTCGTTTTGTTCTCGAGTTTTATAGTCGAGTCCGTACCTTCACCGATGATGATGGTAATGTCTTTCTTGATTTTTGGATTCAAAACCAAAATATCATCCTGTCTGTCTCCGAGATTGGAAAAATTCTCGGTGTTCCTGCATATGGTCAGTGTGCATACACTGAAGACCATTCTCTTGAGTCTCTCTTCTATAATCTTAAGGATGTAGGTGCCTATCGCACTGAAATTCCTGACCTCGAGTCCATCAAACAAGTCATCCAAACACCTCAAGTCGTCCACACGTATCAAAAGCGTGATGGTTCAATTGTCCACCTTGACCCAAACCATATCTACCTCAAAGAGCTCCTTCCCGACCTTAGAAGTTGGGAACTCCTTCTTCGTGAGAACGTGTTGAGCCTTGCTGGCAACCGTGATCACGTCTCTGCGAGTCTCGCCCATATGCTCTACTGTCTTAGTATCGAGGAACCTTATAACCTCGCATACTATATGGTCAAAAGGATGGCCAATATTCACAGTCGTTCGGATAAGCTCATGCCATATGGTATGCTGCTTACTCGTCTTTTCCACTGGGTCATGGAACATTTTCCCAATCTCCAAAGTGTCAACTATGTCCTAGTCAATCCTGTTATGAAACCTCTTGGTGGACCACGACTTCGCACAAAGCAACGTAAGGACAAAGGGTCCAAGCGTGGTCGTAAATCTACTTACGACATTCCTCTCTCATCCTCTTCCTTCGGTCACGAATCATCATCTCAACATATGCATGTGGATGATAATGATGAGGTGAACGAAGAAGGAACGTCTTGTCCGCGTTCTCCTTCTCCCGACATCTACTTTGACAACCTTGACACCTCATCATTTCGACGTACAACCGACGTCGAAAACGGGATGGTCAACCTATCCCACGTGATGAGAAGGCAAACCATAATGTACAATAGACAAGTGGAGATGCATGAGCAAACTATCGGGGGATTCAAGTCCATCGGCAAGGCGATCAAAGGGCTTGGGAACAAGATTAAAAAGTTGGGGAAGAAACGAGACTAGTTAGGATTAGCTTAAGTAGTACTATTAACTTAAGTATTATTAAGCTATTATAAATAAAGTCATGACATTAACTTGCTTGGAATGTTCCCTTTTAACCTTTTAACACTTGAACATGATTAATTCTCTTGTTAATTAATCATCATGTTGGTTTATCTTGCCTAACTCATGCATGTTAGCTTATTTTATTACATGCACTAGATGTTAAAAATGCTTGAATTCATGCATGCTTAATAGTTACCTAAATACATAGATGATCACATGATCATGTTAGTTGCTAGTTGAAACTAGCTTTAGGAATTCTATGTGTTTAGTGATTTGAGGCTTTGAGATTTGCAGCCAATGGATTCCCCAGAAATTTCCCCATTTAGGCTGCCTAAAACCTGCAGACCTGGAAAGAAGGTCAAAAGAGCCCACGGCTCCATTAAATAGGCCACGGCTCCACTAAATTTAGTGGTGCCGTCGTACCTTTAATGGTACCGTGCCTCTGGAAGACGAATTTAACAATTCTCTTTCACTTTTTGACTTTCTTTTCCTGAAAAACTGCAAACAAAACCTGATTCCCATGCACCCAAATCCCCAAATTAAACATCCTTTTCAACCTTGCATGCTTATGATTTGGCTATTTAAGCTAACATCATGCATTGCCATCCTTACACCTTCACACTCACCACACAACCATCATGGGATCAAGAGTGTTCAAGAAACCTAGATTCAACATCAAACCAACAAATCAAACCACTCTAGTTGATCAATGGATCAAGAGTATTGACACACCTCAATCATCAACTAAACCTATCACCAATGACATTGCCTTCATTGATCTCACCTTGGATGATGAAGATGAAACTCACACACCCATAACCTCTACCAACTCATCATCTTCCTTCACTACACCCCAAGCTCCATCCAAGGCAACCTCTAACAAACCCATATCCTCATCCTCCACAACAAGAACCAACACACACTCATCTCAACCTAGCCCCATTCACCCTTTAGCCTTAGCACTCAACTCATCACCATCAACTTCCCTTGAATTGGGAACTAACACAACACCCTCATCACTTTCACCATCACCACAACCTCTTGCTCTCACCCTCACCTTATCACCAATAACTCCATTTGGGAGCAACACATCATCACCTTCCATATCACCATCACCTCAACACTTAATGGGTTATTCCATCCTTTATCCCCTACACACACACACACCTTAAGTTGTGCTTGTTGCCATCACAACTTTGAGCTCATCATGAACCTTAGAGATGAGCTTAGCTTTAGGTTTTCATACCTAGAACACCTTCTCACACCACCCATAGGAACCATCATCCTTCCACCACCTCCACCACCCAATAGCCCAAACTAAACATGGTTATGTTTAGTCCCTCTCAATAAATTATTAAAAACCTTTTGAAGTTGGAAGCAAATCTAGAAGCCTCATGTTACTTTAGATGTTTATGTGTCTTCTTGTTAGTTTAATTTGCTTTCCTATTGTAGTCATACTTATGTATGACATTTATTTCATATTTATGAATTGGGCTTTTCATTTTGGCTACTTAGCCATATTTTTTTTGTGTGGTTAGATATTTGTCAAATGTGCTACTTGTTAGATATTGTATACTTGTCGTCTAACCTTGTTTTGTAGCACGAACCATTGCTCGATTCCTTTGTGTTCTCCAAATGAGGGGGCGTACACATTAAGGGGGAGCCTTCGTCACCTTTTTGATTAGACAAAAAAGGGGAGAAATGGGAGTAAACTCATTAAAAACTTGTTAAAAGCTAATTTTAACCTAACATGAGTTTATATTTTGTCATCATCAAAAAGGGGGAGATTGTTGATGCAAATAATGTTCTAAAAACGTTATTTATATCTTTCGATTACTTCACGTTTTGAGGATGACAAAATGTGAAATCACGATACATTAAAATCAACGTAAACAAATCTTTAATTGGAAGATCCCGTTTCTACGCAAATCACTCTTGAACAAAGTTACAACTTGAACTAGTGATCAAAGAAGTGAATTCATGTTTTGAAAATTCACATTTTAAATGGGACAAAACATTTTTTCAAAAATACACATGACAAATTATTTTTGAAATATTAAGAAATGTTTTAATGGAAAAATAAGTTTGAAAATCACAACAGCTATTTTTCCCCCCCAAAATCAGCTCCAACCTTCCCCAAATAAGTTTTCACCAGAAAAGACATAATTTGGAGCTCCCTAGTCTACCACGGCTCCACGGTACCGTTAAATTTAACGGAGCCGTGGGTTATTTAAAGGAGCCGTCCGTACCATTTTTTCTGTAACGTTCAGATTTTCTTTGCCTATAAATACCAACCCCTTTCACAGTTTTAGGCACCCTTCACACATAGAAAAATCCCTTTGCTTAATCCTCTCAAACCTTTCACTTCTTTAGATTAGTTTTTCTTTGTTTCAAGAGTGATCCAATCATCTCTCAAGTGATCCTCTTCATACCTCTTCACTAGGAAGAGAAGAACACAAGTATCCAAGTAGATACAAGGTGTTGTCATCCCTCTTCATTAGCAAGAGAAGAACACAAGTATCCAAGTAGATACAAGGTGTTGTCATCCCTCTTCATTAGCAAGAGAAGAACTCAAGTATTCAAGAAGATACAAGAGTTATAGTTGTTAGGTTTTTGTAACACTTGTTACATCCTTGATTGTATCTTAGCATACATCAATATTATCTTTCTTTTGTGAGTGAGAGTGAAGATCAAGTGTGATCTATAGAGATAGTGAACATCTCTTATAGCCATTGGGCTTGTGTGATTGATCAAGAAGATCAAGGGTCGATAGATTAGTGTTAGTTGAGTAGAGTGAAGTGAGTGTTGATCATTGTGATCGTGTTGAGATCTTGGTGATCTCTTGAAGCTATTGGGCTTGAGTGTTTGGTCACGTGGACCGTGGTAGATTGGTGCTTGCTAAGATTAGCACTCGACATCTAGCTTAGTGTCGGTAATAGGATAAGCGACGTGTACGATTTTCTCCGCCTGAAGGGAGGTTGTTGATATAGTGTTTGAAACTCTCGAGTGTGGTACTCGGGGAGTGGAGTAGGGCGAAGAAGAGCTTCATAGCCAAACCACTATAAATCCTTTGTCTCAGTTTGATCATTCCAACTCTACTCTTTACTTTCATTACTTTATATTTGTTAGTTTAGTGTGTAGTTCATATTGGTGTTGATTGATTACATATAGAGTTCGAATCAAAGTTTCCAATAACCAACTTTTAAAACAAGATTTTTAAAAGGATTTTGAAACGGTAAACTATTCAACCCCCCTTCTAGTTTCCCACAGTCAACTTTGGTCAAACTGCAACAAGTCAAGTCGCAATTAATCAAATCGCAACAAGTCAAATCGCAACTAACCAAATCGCAATAAGTCAAATCGCAACTAACCAAATGGCAATAAGTCAAATCGCAAGTATCAACTCGCAATGTCAAATCACAACTGGTCAAATCGCAATAAGTCAAATTGCAACTAGTTAAATCGCAATGACTCAAATCGCAACGATCAAATCGCAGGCTCAGTCAAATCGCAAGCTCACTCAAATCGCAGACTTACTCAAATCGCAACCCAGAAATACCCAAATCGCAACTATCAAATCGCAAGTCACAAAAAGACAAAACAGTCACTGTCATTTGACTTTTTCCACTTTTGGGTGAGATGTCAAATCACACCTGCCAAATTGCAATTTACACTCAACACGTCAAATCACAGAATAAAATATATCAAATCGCAATCAAGAACCACCCAACAACACCTCAAATCGCAACCAAGAACCTTGTACAGAACGTCAAATCGCAACCAAGAAACAAAACCCAAACCACAACTCGAAATTGCTCAAACACCCAATAGACGAATGAAACTAGCAATCCAACCACTAAACTAGGCTTATACCGCTATCCTAATCAAGAAAGTCCAAGCTTTTCACACATCCAACCACAACTAACCTGCTACCGAAACTCAAATCGCAATGAAGAAAAAAAATCTTCAAACTTCCAAGTAAATCACCAAGTGAACCGTGGATTAACTAGAAACGGTACTAGAGACTTTTGTGAATACGATAGTACAAGAATATAACGGTTTTAACCACAAACAAATTCGAACCAGTCGAATCAAGAAAGAAACCACAAAAAACAATAAAAATCCGAATACCCACACACCAAAAGATCAAACCAAGGCTCTTGATACCAATTGTATAATGTTCACAATATATATATATATATAACACGTATGGGTAAAGATTTAAGCTGAATAGTAGATGAATTCTAGAGAGAGAAATAGAAGGTTGGGAGCCTTTAGTGAGAGAAAGAAGTAGAGATTAGATTTAAGTGTTAAAGGTCCAACCCTCTCCCTAGGTGGAGAGGGGTATTTATACTTAGAAGCATAAGTGCCCCGTGTGGGCTGTAGAGTGAGCTGACAGTGGGTAAAGACCCAACCCACTCCACAAATACTAATTGTAACTAAGCTAATAATAATAATACTAATAATTCTACGGGCTAGTTAATGCTAACAGATACTCAGGGTGACTGAGTCTTCACATGAATATTTATATTCCTAACACAAACTAATGTGCTTTTGAGGTTTGAGGAGCTTTCTGAGCGGTTTGCCGATCTCTCCCATAAGCATGAATCTTGTAAGGATGTGGAGCTTCGGTACAAGGAGTGTAAGAAGGAGCTGTTGGGGGCTAAGGCTGCGAGGGATGATGCGGTCGAAAAAGCTGGCCGAATTGAGCAAAAGAAAATGAGCTTGATCATTGCTGCGGCCGAACAGGCCAAAAAGCTCCGGAACTTGGAGGCCAAGCTTGCCGGATCCGAGGCTGAGAGCCGGAGGTTGGCGCAAGAGAGGGAGAGCTTTAATGTGGAATGTGGGCAGACTGTGGTTGCTAAGCAGCGCCTGATTCGGGATTATTTCCCTACCTTTGTCAGGCGGCTTCTCCAAAGTGAAGAGTACAAGAAGAGATTCTCTGTCCCTTTTAACATGGCTATTGCTGCCGGGTGGCTCGATGGGGTGCAGGTGGGTCGCTCCCCCGAAGCTGTTATGGCTATTCTTGATGCCTCATCCGGTTTCGATCTGGAGGCCGGCAACAAACTCAACTCGGTCTATGATGAGTTGTTTGACAAGAGGTACCCTTATGTTGACAAATTTGCTAGTGCCTATCTTTGGACCCCAGCAAAGCTAAAAAATTTGCTGCCGGACGAGACTCCTCCCACTCCCGGCCAAGGAGGTTCCGGCTCTACGCAACCTTGATTTTGTAATAGCTTAGTTTATCTTTTCGTTGGATGATTGTATGAAATTTATTGAAACAAACAATATTATCTTGTAATTTTATCTATGTGGAAATAGTTGTTCGTCCACCTGGCGGGTCGAAAGTTCGTTTTGACAATTCCTTAGATTACTGCTGTGCCATGTATACACATATTTGTGATAAGTGAAATCTTTCGTCAAATATTATTCGGACTTGAGCATAGTATGTTATGGAATGTGGCCGTTCGGTGAATAGAACCTGGGCTCTTCGCATGTGAATAGCACGTTTGGGGAATGTAACCGTTCGGTGAATAGCACCTGGGTTCTTCCCATGCGAATAACACGTTTTGGGAACATAACCGTTCGGTGAATAGCACCTGGGTTCTTCCCATGTGAATAGCACGTTTGGGGAATGTAACCGTTCGTTGAATAGCACCTAGGTTAGGAATAATAGACATTGACTACACATTCGATCAGAGGTAGCTAGCCGTCCGTCAGAGTCATTAACAACTTATGTCTAACATTAATTTGCCAAAAAATTGCTATCATCCTAAGTTGGAATGTAGCCCATATTTCATTTCATATAGTTCAAGTACATTTGGTCAAGATTACATTTGTTACATATAACATCTTCTTAAATTCATTGCGTTCCATGTGCGTGGTACTTCTCTGTCCTCCATCGTCATTAATTTGTAGGAGCCGTTCTGAAAAGCTTCTATTACCCGGTAGGGACCTTCCCAAGTGGGCCCAAGTTTTCCCAAATTTTCCACCCTGCTAGCCTCGTTCTTACGGTAAAAAAACTCTCCGACTTTGAAGGACATCGGACGAACTTTCTTATTGTAATACTGTTCCACCTTAGACTTGTACTTTGCCTCCCTTATGGCTGCGGCTTCTCGCCTCTCTTGTAATAGATCCAAGTTTAGACGTGTTTCCTCTTCATTCATCCCTTCCTGAACCATCATGTTCCTGTGCGTCGGCATTTCGATCTCCACTGGGATCACTGCTTCACTCCCATAAGTGAGACTGAACGGCGTTTCCCCATTGCTTGTCTATAGAGACGTTCGGTGAGCCCAGAGGACGTTGGGGAGTTCGTCCACCCATCCAGCCCTCTCTCTTCCCAGGCGTGTTTTTATGCCCTTCATCAGACTTTTATTTGCCCTTTCTACCAACCCATTGGCCTGTGCGTGTGCCACCGCTGTGTTTATCTGCCTTATCTTCAATTTTTCACACCAGGTTTTGAATGGATCTTTGACAAAGTTCGTCCCATTATCCGTAACAATGACGGCCGGAAGATCGAACCGGCACACTATGTTGTTCCATACGAATTTAATGACCTCTTTCCCCGTAGTTTTGGCCAAGGGCTTTGCTTCGATCCATTTTGTGAAGTAATCGATTGCTACTATGACATATTGAATCTTCCCTGGTGCGGCCGGAAGAGGGCCGAGGACGTCCATCCCCCACTGGTAGAACGGCCATGGTGCCATGATGGATGTCATAAGACTTTTGGGCAGCTTGGGTACCGGAGCGTGTATCTGGCAGGAGTCACACTTTTGTATTTCTTCTCTTGCATCCCGATGCATGGTCGGCCAATAGTATCCCTGCCGGATCGCCTTTGCTACTATCGAACGTGGGCCGGAGTGCATCCCACATGCCCCCATGTGTAGTTCCCGAATGACATAGTTTTCTTGCAGAGGACCAACACATCGCAACATGGGCATCGGATAAGATTTCTTGAAGAGTACGTCCCCTTCCATAACATATTGACTGATTTTCATGCGGAGGGATCTGGCCTCATTTTTGTCGTTCGGCCATATCCCTTCCTTGAGACACCTTACGATCGGAGTCATCCAATTGTCCCCCTCCTCTTCCACTATTGCATTAACCTTCGTTGTCTCCACCGACGGCTTGCTTAATATTTCTACTAGAATTTCCTTAGTCAGATGGTTGAATGCGACTGAAGCTAGCTTACTGAGGATGTCTGCCTTCTGATTTTGGTTACGAGGGATGTTTGCTATCCGGAACTTCTGAAAGTGGCTTATGCTGTTTTTTGCTTCGGCTAAGTATTTGATCATATTATCACTGCAGGCTACGAATTCGCCGTTGATCTGCCGGCTGACCAACTGGGAATCAACTTTTACGGACAGTGCAGACACCTTCATTTCTTTGGCCATTCTCAGTCCGGCGAGAAACGCCTCATACTCTGCCTGATTGTTTGTGCTTTTGAAATCCAACCTAAGAGCATATGTGTATTCAGTTTTCGTTGGGCTAATTAGAACCAGGCCTACTCCCGATCTACTTTTCCCTGACGCTCCATCCGTGTAGAGCGTCCATTCATTCTCTTCATCAGGATCCTTTGGCTCGGCTGTTACTTGCTCCACCATCCTTCCGTTGTTGTCCACGGGGACTTCATTTATGAAATCTGCCAACACCTGGCCCTTGATCGCGTTTCTGGGTTCATACACTATGTCATACGTTCCTAGCTCGACTGAATATTTTGCCAGTTTTCCGAATGATTCCGCTTTGTTCAGGATCTGCTTGATTGGTTGATCGGTGATGACCTTGATTGGGTGCACCTCGAAATACCTCCTGAGCCTTCTGGATGTGTGAAGTAGTGATAAAGCCAGATTCTCTAGGGGAGCATAGTTGCATTCGGCCTCATGCAGATTCCGGCTGACATAATGTACCGGGAGCTGTTTTCCGTTCCGTTCGACCAGTAAAACGGCACTGACCGCCTCTTTTGCCGCGGCCAAGTAGACACATAGCGTTTCCTTCGGCTTGGGGGAGGCTAATGAGGGAAGGTTGACAATGACTTTCTTGAGTTCTAGGAAAGCTTTTTCTGCATCCTCCGTCCAGCGATACTCGTCATTATTGATCTTCGTGATATTCTTCAAAGTTTCAAAGAAAGGCAGGGCTCTTTCAGCTGACTTGGCGAGAAACCGGTTTAGAGCGGCTAGTTTTCCAGACAAGCTTTGCATTTATCTTAGCGTCCGGGGCGACTGCATATCTGTGATAGCCTTCGTCTTTGCTGGGTTTGCTCGTATCCCTTCGGATGTCACCATGTATCTGATAATGCTCAAATTGTACATGTTTTTAGGAGCGTTATCATAGATTTTATGCATATATATTGATCACTTTTATGAACTTATGGTACTTAATGAAGTATAATCTCTATTTTAGGTTCATGGAAGCTCACGACAAAGAAAACCAAGAAAAAGACGAAGAAACAATCAATAAACGAAGATTTATGCATATACGAAGAATTCCCGACAAATGAAAGTCTCTTGGAGTATATTCGAGAAGATAAAGTCATGAAGTTGTCACTCCAAAGACTCAAGAATAAAGCACAAGATGGAAAACGAGAAAAGAAATGAAGAAAAGAAGCTAAAACGAAGAAATAATGGAAGACTCGTTGTTCCCGACACACCTCCACCATTTTGGCCATAACTTGAGCATACGAACTCGGATTTAGCTGATTCAAGTGGCCACGGAAAGCTAAGAGAAAGATCTAAAATTTTCATGTAGCCAACTTACTCCAACCAATCGGATGGAGCCCGCATCCGATCGGATGGAGGCCTCATTATATCTTTCATCACTAAGACTCCATTCATGTATAAAAAAATTCTAGATCCTTCCCAAGCAGATTCTAGTCCATTCTAAGCTACTTTGTCCCCAAGAAAACCAATTAATACCCCCAAGGCCTTGAGAGTAGCATAAAAGGACCCATTTGGCTAGTGTTTTCATCAACATTTTATCCCATATCCACTATTTATCCCAACATCACATATCTATCATATAACTCTCATGTAAACTCTCAAACTATCTCTCTTAACCACCCCTCACCCTTTTCCAGAGGTGTTGGGGGGGGGGGGTTGGCTTGGTAATTGGATGTGGAACGATGGAGGATTCATGTGTGTAACACCCCCGTTTTTTGATATACGCAACGGAATATAAGTTTGGGGTGCTACTTCATGGTTCACAGTCATGGGGATAGAAAACGACTCGAAAAGAGACGTTTTGAATAAAATTGTTATCATTCATTTATAAATATCAGAGTACAAAGGATAGGTCCCAGAGAGAAGTTTCAAAATATGTTATAAATACATTATTCCTTGAATGATAATAAAAGTGGACACTTTTTTTATTAGAAGAAAGTCCACAACCACTCCGTGCCGAATCATACTTCTAGTTACCTGAGATAAACATGCTTAAAAAGTCAACACAAAGGTTGAGTGAATCCATAGTGTTTTCAGTAGTAATCAGTTTGAACACAAGCTAAGTAGAGAGTAAATCAGTAATATTGCAGTTCGTTATATATTGCTCTAAGTCTCATGAACTCAAACGTTAACACGATAAATAACGATTATGCCCCGAGTATGAGTCTGCCTGAAACTATTTATTAAACGTTTTCAAATAAAATGCATTGAGTTACTTATCCAGCAACACAAAGGGATTGTCAATCCAATAGATCTATTCATTATATTCGCGCTCACCCAAAAGTGATTAATGGTTCATGATAAAGGGTCTTTAAATAGGCAACAGTTAAACTTACGCAATATAATTCAGGAAAGCATACAGGAAAAATACTTGTGTTCGGTTTAGTAGCATGTATCTCCCCACAAGTTTAGAAAAAACGTATATAAAAAGTGGGACTATGAACTCACCTGGGCAGTTTGGATGGAAAACAAAGTTAACAGAGTTGATAAACGTCTCCGGCTCGCAACCTGGGTTGGTATGTCAAGTTCTTAGTAATTGTTTCTGAATGTTTTGAGTTTCCAATGTTCGTTTCGTTTCGTTTGTTTGGTTGTTGATTAAGTATTAGAATGTGGTCTCTTCAAAAATAAGATTTTATCTTATTATTCGTTCTTATGTTCCTGTTCATTTGTTCGTTAAAAATATTCTTTCGTTCGTTCTCAAAATAAACGTATTATGTTAATGTTATATCGAAAAATAACAAATAGAAATGATAAAAATAATAGTTATGAAAAGTTTCACTTTCAATCCTAAGGTTTGGTCAAATGACAGTTCATACCCTGGACTTTTGGAAAATGACAACTTTTATCCTTTAGTTTCAGAAATGACATTTTCTACCCTTCTGATGTTTTATTGAACAAAAATGACCCTTTATATAAATTATTTACAAAAATCATCTCTTAAACTCTTATTAACTAAAAATGATACACATGAAATATGTGACCTTGGCTAGAGTTTTGAAACTAAATAACTTAACAAATACTAGATCATTTTACGAGCTCTTAGTTCCTACAAAAAGTTATCCAGATCGACCTTGAACATGCCAAGTTTCATATTTTATGAAAATCGTTTGATACTCGAAATAAATCACTAAAGTCGACTAGGTAAACATGTTTTTACAAAAATATGGAAAATGGGTTTTTAAACTAGCGATGGACCAACCTTTGGGCATAAATATCTTTTAACTAGTTTGATCTTTTTACAAGCTTCTTTCTTCTAAAACAAGTTAAATAGCCCATCTTTAATATCCCGAAATCTTAGAATTTTTAGAAGACTTATAAGAGTTGAAAATCTGGTCAGAAGTTGGGTATCTGGTCGACAATTATTGAAAACAATTAACTGGAAGCCTTAGTTTCTTTTGCTATCGATATGAGTCCAACTTTAGGGCTCGATATCTTTTTAAAAACTATATCATTTTTCAAGATTCTTGTTTCTAATTTTTGTTTGTTATATGAACTTTACACATACCAAAGATCAGAATTTATAAAGGTTTCTAGGGGTTCGATATTTAAGTCCAAAGTTAATAGGTTGGGTCGACTAAACTGGAAAATTAGTAACTGAAAATACCAAGTTTTATCTTAGCGATATTAGACAAAGTTTGGGACTCAATATCTTTTGACTCGTTCAACCATTTTACATGATTCTTTCACCTAAATTAACTTCGCTGGGTGAACTAGACATATAACAAAAGTCAGAATTTATAGAAGTTGTTTGAGGGTCGATTTTCAGAGCCAAAGTTAGGTGTTGGAGCAGTTTTTCTGCTCGACTAGTATACAAAAAATAATCCGATTTGTTTTGAAGGTTTTTAAACGTTTAGTAACTAATTTTTATGCATGTTACTATTATCTTTGATATGTTTTAACGTGTTTTACATGTTAATGATTTGTTTTAGCAAAGATTCGAATACCTAGGGTATATCATCTTACTGATCGAACAGAAAGAGGAAAAACAAAAACAAAACTTAAGTTTTTGATTATGGTATATTTTAGATGTTCTTTACTAATGTTTTTAGTTGCATATGAGTAAATAAAACTGGAATTTAAAAGAGGTGGGTAACTTACTTAGGTATTGGTTCGAGTAGGGTTTTTGGATCGTATAAGTGGATTTCTTGAACGCTAGTTGCTCTCCTCCTCTTCTATGCTTCTAGGGTTTTTGGTATTTGTATGTTGGGCTGTGATTAGTAGGAAATGGGGATGGGTATTGTTTTGGTGGCTGTCGACTGAAAATGGAATATGTTGAGAAGGTGTAGGTCGAATTTGGGTGAGACGGAGAGGAGAGTTTAAGCTGCTATTTATAAAAAGAAATTTAGGGTTTTGTTTGAGGAGAGGACAAGAGAGGTGTGTTCATTTCCTATTGGTGCCATGTGTGAGGAGGAGGAATGATACATGTAGCCTTGAAAGGAAAAGAGATGTGGCTTCTTTAAATCCATACAAGTTTCATGTTCTAGAGGAGGGGGAAATGTGGAGTCTTTGTAACACCCCAACCCGACAAGGGTAGATGCATCACATTATGGTGACAAATCAAAGCATACATAATAGCACAGCGGAAGTCTTAAACAAATACATAAGAGAAAGTCAAGTCAACACGACTTGAATAATACATAAGTTCAAGGAAAGGAAATAATCCAAAGGTTCGAATACAAAGGAAATCATGTCCAAACAAAGTCATAAAATAAAGGTGGTCATCTAAGGTCAAAGCTTCATCTATCTCTCATCCCATCCAAAGCATAATCCAAAAGCTCTTAGCTTAGATACCTGCCGCACACGAAAAGAAAACGTGCGGCTGAGCTTAAAAAGCCCAGTGAACAGATATATATAATAAACGGAAATGACAAACGAAGCATAATGAAAGAGATATAAATAGGGTATAAGAGTAAAGGTTAGGACAGTCATCTACCACGAGCCCAAACAAATCAAATATCTAAATCCTGTAGTAGTCCAGAGGGGATGCCTCTATAGTAACCGGATAATATGAGGGGTGTCCTCATGTATCAAATTGGAGTGATCAGCTCCCAAATATTGTGAAAGACGTGGATTGCACCCATCATCAGTCACCAAATACAAATATATAAATCACATACAAATCAAATCTAGGATGCATCCATACGCCCCCCAAACAAATCATATTGGCCATATCAAATCATATCATAGTGAGCTCATATCAAATCAAAATGGGGACGGTGTACAACATCACTCGAGTACACTAGAGTCATGCCATTGGTGCATCAATGACACGGCCATGTTACCTTCATGGCTAGGAAACAAATTTGGCTCGTAGCATCAAACTGGGGTCAAAGGTCAAAGGTCATTATCAAAGCAAAGGTTCACATGGTCATGGTCCAAATATTAAAGTTCATATCAGAAGGTTCAAATCAAAGGGTTCATATGCCAAAGGTTCAAATCCAAGGTTCATAGCAAAGGTCAAAGTCAAATCATAGTAAGGGTTCAAGAGACCGAAGGCACCTTATTAAAAAGGGCAGAATATCTGTACCTTATTCCAAAAGCAACACAACCAGAAATGAATAAGATGAAAAGATCAGGTCCTCTCCTTCTTCACACCTAGAGGGGTAGAAAAGAATTACAACCTATCCATTTTAAGTAACTTTCCATTTTTAGCAGGTTTCCATATTTAGAAAGTTTCCATCATTAGTAAGATTTTCATATTCTCATTTAGGTTAAGTCGTTATTGAATCATATTATGGTTTTAGGGTGTATTTTAACAAATCACAAAAGTTTAGGGTTACTTATGACAACTTTGCATAGATTAGGGTTTTAAGTGCAATTATATCAAAGTTAAGATTCAAATATGAAAATATCCCAAGTAATCTGTTTTGAATCCATATTTATCAAGTTAACAATTTCAGCCCCTCAAGTTTCCTAATTTTACACTTTACACCCTTAAGTTACATAATTTACATTTTAAACCTTATAATATCCATAATTACACAATAGCCCCTTAGTTTATCAAAATTTCACAATGGACACTTATTTCCTCATATTATACGAATCTACCCTTAAGTTTTCATAATTTACACATCAAGTCCCTCAAGTTATCAAAGTTACATATTTAACCCTTAATTTACATTTTCAATCTTTAATTACCAATAATTACATATTAAGCCATTAAATTACTAAAATGACACATAACTCCCCGAATATAATTTATTACTCAAATCAACCCTAAGTTTCCAGAATTTACATATTTAATCCCTCTTTTAATTTATTTACAAATCGAATTACCTTTTTATTAAACTAAACATTTTAATCCCTTTAAATGTAAAAATTACACATGACACCCCCAACTTATATTTTATTCGAATAATATGCAGTCCAAATGAAGTTCTAAAAATAACCCTTGAGTTTCAAAAGTTACAAAACACCTCCTAAACATTTTCATATAATTCGATAACCTTTTAAAACATATGAATTCAAACCCTAATCCTCCCAATCTATTTTTAATCATTGCACTATCATTAAACACCAATTATTATCACAAGACAAACCCTAACATCCAAGCCCTAATTCGATTACCAATTTATTTCTTTTTCTCTTTAATTTCTTATAATCGGTAAAATAAATAAATCCACAAATAATTCGATTAGGCCCCAATAATTCGAAGTAACATTTTCCTTAGGCTATTATGATCATGTAGAGTCCAAATAAAATTATTATGAAGCCTCAAAAATTCGGATAGGTGATTTATAGAATTTATTCGATATTAGGGTTTATAACACATTAATTCATTTGCGACTTATCTAGCATGCATGGATCGATTCAATGATTTTATACGAAGCTTATATGATCTGAAGAACATGAGAAAAATACCAAGTCTAAGATAGATCGAATAGGTTAAGCGTACGAAATGTTTGTCTCTCGGATGAGCCACTCGACAAAGAGAAATCCACCACGACCACACGAACGATCTCACAACCTTGTAATAATTTTTCATAGCGTATACACGATGTAAGGAACTCAGGAAAAATGAGAAACATATTTTATAGAGGTCGGATTAATTATAACGAATTTTACCTTGTTTATGGACTCGCGACACAAGGAAATTCACCACGCTCGAACCACACAATGTACGACTTCAAACTGATTTTTTTGGGACTCCTTGGATAATGATCTAACTCAGAAAATTGCTTTGGGAATTTTAGCTAATCGGATGGAGGCTATGGAAATTTATTTGTGTGTTTTACTTCAATCGGCACTAAGGTTTTTGGAAAGAAATTATGGATTGATTTTATGGAGTGAATGCCGAGTCATAGGGGGGGGGGAAATCAAAAAGGAGCGGCCCAATTTAATGGGATTGATCAATCACCATTTATTTGCATTTATCTCCATTTATTTTGTAATTTAATACATTTAAATAACTTTTTAAAATTAAATAAATGTATACTTAATTATTTTTGAACTTGTTTGTGTGTAATAATAATTTTTATAGTTTGCACAATTATTTTATGATGCTCTCTAATTATTTCATGCCATACTTGGTACATTTTATAATTTTTGGAATTAATTTATAAGTGATATAAGCCTTTATTAAATTTTCAAATTTGTGGGGGCATTTTGGTCTTTTGCACATTTTAGATTTTTAGGGTTTTACAACTCTTCCCCTCTAACCGAAAAATTTCGTCCTCGAAATTTGCAAAGAAGTAGAACTGAAATGGAACGGAAACAAAATAGGGACATACCAGATCAGAATACAAAATGAGGATAACTAGCTCGAATAGACTCCTCGGTCTCCCAGGTAGCTTCCCGCTCTGGGTGGTTCCGCCAAAGAATCTTAATGAACGGAATGACTTTACGTCTCATAACTCGCTCTTGGCGATCCAGAACCGCTTCCGGCTCCTCCGGAAGAGACATATCCGGCTGAATCTGATCGAGAGGATAAGATACCACATGAAGAGGATGATAGTTGTATCCCCGAAGGAGAGATACATGGAATACATCATGCACATGCGAAAGTTGGGGAGGTAAGGCTAAACGGTAGGAAACCTCTCCAATACGTTCCAGAATCTCGAATGGCCCGATGAATCGAGGACTCAACTTGCCCTTGATTCCAAAACGTTTTACTCCTTGGAACGGTGAAACCTTAAGGAAAACCCGATCGCCAACCCGAAACTCCAAATCACGACGGTGTTTATCCGCATAACTTTTCTGACGAGCCCTAGCTTCCTTCAACTTCTCCCTAGCAACATCTACCTTCTCATTCGTGATCTGAACCAACTCCGGACCCTCAATAGCACGCTCTCCCACTTCGTTCCAACAGACGGGTGCTCTACATTTCCGTCCATACAACATCTCGAAAGGAGCCATCCGAATACTAGCATGCCAGCTGTTGTTATAAGCAAACTCTACCAAACAAAGATACTCGTCCCAATTACCCGTCCACTCTAACGCACATGCCCTCAACATATCCTCCAATGTCTGGATGGTCCGCTCTGACTGACCATCTGTTTGAGGGTGGAAAGCCGTACTGAACTTTAGTCGTGTACCCAAAGCCTTATGTAGCCCTTTCCAAAACCGTGAAGTAAACCGTGGATCCCTATCTGAAATAATCGCCGTAGGCATACCGTGAAGTCTAACGATTTCCTGCTCAAAAATCTCCGCCAATCTAGGAACCCGATAATCCATACGAATCGGTAGAAAATGAGCCGACTTGGTTAGTCGATCGACGACCACCCAAATCGCATCATGTTTCTTTCTGGTAAGTGGCAAACCCGATACGAAATCCATAGAAATTTCCTCCCACTTCCAGGTCGGAATATCTAGCGGCTGCAGCAACCCACTAGCTCTCTGATGCTCTATCTTGACTTGCTGGCAAGTCAAGCACTTAGCCACATAAGAAGCCACATCATGCTTCATGCCGCTCCACCAAAAGTGCTGCTTCAGATCTCGGTACATTTTGGTGGAACCCGGATGTATAGTAAAGGGAGAACTATGCGCCTCTGACAAAACAGCCTCTCGCAAATCAGGATCGTTAGGAACACAAAGACGATCCTCGAGCCATACTACACCAAACTCATCAACTCGAAACTCAGATTGCTTCCCATCTTCCACATTCTGCACAATGGCCCAGAGTTCACCGTCATCTTTCTGGGCTTCTTTAATCCTCAGGATGAGATTAGACTCAACCTTTAGACTAGCCCAGTAACCGTCACAACCCCGAACACAAAACTCAACATCTAGAATCTCCAAATCATTTAGGATCCGAGGCTCAAAATTCAGACTAGCAACCATACCCGACTTCCGGCTCAGAGCGTCGGCAACAACATTTGCCTTGCCGGGGTGATACTGGATGTTGGTGTCGTAATCTTTCAGGAGCTCCAACCATCGCCTCTGTCTCATATTTAGCTCCTTCTGCGTGAAAATATATTTAAGGCTTTTGTGGTCAGTGAAAATGTCACATGACTCGCTGTAGAGATAATGCCGCCATATTTTAAGAGCGAAAACCACTGCAGCCAATTCCAAATCGTGCGTCGGATAATTTTCTTCGTACGGTTTCAGTTTCCTCGAAGCATAGGCGATGACTTTCCCATGCTGCATTAAAACGCAACCCAATCCCTTTTTAGATGCATCACTATAGATCTGGTAACCACCCAAACCAGACGGAAGAGTCAGAATAGGTGCCGACACTAATCTCTGCTTAAGCTCCTCAAAACTGTTCTCCCTTTCTTCAGTCCATACAAATTTCTCCCCTTTTCTCATCAACTGAGTCAACGGTAAGGCTAACCGCGAGAAACCCTCAACGAAACGACGATAATAACCAGCGAGTCCCAGAAAACTTCTCACCTCAGTCACATTTGTAGGTCTAGGCCATTTAGTGATAGCCTCGACCTTCGCTGGGTCCATAGTGATACCCTCCGCAGAAACAACGTGACCTAGAAACGCGACCTGACTCAACCAGAATTCGCACTTAGAAAACTTCGCGTACAACTTCTTCTGTCTAAGAATCTCCAACACAGTCCGAAGATGCTGTTCGTGCTCATCCTTAGATTTCGAATAGAAAAGAATATCATCGATGAAGACAATGACAAATTTATCGAGGAACTCATGAAAAACCCGGTTCATAAGGTCCATAAAAACGGCCGGAGCATTGGTCAAGCCGAAAGGCATAACCAGGAATTCGTAATGACCATAGCGGGTGCGAAAAGCAGTCTTGGGAATATCTTGTTCCCTCACACGAAGCTGATGGTAACCCGATCTCAAATCAATCTTAGAGAAATGCTTTGCCCCTTGCAATTGGTCAAACAAATCGTCGATGCGCGGAAGGGGATAGCGATTACGGATAGTAATGCGGTTGAGCTCCCGGTAATCAATACAAAGGCGCATACTACCATCCTTCTTTTTCACAAATAGCACAGGAGCGCCCCAGGGAGAAACACTCGGACGAATAAAACTGTTCCCCAATAACTCCTCTAACTGTACTTTCAATTCTTTGAGTTCAACTGGAGCCATTCGGTACGGGGCCTTAGAGATAGGATCAGCACCGGGAACTAGATCAATACTGAATTCAACTTCTCTGGTGGGAGGAATACCAGGAAGTTCTTCGGGAAAGACATCAGCGAACTCCCGAACAATGGGAACACTACTAACATCAGGTCCCTGAGAAGACGTATCTTTAACAGAGGCCAAAAACCCTTGGCAACCATGAGAGATTAGAGTCTGTGCTTTCATAGCAGAAATGAGTTTAACAGATTTCAAAGGCTGAGAACCGTGATAAACAAAATCCGGATGATGGATATCACCAAATCTTACACATCTGGCATGACAGTCGATAGAGGCCTTATGGGAAGACAACCAGTCCATACCCAAAATTATATCAAAATCAATCATATCGAGAGGAAGCAGATTAGCCGGACGAACACAATCATCAAATCTTAGCGGACAATCTACATACTCACAATCGATGGTGACTTGGGTTTTCATAGGAGTAGAGATAGATATAAGATTATTCAATGGTGTTGGAGTTACTTTTATTTTCTTGGCAAGCGTATTAGATATTATAGAATGTGTAGCACCGGTGTCAAATAAAACAAAAACAATATGATCTCCAACATAAAGATAACCGGTAATGGTACCTGACGTGCCTGCCGCCTGATCACGTGTGAGAGAATAAACCCGACCAGTAGTAGGAGCTGGCCTACCCGAACCTGATGGAACAACCTGCTTTCCCTGTGGGCAGTCCTTCACCCTATGAGAAAGAGACCCGCATGTGAAGCAACCACCAGTGACCCTGTGACATGGCCCCGGATGAGGCTTTCCACATGTGGAGCAAAGAGGCGGAGGAGGTAACACTTCATTAGTCCTCCTCTGTCCAGAAGAACCTCACTGATAACCCGACTGAGCACCCCGAGTAGTCTGATCACGATACTGACGTGGGTTGTTATTGTTGTTGTTGTAGCCACTCCTCCCAGAAACCTGCCTATCATAACCCCGAGAATCCTGTCGCCTCTGACTGTAGTCCCGGTCCTGGCGACCATGCTGATCATACCTATGGTCCTGTCGACCTCTCTGCTCGGATGCCTGGTCCTGCCGACCTCTGAAATCCTGACCCTGACCCTGCTGACTCTGTCCCCTGGAATGCACCCGGTTACCATCCCTATCACGCTTATTATAACCACTACCATCACTATGCAACATCTCAATGTTGCGAGCGTCGTTTGCAACCGCAGCTACATCATCATAAGGCGTATTCACGATACGGTCCAATATCCATTTCTTTAACGCCCACTTAAATATCTTAGCCTGACGGTAAGCATCTCCCGTAATCTCTGGCCCAACGAAACTGGCCAGCCTCATAAATCGCTGCATAAACTCCACAGTCGTCTCTCGGTCCCCCTGACGGATGTTCCCATACTCCCGCTCATATCGCTGCTGTTCCGCCACTGGAATGTACTGCTTATAAAAGATACCCATAAAATCCTCCCAAGTACAAGTCTCCTCAAAACCCTACTCCTGAGCCTGGACATAGGCTGTCCACCAGCTCTGTGCATCGCCTTCAAACTTAAATGTAACCAATCTAGTCTTAAACTCATCTGGACAACCCAAAACCTTAAATATCTTTTCCATGTGGATAATCCAGTCTTCTGCCTCAGTGGGGACGGCAGCTGACCGGAAAGAGAGGGGTTTGAGCTTGTTAAACCTCTCAATCCAAACATGGATACCAACTGGTCCACCACCACCTGGACCTGAACCTGCACCACCACCTCCGGAAGAACCTGCCCCATTCTGAATATTGTTGGTGACTTGAGTCACCAAGTTAGGAAGAGCGTTGGCCAAAGCTTCTGCTATCATGGCCTTAAAATCAGGGGTCCCTCCATTATATTCCTGATGTCGAGTATTCATCATCTGAATGATTTCGAAAACGATTAGCAACAAAATAAGAGGATAAGCACGAAATGGAAGACGAAACAGAACCTATGACTACCCAAAACCTCACCAGTCAAAACTTAAGCCTTAAGGGTCAAATCCTAGGGTCCATAAGACTCACAGGCCATGAATTATGTACTACAGGTCGCAACCTGGCTTTGATACCATAATTGTAACACCCCAACCCGACAAGGGTAGATGCATCACATTATGGTGACAAATCAAAGCATACATAATAGCACAGCGGAAGTCTTAAACAAATACATAAGAGAAAGTCAAGTCAACACGACTTGAATAATACATAAGTTCAAGGAAAGGAAATAATCCAAAGGTACGAATACAAAGGAAATCATGTCCAAACAAAGTCATAAAATAAAGGTGGTCATCTAAGGTCAAAGCTTCATCTATCTCTCATCCCATCCAAAGCATAATCCAAAAGCTCTTAGCTTAGATACCTGCCGCACACGAAAAGAAAACGTGCGGCTGAGCTTAAAAAGCCAGTGAACAGATATATATAATAAACGGAAATGACAAACGAAGCATAATGAAAGAGATATAAATAGGGTATAAGAGTAAAGGTTAGGACAGTCATCTACCACGAGCCCAAACAAATCAAATATCTAAATCCTGTAGTAGTCCAGAGGGGATGCCTCTATAGTAACCGGATAATATGAGGGGTGTCCTCATGTATCAAATTGGAGTGATCAGCTCCCAAATATTGTGAAAGACGTGGATTGCACCCATCATCAGTCACCAAATACAAATATATAAATCACATACAAATCAAATCTAGGATGCATCCATACGCCCCCCAAACAAATCATATTGGCCATATCAAATCATATCATAGTGAGCTCATATCAAATCAAAATGGGGACGGTGTACAACATCACTCGAGTACACTAGAGTCATGCCATTGGTGCATCAATGACACGGCCATGTTACCTTCATGGCTAGGAAACAAATTTGGCTCGTAGCATCAAACTGGGGTCAAAGGTCAAAGGTCATTATCAAAGCAAAGGTTCACATGGTCATGGTCCAAATATTAAAGTTCATATCAGAAGGTTCAAATCAAAGGGTTCATATGCCAAAGGTTCAAATCCAAGGTTCATAGCAAAGGTCAAAGTCAAATCATAGTAAGGGTTCAAGAGACCGAAGGCACCTTATTAAAAAGGGCAGAATATCTGTACCTTATTCCAAAAGCAACACAACCAGAAATGAATAAGATGAAAAGATCAGGTCCTCTCCTTCTTCACACCTAGAGGGGTAGAAAAGAATTACAACCTATCCATTTTAAGTAACTTTCCATTTTTAGCAGGTTTCCATATTTAGAAAGTTTCCATCATTAGTAAGATTTTCATATTCTCATTTAGGTTAAGCCGTTATTGAATCATATTATGGTTTTAGGGTGTATTTTAACAAGTCACAAAAGTTTAGGGTTACTTATGACAACTTTGCATAGATTAGGGTTTTAAGTGCAATTATATCAAAGTTAAGATTCAAAGATGAAAATATCCCAAGTAATCTGTTTTGAATCCATATTTATCAAGTTAACAATTTCAGCCCCTCAAGTTTCCTAATTTTACACTTTACACCCTTAAGTTACATAATTTACATTTTAAACCTTATAATATCCATAATTACACAATAGCCCCTTAGTTTATCAAAATTTCACAATGGACACTTATTTCCTCATATTATACGAATCTACCCTTAAGTTTTCATAATTTACACATCAAGTCCCTCAAGTTATCAAAGTTACATATTTAACCCTTAATTTACATTTTCAATCTTTAATTACCAATAATTACATATTAAGCCATTAAATTACTAAAATGACACATAACTCCCCGAATATAATTTATTACTCAAATCAAACCTAAGTTTCTAGAATTTACATATTTAATCCCTCTTTTAATTTATTTACAAATCGAATTACCTTTTTATTAAACTAAACATTTTAATCCCTTTAAATGTAAAAATTACACATGACACCCCCAACTTATATTTTATTCGAATAATATGCAGTCCAAATGAAGTTCTAAAAATAACCCTTGAGTTTCAAAAGTTACAAAACACCCCCTAAACATTTTCATACAATTCGATAACCTTTTAAAACATATGAATTCAAACCCTAATCCTCCCAATCTATTTTTAATCATTGCACTATCATTAAACACCAATTATTATCACAAGACAAACCCTAACATCCAAGCCTTAATTCGATTACCAATTTATTTCTTTTTCTCTTTAATTTCTTACAATCGGTAAAATAAATAAATCCACAAATAATTCGATTAGGCCCCAATAATTCGAAGTAACATTTTTCTTAGGCTATTATGATCATGTAGAGTCCAAATAAAATTATTATGAAGCCTCAAAAATTCGGATAGGTGATTTATAGAATTTATTCGATATTAGGGTTTATAACACATTAATTCATTTGCGACTTATCTAGCATGCATGGATCGATTCAATGATTTTATATGAAGCTTATATAATCTGAAGAAGATGAGAAAAACACCAAGTCGAAGATAGATCGAATAGGTTAAGCGTACGAAATGTTTGTCTCTCGAATGAGCCACTCGACAAAGAGAAATCCACCACGACCACACGAACGATCTCACAACCTTGTAATCATTTTTCAAAGAGCATACACGATGTAAGGAACTCAGGAAAAATGAGAAACATATTTTATAGAGGTCGGATTAATTATAACGAATTTTACCTTGTTTATGGACTCGCGACACAAGGAAATTCACCACGCTTGAACCACACAATGTACGACTTCAAACTGATTTTTCTGGGACTCCTTGGATAATGATCTAACTCAGAAAATTGCTTTGGGAATTTTAGCTAATCGGATGGAGGCTATGGAAATTTATTTTTGTGTTTTACTTCAATCGGCACTAAGGTTTTTGGAAAGAAATTATGGATTGATTTTATGGAGTGAATGCCGAGTCATAGGGGGGGGGGGGGGAAATCAAAAAGGAGCGGCCCAATTTAATGGGATTGATCAATCACCATTTATTTGCATTTATCTCCATTTATTTTGTAATTTAATACATTTAAATAACTTTTTAAAATTAAATAAATGTATACTTAATTATTTTTGAACTTGTTTGTGTGTAATAATAATTTTTATAGCTTGCACAATTATTTTATGATGCTCTCTAATTATTTCATGTCATACTTGGTACATTTTATAATTTTTGGAATTAATTTATAAGTGATATAAGCCTTTATTAAATTTTCAAATTTGTGGGGGCATTTTGGTCTTTTGCACATTTTAGATTTTTAGGGTTTTACAGTCTTCTTCTCCATACAAGTGTTTTCTAGGTGATGTCATGGATGAGGTGGAGGAGGGGGGATGTAAGGAAAATGTATCTAGTGTAGGTTATACTTAGGGACTAAGTTAGTTGGGATCAACTTGGGTTCGAACTAGGAGGGGGGTTTATGGGTTTCGAATAGGCTTTATGTTGTGGTACTTAAGGTTTTAGAGAGTTGTATTTAGGGTTTAGGAACTTAACTAAACTAGTTTTGAGGTTTTATGTATGCATTTACTATGTTGGAAAATTGTTAAGAGTTTTATTTATATATACTTTATGTGTCGATTTCTTAGAAAAATAGGAAAAGAAATTAGTTTGGGCTTAGGAGGGTAGTAACATATGCTAAATAGGGTTGTACTAATATTTAGAATGTAAGAAAAATATAGTTCTAATAAGTTATTAAGTTATAAAAATTAATTGTTAAGTTTATTAAATTGAAAAGCAAATAAATGGAATTTTTAGTTTATGTGCATTAGATACTTGTACTTTGGGTTTAAAGGCTTGTAAAAATATTTAATGAGTTTAGAAAATATAATTTATAAAAATTATGCATGTATGGTTTGTAAATCATGCTTTATAATTAGGGTTTTATCAAAGATTTTTATAAATATATGGTCTCATGCATAAAGGACTTGTACTCTAGCTTAATTAACTTGTACATTTAATATTTTGTAGAAATATCATATAAATAATTTAGGGTTTGTGAAATTTGTACATAAAATTACAGTTAAGTGAAATTAGGGTTTCTATCGGGAGTTAAAATAGAATTAGGGTTTCTAGTGCTTTGAATACTTGTACTTTATTTAAATGAGTTGTACTTTAGTATTTTTAGGGTTTTATTGTTATAATTATTATTATGGTAGTTTAGGGTTTCATAAATACTTCTATCAAATAAGATATGTTTAGTTATAAGCGTACGTCAACGAATTAACGCAAAGTGGTAAATGGTAATTTGTAAAATGTTATACTTGACATAGGAAAATGTTTATATGATTAAACGTTAAATAGGTTAAGGTTAGGTTGCGTGCGAGCACGTTTATCAAGGATGTAAGTTATGTCACATGAGATAGTAGTTATGCCCAGATAATAATGAATAAATAAATAATTTACACGTAGACAAGGATAAGTATTCTAAGAGATAGTGTAATCTAGTGTGGGATTTTCGCAGTGGTTACAGTCTTCCACCGTTAAGGGAATCTCATCCCGAGATTTGGTCTATGTTGGTCTGAATGTGAGGGAAAAGGTTTGGGTATCTTGTCCGTATTTGATTTTCTTATCTTAGAGGTGATGGGTGGAAATTGTAGACATTTAAAATGGAATTATTATGAACAATTTGTTTTGTCTCAAAAATTTATTTTTGAATGAAAATTGTTATTTGAAAATCTGAAAAGTTTAACTGTTCCAATTATGACCAGATTCTTTCTAGTTAGACATAGTTGACCAGGCTATGTATAACTGAGAACCGAATGATGTGATATTTGGTCCAGTTGTTGAGGTATTTTATATTTTCAAATTGTTTTAGATAGTGTTCAACGTATTGTTTTTGTAAAATGACAACATAGTTATCTTTTACAAAAATAAGAAAATTATTGTCCATACTATAGTGATAAGTCAGGAATTTCTAGGGTACTAATGGGATATCCTTAAAATAAATCTTAGGGTTCGAGTAGAAATTTTACATGGAATGGTCATAACTAATATTAAACAAATTTCTAGTGAGATGAGAGTGTAGTGAATAGGAACAGGGCAAATGGAGTAGAAACGTAGATTGTAATTATTATGGAAATATTACAAGATAAAGATTTAATACGGTAGAAGGATAGTTGTTACACTTAGATTACGTCCATCGTAACTAAGGTAGAGTACAATAGGAAATATGCTTAGGAAATTTTATGATACGATTTATTTAGCTATAACGAAAATTTATCTTCTGCTTAAATAGGGATGTTGTTCCTTGACATTGTCGGGATCTTAACGAGTTCTCATTTTCCTGCACTAGTCTTGGTTCGGCTGTGCGTTCCCATCTCCTAGCACATACGCTCTTCCACGGGCACCGTTATTCTGGTTGTCATTCTGTTTCGGGCACTGGTTCTTGAAATGCCCCTTTTCACCACATCCGTGGCAAGTTACGGTTATTGGCTGTAAATTAGCTCCTGTTGCTCTACAGTCTTTGGTCTGATGTCCAATTCTCTGACACCTTGCACACTTAACAGTGCACGGACCATAGTGGTGCAACAAGCATTTATTGTATGACGGTTTTCTTCCGACGTAGCCACTCTTCTCAGCAGGTGTGGCAACATGATCTCTGCCAGCTTCCTGTCGGCGATTCTGTTGGGGATGGTGATTATTACGGTTTTGTTGATAATTTTCGGGGTGATAGGTGATCCTTTTATCATCAAGCTTCCGCTTGTGATCACCATCTCTCTGGGTGGAATCACATTTGATCTCACGATCCATCAATTGCTGGGCTATGGAAATGGCCTCTTCCAATGACTGAGGCTTTGACGCAATCACATTTCCCTCGATGCTTCGAGTTAATCCTTCCGTATATTTCACCAACATCTTCTCCGGATCAGGCACAATAGTTGGACATAGGAGAGCAAGCTCCTGAAACCTCCTATTGTAGGCCTTAAGATCTGTTTCTTTCACCACTAGTTGGTGGAACTCATCCTCCAACTTCTTAATTTCAGTACGGGGGCAGTACTTCTTCAACATCTTCTTCTTGAGATCTTCCCAAGTCAGTTGGTGAGCTGCTTCAACACCCATAGTCTGGGTAGTCGAAGTCCACCAAGACAGGGCATCATCCAATAAAGTCCCCGTAGCAAAAGCAACTTTGCAGTCATCGGTACATCCGCTCCTTACAAAGACTACTTCCGTACGTTCAAACCAACGAGCTAATTCAGTAGCTCCTTCTGTTCCCTTAAAGAAAGTTGGTTGACAGTTTATGAAGTCTTTGTAAGTACACTTGCGAGCTGTCACTGTCTCGTTCTCTCCATTGGGTCGGCTAGTGCTTCCAGTACGAGCAAATTCTGCTGCTTGGCTCTCTAGTGCTGCAGCAACACTGTCTGCAACAAGCTTTCGGATAGCAGCTTGGGACATGGGCGGTTCGGGGGAAGTGCGAGGCATATTTCTAGTAATACGATGAGAAAACACATGTTTAATATTTGATCATGTTAAATTAACAAGGTAAAATCCATGTTAATCATAAAGTCACAACATGTCTAAATACTATCGTGCGCGTATGTAAGATGATCATCACTTGTCCACATCAACCGATACCATGCACAGCAAAATACAATAGAATCAAGACCACATATAGTCATAAATAACTTGTTAATTTGTTATATATAACAAAATTAGTACAAGCGTCATATTTATGCTACATATCTCATGGTCAAGATGTAGTACAATAGCTGACAGATATAAATCTGATTGAGTGGCTACCAGGACTCCTCCGAGTCAACTTTTCAGTTTGACGATCATACTGACGAGGATATTTATTTACTCTTAATATCTATCTTGCATATATCCACTATTTTCTCCAAAATAGTGATCTTATTCTGAGCTGTTGTTAGTTCTTCATTTTTCCTCTTCATTTCTTTTCTTCTAACATCTTCAATTCATGACGGCTCTCTGCCTTCTCACGATTCTCGTCCATTTTCTGCTTCATGGTCTCTAAATCTTTAGTTCTGCATTTTATATCCTCGATGCATTCTAGAGACAGCTTGTCGGGATGACCTAAGTAGTCTCAATCTATTCTTCTTGCCGTTCTAATCGTGTCAGTAGGGTGAAAATAGTCGGTTGTCGTTCGTGTGCTGATTGTGAGTTTTCACTCTTTTCAAAGACATCGTGGTGGAATAGGGAAGTCGGGAATAGGAAATCGGGGTAAAGTATGATATCGGACGATAAGGGTCCTAGCATTTTCACTAAGTTTAAATGGGACAGAGGGGAAATAGAAACTTATGGGGGATAGTGGAGGTAAAGATATATATGTAGAAACTGGCGGTATATATGTAGGAAAGTGGTCGTGGTAGTGGTGACGAGGATGTAGGTATAGGCGTGATGTCCAGTACTGTCGTGATATTTTTCAATATCCGAGTCCGACATTAGAGGAATAGAATGGGTAGCGGAAATCAGGATTCTATAACCACCCGGTAATTATAAATATTTTACTATGTAGCTAAATAATTAGAAATAAACATGTATAAGTAACGTTTTAGTGGCGTTGTGGCACGGAGGACTTCTTTGTTAAGTTTGTAAAAATCGGTTATAGTCCAATGTTTGAAAACATTTGGTTCTCTATAACCATAGGCTCTGATACCAATCTGTAACACCCCCGTTTTTTGATATACGCAGCGGAATATAAGTTTGGGGTGCTACTTCATGGTTCACAGTCATGGGGATAGAAAACGACTCGAAAAGAGACGTTTTGAATAAAATTGTTATCATTCATTTATAAATATCAGAGTACAAAGGATAGGTCCCAGAGGAAAGTTTCAAAATATGTTATAAATACATTATTCCTTAAATGATAACAAAGTGGACACTCTTTTTATTAGAAGAAAGTCCACAGCCACTCCGTGCCGAATCATGCTTCTAGTTACCTGAGATAAACATGCTTAAAAAGTCAACACAAAGGTTGAGTGAATCCATAGTGTTTTCAGTAGTAATCAGTTTGAACACAAGCTAAGTAGAGAGTAAATCAGTAATATTGCAGTTCGTTATATATTGCTCTAAGTCTCATGAACTCAAACGTTAAGACGATAAATAACGATTATGCCCCGAGTAGGAGTCTGCCTGAAACTCTTTATTAAACGTTTTCAAATAAAATGCATTGAGTTACTTATCCAGCAACACAAAGGGATTGTCAATCCAATAGATCTATTCATTATATTCGCGCTCACCCAAAAGTGATTAATGGTTCATGATAAAGGGTCTTTAAATAGGCAACAGTTAAACTTACGCAATATAATTCAGGAAAGCATACAGGAAAAATACTTGTGTTCGGTTTAGTAGCATGTATCTCCCCACAAGTTTAGAAAAACGTATATAAAAAGTGGGACTATGAACTCACCTGGGCAGTTTGGATGGAAAACAAAGTTAACAGAGTTGATAAACGTCTCCGGCTCGCAACCTGGGTTGGTATGTCAAGTTCTTAGTAATTGTTTCTGAATGTTTTGAGTTTCCAATGTTCGTTTCGTTTCGTTTGTTTGGTTGTTGATTAAGTATTGGAATGTGGTCTCTTCTAAAATAAGATTTTATCTTATTATTCGTTCTTATGTTCCTGTTCATTTGTTCGTTAAAAATATTCTTTCGTTCGTTCTCAAAATAAACGTATTATGTTAATGTTATATCGAAAAATAACAAATAGAAATGATAAAAATAATAGTTATGAAAAGTTTCACTTTTAATCCTAAGGTTTGGTCAAATGACAGTTCATACCCTGGACTTTTGGAAAATGACAACTTTTATCCTTTAGTTTCAGAAATGAAATTTTCTACCCTTCTGATGTTTTATTGACAAAAATGACCCTTTATATAAATTATTTACAAAAATCAGCTCTTAAACTCTTATTAACTAAAAATGATACACATGAAATTGGTGACCTTGGCTAGAGTTTTGAAACTAAATAACTTAACAAATACTAGATCATTTTACGAGCTCTTAGTTCCTACGAAAAGTTAGCCAGGTCGACCTTGAACATGCCAAGTTTCATATTTTATGAAAATCGTTTGATACTCGAAATAAATCACTAAAGTCGACTAGGTAAACATGTTTTTACAAAAATTTGGAAAATGGGTTTTTAAACTAGCGATGGACCAACCTTTGGGCATAAATATCTTTTAACTGGTTTGATCTTTTTACAAGCTTCTTTCTTCTAAAACAAGTTAAATAGCCCATCTTTAATATCCCGAAATCTTAGAATTTTTAGAAGACTTATAAGAGTTGAAAATCTGGTCAGAAGTTGGGTATCTGGTCGACAATTATTGAAAACAATTAACTGGAAGCCTTAGTTTCTTTTGCTATCGATATGAGTCCAACTTTAGGGCTCGATATCTTTTTAAAAAATATATCATTTTTCAAGATTCTTGTTTCTAATTTTTGTTTGTTATATGAACTTTACACATACCAAAGATCAGAATTTATAAAGGTTTCTAGGGGTTCGATATTTAAGTCCAAAGTTAATAGGTTGGGTCGACTAAACTGGAAAATTAGTAACTGAAAATACCAAGTTTTATCTTAGCGATATTAGACAAAGTTTGGGACTCAATATCTTTTGACTCGTTCAACCATTTTACATGATTCTTTCACCTAAATTAACTTCGCTGGGTGAACTAGACATATAACAAAAGTCAAAATTTATAGAAGTTGTTTGAGGGTCGATTTTCAGAGCCAAAGTTAGGTGTTGGAGCAGTTTTTCTGCTCGACTAGTATACAAAAAACAATCCGATTTGTTTTGAAGGTTTTTAAACATTTAGCAACTAATTTTTATGCATGTTACTATTATCTTTGATATGTTTTAACATGTTTTACATGTTAATGATTTGTTTTAGCAAAGATTTGAATACCTAGGGTATATCATCTTACTGATCGAACAGAAAGAGGAAAAACAAAAACAAAACTTAAGTTTTTGATTATGGTATATTTTAGATGTTCTTTACTAATGTTTTTAGATGCATATGAGTAAATAAAACTGGAATTTAAAAGAGTTGGGTAACTTACTTAGGTATTGGTTCGAGTAGGGTTTTTGGATCGTATAAGTGGATTTCTTGAACGCTAGTTGCTCTCCTCCTCTTCTATGCTTCTAGGGTTTTTGGTATTTGTATATTAGGTTGTGATTAGTAGGAAATGGGGATGGGTATTGTTTTGGTGGCTGTCGACTGAAAATGGAATATGTTGAGAAGGTGTAGGTCGAATTTGGGTGAGACGGAGAGGAGAGTTTAAGTTGCTATTTATAAAAAGAAATTTAGGGTTTTGTTTGAGGAGAGGACATGAGAGGTGTGTTCATTTCCTATTGGTTCCATGTGTGAGGAGGGGGAATGGGACATGTAGCCTTGAAAGGAAAAGAGATGTGGCTTTTTTAAATCCATACAATTTTCATGTTCTAGAGGAGGGGGAAATGTGGAGTCTTCTTCTCTATACAAGTGTTTTCTAGGTGATGTCATGGATGAGATGGAGGAGGGGGGATGTAGGGAAAATGTATCTAGTGTAGGTTATACTTAGGGACTAAGTTAGTTGGGATCAACTTGGGTTTGAACTAGGAGGGGGGTTTATGGGTTTCGAATAGGCTTTATGTTGTGGTACTTAAGGTTTTAGAGAATTGTACTTAGGGTTTAGGAACTAAATTAAACTAGTTTTGAGGTTTTATGTATGCATTTACTATGATGGAAAATTGTTAAGAGTTTTATTTATATATACTTTATGTGTCGGTTTCTTAGAAAAATAGGAAAAGAAATTAGTTTGGGCTTAGGAGGGTAGTAACATATGCTAAATAGGGTTGTACTAATATTTAGAATGTAAGAAAAATATAGTTCTAATAAGTTATTAAGTTATAAAAATTAATTGTTAAGTTTATTAAATTGAAAAGCAAATAAATGGAATTTTTAGTTTATGTGCATTAGATACTTGTACTTTGGGTTTAAAGGCTTGTAAAAATATTTAATGAGTTTAGAAAATATAATTTATAAAAATTATGCATGTATGGTTTGTAAATCATGCTTTATAATTAGGGTTTTATCAAAGATTTTTATAAATATATGGTCTCATGCATAAAGGACTTGTACTCTAGCTTAATTAACTTGTACATTTAGTATTTTGCAGAAATATCATATAAATAATTTAGGGTTTATGAAATTTGTACATAAAATTACATTTAAGTGAAATTAGGGTTTCTATCGGGAGTTAAAATAGAATTAGGGTTTCTAGTGCTTTGAATACTTGTACTTTATTTAAATGAGTTGTACTTTAGTATTTTTTGGGTTTTGTTGTTATAATTATTATTATGGTAGTTTAGGGTTTCATAAATACTTCTATCAGATAAGATATGTTTAGTTATAAGCGTACGTCAAAGAAATTA
Organism: Artemisia tridentata subsp. tridentata; assembly: GCA_021014915.2. Lineage (NCBI taxonomy): Eukaryota > Viridiplantae > Streptophyta > Magnoliopsida > Asterales > Asteraceae > Artemisia > Artemisia tridentata. The sequence continues at coordinate 43,789,661 of CP139503.1, read as the reverse complement.
ACGCAAACTGGTAAATGGTAATTTGTAAAATGTTATATTTGACATAGGAAATTATTTATATGATTAAACGTTAAATAGGTTAAGGTTAGGTTGCGTGCGAGCACGTTTATCAAGGATGTGAGTTACGTCACATGAGATAGTAGTTATGCCCAGATAATAATAAATAAATAAAAATTACACGTAGAAAAGGATAAGTATTCTAAGAGATAGTGTAATCTGGTGTGGGATTTTCGCAGTGGTTACAATGTGTGCATCCTAGGACTTTATATGTCATCTTATGAACTTTGGTATACTCTCTTTTAATAATATTCATGTTTGGTTTCTTTGATTATGTTGATGATGTGATTCTTGATATGTGCTTTTGTCTTGTGAATGATGTCTTAATACTTGTTTGGTTCAGATGATAACTTATGATAAAGGGATGTTTGGATATTTGTAGTGTTTGTTTGGATTATGATGATAACATCATATTTGGTTAAATTGGATCTTGTTATTGTTTATTGTTTTGATTAAACATTGTTGGGTATACAAGGATTCTCAATAGTGGTTTATTTCTGAGGGGGATTCGATACACTTGAAGGGTGTTAGTCCTTTATAACTTTGTGTATATGATATGTTTGAGTTAATATGATTAAGTATGCGGAATCTACTTAACCACACTTAGAAGGTTATTTGGATATGGAAATGGAACAGTTATGTTTGTTATAGAACAATGAGCACAGAAAGTTTATCACCAAACGATTCAATATTATTCAAAATAATACGAGTTATCTTCACTATCACTAGGGTTACAAAACCTTGAATCTTAATGTTTCTATGACTTATGATATTGTTGTGTTTGTTCTTTTATCTTAACAGATATTCTAGTTCTATTATTGACACAAATCTATGTTATGAAGCACACTTAATTTCTAGTCTAAGATCTCTCATTTATAGTCCAAGAGAGATCTTTACAAATATTGTCAAGTCTAATCGAACACATGCTTGAGAGTGTCAGACATTAAGATACAACATGTATCTGTGTTTACAACTTGTTACTGAACACTTTGTCTAAAGATATTATCTACCGTGTATTGTTGACTATTATACACATAATATCTTTGTATACTTATCCAACCAGCAGCAGAATACTTCAACAGTTATCCACTTAGCAGTAGAATCTTCTTCACCAGCAGCAGCATCATTCAGCAGTAGAATGTTTAAAGCTAGCAGTAGAATCAAATGCACTAGCAGTAGAATGATACTTAGAGTATTTCTTTGAGCAGAAACGATCTTGTGAACATGTAATTTTCAATACTAATCTTCAGAACATTTAATTCCCAACAATCCTCCCCTAAACATGTGAATCCTTTTCAACATGTTTCTGAATTAAATTATGATTGTGAGAATCTTTCAAACACTTCTGTAGTCAGACCCTTGATCTGAGCTTCCCTTTGTTCTGTAAGACTAAATATCTTTCTCAGTAACTCATCTACCTTTTTCTTTTGACTTCAACAATATTAGTACCAATCTTCAAGCTTCAAACAAAGCCTAAAAGATGGTTCAATTTCCTTGGATGGAGGAATTATAAGAGGCAATGGTGTTGTGTATCTTGGATGCTTGTTTTAACAAGTGAAATCATCTACCAGCATGTCTTTGCAAGTGATGAACAAACGTAGTGAACTGAAATTGAAACTGAAAGCTCCTAGATAGAACTTTCTCCATTTGAAATGCTTCATCCCTTCTGAATATATATAATACTCCAGAATCAGCTCTGTTCTTTTCATTTTCAACCTCCATGTCATCATCTTGTATGCTCTTGTCTTTTCCTCCCTTACATTTGGTTAATCTTCCTTTCTTGGGCTTTATTTCCTCCCCTGAGATATTTCCTCCCCTGAGATGCAAATAACATTTTATCCTCCCCTGTTTGGAAGATCTCTCACCATCATCTCATCATCATCTGATCTACCAATGTGAACTTATTTTCAGACAATGTTGTACATGAAGCCATCAATTCCTTAAACGTTTATGTGCTGCCCTCATCACTTCTAGGTGTGTTAACTCCTATGAGAGGTGATTCATGGGGCATTGGCTCATTATCCATCAATGGATGGTTTTGCTGAGTCCCTTTGAAAATCCTTTTTAAGAAACTTTTGACTTAGCAGTATGTTCATGATTTTATTATAGAAAAATCATACTGCTTTCAACCATTTTGAAGGGATTAAGTGTATAACAGACACTTAATCAAGAATGCGGTTTAAAGCAACCTCTGGTTGTGTGAGAACCAATGTTTTTCAGTTATAAATAACTGCCTGTGTAAAGATAAACCTATTCAAAAGGCTTTCTTGACAGGGTTTCCTACTCATAGCAATTGTTACCTCTAAAACAAGTGTTAGATTCACTTTTACTAGCTGTTCTTTCTATCAGATGTCCTTAGACTTGCTCATTATACTAATTAAAGTATAAAATGATAGAAAGTAAGTTGTGTCAGTTACTATCTGACCAACTGAGCCATCAAGTCAATGTGAAACATGATAACTAGGTTTCAAGAAAGAAGTTTTAAAGAATTTAATTAACTTAGGTGTAAACCTTTGTTAAGAATCCCCAAACTCAGTCCATCATAAACCTATTATTTTAGCAACTAGAATCATTCTGCTGCTTCCATTTCACTTGAAACTTCTTTTGTTCAATGTTCATACCTGAAAATGTTAGTCCAAAACCAAGAAACAAAATGCAAAGCATTTGTCTTATAGCAGTATCATAGATATGACTAACAAAATGAACTTAAACAAATAAAAATTTGTACTAGCAGCACAAACTTTTCACTAACAGTAGTATTTTATAAAGCCAGCAGTACAATCAAAAATGTATATACAAAAACACATAGTTTTAAATCATTGAGGATTAAGCATTCCAATACTTGCTACCAAGTACTGAAACCTTCCAACATCAAAAGCTTTTGTAAGAAGATCTGAAAAGTTGTGATCAGAATCAATTTTAAGAACTTGAATCAACTTTTTCTCATTACAATCTCTAATAAAATGATGTCTTATTTCAATGTGTTTTGTTTTAGAATGTTGCACTGGATTTTTAATTATGAAAATTGTACTACTATTATCAATATGAATGACAGTGTTCATAAAAATATACCCATAGTCAAGAAGTTGGTTTTGAAGCCATAGGACTTGACCACAGCAACTTGCAGCAGCTACATATTCAGCTTCAGTTGTTGAAGTAGCCACAATTATTTGCTTTTTACACTGCCATGAGATAAGTCTACACCCAAGGAATTGACATTCTCCAGTTGTTGATTTTCTGTCCAAGCTAGCACTAGCATAATCACTATCAGAAAATGCTACCAAGTCAAAAGGTGACTCCCTTGAATACCATAGACCCAACCTAGGTTGACCCTTGAGATATCTAAAAATCCTCTTGACTGCTGTTAATTGAGAAACCTTTGGAGTTACTTGAAATCTTGCACAAGCACAAACAAAGAACATGATGTCAGGTCTTGATGATGTGAGATACATCAAAGAGCCTATCATAGATCTGTAAGTGTGTACATCTACATTGTCTCCATCTAAATCTTTAAGAAGTGGCTTCTCAGAGTCCATTGGTGTGCTTGCCACTTTTGAATCAGCAAATTGAAATTTTCTAAGTATCTCTGCAACATATTTATCTTGACTAATAAATATGCCTTCACTAGATTGCTTAACTTGCAGACCCAAAAAGAATGTAAGTTCCCCCATGGAACTCATCTGAAACTTATGATGCATAAGCTTCTTAAACTCCAAACACATTTCCTTCCTTGTAGATCCAAATATGATATCATCCACATACACCTAAACTAGCAAAAGATCACTCTTGTGCTTCTTGATGAATAATGTCTGATCAAACTTCCCTCTTTGAAATCCATTTTTAATTAAGTAGGAAGCCAGTGTTTCATACCATGCTCTTGGTGCCTGATGAAGGCCATAAAGAGCCTTAACTACTCTGTACACTTTTTATGGATGGTCAGGATCAATGAACCCTGGAGGTTGTGAGACATACACCTCTTCTTCAATAGTACCATATAAAAATGCACTCTTGACATCCATTTGATAAACTGTGAAGCCTATAAATGAAGCATAAGCTAAGAAAAGCCTAATTGCCTCAAGTCTTGCTACTGGAGAAAAAACCTCATCATAGTCTATACCTTCTTCTTGTGTGTACCCTTGGGCTACTAATCTAGCCTTATTCCTAATCACTATGCCCCTTTCATCCATTTTATTCTTGAAAACCCATCTAGTGCCAATTATCTTTGCATCTTTAGGTAAATCAACTAGCACCCAAACCTTTTGAATCTTAAACTGAAGAAGCTCCTCTTGCATAGCTTCCACCCAGCTTGAATCATCTAGGGCTTTAAGAATGTTCTTTGGTTCTGCCTGTGAGAGAAAACATACAAACAAGCAAGAGTTTGAAAACTCATGCTGCTTTGAAGCATAAAGGGCATCAAGAAGCCCTTGTTGGTCTGAAGACATCAGTTGTTGTCTTGTCTTCACACCTGATTGTACATCTCCAATCACATTTTTTAGGGAGTGGACTTTGTGAATCCTGGTGTGTGGAGTAGAAGGAACTTGATAGTTAGGTGAGATATTGCTCAAATCCACCTCTTCATCTGAGAAATCTGCTTCATTTGAGTCTAAAGGGCCAGCAGTAGAAACATTTGGCTCAGCAGTAGAAAAATTAAGCCTAGCAGTAGAATGCTCTGTCTCAGCAGTACTATCATCAGTAGAAACATTCTCTTGTTCCTTGGTTCCATCTTCCTTGTGTTCATCTTCAACATCTTCTTTAGCTTTACCAGAAGAAGATTCATCATTTGTTGAAGTTGAAGCCACACTGGTACTTATTGGCATCCATACATGATCTTGATTTGTCTCTTTGTCTAACCCTGCCTCATTTGTTGTTTGTGAACCTGAAAAATCATTAGTTTCTGCAACAACAGGCACATAATTCATAGAATGGGTTAGAGACTCAAGATCAAATAGCCAATTAGGACCTTGACCTACTACATTGGATTTATTCTCTAAAAATTCCACATGCAGGTTTTCATCTACTCTTCTAGTTCTCAAGTTGTATACTCTAAAAGCTTTGCTATTAAGAGAATATCCAACTAAGAATCCTTCATCTGCTTTGCCATCAAACTTTCTAAGATGGTCTAAGGTATTCAGAATTGTCACATGACATCCAAAGGGTCTAAGAAATCCTATTGCAGGAGTTCTACCTCTAAAAAGTTCATATGATGTCTTATTGTGAGATTTGACAACCAAAACCCTATTTTGAACATAACAAGCAGTGTTGACTACTTCAGCCCAAAAAGTGATAGGCAACTTAGAGTTGGCTAACATAGTTCTAGCAGCTTCTATGAGTGTTCTATTTCTCCTCTCAGCTACTCCATTTTGCTGAAGAGTTCTAGCTACACTAAATTCTCTCCTAATGCCTTTTTCCTTGTAGAAGTCATCCATAACACTATTTTTAAACTCTGTCCCATTATCACATCTAATGACTTTTACTCTTTTGCTTACTAGGTTTTCTATCTGAGTAATAAAAGTCTTAAGGATGCTAGAAGTCTCATCCTTAGTAGCTAAAAAGAAAACCCATGTAAATCTACTATAGTCATTAGTAACAACTAGACAATATCTTTTATGCATCATGCTACTAACAGAAGTAGGTCTAAATAAATCCATATGAAGCATAAACAATGATTGATCAATAGAGTTAAAAATCTTGGGCTTACAAGTGGCTTTGTGTTGTTTGCCTTTAAGACAAGCAATGCATGTCTGGTCATTTTCAAATCGTTTTTGAGGTAAACCTCTTACCAAATCATTCTTAACACTCTGATTTATGGTTTTGAAGTTAATGTGACCAAGCCTCCTATGCCATAACATTGATTCATCGAATGTGGCCTTTGCAACAAGACAAGTTAAAGCCTTTTTAGGAACAATGTTCTTCATATCAACACTGCACATGTTGCCCTTTCTTGGAATTCTAAGAAGTACTTGACTTTCATCAGGCATCTTAAAATCAGAAGAAAGTACAAGACATTCAGTGTCAGTAAAAAGAACTTTGTTCTTTTTGTCACATATTTGTGAGACACTAAAAAGATTATACTTAAGCTCTTGTACATAGTACACATCTTCAAAATCTAAATTTCCAGTTTTAATTGTACCTTTACCGGAAATTTTGCCACCAATACCTCCTTCAAAGGTAACATAGCCACCATCTAATGTTTGAAAATCGGAAAGATAGGACTTGTTGCCTGTCATGTACCTTGAACATCCACTATCTGAGTATCCTTGATCCTCTTATTTATCAGTTGAATGTTCCTGCACAAAAATGAGGAATATTAGTTTTCTTTGGGGACCCAAGCCATTAATGACTTGGATCTACCTCGTGCATCAATGTAATTTAATCTCTTAAGAATGGTTGATACACCATTGGATTTGAGAAGTTTCAAAATCCAACATGCTGAGGCCTTAACAGCATTGGCCCTCTTTTCCCTAGCAGTAGAACCCTTTGGTTTCCAAATTTGTTTTAGTGAAACTGCTTTTGTTGGAAAAGGTCTCTTAGCAGTTGTTTGTGCATGTTTGTAAGATGCTTTTGCACTTTGTACTGCTGGTTTAGGGTAAACAGAGTAAAAAGGTCTGGCAGTAGAAACTGCTTGTCTAGAAGTAGAATCTTTTGGTCTAGCAGTAGAAACTGCTTTTGGTCCAGACTTTGTTAAAACTGCTCTGGGGGTTGTTCTTGTGTAATTAGAGTGACTTTTAGGTGTTTTCCTTTTTAGATTCACCCTAGTTTTGGAATACCCAGATACCCTTTGGTTGCAGAAAGCTGCAAGACGGTCAAATTCTCCACATACAAAACAAGCTTTGTTATAAAAGTCAAAGTCATCACCTAGTTGGTGAGACTTAAGGCCATTCCAATTCCTTTGGTTGCCTTTAGGCTTGTTTGTGGTTCTGTATTGTTCACAATATCTAACTGGTTGCCTAACATGTTTAATGTTGGTATTAGGCCTATCAGTTTTTAGTTTGACTATCTTAGGAACACTTGTTCCTGCTTTCTTAACCACTTCAGGTTTAGACATAACCTGTTCATCTTCATCATCATCAGATACCCAGTCTTCAATGACTACTCTATCTGATCTTCTATCAGAGGACAACTTGTCCTCAGGAAGTGAAGTTTTACTTAAACTTTCACTTACTTTCTTAGGTTCATCAACAACTAGCTTTGTTTTTGGCTGTACACAACTTGTCCTCTAGAAGCATGTTCTAGTGTTTCTGTAGTCAAGTGAATGTTTCCATTTTCCTTTTTGATCCTATCATAAGCCTCTCTCAAAAGCTTAATTTCAGCATCTCTAAAGAATATGTCTTGTCTAAGAAGAGCTTTGTCATCAGAAAAAGCAAATTCATTTTGTTTGTAATGAATGATCTGCTTCTCTAGGGATTCTAAACCACATTTATAATCTACTAAGTCTTGTTGAGTTCTGCTTAGGACTTTCTTTTGGTCATCATAATGTTTGATTAAAGTTTGTAGTTCTGAAAGAGCTGTGCAAGTATTAGAACAAACTTTATGATTTTGTACCTCAGTTGAGAAAGCCAAGAGTGCCATCTGTGAAGGAACTTCTTATTCATCAGCCATGAAACTCCAATCAAAACCTAGCCCATCAATAGCTACCATAGCTTTTGAGTTTGGCTCAGAAACCTCCCTTGTTTTGGATGTGCTTCCAAAACCTCTATTCTTGCTATCTTGCTGCCTTGGCCTTCTACATTCTCTTGAGAAGTGCCCCATCATGTGGCAGTTATAGCACTCTATCTTTGACTTGTCAAAACCAGCAGTATCATTATTGCTGATTGTGAGCTTCTACCCCGTCCTTTGATAGAACTTTTTGGCTCTCATGCTAAGAAGAGAAATTTGCCATTTTAGGTCCATTTCCTCCAGATCATCATCATTGATATCTTGGAGGTCTTCATAAGTGAGCATGGACCCATCATTTCAACTTGTGAGAAATGCACAACAAATCTTCTCATCCAAAATACCTATGGTACTGCTTGATGAACTAGCAGCACCAACACCATCAACAACCTTAACCTCTTCACTTGGATTTGAGGTACTAGGAGTTGACATAAATGCCATGTTCCCAATATTAGAACTAGTACCTCCAGTTTTCTTCAAATCTTGTTCCACAATTTTAAAGTTGCTATACAAGTCTATCAGTTCCATTGTGTCAAGGTCTGGCTTATTCTTCCAGACAACAACATGTATAGCCCACTCTTCTGGTAAGCTTCTCAGAAATTTTGAGTTCAAATCTTCTTGAGGTATTTCAACCCCAAGAATAGCAAGTTGGCTCACAATATTCTGAAGCCTATTAAACATGTGATCAAGAGATTCATTGTTGGTAGAGGAGAAGTTTTCAAACTGCTGCTTAAGTAGTGTCTTGTGGGTTTTCTTGGTGGCTTCATTTCCACCATACCTGGAAACAATAGCTTCAAATAATGACTTGGCATCTTTGAACTTGTTGAAGTTTAAAAGTTGATCATTGGGAATGGTCATCATCAGCATGCTTCTTGCCTTTAGGTCAATTTTCTTCTTTATTCTGTCTTCTGCAGATGTTAAGTGCATCTGTAGAGTTGTCACCACTTTTCCGTCCACTGTTGATGTAGTGGTTGTAGGCTGGTAAGAGTTTCCATCTTCAATAATTTCCCAAAGTGCATAGTCTTGCACTTGGAAATACTGCTCTATTCTTAGCCTCCACATCTCAAACTCATTCTGTTTGAGCATGGGTAGTTTTGCAGCAATATTGGTCTGAATAGATTCAACGTCCATTTCTTCTTCTTCTTCTTCTAAATCAAATATATCAGCCTTGCTCTGATACCAATTGAGGGGGATTCGATACACTTGAAGGATGTTAGTCCTTTATAGCTTTAAATAATGACTTGGCATCTTATGAACTTTGGTATACTCTCTTTTAATAATATTCATGTTTGGTTTCTTTGATTGTGTTGATGATGTGATTCTTGATATGTGCTTTTGTCTTGTGAATGATGTCTTAATACTTGTTTGGTTCAGATGATAACTTATGATAAAGGGATGTTTGGATATTTGTAGTGTTTGTTTGGATTATGATGATAACATCATATTTGGTTAAATTGGATCTTGTTATTGTTTATTGTTTTGATTAAACATTGTTGGGTATACAAGAATTCTCAATAGTGGTTGATTTCTGAGGGGGATTCGATACACTTGAAGGGTGTTAGTCCTTTATAACTTTGTGTATATGATATGTTTGAGTTAATATGATTAAGTATGCGGAATCTACTTAACCACACTTAGAAAGTTATTTGGATATGGAAATGGAACAGTTATGTTTGTTATAGAACAATGAGCATATAAAGTTTATCACCAAACGATTCAATATTATTCAAAATAATACGAGTGATCTTCACTATCACTAGGGTTACAAAACCTTGAATCTTAATGTTTCTATGACTTATGATATTGTTGTGTTTGTTCTTTTATCTTAACAGATATTCTAGTTCTATTCTTGACACAAATCTATGTTATGAAGCACACTTAATATCTAGTCTAAGATCTCTCATTTATAGTCCAAGAGAGATCTTTACAAATATTGTCAAGTCTAATCGAACACATGCTTGAGAGTGTCAGACATTAAGATACAACATGTATCTGTGTTTACAACTTGTTACTGAATACTTTGTCTAAAGATATTATCCACCGTGTATTGTTGACTATTATACACATAATATCTTTGTATACTTATCCAACCAGCAGTAGAATACTTCAACAGTTATCCACTCAGCATTAGAATCTTCTTCACCAGCAGCAGCATCATTCAGCAGTAGAATGTTTAACGCTAGCAGTAGAATCCAATGCACTAGCAGTAGAATGATACTTAGAGTATTTCTTTGAGCAGAAACGATCTTGTGAACATGTAATTTTCAATACTAATCTTCAGAACATTTAATTCCCAACAATTTCAATTCATTAGTCGACGAATGTTTTGGTCTTGTACTTTGTGACGATTGTATGAGAAACTTAATAAGCATAACAAGTGAAAGTTTAATTTAGATTAAGGGTCAAAAGGCATCTTTTGAGTATGTATTCTAATCATCTCTCAAGTAAATGGAACTCACGAATTAATAACATTAAAGTTTAATGTTCGAAAGGATTCTTTCTTGTTATAGGCATAAGGCTCATGACATGACCATTTGATTAAGGCTTATACATATTTGATTTATAAAACACTAAATTATTATTGGTTCTAAAGGTCAAAATGATTACCTTTTATAATATGTTTTCCAAATTAACCATCCTAATATCCATGTGATAATTTTTCCAAACATGTATGTTCTTTGTGTGATTGTTCTTATATTGCTTTTCTTGTTGGTTTGATCCGTGAGAATCATAACCATCAACTAGTTACTTGATTAAACAAACAAACACCACTTGTGTGCAACCAACTCTCTTGGGACAACATTGACTTACCAACCCCTATACTACATATGACTAGTGTAAAACCCTAAAATTAGCATAATCTGAAATGACCAAATACCCTCTAATTTTGAAATTTTAAAAATTTATAAAATAATACATATGAATATTATTTGAACCTAACCTAAAGTAATTAAATCCTAAGTACCTGATAAAATTAAAAAAAAAAAAAAAAAAAAAAAAAAAAAAAAAAAAAAACTTTACATTAAAAATTAAAAATCACAAAACAAATGGTTCCAAAAATTTAAGCCTATAATAGGCGACTTCATATTGTGTCTCATACTAAATTTTCGGCTAAAAGGAGCAAGAAAGGATAAGAACACATTGAATTTTAAAAGGCTACAATATCTCCTTGATTCATATCCCATTAAACCGAAATTTGACCTTCCTTTATTACCACACGTTTTTTTTTTTTTCTGTTTCCTTTATACCCACCCATAACATGCCGATCATTACTTTCTCCACAATATTCATGACACATTAAAAACACGAAATAAAAACCCTAGCACCCAAGAAAGTCCGGCCGACCCCTTTGTTATTTCTGTCGATCCAAAAATAAGGCTTGGAAGGTTTAGTTTGTGGGTTAGTTCGAATAGGGTTTTGTCCTTGGTCCTCGTATTTTGCTTGTTCGTGTAGTTATCGTATTCGAGTCCTAAAACTGGATATTTAAAGGTCAAGCTGAGAGTACGCATCTTAGTGTTCGAGTTCTGTTGGAGCACCAAGGCATTAACAAGACATGGTTCCGCCTGATCCTATTCGAGTTCGAGGTTTAGGGTTGCAGAATTAAGTCGCGGTTGTGGTCAAGTTTTGTAGCAGCGCTTGGGTGTTCGTGTGTGGCCTAGTCGAGTACCATCTTCCTTTCTCCTCGACAAACTTTTTGGTTCAACCCAAGGTATTATCGCTACCATCTTTGTCATGCGTCAGATACATTAACCTGTTACACATTTAATATGATATACGCCCTAATCTAAATCATTACATGCTACATCTCGTGATTTTGCAAGCTGTCATTCAAACATTTAAACAAAAGAAGTATCGTATATATATATATATATATATATATATATATATATATATATATATATATATATATATATATATATATATATATATATATTCGTAACATAAAAGATGAACGCAAGGAAAACACAATAAGAATTCGTGTTAACAATGAGGTCGTATAAAAATAATTGGCTTTGGACTACATAAAATAATAGAATGAGCAGCATGAAATGGGGAAGTGATTTATGTTAATGTTGGATTTAATCTAGTAGTCATATCTGTATGCATAGAGGACTTATGAGTCTGCTTTTGAAGCTCTTATTCGATCATTAAAATACAATATGAAACCTGGCAAATAGGACATATGAGATGATGAGTAATATGTGTGTCGATGTGGGTACTGTTTTGACAGTTAAAATTTGAGTACGTGCATGGTTGTGAAATCTGTTATTTATGTATCAAATAGGAGAGTGTTTAGTGTGTGCTAGGAAGGTGTTGTGTGGCTGGCAAAGAGGGTCGAGTATGGCTGTTGTGAGAGTGTCAATTGGTGGGGAATAAGAGGTGTGTTATGTTTGTTTTATAGGGGTCGAATGGGCTGGGAACAAGAGTGATTTTACATGTGTGTTGGTGTGTAAAGATGGCTGTCTATATGGGTCAAGATTCAGGCATAACAAAATGGTGGTGTGTGTGTGCGCATGGTTACATGTCGACTAGAATAAGAAAAGTATGACTTTATGTCGATATTTTATGGCTTGTTTTGAATCAGTGGGCATGGAACAATAGAATAAGATGATTAAAATAAACAAAGCATAAGGATAAGAAAAAATTATATAAATATATAATGTACACTTTAGCCTTTGAACTTTAAATAAATGACAGGTTAAACCCTAAAATTATTAAAGGTGTCATATTAAACCCTTAAACTTATGAAAGCTACGCCATGAACCCTAAACTTATGTAAATGGTATTATGAACCTTAAGTTACTAAATATGGAAAGCCGACTAAAATAAGTAATTTGATTTAAAATAAGTTATTAATAAGACGATCATGAATTCGTGTAGATTCGCTGAAGATGGAGTTTACTTCCGATCTTTTCGTTTCTAGTTATGTTTTCACTTGCGGTCTAAGGTACAGATATTCTACCCTTTTTCAGTAAGGGTGTTTTTCTTCTCATGACTCATTTATCTTGATTCGTTTAAGATTCCCTAAGCCATTGCTACGTTCCCCTACACTTTGGTTCGTTTGTTTGATTTGTTTTGATCTTGGTGTTCGATATGACCCTTTTTCGTTGAGCCTCTTTAATGATCCATTTGATATTCGTTCGTTACCTTGTGATATTAGTATTCGAGACACTTGATACTTCGAAGGTTCATTTGATTTTGGTAAATAGATGTGAAAACCTTTTAATTATAACATGGGAATGGTTTGAGGAAAACTTATTTTAAAATGATGTTTATGAAATATGCGATACCACTTTCATTTGGAATTTTACTAAACTTTTATGGAAACTACTTTTAAAGATTACTTTTGTAAGAACAGTTATTAAAGATCATTTTAATGAAAACCATTTGATAAAGATTTCTTTAAATGAACCAGTTGATGATGAACCTTTGATCAGTTCGTTGGATTCATTTGACTTTGATATTGGATATGAACCCTTTGCCATGAACCTTTGATATTTGGACTTTGACTATGATTCGATGACTTAGACTATTTGAACCTTTGCTATGATTTGGACCTTTGACCTTTGACCCTTCAGTTTGATACCCGAGCCAAGTTCGTTTCCTAGCCATGAAGGTAACATGGCCGTGTCATTGATGCACCGGTGGCATGACTCACGTGTGGGTGAGTGATTTCTCACACCGTCCCCATATTGTTCGTTGCATGCACATTATATTTATTATGGACTATATATTGTTCGGGGGGCGTATGGATTGCAATCCTAGGTTCGTGTCCGTGTTCGTGGACTTAATATGATTTGATATTGTTCGGTGACTGATGCTGGGTGCAATCCACATCTTTCACAAGTTCGGGAGCTAGCTACTCCATTTGAAGAATGAGGACACCCCTCATATTATCTGATTATCTGAGAGGTCTCCCCTCTATATGATTATGAAGACATGGTTACTATATTTGGTTTGTGTTCGGGCTCGTGGTGGATTACTGACCTTCCCTTTTTCCTTTCTTACTTTGTACCTTTGTCTATACCTCATGTTATTCCATTGCACTATACCATATATGTTCGTTTCCTTTTGCTTTCATTTTCGTTTATATATATCTGTTCACTGGGCTTTTTAAGCTCAACCGCGTTTCTTTTCCTGCGGCAGGTTTTAGTTGGAAGATGGGTATGAGTGAAGAGACTTTTGGGCTTAGAAGACTTGATAGTTATTCTGGATTAGAGTTGATTAGAAGATATTATATCTTTAGAATTTGTATTCGCATTTGTAACCTTGTAATTTCAGTATTTCGTTTGTAACCTTTGAGATTCTTGTATTACTGTAAATGTATGCTTTGTTTTGATCTGATATGAAACCATTAATGTGATATCTTTACCCTTGTCGGGTTGGGGTGTTACAATTATGGTATCAGAGCGACAGGCTGCGATTCGTAATACATTTACCCTTGGCCTGTGTAAGTTAGGACCACTAAGTTTTCCCTGTAGGCGCTCGTAAGACAACTTTTGAAAATTGCTTTAGGATTTCCCTATAGGAACGTAAGTTTTGACCGGTGAGGAATGGGTAGACTATAAGGCATTTGTTTAAGTATCTTTGCTTCCGCATCACTCTGATTCGTGCCTTGCTTTTGGTTAGATCCTGTTGATACCACTTTTGGAAAGTGAAAGCTTATGCTTTGCACCACCTAAAATTTGAACCTGATTAAATCTTGAAGGCATTGAGAATTGCATAATAATTGCCTGACACTATTTGATCCTTATCTTCAGATTTTGACTCTGATCTCGGATCCTTTCGTTAATCATTTTAACGCCTCTTCAGGCATTCTGAGAACCTCCATGGCGATGATGTACTTGATGTATTCTCTGATTTGTCTCTTGCTTTTGATAAGTATCTATGAATCTTCCGACACTATTTGATTTCGTTTTACCCATCTCTGTCCCTATGAGAAGTCTCGTGGTGTGTAACCATGAGTATAAAAATGTTTTCTTCCTCACTTTTTAATGATAAAGATTTGATTTGTGATCCGTCTTTCTTTGGTTAGTTAAATTTCGATTTTATTCTGACAAGGAATTTGTTGAGTGATCAGTCAAATATTGACAACTACCCTTCTATGTCTCACCTTTTGCGTTTGAAACAATTTTGAACTCCCTACTACGATTACCGATTGTTAAACCCTTTGCTATCACTATTACTCTGGAGACTCGCGTGTTACGTTCGCGGTTATGAAGTTTTCCTAGGACCCATTTCGTACACCAATGAATGAATCGTATCTTGAGAGTTATTTGGCATCCTGAGTTTTCTGAATATGATTTGTGGCGGAACCACATATTTTTCCATCGGAGCGTGAAGTAGGATTTGACATGATACCGAGAGATTGTCTAGTCACCAAGCGAAGGTGTCTTTCAGATGTGTCCGATACCATACCAGTTGATCTGAGCAACCGGGAAGAGCAGCAACCGAAGACCAAGAAGTGATGTTTACTTAAGTGTATTTTCCGGGCGTGTTTTAGTTTCGTTCGCGATAAAGAAGGATGGCGACCGGAGATAGCTGAACCATGTTTCTGTTAGGAGCCAATATTCCTCCACCCTGGAACGACTATGTGTTTGTTTAAATTCAGAGCGCGGAGTTTTCCTTTCTGATGAATTAATTTATATTCTTAGAATCGCCTTCCATATTCGTAAACGACTGCTATGACGGTTAGTGACGCTAATAGTATTGGCTAAAGCTCTCTGACTGTTTTGTGAATTTGATAAATGATGTTTTCTCGTGAGTACTTGGGCAAATGGTCATGGTATGACTTAATGGTACATTCGGAAATGAGGAAGAGCATGAAAATCATTTTTGCACTTCATTAGGAAATTCGTCGATCATCTGTACATTCTGAGTAATTGATATTTGCTGAGACAACGGTGTTCTTTGCCTGACCTGGAGTTAATAACAACGGAGGCTACCCTGAAGAGTGAAGACATTCCTTTCAATGCAGAAGGGTGGGCGGTGCAGAAGATCTAGTCAAGATGGCGAACCTGGAGCTGATGAAGACGTACAGTCTCACTTCCCTATTCATCTTGGTTGTACTAAGATGAATTGAGAGCGGAAGCAGACTTGATGATGAAGAGATTTAAAGATCGTGCCAGAAAACCACAACACTCCATCACATTCCAAGAAGAACTGCAGGAGGCTCGATGAACCAGACACAAGTTCCCGATTTTGGTTTCACTTCCCGATTGATGGACAGACGAAGACAGATTAACCGGACTTGAAGAGATTGGAGGTGTTGAATGAGCGGAATTTTGAAACAGACCCTTCATGTTTGGAAGATTAGATTTTATGAAGGCCGAAGTTTTGGCGACTAACTTTCATTTCCGTTGACCCTCTTAAGTTTCGTTATAAAGAAATAAGATTCCCCTTATGATTTAAGTTCCCTAGAAGTATTTCAGTTCTTGTTTATTTTCGTATGTTCGGTGATGGCTTTGTTTTGAGAGACTTTGGCGAATTGTGGAAGATATGATGCTTGTGACGGCGTACCTCACTTCTGTTAGGCAATCTGGAGCTTTGATACTCTTGCGAATAGTTTTGTTTTCCCACTTGAATATGACATTCGATTTTGGTTGACCTCTGAGACTGTAGAAGCACTAGATGGATTAAGATAGGTGGTTTTGATTATGACTTGAGATAAAGTATGACCATCATGAGGGCATATTTATATGATGCCAGTATTATGACGTCTGGCCAATGTGATAATACTTACATCATATAACGTGCACTTGTTGTGGGCATAGGATATATTGGGTAGTACCTAAGAAGTTTAGAATTTGATCTCCGTTGGATTTCCTGTGATTAGTGAGACTTTAGGTTCATTCTACCTATGCGTATACTCTGTTTTCGTTCGTTAGATATCGGGATGACTTTGGACTCTCGTTTTGCGTTCTGTTGACCTCAGTTATAAATCTTGAACTCTTGATGAGCCTTCTACTGTTGATACAGTTAATTTGATTTGAAATCTTGTTCGTATACCATATAAGCTTTCCAGAAAATTCACCTATCATCCATTTTATGTTGCATAGACCTTGTGATAAGAATCAACCAAATTTGTCTCCTTCTGAGGAATTTGAACCCACCTTGTTTTGATTGAGTCATGAGAAACTAATTGGTTTGAAGATCTTTTTGGAAGAACCTCCCCGGGCGTGAGAATGTTTGTGACGATCTTTTACGATTTGCTACGACTTCGTCTAATTTTTGCGACTTCAATTTTCGAGGACGAAAATTTTCTTCTAGAGGGGAAGAGTTGTAAAACCCTAAAATTAGCATAATCTGAAATGACCAAATACCCTCTAATTTTGAAATTTTAAGAATTTATAAAATAATACATATGAATATTATTTGAACCTAACCTAAAGTAATTAAATCCTAAGTACCTAATAAAATTAAAAAAAAAAAAAAAAGAAAAAAAAAATACATTAAAAATTAAAAATCACAAAACAAATGGTTCCAAAAATTTAAGCCTATAATAGGCGACTTCATATTGTGTCTCATACTAAATTTTTGGCTAAAAGGAGCAAGAAAGGATAAGAACACATTGAATTTTAAAAGGCTACAATATCTCCTTGATTCATATCCCATTAAACCGAAATTTGACCTTCCTTTATTACCACACGTTTTTTTTTTTTCTGTTTCCTTTATACCCACCCATAACATGCCGATCTTTACTTTCTCCACAATATTCATGACACATTAAAAACACAAAATAAAAACCCTAGCACCCAAGAAAGTCCGGCCGACCCCTTTGTTATTTCTGTCGATCCAAAAATAAGGCTTGGAAGGTTTAGTTTGTGGGTTAGTTCGAATAGGGTTTTGTCCTTGGTCCTCGTATTTTGCTTGTTCGTGTAGTTATCGTCTTCGAGTCCTAAAACCGGATATTTAAAGGTCAAACTGAGGGTACGCATCTTAGTGTTCGAGTTCTGTTGGAGCACCAAGGCATTAACAAGACTTGATTCCGCCTGATCCTATTCGAGTTCGAGGTTTAGGGTTGCAGAATTAAGTCGCGGTTGTGGTCAAGTCTTGTAGCAGCGCTTGGGTGTTCGTGTGTGGCCTAGTCGAGTACCATCTTCCTTTCTCCTCGACAAACTTTTTGGTTCAACCCAAGGTATTATCGCTACCATCTTTGTCATGCGTCAGATACATTAACCTGTTACACATTCAATATGATATACGCCTTAATCTAAATCATTCCATGCTACATCTCGTGATTTTGCAAGCTGTCATTCAAACATTTAAACAAAAGAAGTATCGTATATATATATATATATATATATATATATATATATATATATATATATATTCGTAACATAAAAGATGAACGCAAGGAAAACACAATAAGAATTCGTGTTAACAATGAGGTCGTATAAAAATAATTGGCTTTGGACTACATAAAATAATAGAATGAGCAGCATGAAATGGGGAAGTGATTTATGTTAATGTTGGATTTAATCTAGTAGTCATATCTGTATGCATAGAGGACTTATGAGTCTGGTTTTGAAGCTCTTATTCGATCATTAAAATACAATATGAAACCTGGCAAATAGGACATATGAGATGATGAGTAATATGTGTGTCGATGTGGGTACTGTTTTGACAGTTAAAATTTGAGTACATGCATGGTTGTGAAATTTGTTATTTATGTATCGAATAGGAGAGTGTTTAGTGTGTGCTAGGAAGGTGTCGTGTGGCTGGCAAAGAGGGTCGAGTATGGCTGTTGTGAGAGTGTCAATTGGTGGGGAATAAGAGGTGTGTTGTGTTTGTTTTATAGGGGTCGAATGGGCTGGGAACAAGAGTGATTTTACGTGTGTGTTGGTGTGTAAAGAAGGCTATCTATATGGGTCAAGATTCATGCATAAGAAAATGGTGGTGTGTGTGTGCGCATGGTTACATGTCGACTAGAATAAGAAAAGTATGACTTTATGTAGATATTTTATGGCTTGTTTTGAATCAGTGGGCATGGAACAATAGAATAAGATGATTAAAATAAACAAAGCATAAGGATAAGAAAAAATTATATAAATATATAATGTACACTTTAGCCTTTGAACTTTAAATAAATGACAGGTTAAACCCTAAAATTATTAAAGGTGTCATATTCAACCCTTAAACTTATGAAAGCTACGCCATGAACCCTAAACTTATGTAAATGGTATTATGAACCTTAAGTTACTAAATATGGAAACCCTGCTAAAATAAGTAATCTGACTTAAAATAAGTTATTAATCAGACGATCATAAATTCGTGTAGATTCGTTGAAGATGGAGTTTACTTCCGATCTTTTCGTTTCTGGTTGTGTTTTCACTTGCGGTCTAAGGTACAGATATTCTACCCTTTTTCAGTAAGGGTGTTTTTCTTCTCATGACTCATTTATCTTGATTCGTTTAAGATTCCCTAAGCCATTGCTACGTTCCCCTACACTTTGGTTCGTTTGTTTGATTTGTTTTGATCTTGGTGTTTGATATGACCCTTTTTCGTTGAGCCTCTTTAATGATCCATTTGATATTCGTTCGTTACCTTGTGATATTAGTATTCGAGACACTTGATACTTCGAAGGTTCATTTGATTTTGGTAAATAGATGTGAAAACCTTTTAATTATAATATGGGAATGGTTTGAGGAAAACTTATTTTAAAACGATGTTTATGAAATATGCGATACCACTTTCATTTGGAATTTTACTAAACTTTTATGGAAACTACTTTTAAAGATTACTTTTGTAAGAACAGTTATTGAAGATCATTTTAATGAAAACCATTTGATAAAGATTTCTTTAAATGAACCAGTTGATGATGAACCTTTGATCAGTTCGTTGGATTCATTTGACTTTGATATTGGATATGAACTCTTTTCCATGAACCTTTGATATTTGGACTTTGACTATGATTCGATGACTTAGACTATTTGAACATTTGCTATGATTTGGACCTTTGACCTTTGACCCTTCAGTTTGATACCCGAGCCAAGTTCGTTTCCTAGCCATGAAGGTAACATGGCCGTGTCATTGATGCACCGGTGGCATGACTCACGTGTGGGTGAGTGATTTCTCACACCGTCCCCATATTGTTCGTTCCATGCACATTATATTTATTATGGACTATATATTGTTCGGGGGGCGTATGGATTGCAATCCTAGGTTCGTTTCCGTGTTCGTGGAGTTAGTATGATTTGATATTGTTTGGTGACTGATGCTGGGTGCAATCCACGTCTTTCACAAGTTCGGGAGCTAGCTACTCCATTTGAAGAATGAGGACACCCCTCATATTATCTGATTATCTGAGAGGTCTCCCCTCTATATGATTATGAAGACATGGTTACTATATTTGGTTTGTGTTCGGGCTCGTGGTGGATTACTGACCTTCCCTTTTTCCTTTCTTACTTTGTACCTTTGTCTATACCTTATGTTATTCCATTGCACTATACCATATATGTTCGTTTCCTTTTGCTTTCATTTTCGTTTATATATATCTGTTCACTGGGCTTTTTAAGCTCAGCCGCATTTCTTTTCCTGCGGCAGGTTTTAGTTGGAAGATGGGTATGAGTGAAGAGACTTTTGGGCTTAGAAGACTTGATAGTTATTCTTGATTAGAGTTGATTAGAAGATATTATATCTTTAGAATTTGTATTCGCATTTGTAACCTTGTAATTTCAGTATTTCGTTTGTAACCTTTGAGATTCTTGTATTACTGTAAATGTATGCTTTGTTTTGATCTGATATGAAACCATTAATGTGATATCTTTACCTTTGTCGGGTTGGGGTGTTACATATGACTAGGGTATACTTGCCCGAATGTGTTCCTAGTTAATCGGTAATTCTTGTTTATAAATTTAAAACCTCGTGCGAACGCATCAAGTTTTTGGCGCTGTTGCCGGGGACTTGTTTTGCACTTGTTTGTTCGTTTGATTGTCTTTTTGATTGATATATTGTTTGTTTGCTTGCATGATAATTCCGGCATCGTCACCATCAAGTATGGATTTGGTTTTTGTTCTTAGGTGTTTGTTTGTTTGTTTGTTGAATTATTTGCTTGAAATGTTCGATTGTTTGTTTACTTGCTTGTTATGCTTGCTCATGATGTTTGCGTTTGAATACTTGTCTCTTTGCTCTTGTTTTATTGCTCTTGATTGCTTTCTTGTTGCTCATAATGTTTGCTTGAATGCTTGTCTTTCATTTTCTCAAAATCTCTCATTTTCTCAAAATAAAAATCTCTCATTTTCTCATATTTGCTTAAATGATCTTGGCATCGAAATCAAGTGTTTTGGTGTTATGATTTGGTTTCATGTGTTCTAAAAATGCTCGTTCAAATGTTTGCTTTCAGATTTTGTGCTCGAATTGCTTGCGAAAAAAAAAAACCACCAATTGTGTTTGTCTTAATTTTCTTAATTGTTTTCCGTGATTAATAGTGTTTTCATATTTGTTTAGAGTAGTAGAATATTCTCTTTTGTGTTAACTTTATTTTTAAGTTTAATAAAAGTTTAAAAGTTTAAACATGTTTGCTCTAAAAAAAAAAAAAAAAATAAAAAATTACCGAGCCTTCCAACCGATCGTTTTGACATCCAACCGATCGGCTAAGTGATTGAGGTCGAACAATTTGCAAGTCAACCTCTCACGAAGAAAAGTCAACTTACAACCATTAACGCGAAAACAATCAAGTCGTAATAAACCGGGCAAGCGTGTACCCGGGTCGTTCACCCTGCGAGGCGTGAAATTGAGAATATCGTTTTCGGTTCGGTATTAAAATGCTTGAAAAGACGAGAGTTTGTTTGGTTACTAAAATCTATTAAAACAGAAATTAAATAACGTAAACTATAAACTACGAACGAGTAAAAACGTAAAATATTTGAAAAACTAATCCTACGGATATCAAAATAATTTTTATAAATTCTAAATGACAAAAGAAAATTTTGGAAAAAAGAAAAATATTTTTTTGACTTTTAAATAATTTTTTATAATTTAAAAACTATTTAAACTATTTTAAATCTCTAAAAATACTAAAACTAATTTTAAAAATCTGAAATTTTTACTGAAGTTACTTTAAGTTAATAAAAAGCTAAGAAAAATAAAAATGTTGAAAAAGCTTTAGCCCATAAGCTGTTAAAGGCCAAACAGCTTATATAAGCTTAAAACAAAAAAGTTGTTTAAAAGAAATAAAAGAAGGAAAGTTTAACAGATAAAAGGTTATAGCATATTGGTTTGGGTTGTGTGTTGTGTTGCTGCTGCCCTGGGTTCGAGTCCCAGGTGTAGCAGTTTTGCTATTTTATTTATTTATTTTTTTTTTCTTTGTTTTTCTTTTAAAGACTCAAATCAACAAGTGAATAAGCTACAACCAACACTACTTTTGAAACCAAAATTCAAAGTTCAAAATATGAGATCTAAAAAAAAAGAGGCAAAAGAGCTAAATATTGCATACTGAGGTGGGCATGTGCTTAGCCAAAACCACAGCCCACTTACAAAATAATCACAAAACAAGCGCAAACAATCCGGAACAAGCTCAAACTAGCTTATGGCTATTTTTTCTAACTTTTCTTTGGTATAAGCTAAACTGAGAACACACCAACTAAACTAACCTGACTACCAATCAACTACATATTTAAATTCAAATAAGCAGAAAAAACAAGATAAGCAAAAACAAGCAGTTAATAAGCAAGATAAGCAAAAACAAATAAAGCAGACAAGCAAACAATCAAGGTGAAGCCGCAACTTTATCTATATATAAAAAAAAACAGACCTTAAACAACAAATAAAGCAGACAACAACACAAACTATATAAAGCAACTTAAAACAAAAACATCAACTACATCAAGCACTCGACATAAAAGCAAATTTACGCAGAAACTTTAAATAAGCAGCAATAACATAAGCAGTACTATAAAAAAAATAAGCAGTAAATTAACACTTTAAATAAAAACTGAATTAAAATTAAAATTAAAAATAAATTACAATGCTTGAAAAAATAAAATACAAATATCTTAAGAAAAAAAGCTAAATAAATCCTCCATACTACTGAAACAATTAAAGTGGTCAAAACTTTTCTAAAGACATGAAAAGTGGACAAAGGAAAAAAATAAATCTGCTACTCGACTATATTTATACTAAAAAAAAATAAAAAACCCTAGCAGCTAAGTGTGTTTCTTGTGTGAGTATGTCTCCTTTCTTGCGTTTGTGTTTCTTCTTGAACCCTTGGATCATACGTGCTCCCCAAAACTTTTACTCTTGGCCGTTGATCTCCTTTTGGTTGTTTCGGATCGATGAGGTGGATGGAGGGGACCAAAGACAACACCATGTGACTCACTTGTCTGGTAGTGGTGAGGTGGAGAGGGTGATTTGCAGGAGGTTATGGAGTGATTAAGGGAAGAAGATGGATGAATAATGAGTATTTAGGGATTTTGACTATTTCAATTGGGGGTTTGACCAAACCATTTACCCCGTATTAGTTTTATTTAAAGGTGGGTCGGGTTGTAAAGGGTGTGGGCCGGTTTTAATGTTAAGTGGGCTGGGGGTTTTCGTGGGTTAGTGGGATGGGTTCAAGTGGGTAAGTGGGTTTTAAGGATTAAAGGGATGGGTTAATTTATTTGGTGGATCCGGTTGTAGCATTTTTAGAGTTAGGATAAATTTAGGGACCAACTTTGTAAATAGGTAAACCTCAAGGACCAAATCTGCCCAGTCTTCAAATTTCATCGACGGACCAATTTTTGCCAATATTAAATAATCCAAGGGCCATTCTTCAAAAATATCATCTTTGACGAAATTTTCCCGGCTTCGGCTCTATAAATATCTTTTCCACGTCTCGTGCTCATTTTCTCGGATTTTGCTTGATTTTGTCCCTTTTTCATGATATCCGTACCTGCATAGAAACAAACACAAAAACACAATATCTTTGGCATTTATGGTTAGTTTTTGGTCTATTTGGGTCCGGTTTTGGTCAAATAAAAATTATGTGTTTAAGCACATACCAAAATTCCCCCAGACTAAGATATTGACGTGTCCTCACGCAATGTTATAAAAACACGTTTTCAAAACCAAAAATTTCCAATCTCTTTTTACTAACTTTGAGAAGTAGCAAAATTTTCAAAAGAGATTAAGAAATCTTAAGTTCTAAAAACTCCCCGATTTTCCTTTTATTCTATTTTTGTATTTTCCTCATAATCATGTGACGGCTTTGTTGACAATCATTATCTCACGATAACTTTTAGGGTCATCGAGTAGGAAACACGACTCATAAAGAAGTGACCATACGGATAAAATTCGTCGTTCCTGATTTTTCACGAGTCCCCAAACTAAGCGTAAAAACGAAATCATTGTCTATTTATAAGTTAGATGCCAACACTACCCATGAAAGTTACTTGTGTAATTACCTCTTGCTCCCATTTTTCCTAATTTCCTCTATTTATTTTATTTTTGTGAGAAATGAATTTCTTCATATTCTCGTTTTGATAAGTTTGAGTGCCGATAAAGATGCTAAGTTAAGACGCTAAGTAGTTTTCAATCTTCTCTCGAGAACCGTTGCTTTCAAAATGAGGTCCACATCAAGGCTTTTATTTATATTTTTGACTTTTCCTATTTTTCTTTTATCACTTTTTTTTTTTTTTTTTTTTCACTTGCGTACCCTAAACGACGGACCTTCACGGTTTAATTCCAAGACCTTACACTTTTCGGCATAAAGGATCCAAGGGCCGTTACAACGGAGAGTTCCAAGACTCTAGACATTCCTGAAATGAGGATCCAAGGTGGTTAGACCAAGACCTCACACATTCCTGAACTAGAGGTCCAAGGGCCGGTGCAAGAGGGTAGCCAAGACCTAAACGCCTTCCGAAAATAAGGATCCAAGGCCCGATCTCGAATCCGTAGCTTAGAGCACTTAACTTATTATTATTAAACTTATTTATTAAGAAACCTTGATGTGTACCCAATTTTCAAAACAAGGATTCTTTTAAGAAGACCAAGAACTAATCATCGGCAAAACCTAACATCTTTAATTATTCTTACAGTTATATATTGTGAAACAATTTTGCGGGAGCAAAAGGCCACAAGTAACTTCGATGAGCTCTAAAGAGAACCAACTACTCCACGTTTAGCATCTAACTTCTAAATAAACTCTATCATTTCTCGTTCTTCGCAAATTTAAAATCTTAAATAATAAGATCCGCGAATGCTTAGCCTTATAATCAAGCCATGCATATATAAAGTCGATACGGGAACTTGCAAACTCTTAAAAAGAATTCGCATTTTATAGCTCCTTGTGTAAAAGACTAGCACAAGCTTATAGATTATAAATGGTTAAGGGGACAAGCTAGGGCTCAACACGCCCGGTCAAGTCAGAATTTTATTCCTACTCTCACCAGCGGAAAGTCAACAAAAATGTCAAAATTTATTATATTTTTGCAAAATTTTTTAAATTTTTCTCATTTTTTTGGATTTTTTCAAATTTTGAGGAAAAACGGGGTTGCGAGAGAAAACGGCAAAAATGCAAGGCAAAAATCAAATCGAAAGATTACCCCCCCAGACTAAAACGAGACATTGTCCTCAATGTCTTAAAGGTAAGGGTTCTCCTACATAAATCTAAGGCCGTTTATTAATTATGCCAAAGATAAACGTAAAACGATAAGATTAAGGATATCGGATGAGCAACGAATGATGAAACTCGAGTGGAGAGAAGCAAACCACGAGCACGAGAGTCTTCATCAATCGGGCTAGCCTGGACATACACAAACAACCACGAAACACAAGAAATGGAAGAGGTAGCCCTCCTCACATCATTTATTAGAAAGAAAATAGAAAGAAGATAGAAGGATAAGCATGGGGTGCCTCCCACGAAGCGCTTGTTTTTTATCGAGTCGAAAAGCTTAGACTCGCCCCGAATTTAATTGTCCATGGGGGAGCATGTGGAAAAAGAAATCTCCATCGGACTTTCGTTCAAAATGTTTGGAGAAACATTGAAGTGCGCGAAAGTTCCACTCCGATGAGATACCCGCGGCTTAAAAGAAGGAGAGATGCCGGGGTCAAAGATGGTGTCTTCACTCCCGAAGGAGTGAAGGATGGGAGAAGTCATAGCATATGTGATGAAGAGCATAAAGATTTTGATGATTATCATGCAAAGCTCTTCATCATCAAAAGAAGTTTTGTCATAAGTCTTGGGCGGGAGGGTTGGGATGAAAACTTCATGAGAAGGTATACCTCCCCCCAGACTAATATCTTCCTCAAGATCAAAATAGAAATGATCGTATTCCGGAGGAGATATAAAGAGAGAAAGTTCATCGGAGAACTCCTCGTGATAAAGATCATTCATATCAAAATGAAATGAATCATATTCGGGAGGAGAGATATAAGCATGAGAAGTGGTACTGCCACTACTCGTCTCCTCCGAATGATCAATATCAAAGAAGAAGGCTTCAAAAGCCGGGATAGAGAAATCAGAATGAGAAGTGGGATTGCCACTACTCTCAGCATCAAATATGAAACTCTCATATTCGGGAAAAGCATCCTTGAGCTCGAGCTCCAAAGGATCTGACGGCTTTTCTTCAAAAATAACTTCTTTAACTTCTTCCGGGGGAAGGGAAAATGGTTCATCAACTTTCATTTTTAATAATGAGACATCTTCCCCCGGATCAAGATAAGAATCATCAATTTCCGGAGAAATTGAATCTTCTTTAAGACAAGCATCGATCTCTTCCAAGATAGGATCACTTCCCTCAACCGGCATGAGGGAAGGGGAAGAGTCGGAAATGATAGGTGGAGTGGGATTGCCACTCGGAGAGTTAACCAAGAAAAAGTCACTATCCTCAACGGGGATAGGAGATGAGGAGGGAGAAATGGTATCATTTAAAGGAATAGCACCCTCCTCGTTGTCTTTTTTATCATTGTTGCTAGCATAAACAGCTTTTATACGTTCCATTTGCTCTTCTGCTAGCAACTCTGCAATACTCTTGTTTTCCTGATTTTTCTGAACAGGTATTGCAGCTGATGAATTTTTGTAAAACTCCCCAATTTGAATAGTGTCCTCATCATCATCATCGAGAAGGGCAGCCTTGAGAAATATGGAACGCCTTTGCGCTCCTCGTTCTCTGGCTAGTAATTCTGCAATAGATTTTTCATGAGGATCTTCTTGGGGAGGTTTATTAGTCAAATCCTTAAGATCTTTAATTAAATCTAGAAGATCAATGAGAAGTTCTTGAGGAATTGGCAGAGGTTGTGGTTGAATCATTTGGTACTGTGGAGGTTGGTCATGATAAAGATAGTCATAATTATCACAAGGGACATGCTCATAGACAAGCGGGTTCCTTGTTTGACAATCAGAGCTATAGTGAGGACCTCCACAGTACTCACAACAATAAGTTTGTTGTGACTGATTCAGTGAATCATATTGATGATGGTCATACCCGAAGCTTTGATCACATGGAACTTGTTCATAGACAAACGCATTCCCTGCTTGACAATCAAAACTTGGGTGCGGACCTCCACAATATTCACAAGAATATGTTTCCATCTCATGGTGTGGTGGCTGGTTGAAAAAGTTGGTTGTTTCATGGTAGGAATAAGGATTTTGGTCATAGACAAACCCGTTTCCCGATTCAACCATGCTACAACCGGGACAATTCCCGCCATTTGGAGGACTGCCACACCATTGACAACCATAATGGTAAGATGAAGACATAGAGAAAATGAATTAAATGGATAGAGGGATAAAGAGATAGAATTAAACGGTTAAGAGGATAAGAAGGTAAGAATTAAACGGTATGAGAGGGTAAAGAGATAAGAATTAAACATATAAGAGGAGACGAAGATTATTTTTGGGTTTTTAAAATTTTGAAACATTGAAAATCACAAAAGAAAAAGGAAAAATAATTTGGAGAAGAAAATCTTTTTGGGTTTTCAAGGTTTTTCAATTTTTTTGGGTTTTTTGATAAAAAATATTCACAAGATATATACGAAACTTCACGAGGAAGGATCCCCAAGTCACTAATCGTCAAACCGTGACGATATTGTCGCAACACACCTCCCCGGCAACGGCGCCAAAAACTGATTGAGGTCGAACGATTCGCAAGTCAACCTCTCACGAAGAAAAGTCAACTTACAACCATTAACGCAAAAACAATCAAGTCGTAATAAACCGGGCAAGCGTGTACCCGGGTCGTTCTCCCTACGAGGCGTGAAATTGAGAATATCGTTTTCGGTTCGGTATTAAAATGCTTGAAAAGACGAGAGTTTGTTTGGTTACTAAAATCTATTAAAACAAAAATTAAATAACGTAAACTATAAACTACGAACGAGTAAAAACGTAAAATATTTGAAAAACTAATCCTACGGATATCAAAACAATTTTTATAAATTCTAAATGACAAAAGAAAATTTTGGAAAAAAGAAAAATATTTTTTTGACTTTTAAATAAATTTTTTAAAATTTAAAAACTATTTAAACTATTTTAAATCTCTAAAAATACTAAAACTAATTTTAAAAATCTGAAATTTTTACTGAAGTTACTTTAAGTTAATAAAAAGCTAAGAAAAATAAAAATGTTGAAAAAGCTTTAGCCCATAAGCTGTTAAAGGCCAAACAGCTTATATAAGCTTAAAACAAAAAAGTTGTTTAAAAGAAATAAAAGAAGGAAAGTTTAACAGATAAAAGGTTATAGCATATTGGTTTGGGTTGTGTGTTGTGTTGCTGCTGCCCTGGGTTCGAGTCCCAGGTGTAGCAGTTTTGCTATTTTATTTATTTATTTATTTTTTCTTTGTTTTTCTTTTAAAGACTCAAATCAACAAGTGAATAAGCTACAACCAACACTACTTTTGAAACCAAAATTCAAAGTTCAAAATATGAGATCTAAAAAAAAAGAGGCAAAAGAGCTAAATATTGCATACTGAGGTGGGCATGTGCTTAGCCAAAACCACAGCCCACTTACAAAATAATCACAAAACAAGCGCAAACAATCCGGAACAAGCTCAAACTAGCTTATGGCTATTTTTTCTAACTTTTCTTTGGTATAAGCTAAACTGAGAACACACCAACTAAACTAACCTGACTACCAATCAACTACATATTTAAATTCAAATAAGCAGAAAAAACAAGATAAGCAACAACAAGCAGTTAATAAGCAAGATAAGCAAAAACAAATAAAGCAGACAAGCAAACAATCAAGGTGAAGCCGCCACTTTATCTATATATAAAAAAAATGGACCTTAAACAAAAAATAAAGCAGACAACAACACAAACTATATAAAGCAACTTAAAACAAAAACATCAACTACATCAAGCACTCGACATAAAAGCAAATTTACGCAGAAACTTTAAATAAGCAGCAATAACATAAGCAGTAAGATAAAAAATAAGCAGTAAATTAACACTTTAAATAAAAACTGAATTAAAATTAAAATTAAAAATAAATTACAATGCTTGAAAAAATAAAATACAAATACCTTAAGAAAAAAAGCTAAATAAATCCTCCATACTACTGAAACAATTAAAGTGGTCAAAACTTTTCTAAAGACATGAAAAGTGGACCCCGCAAAAAAATAAATCTGCTACTCGACTATATTTATACTAAAAAAAAAATAAAAAAAACTAGCAGCTAAGTGTGTTTCTTGTGTGAGTATGTCTCCTTTCTTGCGTTTGTGTTTCTTCTTGAACCCTTGGATCATACGTGCCCCCCAAAAACTTTTACTCCTTGTGCCGTGGTTGAATCTCCTTTTGGTTGTTGGAATCGATTGAGGTGGATGGAGGGACCAAAGGAACAACCCATGTGACTCATTGTCTGGGTATTTTAAAGGTGCAAGGGGTGATTTGCCAGGACGATTATGAGTGATTAAGGGAAGAAGATGGATTGAATAATGAGTTTTAGGGATTTTGACAATTTCAATTGGGGGTTTTGACCAACATTACCGTATTAGTTTTATTAAAGGGGGTGTCGGGTTTGTAAAGGGTGGGCCGTTTAATGTTAAGTGGGCTGGGGGTTTTCGTGGGTTAGTGGGATGGGTTCAAGTGGGTAAGTGGGTTTTAAGGATTAAAGGGATGGGTTAATTTATTTGGTGGATCCGGTTGTAGCATTTTTAGAGTTAGGATAAATTTAGGGACCAACTTTGTAAATAGGTAAACCTCAAGGAACAAATCTGCCCAGTCTTCAAATTTCATCGACGGACCAATTTTTGCCAATATTAAATAATCCATGGGCCATTCTTCAAAAATATCATCTTTGACGAAATTTTCCCGGCTTCGGCTCTATAAATATCTTTTCCACGTCTCGTGCTCATTTTCTCGGATTTTGCTTGATTTTGTCCCTTTTTCATGATATCCGTACCTGCATAGAAACAAACACAAAAACACAATATCTTTGGCATTTATGGTTAGTTTTTGGTCTATTTGGGTCCGGTTTTGGTCAAATAAAAGTATGTGTTTAAGCACATACCACTAAGCCCAAACCTAAAAATAGTTCATCCCAACCGATCGGATGGAGCTCTCGGTAAAAAAAAATTAATTTTGTTAATTCCCAACCGATCGGTTAGATCCCCTGACCGATCGGATGGACCAATCGGTAAGAAAAAAAAATGTTATTTTCATTTTTCGTGTTTTGTTCTTGTGTGTTTGTGTTTAGATCGAATAAGTTTAAATATCTTTTGGTTTTTGCAAGAGTATCATTTCTTTTATTCTACTTAAATTTGTTTTTTTCTTCATTTTAAATTTTGTTAAGTTAGTACATTGTGAATAAATAAGTACTTGTTTTTAAAAATAAAAATGTTTTGAACTTTGTGGGTATGTTCACTGGAAACCCTCACGAGACTTCACTCGTCCACTCGGGCCACTGAGGGGTTTAAAAGGCTTGTTGCATACGCTAAATGCAACCGTGATGCCTATGAAAGTGAGTTTTAGAATTTTACGCGTTTTTTGTAGTTTAGTTTATTTTTGCAGATTTAATAAGCTCTTAGAGATTGGATTATTGGTGATATTATACTTGGTGTGGAGATGTTTTGTTGGATGAGAAATTGATTGATCTCATAAGCTTATGCTAGCATTTTCTTAGCACCTTATCATATGGAGTTCGATCGCGATTTCTTGGCCCGGGTAGTTTCGTTTCTCTTGGACATTTTATTTATTTATTTTCCCAATTTTACATGCTTGGAAGTTAATTTTCATTACATTTTGGACAAAGCTTAACTTAAGTGTGGGGGGAAGTAAATAGAAAAAAAACGAAACTACTTTTCAAATTTATAATTTTTTGGGGTCAATTTAAAATTTTGTATACTTGTTTGCCCTTGTGATCTAATTGTTTTCACGCTTTTAGGATAATATATTAGAATAACTGGATCAATCCACTGGTGAAATCTGTAATTGTGAAAAAATTGAGATGTGTCCCGATTAATATTGCAATCCATTCTGGGATCGATAACATTTGCTAGCAGAAATTATAGCCTTTCCACTAAATTATGAGGATTTGAGCCTGTTCTATATATATAGCATACATCTTTTATGCTTTGATCTTTTGCTATGAGTGTGCCAGTGATTTTATTTATTCTAGAACTTGTACTTGTAAATCATTACCAGACCGCAGTAAGACCACATTCGTGTGATATAAGTGTATTCGTGTGACAAAGAGGCACCCTTAGGAATAAAACCAAATGGCCTTCAATTTACATCTAATGATATATTAGCTAGCCACATCGGTTAGTTAATCACCCATATGGACCCATTTGTTAGCGTTTATCTTTAGCGCTAGATACCCTTAGTTACACCCTCCGAGCCATCCTTTTCATTTTTGATTAAATCTCGAAAAATACAAAGATATTTTACACTTCAAACCTTAGCCTTACCCTTTGTCAAAGTCTAAATGGTGGGTTGCTAGTTGCTTGGTATGTTGGATTATTTTTGATGATTATTAGTTAGCCACACTTTGTCATTCGTGTGTGCCATTCCGACAAAGATGGAGAGGGCCCGCTTCATATTTTGTATTTTTGTGGTGATGCTTATAAGAAGTGTGGGGAGATGTAATGTATGAAAGAAAGGGTAAAAAAATGTGAAAAAAAAAAAGAAAAAAAAAAAGAGAAAAAAAAATATATGTGTGATGATAATTATAGCCAATGCACTATATATTATTATGAAGATGAAGTATGTTTGAGATATCGATTAGCCAATGTGCTAAGACGTGATATACATATATATTTGGTGATCGATGTGTGAAGAAGAGAAGGTTGTTACCTATAATCATTTACGGGTTTGCGGTTTGTTCGGTAACTAGCAACAATGGGACTTAGACTTGACTTTATTTTTCTTTTAAAACCAATTTCATAAATACTCCCATGCCTTATCCCTACCCTTACCAAATTACTTTATTCGTTGTTAGCTTTCGAGCATCCGGATATAGTGATGGCTTTGTGAAAATATGTAGTGCATTAATATTTTAGTGACCATCCGGTTTTTGAGTGATCGAATGACGCGCCAGCGATCTAGTGTGTATTTTGGTGACCATCCGTTATGTGAATAGCGCGCCAGCAATCCAAGATATGTCCTAGTGACCATCCGTTGTTCGAGTAAATCAAGAATTCGCGCTAGCGATCTAATATGTTCTTGTATGAGATATTTAAACATAAGCCTGGTACAACCTCGAAGCCTGTACATTACAACCCGAATAAAAAACCTCTTTAGATGTTTACACTTGGCGCTTACGCCACGTCGGTGGAGTTTTGTTTCTTGTACAAGCCTATGGTAATAAACGGATCATGACTGAGCAATGAGTGTGATTTCTCTTATATATACTCCACTACCTAAATAAATGAGTGATTGAGTGAATTATACTTTGTTTTTTCGTGAGGTGTTTAGAAATGTTACTCAAGCAAGAAAATCTATGGGTATTGTCATACATCTCGGTTTTTCCATAACGCTTAAAAATGATGAATCGTATCTTGTACTTGTACTTGGTAGATTTGCATCATAATTTTTATAATCATTTTTCATGCACCATGTGGGATTTATTTTTCTTAATATTTGCTTGAGGGCAAGCAAACCCTTAAGTGTGGGGGAGTTTGCGCTCATTTTCTCTTTTGTTAAAAAAAATTAAAAAAAAATCAAAATTTTTAAAAATTTTCTTTTCGTTTTGTCATTTAGGTATGAATTTCGATTTTTCTTTTTCTAGATTTGCTTGAGGGCAAGCAAAGTTCAAGTGTGGGAGAATTTGATAACGCTCAAATTGTAAATGTTTTTAGGAGCGTTATCGTGGATTTTATGCATATATATTGATCACTTTTATGAACTTATGGTACTTAATGAAGTATAATCTCTATTTTAGGTTCATGGAAGCTCACGACAAAGAAAACCAAGAAAAAGACGAAGAAACGATCAATAAACGAAGATTTATGCATATACGAAGAATTCCCGACAAATGAAAGTCTCTTGGAGTATATTCGAGAAGATAAAGTCATGAAGTTGTCACTCCAAAGACTCAAGAATAAAGCAAAAGAGGGAAAATGAGAAAAGAAATGAAGAAAAGAAGCTAAAACAAAGAAATAATGGAAGACTCGTTGTTCCCGACACACCTCCACCATTTTGGCCATAACTTGAGCATACGAACTCGGATTTAGTTGATTCAAGTAGCCACGGAAAGCTAAGAGAAAGATCTACAATTTTCAAGTAGCCAACTTACTCCAACCGATCGGATGGAGACTGCATCCGATCGGATGGAGGCCTCGTTATATCTTTCATCACTAAGACTCCATTCGTGTATAAAACAATTTTAGATCCTTCCCAAGCATATTCTAGTCCATTCTAAGCTACTTTGTCCCCAAGAAAACCAATTAATACCCCAAGGCCTTGAGAGTAGTATAAAAGGACCCATTTGGCTAGTGTTTTCATCAACATTTTATCCTATATCCACTATTTATCCCAACAACACATATCTATCATATAACTCTCATGTAAACTCTCAAACTATCTCTCTTAACCACCCCTCACCCTTTTCCAGAGGTGTTGGGGGAGGGGGGTAGGCTTGTTAATTGGCTGTGGAACGATGGAGGATTCATGTGTGCATCCTAGGACTTTATATGTCATTTTATGAACTTTGGTATACTCTCTTTTAATAATATTCATGTTTGGTTTCTTTGATTGTGTTGATGATGTGATTCTTGATATGTGCTTTTGTCTTGTGAATAATGTCTTAATACTTGTTTGGTTTAGATGATAACTTATGATAAAGGGATGTTTGGATATTTATAGTGTTTGTTTGGATTATGATGATAACATCATATTTGGTTAAATTGGATCTTGTTATTGTTTATTGTTTTGATTAAACATTGTTGGGTATACAAGGATTCTCAATAGTGGTTGATTTCAATTCATTAGTCGACGAATGTTTTGGTCTTGTACTTTGTGACAATTGTATGAGAAACTTAATAAGCATAACAAGTGAAAGTTTAATTTAGATTAAGGGTCGAAAGGCATCTTTTGAGTATGTGTTCTAATCATCTTTCAAGTAAATGGAACTCACGAATTAATAACATTAAAGTTTAAGGTTCGAAAGGATTCTTTCTTGTTATAGGCATAAGGCTCATGACATGACCATTTGATTGAGGCTTATACATATTTGATTTATAAAACACTAAATTATTATTGGTTCTAAAGGTCGAAATGATTACCTTTGATAATATGTTTTCCAAATTAACCATCCTAATATCCATGTGATAATTTGTCCAAACATGTATGTTCTTTGTGTGATTGTTCTTATATTGTTTTTCTTGTTGGTTTGATCCGTGACAATCATAACCATCAACTTGTCACTTGCTTAAACAAAAAAATGCCACTTGAGTGCAACCAAATCTCTTGGGACGACCTTGACTTACCAACCCCTATACTACATATGACTAGGGTATACTTGCCCGAATGTGTTCCTAGTTAATCGGTAATTCTTGTTTATAAATTTAAAACCTCGTGCGAACGCATCAGTATCCCAAGAACTTTCTTTCCTCCACACCAAATGAACACTTCTTGGGGTTAAGTTTCATGTTACTCCTCCTGAGGGTGTCAAATGTTTCTGCCACATCAGCCAATAGTGCCTTCTCCGTCGAACTCTTAATCACCATGTCATCGACATATGCTTCTAGGTTACGGCCAATCTGAGATTGGAAGGCCGAATCCACCAATCGCTGGTACGTGGCTCCTGCGTTCTTTAGGCCGAATGACATCTTAGTGTAGCAGTAAGTTCCTTGGTCTGTATAGAAGGCTATTTTTTCCTCGTCCTCTTCGGCCATTTGCACTTGGTGATACCCTTTGTATGCGTCCAAGAAGCACTTATATCTGAATTCTATTATTGATTCCACTTTTAAGTCAATCTCCGGGAGAGGGTAGTAATCCTTCGGGCAAGCGGAGTTGATGTTTTTGAAATCAATTCACATCCTCCAACTTCCATCCCTTTTTTCACTAATACCGGATTGGATATCCAGGTTGGATATTTGACCGGCCTTACTATGCCTGCCTTTACCCATTCGGCCACTTCCTTCGACACTACCTGGCTTTTCTCTACTGATAGAGTTCTTCTTTTTTGATTGACGGGAGTGATTGATGGGTTGGCATTCAACGTCTGCTCTATTATTCGTCGGGGAACACCTGTCATGTCGGCTGGTTCCCATGCGAAGACATCCAAATTCCGCTTGAGGAGAGCCTTTAGACCTTTCGAGCCGGACAAGGATAGGTTTCGTCCTATGGCTACGAGCTGGTCCAGGTACGCCGGATTCACCAGGACTTCTTCTGTTAGACCAACTTCCTTTTGTTCTTCCTTTTTCTCTTCTTCCTCTATCATTCTTCTTTTGTCTAACCCTCAGCATTCATATACTGAGGCCGTTTGCGTGACCAATGTAGCTATTCCCTTGAGAGTAGGGAATTTCATCATTGAGTGAATCGTTGAAGGGATAGCCCACAGCTTTTTTAATCCCGTCCGCCCAATAATTATGTTGAAGGGGGAGGACGCGGATGTCACAACGAACTTCATGGTTGTCCGGCTGCACAAACCGTCACTCCCAAAGCATACATCCAGTTCTATTTTTCCTAGTGGCTTTACCTGTTCTCCCGAGAAGCCAGCCAGGGTCGTTGCTGTTTCCACTATTTTTGCTCGGATAGACGGATGTAAATTGTCGAAGCAAAGTTTGAACATGATTTCACACGAAGCGCCTTCGTCGATATGAACTCTTTTCACCAGATACCCAGCAACTTCAGCTTCCACCACTATGGCCTCTTTGGACAGATCATCCGTCGATATCGGGGGGAAGGTTATAGGCACATTCGTCCAGCTTTCGGTGGTGGTCATATTTTTTCTTTTCCGATCTTCCCCTCGGCTATCGACCATGGTGATTATTTTTCCTTTCTGCGGTCCGTCTTTTTTTTGCTGAGCCTTCCCCCTTTGCCACACGTCTTTGACTAGATGGTTCAACTTACCGGACTCTAGAGCTAGTTCTAGTTGCTTCTTCAACTAATAGCAGTCATTGGTGGAATGTCCCTTCTCGCCGTGATAGTTACAATATCGATCCAAGTTTTCTTTCCAAGGGGTGCCGGGCAATGGAGGTGG
This sequence comes from Artemisia tridentata subsp. tridentata, assembly GCA_021014915.2. Classification (NCBI taxonomy): domain Eukaryota; kingdom Viridiplantae; phylum Streptophyta; class Magnoliopsida; order Asterales; family Asteraceae; genus Artemisia; species Artemisia tridentata. Next base: position 43,753,393 of record CP139503.1, on the reverse strand, counting down.
TTGGGGTAACTGAAGGTGATGTTCGGTTGCCAGGATTTCCTTGGGTGTACATTTTAGTGATTCCTGCGTTAGTCTGTTTTTATCATCCTTGACCCCGTATTTAAAGTTACGATTGGGTTCTTGTTTCGGAGTCACGTACGGGGTGTGATGGTCCTTTGGCCGGTATGGGGATTTTTTCCCCCATCGTCTTCTGTCCTCAAAGTTTTTATGGAACCGATCGTTTCTTATGGGCTGTGATCCTCCTACGTCTTTCCGAGCATATTCTCCTTTCGGTAGTTCGGTGCTCCGAAAGGCTTCCTCCGAACGGATGAAGTCTTCAAATCTTTCCAATATTTTGTCAACCGTCTTAGGAATTTTGTCCGAGAACTTCTTTGCCAGTTCCGGACAGTGATGGCCATTCATGAATGAGGAGATCCGCATTATTTTTGGGGCGTCAGGGAAATAATTCGCCTCGCTTACCCATCGTTCCTTGAAGTCTAGAAGGCTTTCGTTGGCTTTCCTATGGATTTTGTTGATTTCTGTGAGGTCCTTGACGCATGCCCTTAGTATGCTAAATCTGTTTAGGAATTTCTTCTGTAGTTCGTCCCAACTGTCAATACTTCCGATCGGTAATTTGTCGAACCAACCTCTTGCCTTCCCATCCAAAGTCTGCTGGAACATCCGGCACCATACGGGCATTGGCCATTCTTCATGGTTTCCTGCTCCCGTGAAGCCGTTGATGTGGTCATCTGGGTCATTCGTCCCGTCATATAACTTCAGATTCGTCGGTATCTTATGCTTTGGGGCGGAGAACTCTATGTTCTTCCTTGTGAACGGACACTTTATCACTTCTTTGAAGGGTTTGCTCAAGTCATCATTTGCCACCCCCTTTCCTTTATCGTTCGCCCTTCCTTCAACATTTTCCTCCTCAGTATCCGTAAAATCATCTTTAAAGTTTAAGAGCATCGGTTTTATCAGGTCACGATTGGCTTGTTGTTTCAACAATTCTTTGAGGGCTGATATGTGGCCTTCCATGATGGCTCGCATGTCTGGAGGGACGGGGCCTCCTCCTCTGGAATTTTCACCCTCCCCCGAGCGTCTGACGGGGGGAGTGACTGGGTTGGGACCACTCATTCTAAGCTTCTGGTAGATTGAACTTGGGTCCCACGGATGGCGCCAGTTTGTTGAGGTAAAATCTTACCCCTGGTCCGCTAAACCCACACATCTTGAGCTTGTATGAACCTGAAACAAAGATAACACACGTTAGCCTCGCCTTAGGTTTTATCCCAAGACCAAGCTCCGGTGTGAGGATAAGTATTTGTCTGTGTGGGAGTAATAAATGTGTGTTATATGTAAGTAGTCAATGAGAGTGAAAGAAGTTAATGCCTGCATTGAATGTGTTGGGGTATTTATAGCACCCCAATCACTGTATATTTACTGTACCTGACACCATAGGGAGACAAGGAGCTGATCTATACACAGTGGCCTATAGGCCACTGTACATGTACTTGAAGAACTGTTCCGTAAAACCTAGGGCGGCGTTCTTGAAGGGCATATCTCGTAAAACCTGGGGGCGACGGTACTGTGCATATCTTGGTCCTTCCCAAGACTCTTGCTATTATTATTATTACCATTATTTATATTTACAGGGTCCGGACCGGACGGACTGCATAAGGCTCGTCCGGTGTATTTCGTCCGGCATGGGTCATCCAGACACATACACGAACACTGTTGTAAACACACTAAATTCACTTATTTGCATCCCCATCAAGTTCAATTAATATTCAAGGTGGTTCCTTTTATTTTCCTAAGGCAGGTCTTGAAAAAATCTATCTATCGCTTCAAAAAGATTTTTGCTCACAAGGTGGTTCCCAAGCACCGTCAACCTATAAGGTAGATCCGCCCCTGCTTGGTAGTTTATATACCCTCTCCGTGTGACAAATCGTAATTTCAGGTCATTTTCCAAACTTTGAAATTTACTATTCACGAATTACTATTCATCATTTCACTATTCATCATTTTTTAAGTCAGTTTGCGACTTTGAAACGTTACCAAAAAATTTACTATTCACAAAACACTATTCATTCCCGGAGGGAAATCACTATTCATGGTTATCATTCATCATTTCGTAAACTAGGTTCACGGGTATCAAATTCGCGTTACCGTACGGGTTAAGCTGCGTATTCATGGAACATCACTGATGACACATCATATAGACTAGAGTAGTCTACATATCATCAGTAAAATCATCTTCATATTAGGTCATTCACGGGTTGCATAATTTCAATTCACATATATTTATTTATTAAATAAACGCTATCACTTGATCATTTACTACGAACAATATACCCGACACTCCCGACTATGATCCTAATATATTTTCACACTCATTACAGTGATATAAAAATTATATTATTAGTTTACCCGGCGTTTCGAAATTATTTACTATATGTATCGTTAAAAGCTTATAATTACGACGGGTTACGTAATTTCAATACATTAATTATTTAGATGCCCGATACTTGCAAAAAATGTAATCTTATAATTTTTATGACTTCGTTATACTTTATCTTGTTCCGTTAAAATTTATTTCTAGCTAACTAAGTACCCGATAACAAAATATCCTAACTAAATCCTAACCTAATTATGCATATATACAAAACTAATTAAAGAAAAGCACCACCTCACCCACCTTTCCCCCTTTTCACGCTCCATGCCCCCCCCTAGTCACTTTGACTCTTTTACTTTGACCAAGAAACTACAACTAGACCAATGCTACTAAACTTTTTATAAATACTTTAAGTATCTCATAATTATACTCACATATTTCCCTAAACAAGAAAACAAGCAAGCAGACCCTCTCCATGGTCCTTGTGGTTCGGCCATCATAAGAAGAACAAGAAGAAACCATAGAAATTTCAAGATCAAGTATTTTTATAGTTCTATTAGTGCTTCTAGTTAAGGTTTTGAATTAAAAACCTTGAAGTAATTAAGTTATTTACCTCAAAAATTGTTCATCATCAAGTAAGTGTTCTAAATAAAATTTTCTACTCTTACATACTTCTATTTGATCTATTTTTATGTTCTAGTAACAAAACATGCAAGTATACTTATGTTACATACCACTTATTACTTATTTTTATCATTAAAATGAACCTAAAGTATCCAATTAGTGTTCTTATGAACTCTATCATTTTTGGTGAGGTATAGGAACCCATGACACCCTAGGAAGGTGTATGGTAGGTTTAGAATAGCTTTGGTGTTGATTGGAAGGGATTTGTACAAGCCTTGAACTAATAAAAATGGGTTTTGACAAAATATAATTAAGAGCTGTCCATTTTTGCAAAAATCTTAAAATTTCAATGGTTCATGGGTCATTTTGGCTTACATATTTAGAAAATACACTCAAAAATGAAGCCATGGCCACTGGAATGAGTAAAAACGAGCTTACGACGAGAAAGATACGTTAATTGCAAGTTTAACGACGAAAACTATATTTTCTGAAAATAGTAAGCTCACACGATTTTCAATGGTTAAAACGAGGCGTTAAACGTGAACTAGATGAGCCGACATATCAAAAATCTATTAGTTCGCTGTAACATGAAGCCAAGGACATAAAGAACGTAGAAAACGAGCTTATAACGACCGAGATACAAGCGATAGAAAACCGACGTTCACAACGCATTTTCATCAGCTTTTACTTAAAAATATTTTCTAAGTGTGAAACTGTCTTTGCGGGTAACCAAGTTGAGAGCCGTTTTTCTCATTGATCGAGTCAGTTTTGAGACATTAACACCTTGAGGTAAAATCAAGTACACCCGGCCTATTTTCCAAATTGACCAGCCGTTCGTCAATCGGACTTGTAACGAGTAAAATACGACCTTTCCAATATACCCGAAAACTGCACAAAAATAGCAAATTTAGCCCGACTATCTAACTTGACTATTATTTTTCTTTATGATCGGGACTTGTATGGACGAAATTTCAGTGTTACGAATTTAAGATATTGTTACAAGCTTTCTAAAACCGCTGAGCTTATTTCCTAACACTCAATGTTCGCCATTTTGCGACTAGCTTTGCGAGGCTATTTAATCATTTTTATAAGATGTTGAAGAATATTACTTTACGACGGAAAATTCTATTTTATCAATAAATCACCAAACGACAATCGTGGGATGTCGTTACAACATATATACGCGTAAAGTGTTTTATAACTTAACAAGACGTCAAAAATATATTTTTCAACGATAAACGTTATTTCCAAAATTTCACAAGTGGTATCGATAACATATGTATTTGCATGCGTAACATCACTTCATGACTTACATTAGATTGCATCATTCATATTAGGTTGCGGTTAGAGACCGAGCCTCATTCTAGTATTGTCACTATTTCATCATAATCAGTGTATCAGGTGAGTTTTCATAGCCCCGTTTTCAATTTATAATTTCATTTCTAAACTTGCGGGGGAGAATACATTGCATCATTTTCATACGGGCCAAAGTATCAAATTCATATATATTGCTTAAGTTACCACATTGCCATGCTAAAGTCCCTAGTTTATCATGAACCGTTAATTACGAGTAAGCGAGGATGAGTGAATAGATTTATTGAGGGTGACTCCTCCGTTCGTGTTGGTAGCACCAACTGGTTTACGAGCGCATTTCATTTGAATCATATTAGAGTGTCTGGCAAAACACTCAGTTGGGGCGTTCATTTTTAGTCTAGCTTCGGGGTCATGAGCTTAAGAGTCAATGTATGATTTTTATGTGGCATTCTTGTCATTTCACTTTATACTTGTGGTTACCGTACAAATTTATCATTTATATAAACCTATGATTCTCACCAACATTATTGTTGACCGTTTTAGCAATGTATTTTCAGGTAATTAAGGCATTTACATCATGGCCTGCTAGAGGACTTATCATAGAGTCGCGATGACGACGCGTCTCACTTGTATTTTTATGCACTTAAAACATCATTTGGGTTGTAACAAACTTATTTCCGCAACTTTGACAAATCTTTTGGGACCTATCTTTTGTAAACTCTGAATGTCTTATGTAATCAAACAATGTACTTTTAAAATGACACTTTAGGTCGTTCAATATAACTGTAACTGTGATACTATGGCAGTCGTGCCCCAGGTATTCCATTCAGCTGCAAATCAGGTATTTGGGGGTGTGACAGATTGGCATCAGAGTGAAGGTTATAGCGAACTAGGTTGTATCATGAACCCTAGACTATAACTACATCATCACAGCATCACATCATTTCATCATAAGTGCATATTCACTATACATGCGGTTTCATACATACATTATGCGTGTTATTTACTTTCATTTCACGTCGATTGTCACAGAGATGTCTTCAGATACCCATCCCATTATCATTACACCAGACTCATCACTCAATGCTGATACTGAACCCTTTGAGGAAGGCGAAGTTGCACCTACACCACCCTTATCACCATTGATTGGCCGTAGAGTTAGAGTTGTCCCCATCATTCGGCCAGGACAACCGATACCTTTTCGTCGGGCATACCGACTGCATCCGAATGGACCTCTTAGGATGCTCACTGCTAGGAAGAGAGTACGTTCTTTTACTCTCACTCCTAGATCACCTGCTGCTCATGTACCACTACCACCACCATCACCACTATCATCACCATCATCTCTATCATCATCCTCATCATCATCTGGAGCACCACCAGCACCATCACATCTTAGTGACCCTACACCCATATTTGACTTTCCGGTCAGGAAGCGTGCATGATTTGACACACCGTTACCATCTACTACTGAGACTACAGAGACTACTCCACCTAGTAGGTTTGAGGTTGGTGAGAGTTCCAGAGCTGCTGCAGCTAGACAGCCTACTGCTTCTACACTTAAGATACGATTAGACTATCAGCAGGAGCAAATTGACAGGGCCTTAGGTCAGTTAGAGAAGATTCCTTTGAGCCGAGTTGAGGCGATGGAGGAGGAGATAGAGGGTTTGGTTTTAGGCAGGGTTTCCATTGATGTTTCCTAGCAGGGTTTGGAGACTAGACAGCAGGAGGATCGTGAGCGCATCACTGAGCTGAGGCAGGAGATGCCAGAGCTGTTTGACAGAGCCCAGTTGTCGCAGGAGGAGCAGCAGCGACAGGAAGGTGAGTTGGTTTCAGCACGTGTGAGGATTGCTACATTGGAGGGCAGGGATGTTGCTACTCAGCTTCAGATTCGTGATCTGACAGACATGGTTGTCAGCTTAGCTGCACAGGTCAGAGAGCTTCAGAGTCGATCAGGCGGAGCACCAGGAGATGCCTAGATTAGACTTATATCATGTTAGCTTTTACTATTATTGTCCTAGTCACGGGTTGTGTTACATAGTTTAAAGAACTTGTAGTCTTTTGGTTGTTGTACAAACAAAATGTATCAAGTGTCGACTCTACTATGTAGGAATGGTTGTGCTATCTATGATATCGATCCATGTAGGCCAAAATTTTCATGTATTATATTCATGTGTGTTGTGATTATATTTATGATATTTCGTGGTTGTTCCTCATTGTGATTTCATTGTATTCATACATGTTGTGGTTGTATATTTGTGTGTGATGATCGTTTTTATTTGTGAGTTCTCATTATTGTTATCTTTTGTGATTATGAAGAATTATGCCGCCAAAGAAAGCTACTCAAGCGATGACACCAGCTGATATCCGAAAACTTGTTGCGGATAGTATAGCGGCAGCACTAGAAACTGAACGAGAGGCCGTGGCTGCTCGGGCTGCAGAAGCCGCTTCTCAGGCAGAAATAGCCAAGGCTGCCAGACTGGCTGCTAATGGTACTAGAGTACTTGATGTTCGCAAATGTACATACAAGGACTTTAAGAACGACGATCCCACAAAGTTCAAAGGCACAGAAGGAGCCACTGCTATGATCCGTTGGTTTAAGAAGACGGAATCTGTATTTCTTCTATGCAATTGTCCAGATGACTGCAAGGTAAAGTTCGCTACCAGTACACTCATTGATGAAGCTATGTCATGGTGGAATTCTTATGCACAGCCTATTGGTATGGAAAACGCTTACAAGCTCACGTGGGATCAATTCAAAAAGCTATTGACTAAGAAGTTTTGTCCACGCACTGAAGTGAAGAAGCTAGAAACAGAATTTTATGAGTTGGTGACCATAGGTAATGATATCGAAACCTACATCAGGAGATTTCAAGAGTTGGCCGCGCTATGTCCAACTATGGTTCCAGATAACGAGAAGTTGTTGGAAAACTTCATTGGTGGGCTACCACACAGCGTCCGAGGGGATGTAACTTCTTTTGATCAACTCACACTTGATGAAGCTATCGGAATGACTCAAAAGCTTATGGCTCAAGTGATAAAGAAGGGAACTACTGTCAACAACAATAACCGTAACAACAATAACAACTACAACAACTACCGAAACAACAACAACTACAACAGCAACCGAAACAATACCAACCATAACAACAACAACAACAACAACAACAACAACAACAACAAGAGAAAGTGGGACAACAATCAGGGTGGCAATGCTACTTAACAACCACCAAAGAGACAAGAAGTTGCTAAAGCCTATGCTGCAGGCTCAACTGAGAAGAAAGGTTACAATGGTACCTTACCCAAATGCAACAAGTGTCAAAGTCATCATAACCCTGGGCATTGTCCTAATCCTTGTGGTAACTGTAAGAAGATTGGTCACTATACCAGAGATTGCAAGCTTCCAATTGTGGCTGAAAATCAGAGACCCCCAGTAACATGTTATGGATGTGGAGAAATGGGACACTTCAAGAGGGATTGTCCAAAAGGGAAGAATCAGAGAAACGAGAACCAAGGTGGAACGGCTCGAGGAAGAGTTTATGTTATGGGAGGATGATAACGCTCAAAATGAATATGTTTTTAGTCGCGTTATTGTTAGATTTGTGCATCATATTTGGTTATATTTGTTACTAAATCATGAAAAAGTGTATATGCAAGCAAATGCAGCCAAGTACAGGAAAAGATGATAAAAAGATGAAGAAATGAAGAGATTATGCACATTTGAAGAATCACGAGAAAGAAGCCACACAAGAATTCAAGAATTTGATAAAGTCAAGAATTTCTATGCTTACATACCAAGAAAAGATCAAGTTCTATGGAGGGAATTAGTGGCACAACAAAGGATCAAGCACGTAACATGAAAAGGAAAGAAAAATATAAAAGTTGCATGGCAGCATGGCCCATCCGATCGGATGGCGCCCACATCCGATTCAGATGGGGAAACTTGGATTTACCGAGAGCTCCAACCGATCGGTTGGAGGAAGCTGAAGTTACAAAAATGCATTTAATGACGAATTTAAGCCCCATAATCATGGTGGCTTATCATTTCTCAGCTAGTAACTGAAAGGGGACATTTTACTTGAAGCATAAGTGTTCTTACACTTATTTAAAGACCATTTGGCTAGTATGCAAGGGGTGGTGGAGTGACAAACCAAAAACCTAGTAAGGCTTACACCAAGTCTTGCTAAACTTATTATTATTGCCCGAAAGCTTGTAGTTGCTGTGAAAACGTCCAGGGAATCTTGAGTTCAAGTCTCAAGAGTTGTGTCCAAGTGTGGAGTTGTTTACGTGTGATCATAGGTGATTGGAGGAGAGTGGTTGCTATAGTTCCACAATTCTAGTTCTTTTAATTTCACAAATAGGTATTTCTTGTTTGAGTTATTATTAACTACTTTTACTTTAAGATGAATGAAAGTATGGTTGATTACTTGTGTTTGATTATGATTATTATGGAGTGATTTTGGTTATACTTGTGTGTATGATGTGATAAGTGTTGGAGTATTCTTATTTCATAGTGATGCATGAAATCATATCTTGTTTTATGAGTTTGTTGAAATAAAATCTAATCTTGCTTAATTAGTTGGTAAAAACAGTTTTAAAGATTAACAAAGGCCGAAAGGATTTTCTTTATGTTTTTATGCCAAAAAGTTAGTGCACGAATTAGTATGGATTATGGTGTGTGACAAGCATCATATTAACTCATTAAAATGGATTTGGAAACGATTTCATCACGAGAAAAGGCCGAAAGGATTCGTAGGAATTCTTAAAATAAGAAATGCTTTTCAAACAACAAAGAGTCTAATAGAATTATCGCACTAGTTAACAAAGGCCGAAAGGAATTAACTAGCAGATTGAATTCTTAGAGATGATTTCTCATGATAAAAACCATTGATTGTGAATCACTCAATTTTAAGTTGTTCATCATTACAAGTTACACCCAACTTGTTAGATTACTCTATACAATTATCATGGAACCACACACAAGTATATTTGTTTTTGATTGATTGATTTTTGTTTACCTTAGCATTTACAGCAAAAAAGATTGACAATCTTTTTGGAAAAAACTTATTTTGCAAAACCAAACCACAATTCCCTTGGGACGATCTCAACTTACCCACCTTTACTACTACGGACGAGTATACTTGCTCGTATGTGTTGATTAAAGAATCGGATAAATTGATTTTATAAATTTTAAAACTTGCACATACAACGACACATCAGAGGAGAAGAAGTCAAAGAGGACCCGAATGTTGTCACAGGTATGTTCCTCATCAATAATCGTTATGGATCCGTTTTATTTGATTCAGGAGCCGATATAAGTTTTCTTTCCACTATATTTGCACCTTTACTCAACATCAAACCAACCACACTAGACACTCCTTACCACATTGAATTAGCTAACGGTAACTTAGATGGCACCAACACCATTGTCCATGGTTGCACTCTCAATTTCCTAAATCATCCATTCAATATAGACCTTATGCCCGTAGAACTTGGAAGTTTCGATGTCATTATCGGTATGGATTGGTTATCCAGACATCATGCAAGAATCATTTGTGATGAAAAAGTTGTTCATCTTCCTTACAACGGAGAAACCTTGATCATTCGTGGCGAACGAAGCGGAATAAGACTCAGTATCATATCATGCATCAAAACCGAAAAGTATATAAAGAAGGGATGTCATGCTTTTCTGGCACATATAACCGAAAGGAAGTCGGATGAGAAACGATTGGAAGATGTACCGATTGTCCGAGATTTTCCGGAAGTCTTTCCCGAAGACTTGCCTGGATTACCGCCTACCCGTCAAGTAGAGTTCCAAATAGATTTGGTGCCTGGAGCGGCACCAATAGCAAGAGAACCCTATCGAGTAGCACCATCAGAGTTGCAAGAATTGTCTGATCAGTTGCAAGAACTACTAGACAAGGGGTTCATTAGACCAAATTCCTCGCCTTGGGGAGCACCAGTCTTGTTCGTAAAGAAAAAGGATGGATCATTCCGAATGTGCATAGATTATCGCGAGCTGAACAAGTTAACGGTAAAGAACCGTTACCCAATCCCAAGAATCGATGATTTATTCGATCAGTTGCAAGGTTCCAGTTTTTACTCGAAGATTGATTTGAGATTGGGTTATCATCAACTAAGGGTTCGGGAAGAAGATATCCCTAAAACGGCTTTTAGGACTCGTTATGGTCATTACGAGTTTCAAGAGATGCCGTTTGGATTAACTAATACACCGGCAGTATTTATGGATCTCATGAATCGTGTGTGCAAACCGTACCTAGACAAATTTGTAATTGTGTTCATTGATGATATTCTCATTTACTCTAAAAGCAAAGAAGAGCATGAAGAACACCTCAAGACGATCTTGGAGTTACTCAAGAACGAGAAGTTGTACGCTAAATTTTCTAAGTGTGATTTTTGGATCCGAAAGGTACAATTTCTTAGGCACGTAATTGATAGTCGGGGATTGCATGTTGACCCAGCTAAGATCGAGGCTATTAAAGATTGGGAAACCCCTAAGACTCCCACGGATATTCGTCAATTTCTAGGTCTTGCCGGGTATTACAGAAGATTCATTGAGGGTTTCTCTAAGATAGCAAAGCCTTTGACCAAGCTAACGCAGAAGAAATAGAAGTACGAATGGGGAGAGAAACAAGAATCCGCCTTTCAGTTTTTGAAACAAAAACTTTGTAGTGCGCCGATTTTGGCTTTGCCCGAAGGAATGGAAAATTTTGTGGTTTATTGTAATGCTTCGCATAAAGGACTTGGAGCTGTGTTGATGCAGAAGGAAAAGGTCATAGCTTACGCTTCTCGCCAACTCAAAGTTCATGAGAAGAATTACACCACTCATGACTTAGAGTTAGGGGCAGTTGTCTTTGCCCTAAAGATTTGGAGACATTACCTCTACGGTACAAAGTGTACAGTGTACACCAACCACAAAAGTCTTCAGCATATCTTGGACCAGAAAGAACTTAATATAAGACAACGTCGTTGGCTTGAACTACTCAGTGATTAAGATTGCGAGATCCGATATCATCCTGGCAAGGCGAACGTAGTAGTAGATGCCCTTAGCAGGTGACCGGATCTACACACACTCCTTGTGTTAGATGTGATACTAAGAATTATACGTAGTCTAGCACGCGGAATTTACTAGCTAGCACTTAGAAGACTTTATGTGTTTTGTATGATTTGAATGAAACAATGAACACAGAATAATAAACTTCAACGATTCAATATTATTAGAATAATAATACGAGTGATCTCCTATCACTAGGGTTTACAACCTTGAATCTCTATCAATTAATTCGTACTTCTATATCTCTGTATGTTAACCTAGGCAATCCTTTTATAGACCAAGGATTCCTTTACAAGATAACTATCATTCTAATCTTATACGATATACACAATATATTTTCCATAATTATCTATTACATAAATCATAAACATAAACCGTACTAACTTCTTCACTCAACAGTCCTAAATGCTTACGTCTTCAAAACTCTTCAGCAGTCTTAACTTCCATCTTCAACAGTCCTAACTGTTACCTTCAACAGTCTTAACTGCTAAAGCTTAATTTCCTAACAGCAGGAAAGAGCGACTAAAACCTCTACGAGTAAGATCATTGGGTATGACCATTAGTTCACCCCTTCCATCCAAAATTCTAGAGTCTCAGGCCGAAGCACTTAAGACCGAGAACCGACCTAAGGAGAATCTTCATGGCATGCCAGAAAGTAAGAATGGTTTCGTAAAAAGATCCGATGGAATGTTATGCTTCAAAGATAGGAGTTGCATACCACATTTTAGTGGCCTACGAGAGTTGATTATGCACGAATAACACAAGTCCAAATATTCCATACACCTAGGTTCCGATAAAATGTACCAAGATCTCAAAAAGCTGTATTGGTGGCCGAATATGAAGGCCGACATTGCTACTTATGTCAGCAAATGTCTTACTTGCTCCAAAGTAAAAGCCGAATACCATAAGCCATCAGGATTACTTCAGCAACCAGAAATTCCCCAGTGGAAATGGGAACGCATTACAATTGATTTCGTCACTAAACTTCCTAAGACAGCAGGCGGTTACGATGCTATTTGGGTAATCATTGATCGTCTCACCAAATCAGCCCATTTCATACCAATCAGAGAGACTTATTCTATGGATCAACTTACTAGACTTTACGTCAAGGAAATAGTCTCAAAGCACGGTGCACCGATTTCCGTCATTTTTGACAGAGATAGTCGATTTACTTCAAACTTTTAGCAGTCACTACAAGATGCATTTGGAACCAAATTAGACATGAGCACTGCCTATCATCCTCAGACCGATGGTCAGAGTGAGAGAACGATTCAAACACTGGAAGATATGCTCAGGGCATGTGTGATTGACTTTGGAAATGGTTGGGCTAACCATTTGCCATTAATCGAGTTCTCTTACAACAATAGTTATCACACCAGCATAAAAGCAGCACCATTCGAGGCACTCTATGGTCGAAAGTGCCAGTCACCTGTTTGTTGGGCCGAAGTTGGTGAAGCACAACTCACTGGTCCAGACATGGTTCGCGAAACAACAGAAAAGATAATCCAGATCCGAGACAGACTCCAAACTGCCAGAAGCTGACAGAAAAGTTACGCTGACGTACGACGCAAATCATTAGAATTCCAAGTTGGCGACAGAGTCATGTTGAAGGTCTCGCCTTGGAAAGGCGTGATACGATTCAGAAAGCGCGGGAAGTTGAACCCGAGGTACATTGGGCCATTTAAGATTCTGGATAGAGTTGGTCCAGTGGCATACAGACTTGAGCTTCCGTCAAGGCTCAGCAGCGTACATAACACATTTCACGTTTCAAATCTCAAGAAGTGTCTTTCAGATAAATCACTCGTAATTCCATTAGAAGAAATTCAACTCGACGATAAGCTCAATTTCGTGGAAGAACCAGAACCAGCAGAAATCATGGACCGTGAGGTCAAACAGTTGAAGCAGGGTCGAATTCCTATCGTGAAAGTTCGCTGGAATTCTCGAACAGGTCCCGAGTTTACTTGGGAGTGGGAAGACCAGATGTGGCTCAAATATCCACACCTTTTCACCAATACCACTCCAAAGACCAACAGGGACTGAATTCCTTTTAGGGTGAAAGACTGTGACAAATCGTAATTTCAGGTCATTTTCCAAACTTTGAAATTTACTATTTATGGATTACTATTCATCATTTCACTATTCATCATTTTTGAAGTAAGTTTGCAACTTTGAAACGTTATCAAAAAATTTACTATTCATGAAACACTATTCATTCCCGGAGAGAAATCACTATTCATGGTTATCATTCATCATTTCATAAACTAGGTTCACGGGTATCAAATTCGCGTAACCGTAAGGGTAAAGCTGCGTATTCATGGAACATCACTGAGGACACATCATATAGACTAGAGTAGTCTACATATCATCAGTAACATCATTTTCATATTAGGTCATTCACAGGTTGCATAATTTCAATTCACGTATATTTATTTATTAAATAAACGATATCACTCGATCATTTACTACGAACAATATACCCGACACTCCCGACTATGATCCTAATATATTTTCACACTCATTACAGTGATATAAAAATTATATTATGAGTTTACCCGGTGTTTCAAAATTATTTACTATATGTATCGTTAAAAGCTTATAATTACGACGGGTTACGTAATTTCAATACGATAATTATTTAGACGCCCGATACTTGCAAGAAATCTAATCTTATAATTTTTATGACTTCTTTATACTTTATCTTGTTCCGTTAAAATTTATTTCTAGCTAACTCAGTACCGGATAACAAAATATCCTAACTAAATCCTAACCTAATTATGCATAGATTCAAAACTAATTAAAGAAAAGCACCACCTCACCCACCTTTCCCCCTTTTCACGCCCCATACCCCCCCCCCCCCCTCTTAGTCACTTTGACTCTTTTACTTTGACCAAGAAACTACAACTAGACCAATGCTACTAAACATTTTATAAATACTTCAAGTATCTTATAATTATACTCACATATTTCCCTAAACAAGAAAACTAGCAAGCAAACCCTCTCCATGGTCCTTGTGGTTCGGCCATCATAAGAAGAACAAGAAGAAACCATAGAAATTTCAAGATCAAGTATTTTTATAGTTCTATTAGTGATTCTAGTTAAGGTTTTGAAATAAAAACCTTGAAGTAATTAAGTTATTTACCTCAAAAACTCTTCATCATCAAGTAAGTTTTCTAAATAAAATTTTCTACTCTTACATACTTCTATTTGATCTATTTTTATGTTCTAGTAACAAAACATGCAAGTATACTTATGTTACATACCACTTATTACTTATTTTTATCATTAAAATGAACCTAAAGTATCCTATTAGTGTTCTTATGAACTCTATCATTTTTGGTGAGGTATAGGAACCCATGACACCCTAGGAAGGTGTATGGTAGGTTTAGAATAGCTTTGGTGTTGATTGGAAGGGATTTGTACAAGCCTTGAACTAGTAAAAATGGTTTTTGACAAAATATAATTAAGAGCTGTCCATTTTTGCAAAAATCTGGAAATTTCAGTGGTTCATGGGTCATTTTGGCTTACACATTTAGAAAATACACTCAAAAACGAAGCCATGGCCGCTGGAATGAGTAAAAACGAGCTTACGACGAGAAAGATACGTTAATTGCAAGTTTAACGACGAAAACTATATTTTCTGAAAATAGTAAGCTGTCACACGATTTTCAATGGTTAAAACGAGGTGTTAAACGCGAACTAGACGAGCCGACATATCAAAAATCTATTAGTTCGCTGTAACATGAAGCCAAGGACATAAAGAACGTAGAAAACGAGCTTATAACGACCGAGATACAAGCGATAGAAAACCGACGTTCACAACGCATTTTCCAAATTGACCAGCCGTTCGTCAATCGGACTTGTAACGAGTAAAATACGACCTTTCCAATATACCCGAAAACTGCACAAAAACAGCAAATTTAGCCCGACTATCTAACTTGACTATTATTTTTCTTTATGATCGGGACTCGTATGGACGAAATTTCAGTGTTACGAATTTAAGATATTGTTACAAGCTTTCTAAAACCGCTGAGCTTATTTCCTAACGCTCAATGTTCGCCGTTTTGCGACTAGCTTTGCGAGGCTATTTAATCATTTTTATAAGTTGTTGAAGAATATTACTTTACGACGGAAAACTCTATTTTATCAATAAATCACCAAACGACGATCGTGGGATGTCGTTACAACATATATACGCGTAAAGTGTTTTATAACTTAACAAGACGTCAAAAATATATTTTTCAACGATAAACGTTATTTCCAAAATTTCACGAGTGGTATCGATAATATATGTATTTGCATGTGTAACATCATTTCATGACTTACATTAGATTGCATCATTCATATTAGGTTGCGGTTAGAGACCGAGCCTCATTCCAGTACTGTCACTATTTCATCATAATCATTGTATCAGGTGAGTTTTCATAGCCCCGTTTTCAATTTATAATTTCATTTCTAAACTTGCGGGGGAGAATACATTGCATCATTTTCATACGGGCCAAAGTATCAAATTCATATACATTGCTTAAGTTACCACATTGCCATGCTAAAGTCCCCAGTTTATCATGAACCGTTAATTACGAGTAAGCGAGGGTGAGTGAATAGATCTATTGAGGGTGACTCCTCCGTTCGTGTTGGTAGCACCAACTGGTTTACGAACGCATTTCATTTGAATCATATTAGAGTGTCTGGCAAAACACTCAGTTGGGGCGTTCATTTTCAGTCTAGCTTCGGGGTCATGAGCTTAAGAGTCAATGTATGATTTTTATGTGACATTCTTGTCATTTCACTTTATACTTGTGGTTACCGAACAAATTTATCATTTATATAAACCTATGATTCTCACCAATATTATTGTTGACCGTTTTAGCAATGTATTTTCAGGTAATTAAGGCATTCACATTATGGCCTGCATGAGGACTTATCATAGAGTCGCAATGACGACGCGTCTCACTTGTATTTTTATGCGCTTAAAACATCGTTTGGGTTGTAACAAACTTATTTCCGCAACTTTGACAAATCTTTTGGGACCTATCTTTTGTAAACTCTGAATGTCTTATGTAATCAAACGATGTACTTTTAAAACGACATTTTAGGTCGTTCAATATAACTGTAACTGTGATGCTATGGCGGTCGTGCCCGAGGTATTCCATTCCGCTGCAAATCATGTATTTGGGGGTGTGACACTCCGTCCCAAAAAGAGTGTCCACAAACAAACAAAAATTGACAAGTTTTGGTATGTGTAATTAATGATAGTTTTGATTCATAAAAAGTCATTTTAAGCCTCATAGTTAATATAGAAATTTGAAATGAGTAATTAATGCAAGTTTTAATTATAAGGGTAAAGCAGGGAAATCAGTAATTACAAGTCATAATTACTATTAATATATAAAAACTTAACATTTATTTTGGGACAAACATAAATAGTAAGGTGGACACCTTTTATAGGACGGATGGAGTAAAAAATTAAGATTAGATATTTTATAAAGTTTTGGGCCTAAATTTAAATTTTATTAAACAATCATAATATAAAGTTTTTTTCTTCTTTTATATTTTGTTTTTAATTTAACCTTTTAAGTTTAATTAATTTTCTCATCTTTTTTAAAGTTTTTTTATTGTCAATTTATTCCTAATTTTTATAGTTTTCTTTCTCCGTCAAATTAAAAAATCAAACTTAATAATAGTTTAAACTTAATCACCAAATTTTCAAAGATAAACCAACCCCTGCCCTATTAATTCAATTTTGACTCTCTTTTGACTCATAAGAAGACTCAGTTTTAAATGAACCTCTTATATTGGTCCTATTTGGTTGGTGCAAATGACCTATTTTAATTTTTTTTCCTTTTTCTTTTTATTATATAAGAGATTAATTGTACTAAATATTTTTGAAAGATTAATCCTCATATAGAGGATATGGCTGATTACGGTTTGAAAAACGAAGAGAGGACATTGTTTAAATACCTTCCAAACTTTCAAGGGTAGTTTCTGTCATAACAGAAACTATCCTTCTCTAACTCTAACTTTTGTTCTTCTTTTGTTTCTTTTGTGTTGTGCAGGGACCAATGATGGCTTATCTCTTTCTTGGAATATACAAAGTCCCGGTTGCTTGCTTATCTTTATCTAATCACCCACCCCATGTGGGTTTGCAGAGGTTGAGTGTTCCCCTTATCAAAGATGTTGAGTGTTCCCCTTTCCATGGTGGCTGTCTCTTCATCTCTGCCTATATAAACCCTCACTTGGGTTTGTGTTATGCAACCTTTCAAGTTAATCGATGTCTACTCTTTACAAAGTGTAGTCTAGTGTTCTTGTTTGGTTCTTGCAAGACTGATCTCATAGATCAGCTTGGTGTTTAGTTGTTATCATTCTGCTGTTTCAAGCATTGTTGTTGTTTAATCTGATTGACTCATTTCAGAGTTCAATCTTTGTTGTGTAACTTGTATTACTGCTGGTTTAATAAATTGAATCAAGGGGAGGTTGGTTGGATTCATATCCGTGTGTTCTTTACCATTTTCACATGGTATCAGAGCTACAGCTCTATCGATTCAGTAATCTCAAGATCTAGGGTTTCTATCAATTTGGGGGTTTCCGAAATTGGTGACTTCTCTGGGCTTATCTTTGATTTCTCTTCGTTAATCGCTGGGATAATTGCTGGTTGGAGTAAAATTGGAAGAATTAGGGTTTGATCCTTGAAACCCTAATTTTTCCTAATTTGGGCGTTTGTGACTCCTGAGGTCTCTGACGCTTATTGGGACCTATTTGCCTTATAATATCTCTTTTTAGAGTATTGTGAGGCTTTTTTCCGCTATCTGCTTCTCAAAGCACTGTAAGTCTCTCTTTCTTCCTTTAAGATTAACAAGGTTTTAGTTATTTGGGTGCAAACGGGTTCGGTTAACACCTTGACCCTCCATCTTGAATGGAGTGGAAACCTGCTCTGGCCAACCCCAGTCCAAAGAATTAGCCTTTGTTATATCTTGGGTGTGAGTTTCTTTGTTTCTTTGCTTGTTTTGAAGTTGTTTGTTAGTTGTTTTTCCTGCTTTTCTGCTTGCTATTTGTTTATGTGCTTGCTTTTCTGCTTGCTCCTTGCTTTTCTGCTTGCCTGTATTGATCTCTGTGTGTTATTATGGCTGGTGATGACCTTATTAGCAGTCTTGACTTGGGTAATCCTCTGCACCTTCATTCTAATGACATTAGTTCTAGCTCTATTGTGTCTGTCAAACTCACTGGAACTGAGAACTATAGGGTTTGGGCTACTGCTATGACTCTTGCTATTAATACTAGAAATAAAATTGGCTTTATAAATGGAACATGCCTTAAGGCCACTTATGCCAGTAGTAATAGCCTGTCTAATCAATGGGATAGATGCAACTCTATTGTTCTGTCATGGATTTTAAACTCTGTGTCTGAGGATTTATATCTGGGTCAAATTTTTTCTGATAATGCTGCTGAAGTATGGGCTGAACTTAAAGAAACATATGATAAACTTGATGGCTCCATCATTTTAAGTCTTATGCAAAAGATCAATAACTTTAAACAAGGAGACCTTACTGTCTCTGAGTATTATCATAAACTGAACTCTCTTTGGAGAGAATTTGACATTATGACCAAATTGCCTAAATGTACTTGCTCTGCTAGGGAAGATGTGTCAAAACATAATCAACTCATGAAACTTATGCAATTTCTTACTGGTCTTAATGAAATGTATCAACCAATCAGGAGTAGCATTCTCTCCAGAGAATCTCTCCCTGATGTGAAAGAAGCTTTTGTTGTTGTATCCAGAGAAGAATCTCACAGAGGCATTGCCTCTTCTTCTTCTGGTTCTGAATCGAAAAATCAAGTTGCTAGTTTTGTTGCTAAAACTAATTGGTCTAATAATGGAAATAAAAACAAAAAGGGCTATGTTGCTGACAATAAGAAGTATGTGACCAATAGCAATAACAAAAATCCCAACTGGACTTGTACTCACTGTGGCAAAACTGGTCACACCAGTGATAGATGTTATGAAGTTGTTGGGTATCCCATTTGGCATCCTGGTCATAAGAAAACCTCTTATAGTGCTAATTCTAGTTCTATGTCTTCTTCTGTGGAAAATGGACCTAGTTATATGACTTTTACCAATGACCAGATGATAAAACTGATGAGTCTTATCAAAGACATGCCTTCTAGCAATGTGCAGGCCAACTTACTAGGTATGGCTAGTTTTTTAAACAACAACATTTTTTTCAATGTTAACTTTCACAAGTTTTATAATAACAACACCTCTGTTCTTCATGTTAGTTTTGGGTGGATCATTGATTCAGGGGCAAACCAACACATGACTGTTAATACTTTAAACATGTTTAACATTACTGATATTTCTGATCTAAATCTCACTGTGGGACATCCCAATGGTACTCTGGCTAAAATCATGTATATTGGAAATCTTAAACTTTCTGCCAAAGTTACCTTATATGATGTGTTGGTTGTCCCTGAGTATCATGTCAGTCTTTTGTCTGTTCATAAACTTATCAGAGATAGTAGGATGTTTGTTGGTTTTGATGAATCTAAATGTTACATTCAGGACATGACCCAAAACAAACTCATGGGGACTGGGAGTGAAAGTGGTGGTCTGTATTTGTTTGATTCTCCCTCTTGTGTTACTATGGTAGGTAATCTTTCTGTTACTTGTCATGTTTCCAAGTCTTTATGGCATAGCAGACTTGGTCATCCTTCTGACCAAGCTGTCAGTCATCTTCAACCTGACCTTAAGTTCACTAAAGGGTCTCATGTGTCTCCTTGTGACATCTGTCACAAGGCCAAACAGACAAGAGAACCCTTTCCCTTAAGTGATCATAAGAGTTCTGCTATTGGTGACCTTGTGCACTTAGACCTTTGGGGGCCTTACAAGGTCACTAGCAGAGAGGGTTTTAGATATTTTTTGACCATTGTTGATGATTATACCAGGGCTGTGTGGATTTATATGGTTAAAACTAAAGATGAAGTGTATAATCTGTTTGTTAGTTATCTCAATCTGATTCACAATCAATTTAAATGCAGTATTAAAACTGTGAGATCTGACAATGGCACTGAGTTTATAAATAACAAAATGAGTAACTTGTTTGACACCCTTGGTATTATTCATCAAACTTCCTGTGCTTACACCCCTCAGCAAAATGGGATTGCTGAGAGAAAGCACAGGCATCTGCTCAATGTTGCTAGGAGTCTGTTGTTTCAAAGTGGTCTTCCTTTAAGTATGTGGCCTGAATGCATCATAACTGCTCTTAGGAGATCCACTAGAAACATTAAGGCTCCTGCTAGACTTAATGACTACGTTGTTAATAGTAGTGTCAGATATGGTCTTGAGAAATATGTGAGTTACTCTAATCTGAGTCCTGTTAATTATTGTTTCTCCACTACCTTAAATAAGTCTGTTGAACCCTCTTCTTATGATGAGGCTGCTAAAAACATTAACTGGGTTCAAGCCATGAATAATGAAATCACTGCCTTAAAGGAAAACAATACCTGGACTGAATGTGAGCTTCCCAAAGGAAGAAAACCTGTTGGTAGCAAATGGTTATGGAAAATAAAATACAAATCCACAGGTGAAATTGATAAATACAAAGCCAGGCTTGTAGCCAAGGGCTTCAGCCAGAGGGAGGGATTTGATTATAATGAAATTTTTAGTCCTGTTGTTAAAATGTCCACTGTTAGATGTTTAATCACTGTTGCTATGTGTAATAATTGGAGTCTCTTCCAATTAGATGTCAATAATGCTTTTCTTTATGGTGACTTAACTGAGGATGTTTACATGACTCTGCCCCCTGGTTTTGATAATCACAAGTCTAAAGTTGTGAAACTGAATAAGTCTCTTTATGGCCTTAAACAAGCCCTCAGGCAATGGAATGCTAAATTAACTCTTATTCTTAATGAACATGGCTTTGTGCAATCCAAGTATGACTATTCTTTGTTCACTAAGAAATCTGGGCATTTGTTTTTGGTTCTTCTTGTTTATGTTGATGATATTGTCATTACAGGCAATGATGTTGATGAAATTGAGAAATTCAAAGTGTTTTTGAAATCTAAATTCCAAATCAAAGACTTAGGAAAGTTAAAATACTTCCTAGGTATTGAAATTTTGGAAAATAGTAATGGTGTCTGCCTTAGTCAAAGAAAGTATTGCTTAGATCTATTACATGAATATGGTCTGCTTGCTGCTAAACCTGTTGACACACCTTTACCTGAAAATACCACCCTTAATCACATTGAATCTGCTGATGATAAAGCTTTGAAAAACATTGGGAACTATCAAAAACTGGTAGGCAAGTTAATTTACTTAACTCATACCAGACCAGATATTTCCTATGATGTTCATTGCTTGAGTCAGTACATGCATGCCCCTCTTGAGTCTCACTTGGATGCTGCATTAAGGGTTTTGAGGTTCTTGAAAGGCTCACCTGGTAATGGTGTGCAAATCAACAAAAATGGGAATCTTAAGCTTAAAGCTTATGCTGATTCTGACTGGGCAAGATGTCCTGTTACAAGGAAATCTGTATCTGGGTACTGTGTCTTTTTGGGTGACTCCTTGGTCACTTGGAAAAGCAAGAAACAATCTACTTTGTCTAAATCATCTGCTGAGGCAGAATACAGAAGCATGGCTTCTTGTACTTGTGAAGTCATTTGGTTAAATAATCTGCTTGGTGACATGGGTGTGAAAATTTCTTTACCTGTGGTGTTGTACTGTGACAACAGTTCAGCTCTTCAAATTGCTGGAAACCCTGTCTTTCATGAAAAAACCATGCACTTTGAGATTGATGTTCACCTTGTGAGAGAGAAAGTTTCTGCTGGTGTTATTAAGACTGAGAAGATTCATACTTCTCAGCAAACTGCTGACATTTTGACAAAAGCTCTTGGCTGTAAAAGCCATAAGTTTTTGTGTGATAAACTGGGAATGATGGACATGTTTGGAGTGCAAGTTTGAGGGAGGGTGTTAAAATACCTTCCAAACTTTCAAGGGTAGTTTCTGTCATAACAGAAACTATCCTTCTCTAACTCTAACTTTTGTTCTTCTTTTGTTTCTTTTGTGTTGTGCAGGGACCAATGATGGCTTATCTCTTTCTTGGAATATACAAAGTCCCGGTTGCTTGCTTATCTTTATCTAATCACCCACCCCATGTGGGTTTGCAGAGGTTGAGTGTTCCCCTTATCAAAGATGTTGAGTGTTCCCCTTTCCATGGTGGCTGTCTCTTCATCTCTGCCTATATAAACCCTCACTTGGGTTTGTGTTATGCAACCTTTCAAGTTAATCGATGTCTACTCTTTACAAAGTGTAGTCTAGTGTTCTTGTTTGGTTCTTGCAAGACTGATCTCATAGATCAGCTTGGTGTTTAGTTGTTATCATTCTGCTGTTTCAAGCATTGTTGTTGTTTAATCTGATTGACTCATTTCAGAGTTCAATCTTTGTTGTGTAACTTGTATTACTGCTGATTTAATAAATTGAATCAAGTGGAGGTTGGTTGGATTCATATCCGTGTGTTCTTTACCATTTTCACAGACATATTCAAAAATTTTGATCCGGGTCCAGGTTGGTCCGGTCTAGTCCAAAAAGCATAATAATAGATCAAACTAGACCGGACTGAGGACATAATGTGAGGAAGATGGTGGACCTAGGACATGACCAAAATATGTTCTATCCAGTCCGCTTGATTCTATTCGGTCCGGTTTTTCATTTCGTTTCGGTACCCGTGCTTAGCCCTATCCCAAATGGTGAAAATTGTGATAGATCGATTTACCAATCTCTATAAATTTATGTTTTGAATGTTTTTTATTATTATTTTATTATTTTATTATTTTAACATATTAACACGCGTAGAAGACTCTTTTTGTTCACATGCGCAGAGAAAACTAAAGTAAAAAGTTTAGATAATCAAGTAATTAATTGGAAATCGCTGTTTTTACTTTTTAGATAAAATATGAAACTAACCTTTGATTGCGGCCCAATTTAGATATTCACATAATAAACCAAAGACCGCGTCCTATTAGGTTTCCTCGCACATTATATATCTTTAACAGAAACAAAAAAAACCTAAAAATTTAGTTTATCGCACTTTTGCTCATCATAGTTCCATATGTCGAAAACAGTTAGAGAAACTGCAGTCGGCATTGATCTTGGAACAACATACTCATGTGTTGCTGCATGGTTTGATAAGCACAACCGTGTTGAGATCATTCCTAATGAACAAGGTAACAAGGTTACACCATCCTGCGTTGCTTGGAATGGCACGCAACTCATGGTTGGCGAGGCTGCCAAAAATCAAATCCGCAGGAACCCTAATAATACTGTTTTCGGTAAGTCTGTAGATTATGCTACATTTATCGTCTTTTGATATCCATTTTTTTAAATCCTTTAACTTCAGTTTTGTTTAATAATTTTTAGATGTTAAACGTTTAATGGGAACCAGATTCAGTGATGATAGAGTGAGGAAGGATATTGAGTCATGGCCTTTCAAGGTAACTAAAGGATCTGGAGATAAGCCAATGATTGTATTTGAACATGAGTCTGAAGAAGAAAAGAGATTCTCACCTGAAGATATATCTGCTATGATTCTAAAGAAATTGAAAGAAGCGGCTGAAGCTTACCTTGGAACGACGGTTACGAATGCTGTGATTACAGTCCCTGCATATTTCAGTGACCAACAACGACAAGCAACCAAGGATGCGGGTGCATTGGCTGGCCTTAATGTGATGCGTTTGATTAATGAACCAACATCGGCAGCAATTGTCTATGGTCTAGATAAGAGCGCTGATATAAACTGTCCTAAAGAGAAAACTATCTTGATATTTGATATGGGTGGAGGAACGTTTGATGTGTCTCTTCTCAATATCAACAAGGGTGGCACCATTACTGTTAAAGCTGTCGGCGGTGACACACATTTGGGTGGTGAGGATTTTGACAAGGCTATGGTAAGTTATTGTGTCGAAATGTTCAAAAAGAAAGAAAAGAAGGATGTGAGTAAGAATGCAAAAGCAATGATGAAGTTGAAAGCGGCATGTGAGAATGCAAAGAGGGATTTGTCGTCAACAACTATAACAGCAATTGAAGTTGATTCCTTGTTTGAAGGAATTGATTTTTCGATTAAATTCTCTAGGGCAAAGTTTGAGGAATTAAATAGTTGTTTTTTTGAAAAGTGCATTGACCATGTGAAGAGTTGTTTGAGAGATGGGAATATGCATAAGAATGACGTTAATGATGTTGTTATTGTTGGTGGGTCAGCACGGATTCCCAAGGTTCAACAAATGCTGATGGAATTCTTCGATGGGAAACCACTTTCGAAGAGCATTAACGCGGATGAAGCTGTTGCTTATGGTGCAGCAGTGTTGGCAGCAAATTTGGGTGGTAAAGGGAATGAAGTTGTGCGGGATTTGGTACTCTTAGATCTAACCCCTCTTTCACTTGGCATTTGGGTTCAAGTAGATGATTTGAGTGAAGATGATATGAGTGTCCTCATTCCCAAGCACACACCCATACCCACTGTTAAGGAGGATATTTTTATAACTCGTTATGACAACCAAGCAACTATGATAATCAAAGTATATCAGGGCGAGAGTGGCAAAACGAAAGAAAACATCTTGCTTGACTCCTTCAGGCTTCATGATATTCCTGCAGCTCCTAAATTTGAACAGAAGGTAAAGGTGCGTTTTAACATAGATGCCAATGGAATCCTCGATGTTTCAGCTGAGGTGATATCAACAGGTAAGAAGAGCACTATAAGGCAAGGTTGTCAGGATCGCGATCCTGCTCGTAGGATCGTACGATCCTACGATCCTACACACACAAAACGAGCAGGATCGTTACGGGATCGTAATTCAGGTAGGATCGTTACAGGATCGTGGGATCGCTCGTAGGATCGTAGGATCGTGAACGATCCGATCCTGTTGGTAACCCTTTTTTCAGGTAGGATCGTTACAGGATCGTGGGATCGCTCGTAGGATCGTAGGATCGTGAACGATCCGATCTTGTTTTTTTTTGACTTTTTTTGACTTTTTTTTAGAGGAAGGTTTTTAAAAATGGTTTGTATACATATGTAAAGGAAAAGCCGAAAACGATCCTAGGTAGGATCCGATCCTACGATCCTACGATCCCGATCTTGCAAAGCCGAAAACGATCCTAGGTAGGATCCCGATCCTGACAACCTTGCTATAAGGATTGCAAAGTGTATGTGAAAAGTTGGATGGCTTTAAGAACATACGGAGTAATACACAAGATTTAGCTATAAAGTCCAATATCAGGCCATCCATAATATCTTTATTTTCATAATATGTTTTAAATTTTCTTATGAACCTATGCTCTAATGTTTGTTGCCTAAATGGATAACTATGTAGTTCACGCTTTCTATTTGGGTTTTCTGCATTCAACATTTCAGTTTGTTTCTCCGACTTTTGTCACGTTGGCTATTAACAAGGGTAATATTGTTATGGATGCCATTGATCGTTAACTTACCTATGCTTTATTATATTGCTTATCGCACTTTTTATGGAGAAATATGTCATTTATATCATAAAACTAAGATAACATATGGAATTTTTAGAATGCATGGTTAATGTTTTAATTGAGAGTTATAATTACGCAGGGGTGGAGCTAGTAGGGTGACTAGTGGGTGTTGGGTCACCCCTATTAGCCCACTTTATTCATTAGTTTTATAGTGTATAAGCTAACGTTTTAATAATTTTTGCAATTAGCCCCCTTTATTCTATACTGAAATTTCAAATAATTTAACCAATCAGATACAACATGAAGTTAAATTTACTTGTCAAATTATTACTATTTTCTAATTTAGCTTAGTTAGTGTTACACCCCATGCCCGCTTAGACAAAAAATTAAAACTTTTTGAGCGGAAACGCTTGACTTTTACGGACATCCTGTTACTCTTTTGACCATTCATAAAAATCCATGAACATTTAGACCTTGAGACTATTTTTAAATGAAACTAGACTCAATTACCTTCAAAACGACAGGTGACGCAACCCGTGATGACTTACGGATTAAAAGATATGATTTTTCGAACATTGACAAAAATCTACCAAAACAACATGTGTACCATATGCCCTTATGCCCAAGGTCCGGAAGGGC
This sequence comes from Artemisia tridentata subsp. tridentata, assembly GCA_021014915.2. Classification (NCBI taxonomy): domain Eukaryota; kingdom Viridiplantae; phylum Streptophyta; class Magnoliopsida; order Asterales; family Asteraceae; genus Artemisia; species Artemisia tridentata. The sequence goes on along the minus strand of CP139503.1, from coordinate 43,726,912 downwards.
GTATGATCTGGTACTCAGAATGGGTGAAAAATGCATTTTAGGCAGAGGGCCTTATGCTCAGCCCATGAGGGCGTATGACCTGAACTCAAAAACACATAAAGCCACTTTTAATTGAAAACGGCCTTATGCCCAGGAAGTGGAAGGCCTTATGCTCTCATTTCCAGATTCTACCAAAAACACAACTCTTAGCAACTTACTCTAATTTTCGGAAAGACGACTTTCAAGACTTGAAACTTAATGAAACTTTCCAGAATTCATTAACACATCATAAACATCATTTTCATTCAATAACATCACCCAATTGACACTTCCGAATGCTACTTTACAAATAGACGTATAATATACCAGTTTTGACCCATTCCACCACAAACGACCTTTAATACTTCCATATTACACTAAACTTTCAAAAAACCTTTGACATAACATAAATAACCGTTTCCATAACCATTCAACCCATTTACAACCCAAAATGGGTATTTTCACGCTTATACCAAACACCCCTTTAGCTTTGACTATAACACACTAAACACACTTTGACACACCGTTTGACCACCAAAGCATTACCACGACCTTGACACACACTATACAACTCATAAAATTACTACCTTCCAAACCGTTCTCGGGGGGTACAACCTTGACTCGAGCTCGGTATTCTACCTAGCTCCTAACGCATAAAATTACTACCTTCCAAACCGTTTTCCAATCCGTAAGCTATAATCCAAGCCAAGTTATCTTCATCGCAATTATCCTACAAAACGTTAACAACTAAAAAGGTAAGCTTACGCTTAGTAAGTAAAACGGGTATAACATAATATCATAAATCAATCACACATTATGCATCTTAACCATTAAACCATCATAATCATTCGCCATTAACACGTACCTTGGCATCTCAAAGCCTCAACTCTCTTTATCCTAATCCCTCTAAATTAACACATCAAACTAGCCATATACTCACTTCACTATAACACATATATCCAAACCATTCATTAACCATAATATTACAAATATGAAACACATAATATAGAGAAATCATTATAACATTGCATTACAACCGGTTTACTTACCTTGAATCCAAGCTAAACTAACAATCATTATTTCACCACCATCATCATCATCCTCGCTAGTCATCATCATCATCATCATCTTTCACCATCATCAACAAACCTAATAATACATATAACTCAATATTATCAACAAGGGTTTATATAACCCACCATAACTTACTCATCATCCTCTCTACATCATCATATTATCATACTTTGATCATATGATGAATATCCACTTCAATCATAAACCTTAACCTCATTAACATCAAGATAGAGAGATTACTTACTTGGGAAAGATCATTGGAAGGGCTTATCTCTTGATATGGAATCATTCACTAAACACACCCTTCATCATCAAGCTATTTTTCCCTCTCTTTTCTCCCCTCTAAAACCGGACCACATCAACCTTATCTAAATAATATGGAAATCTCTAGAATTTCCTGGATAATACTAGTTAGGTAGCAAATTTGGCCCTTTGGCACATTAAGCCCCTCAAGTCTCATTCATTCTATTTTGGCCACATCACATTTTATAACATGTTTACAACTTAACAACTTTAGTCCTTAAAGGTTATATCCTTTCTAGTTGTGCCACATAATACTTTCTATTACCACATTACACATTGTTTGACTATCGGGTTTGACCACTACGCAACATTCGTTGACTGGCCAATCACGTAAGGCCTTTGGTCCCTTTTCATCTAGGGTGGGGCCTAGTTGTATCTAGGAAACGGGTCTAACAGTTAGTATTGTGGTTTTAAGTTGAATAATCGGTTAAAAAAACTATATTATCATTTCTAGAGCGATATTTATTGCCATAGCTTTTTACGTTTAAGTCGGCCTCCTCTAACTTCAAATCCTGGCTCCGCCCCTGTAATTACGGATTCGTTTTTATCCATTTAGTGTCGTCTCTCATATTCAGAAACATGAAATTTTGGTTCAAAATAATCTTGTCTGTTTAGCAGTGAAGCAACTATATGAATCAAAGATACACACATTAGATACACAAAGTTAAAATTCTCATACAGAACTAAAAACACAGTTTTTTGTGGTGTTATTTAGAATTAAGAATGTTAACCACAAAAGCAACACGTCTTCCTTAGCCATCCGGTGAAACCTTATTTGAAAGAAGTGTTGATTGCTTGATGATAAAAGATGGTGACGATTTCACTGTATATATATGAAGCTTGCTTTAGTAAAGTAATGACCATATATGCTGGCATAAATTTGCAGCCGTCAGAAACTAAGGATGGTTTTGACAAACTTTTCATTTGTGGTGGTAGCTTCGTTTATGGTAATAACCAATGTTTTAACCAAACATTTCTTCTTTTCTCCGATCCCATCCCTCCTTTTATTTTAACAAAACAAAAGCTTCCTGAACATGAACACCGCTTTCAATCGCCTCACTCATAAACCCCATTTTCAATGGCCTCACTGCATCATATCACTAGACACCGACGTACAAGAAACCGAAACCGCAATCGATTGATATCTAACACGATTATAAAGCATAAGGCTAATTTACACAACTAACATACCTGATTAAATCATCTATTGTTACATCATTCTCGTTCTTTTCCTTTAATACATGCTTAACCGGACGGTTTCCGGTCCGGCGGTTCGACTTGGGTCGACCAAAACCCGGCGGTTCAACCTGGTTTAGCTTTCAGTGAAAACCCGGCTTACAACGGACCGGTCATCACTCTGGTTCCCTGTTCAACCGGTTGAACTCGCCGGATCGAACCGGGTTTTAAAACATTGGTAATAACAGGTTTGAAAAAGAAAATGTTGATGGTTTGTTTGCCGGAGGTGGCATGATTGAAGTGGACCCATTAGATCTACGTAACATTAGCCAGAATGGATGAGAACACTGAATAAAATGAACATGACTCGTATGAAATCCCGAATAGATTAATGATATGCATTCCTAGAACATACAATTATAATTTTAATCCATTCAATAATGTACATATTGTTGAGCCACGACCATTTAATAGGACAAAGAGGAGCTGCTGATAAATCTGCATAACTAGTTTATGTCTTCCAACACTTAACGTGACTTTTTGAGAAGTCTTAATGTGTAATGCATCAACTTATATACATGAATAAAAATAACTTTATGCAGTTTGATATAACATGTTTTTCTATTGCGAACAGTTTTTTATCTGATTTTGGCATTCAAATTTAAGGATCTTTTTGCTTGGATATTTCAAATATGTAGGGCGACATCGTACTCTTGTTCTAACCCAGGTTTATATTAGCACCTTCTGAAATGTTAAGGCCAAACCAAAAGGCGAAGAAATAGATTTTAGAAAGTTAATTTGAAATCTAACAAAATAGTACCGCATCAATCTAATTAATCTAACATACATTAACTAATTTCATCACTTCCACTGAAATTTATAGGTAGCGTTTAGTTAGAAAACATTTTCTTTCATTTCCTATTTGTTGTTTTGTAGGAAAAGGCACGGGAGTTTTATTTCGACAAAACAACGAAAAAATTAGAAAACGTGCTTAGTTTAAGAAACATGTGTTTGTGTTTTCCATTTTGCAAAACTAGAAAACATGTTTAAGTATTGTTGTTTTCTATCTCAATTCTCTATTCGCCTTTGTAATATTATAAAAACATCTTCAAAACACAAAAACAAATATTATAAACTAACCAACTAAATTATAAAAGGGATAATTACTAAAATAGCCCGCTCACAGAAAATTCCCCCCTTAGCCCAGGGCAACTGATTCGACGGACCACAGGACGCCACGTCACCGACCAAAGTATATATACAACTGTTGATACGATGTATAAGGGATGTATTGTATTTTGGGCAACTTTTGAATTTTGGGCAACAAATACATGAACAAAAGGATATTTTGGTCATTTTACGTGCATTAAAATTAGAAACTTGTTATAAGGATATTTTTAGTCATTTTATACCTTGTCTACTCTTACTGCATTCCATATGAATCTCACATCCCTCTCCTCTCACAACTCACACCACCACAACTACCCAAAAACACGTCGCCACCACCATCCGACGCCACCACCACCTGACACCACCTCCACCGGACTCCACCAAAACATAACACCGATACTTTTATTTCGAGTCGTATTTGAAGAACGCGTGTAAGCGATTTGTGATGGGCCAGAAACATACTTTTATTACTGATGATAATCCTAATAAGGATATCAATATTGCTTTTTTTAATCTCCCTATTATCAAAAGGTATATATAAATACTTATTGTTTTTATAATTTTGCTTTAGTTGTTGCTATGTTTGTAAAAGTTTAAAACTTTATATGTGTTGGTGTTATAGATCGAGGGAACTGAGTACTTTTGAGATAGGTAGACTAGTATCAGTAACGGGTGTGGTGACTCGTACAAGTGAGGTTAGGCCGGAGTTGCTTCAGGGTACTTTTAGGTGTTTTCGTGGATTAGCCTATGATATGTATGAAAATTGCAATATTGTTGTGATGTTGTTTAGTGATGTTTAATGGGATTTTTAACGAATCTCTAATTATCTGGTATCGCAGACAAATCCAGAGATTGTGAAAAGATGGAGCAATGAAGTGCAAGAAGCAGTTCAGTTAAGGTCTGCACTTGTACAGTTTCATGCACTTGCTCTGCTTCACCAGGTATCATTTTGATGCTCATACTCTTATCATTTTTATATATACTTTCACGAGCTGCAGGCATGGCCATACTGCACTTTCGGTGTACAGAACCACTGTGTTTAGCCACTCGGTCTTTCCTAACAAGTACTTTCAGCAACATGAAGGTATATATCGCGCACTCTATCCATTTAGTATGGAAGTTTCATTTGCAACTTTTTAAAGTAAACAAGTTACAAGTTACATGATTATTGTTATGTTGCAGGTAGTAAGTATCATCCCGCTGAAAGATGGGGTTATTAGACAGTTGGATACAAATTGGGTTGACCTGATTCGTGCAATCTGGGAGAATTAAAGGATGGTCTGAAACCGAGGCAACACACAATCATGGCCCATTTCTTTGTCCTGCTATTAGCAATCCGGGACCAGCTGATTCAAATGCTACAATGACACTACAAAAGGCCAGTCGCCTGTCTGCAATTTCAACGTGAGGGTATCGTTGGTTGTTATAGGATGGACTGTTTGCAATTTGTTAACGCATGTGTTTGATAGCCATGACTGATGTTCTTCGTAAGGTAACATATGTAACTATTCAATCATAAAACCATCATGAGAACAATTATATGTGCATCTTATTCAGTCAAAGTTAGAATATATGGTACTTTATTTATAATAAAAATCTTTATATTGGGTGGTGAGATTTTTTTCTGTGATATATAGCAAGAAGAGGTTATATGTGTCTTATAGTGTAGTTAAATGCTACTTATTAGTTGTCATTCAAAATCAAAATAAGCCCTATGCAATGAGTTAATTTATATTAGCTCTGTTACACATTTTCACCATCCAGCTTCTCACTTCTGTTAGACATTTTCACACTTTCACCATTCACCTTCTCACTTTTCTTTCTCATTTTCTTTGATGTCGCAGGTTACTTGCAGAGGTATCCGACCCAAATGTGTGTGACAACATAGATAGGAGAGCAGGTGTGTGTGCTGGTCGCAAAAGGAGTTTGACTGAAATGCGCGCAGGTATTCTATAACATCATGTACACCAATTGTCAAATTTTAACTCACTCTCAGCAGATGAATTAGTGATCATTTTATGTTACGGTCATTGTAGGCAATTGTCAATCGAGAGGAGCCCTTCAATCACTGGCAATGGAACGGCAAGCACGTCAGCAACGGTGCGTAGACGTGAGTCGTCCAGTTTTATTTTATTCTAACATTCTTTTACGGACTTTGTGCTTTTTAAATGTTGTTGTCGACTTTAGTCATTCGATTCAGATAGCCATGCCATTTGTTAGCAGCCATATATTTATGTGTCATTTACATGCGTTAAAAAGCTACCTTAACTCATAACGTTCTAACGTCACCCTTCTCCAAAGTTTGTCACTGCTATTTGTTAGTAGCCTGTTTTGCACATTTTTACTACACTATTTAAAAAAATTGTTTTCATTTAATGTAACCTGCAAGTACAGCGTGCGTTGCTGGTACGCTTAACACTTTTTGACTGATCCTTCTATGTCACTATGATTGTAGGCGACTCAGAGACGCAGAATACTCCACAGACTATAACAGCTGTGAGGCGACCAACAGGATCGAGTTATGCTACCGGCAAAAGGAGTCTCGCAGAAATGTACACAAGTATTGTCCAATATTATGCACAACCGTGCTCAAATCCATTGTGGCTTTCAGTCGACCTGGTAATCACTTTCTGTTCCAATTATTGCAGGCATACATGATTCTGAAGCTGCGCCTTCAACCACTAATACCAGAAGGGCGGGTAATGAGCAGCGGCTCGCAGGCATGAATCATCTACTTTTATATTACTCAAGGACCTCATCTGTTATTGTAGATGTACCATGCAAAAGAGGATGCTGCCTCACGCGTATCTGGTACCGATCCTGCTCCGACTACACCTTAGGCTCAGGAAATGAATAAAAGTGAAATATTGTAGGATCTTCTGTTATATTATAACCAGCTTTAGAGAGGTGTTGTCTTTGAACAATGAGTAGACATGGATTGACTTATTACTTCATTTACTTGTATCGGTATCTATTAGTTACTTTATCTAACCACTTTTTTGCTATTCGATTTTGCATAACACAAACCTAAACACTCAGTTCTCGAGTTTTCTATTAAAGTATAAGAAATGATATGATGAAATGAGGATAAGAAAGGATGGGATATTAGAAGAATGGACATGCGAATCTGTGTTCTTTAGATGCTCTTCATTTGTGTAACCTTTATAGTGCTCAGTAGGGGTGTAAACGAGCTGAGTCGATCTGAGTACTACCGAGCTCGAACTCGACTCGATTACTAAAACTCGAGCTCAGAGAGCTTTGGATTTCAAGCTCGAGCTCGGCTCGTCATCTCACACTTGAGCACAATCATATCTTAACATAGATATTGTCGGCAACCACCATACGGTCTATATACTCTCGTTTGTATTTTTTGGCAACTTATGTATTTTTTGGGCAACTTTTCCAAAAAATACAAAAGTTGCCCAACTATACCGGCAGGAACCATACAAGCAGGAACTACATACCTGCCAGCAGGAACCAACTATACTAACAGCAGAAATGAAATAACTTCTATTTTATACTTGGGAAACTTTTGTATTTTTTGGGCAACTTTTCCAAAAAATACAAAAGTTGCCCAAACAATACAAAAGTTACTTGGGCAACTTTTGTATTTTTTGGGCAACTTTTCCAAAAAATACAAAATTACAAAAGTTGCCCAACTCTACCAGCAGCAGGAACCAACTATACTAACAGGAGAAATGAAATAACTTCTATTTTAATAATTCATGTGGGTATACTTGGGCAACTTTTATATTTTTTGGGCAACTTTTCCAAAAAATACAAAAGTTGCCCAAACAATACAAAAGTTACTTGGCAACTTTTGTATTTTTTGGGCAACTTTTCTAAAAAATACAAAAGTTGCCCAACTATGCCAGCAGGAACCATACCACATACCCGCCAGCAGGAACCAACTATACTAATAGCAGAAATGAAATAACAGCAGGAACTAAACTCTGCTACCAGCAGGAACCAACTATACTAACAGCAGAAATGAAATAACTTCTATTTTAATAATTCCTAACACACATAGACATGACCCGCTTAAAAAAAAGCACAGGGATAAGATCTGTAAAAATCGGCAAACCTTAAGGACGATTTATGTAATTAACTCACAATTTAATGTAAGCCTAGTGTGAAAAATATAACATTTTGGAGTTTATATACCAAGATTAACACACAAAAATTTGGTTTCATAATATCAAGTATCTACAACACATGTTCATTACAACTTGAGTTGAATCAATACAAGCTTATATATAGTCTGGTAAATACAAATCTAGGGACTCAAGGACCCTGCGAGCTTGGATGTGAAGAGCCGTGAGTCTTTGTTCAGGATCAAGAGTCGAACCAAATTGACTGGCAGCCCATATTAAGGAAGCTGATTTCTCACCTAGGAGACGCCTTATGTCTTCATGTATGGCTGCCATCGGTACTCCTTCCTTCCCGTTTACATGCCCAATCAGTAACAACAAGAACTCTCCACATTTCATCCTGATAAGAACATATTTATGTCATTATGTATGTCTTCTACTTGCATACTTTCATATGAATGTTGCATACTCAAATAAGGGATGGGTTGATAAGAGTTGGAAGCATACCTCAAATTTTCATCTGCTTGTTTGTCTGCTATAAGCAATGCAACTTTAACATTTTCATTATTTGACTGTGATGATGAGGAAGCCATGTTGTCGTTACCGCAGTGAGGATCAAGCCAGTGGGCTGTCCTGGTTCAGTGACTTTCCTAGTAGTTATTCGCACTGTGTCCTCCACTGAATCAGAAAGTGTTGTCCATGATTGCCCACACGAGCCGGTTATGTGAAGGTAGAACATCCTTACCATCCTTTGAGCCAAATTCATTAAATTTGTTCTTGCTTCTGGAGACGGTATCGCTGTAACATGCAATTATACAAGATAAAAGAAATAAGATCTACTGATTAATCAATTATAATAGCACGTTATTTTTTTTCTTTTTTTTGAACAGCGGCAATAATAGCACGTTATTAAATGGAAAGTTTTAAGGTACCTCCAATGTCAGATATATTTCGGGCCATAAGACTTGCTAGCCTCTCATAATATAGTCATCAATATTACAGTTGGTTACAACTGTTGGGTGGGTCATCGCCACCTGCATAATATAGTCATCAAAGAAATCAGAAAAGATTCTAAAATTAGGACGAACCAGATACATCTGTGTTCTACTCATTTGAGCTTTTTACTTAGAACCTAAACTGGAGAAACTTCCACCAGCGGTTGGATTCTGATGACCAGATTTTTATGTAAATTCTTGTCACAACAATTACCGGGCGCGTACTTTGATAGCTTATTTGCTACATTAGGAGTAAACTATTTCATAGTAAAGGATTCTACATACGATACTCTTTGTTTTTCTTTCTTTACCTGTTTGTAGGTAATAGCAAAGCATTCTAACACTCTTATCGGGAAAAGAGCTCCAGAGGTGCAAAGAACAAATCAAATGACCCATCGAACGAGTGGTGGAAGCCTCGAGTATAAAATACATGTTTGCATGATTCCAAGAACTGAAATATCCTAGTCATATATCTGGAGAGAAGAATCTGAGAGGTAATCTAATAATTTTATATCTAGCTTAGCTTATTTGATCAGTACTAGAAATGAATTTGCTAACTTTGCTACCTAATCTCACTTTGATAGAACCCATAAAACTTGAAATAAAAACATAGAAGGCAGGAAGAAAAAAGACAACCAGTGATTTACATTTTTTAAGTTAAACGCAAGCAAAAACTCAAGCAGGTCAAACAAAAGAAATTATTGATTTTTAAGAATAATGGGACCTTGTTTAATGAGCTTAAGAAGAGCTGTAGAACCGTAATAGCAGGAGTCAGTTCTCGACTAGTAACACCATTCAACTCAGTTATAGCCCTGGCAGCTTCAAAAATAACCATTTCTGATTTGTGACGGAGGCAACCCTCCATGAAGTCATAAAATGGACGCTCTGTACTTTGAGTGTTCATGCCTGATTCTCTGATTACCTAAATACAATAGTAACACACGGGTGGCAATGATTCAGAACACTTAACTCACCCTCCCTTCAAAAGAAGGAGAAGTACTTAGATCCAGAAAAAATACCAGACTGGTGTAGCGAATCAACAGACACTGAGCCAAAGGTGAACGGACGGTACCCCTTGTCAAGCTGGTAACTAATTTGCTCACACCTAACCTATCATTTTGCCGTATCTGAAAATACACCAAATACGTTACATTAATAGAAAGTACTGACATCCAAGTTAATTAGCATGATACAAAATGATGACCACGGATAAGAAGAAAGCTTCACAAGGGAGAAAGAGATATCAAACCAGAAACTCAGCTATTGCTCCTTATAATAAAATAAAATACATGAAAACTTATTGCAACTAAATCAAATTATTAAGTATAGGATGTGCAACATACAGAATGATGTGTCAGCACACACGTGCATACACACAGATATTTATCTGCAACCAGTAGTCGTTCATACAGCCACGCACATGGTATTTGTTAAGAGATAGTAAAAAGACCATCAGACTAAGTGTGTCCCTAATAGCAGCCGACACCTACAAACTTAATGTGTCCTACACGGTGTAATAAAAGACTATTCTAGTGTTCTAGAATCCTATAGCAGTTATTGATATATACCGAAATAGCATCACATTTTAAATTCGCCGATTTGGACAGTCTATTAACTTCTATTCCATAAGTAAATTATAATGAGTACTCGTACATGCTTGTAGAAGACCATTCAGTAGATCGTTTGGGTTGTGTTATAGGTTAAACGAGTCGGGCGACGGTCGGCCGCGTTGCGGCCTCGCGGGTTTTTTGAACGTAATTTTTTTGCTAAAGAAAGGCACACTATGAATTATTCTGATATGAAATGCAAAATGAAATTTTAATAACACATAGTACTATAGTAGCAACAATCAATATAAATTACAAAACTATTCCAGGTTAAATCAACTTAATGAGACGTATACCATGATCGGTGTATGTGTGTGTCTGCTAGCACTCTTTTTCCTATAACCTCTTTTGATTCTATGTTGGAAGACACTTCATTCCACAACGCTACTCACAGAAATCGATCGGTCTTTTAAGCCACCGATGCCATTAACCTCTGTTGCAGCAGTAGCATCAGTGAGCTCACGGCCACTTGTTTCAAAAGGGAAAAGCAATTTGTCACTGATGTTGGATACATCTACAATAACAGATGAGGTCCTTGAGTAATATAAAAGTAGATGATTCATGCCTGCGAGCCGCTGCTCATTACCCGCCCTTCTGGTATTAGTGGTTGAAGGCGCAGCTTCAGAATCATGTATGCCTGCAATAATTGGAACAGAAAGTGATTACCAGGTCGACTGAAAGCCACAATGGATTTGAGCACGGTTGTGCATAATATTGGACAATACTTGTGTACATTTCTGCGAGACTCCTTTTGCCGGTAGCATAACTCGATCCTGTTGGTCGCCTCACAGCTGTTATAGTCTGTGGAGTATTCTGCGTCTCTGAGTCGCCTACAATCATAGTGACATAGAAGGATCAGTCAAAAAGTGTTAAGCGTACCAGCAACGCACGCTGTACTTGCAGGTTACATTAAATGAAAACAATTTTTTTAAATAGTGTAGTAAAAATGTGCAAAACAGGCTACTAACAAATAGCAATGACAAACTTTGGAGAAGGGTGACGTTAGAACGTTATGAGTTAAGGTAGCTTTTTAACGCATGTAAATGACACATAAATATATGGCTGCTAACAAATGGCATGGCTATCTGACTCGAATGACTAAAGTCGACAACAACATTTAAAAAGCACAAAGTCCGTAAAAGAATGTTAGAATAAAATAAAACTGGACGACTCACGTCTACGCACCGTTGCTGACGTGCTTGCCGTTCCATTGCCAGTGATTGAAGGGCTCCTCTCGATTGACAATTGCCTACAATGACCGTAACATAAAATGATCACTAATTCATCTGCTGAGAGTGAGTTAAAATTTGACAATTGGTGTACATGATGTTATAGAATACCTGCGCGCATTTCAGTCAAACTCCTTTTGCGACTAGCACACACACCTGCTCTACTATCTATGTTGTCACACACATTTGGGTCGGATACCTCTGCAAGTAACCTGCGACATCAAAGAAAATGAGAAAGAAAAGTGAGAAGGTGAATGGTGAAAGTGTGAAAATGTGTAACAGAAGTGAGAAGCTGGATGGTGAAAATGTGTAACAGAGCTAATATAAATTAACTCATTGCATAGGGCTTATTTTGATTTTGAATGACAACTAATAAGTAGCATTTAACTACACTATAAGACACATATAACCTCTTCTTGCTATATATCACAGAAAAAAATCTCACCACCCAATATAAAGATTTTTATTATAAATAAAGTACCATATATTCTAACTTTGACTGAATAAGATGCACATATAATTGTTCTCATGATGGTTTTATGATTGAATAGTTACATATGTTACCTTACGAAGAACATCAGTCATGGCTATCAAACACATGCGTTAACAAATTGCAAACAGTCCATCCTATAACAACCAACGATACCCTCACGTTGAAATTGCAGACAGGCGACTGGCCTTTTGTAGTGTCATTGTAGCATTTGAATCAGCTGGTCCCGGATTGCTAATAGCAGGACAAAGAAATGGGCCATGATTGTGTGTTGCCTCGGTTTCAGACCATCCTTTAATTCTCCCAGATTGCACGAATCAGGTCAACCCAATTTGTATCCAACTGTCTAATAACCCCATCTTTCAGCGGGATGATACTTACTACCTGCAACATAACAATAATCATGTAACTTGTAACTTGTTTACTTTAAAAAGTTGCAAATGAAACTGCCATACTAAATGTATAGAGTGCGCGATATATACCTTCATGTTGCTGAAAGTACTTGTTAGGAAAGACCGAGTGGCTAAACACAGTGGTTCTGTACACCGAAAGTGCAGTATGGCCATGCCTGCAGCTCGTGAAAGTATATATAAAAATGATAAGAGTATGAGCATCAAAATGATACCTGGTGAAGCAGAGCAAGTGCATGAAACTGTACAAGTGCAGACCTTAATTGAACTGCTTCTTGCACTTCATTGCTCCATCTTTTCACAATCTCTGGATTTGTCTGCGATACCAGATAATTAGAGATTCGTTAAAAATCCCATTAAACATCACTAAACAACATCACAACAATATTGCAATTTTCATACATATCATAGGCTAATCCACGAAAACACCTAAAAGTACCCTGAAGCAACTCCGGCCTAACCTCACTTGTACGAGTCACCACACCCGTTACTGATACTAGTCTACCTATCTCAAAAGTACTCAGTTCCCTCGATCTATAACACCAACACATATAAAGTTTTAAACTTTTACAAACATAGCAACAACTAAAGCAAAATTATAAAAACAATAAGTATTTATATATACCTTTTGATAATAGGGAGATTAAAAAAAGCAATATTGATATCCTTATTAGGATTATCATCAGTAATAAAAGTATGTTTCTGGCCCATCACAAATCGCTTACACGCGTTCTTCAAATACGACTCGAAATAAAAGTATCGGTGTTATGTTTTGGTGGAGTCCGGTGGAGGTGGTGTCAGGTGGTGTTGGCGTCGGATGGTGGTGGCGACGTGTTTTTGGGTAGTTGTGGTGGTGTGAGTTGTGAGAGGATATAATAAAAACAACTTATTGTTGACAGGTGAAGACGGATCCTTATTCCCACTCAGAATCGAAAAACCCCGCATCCTTCATCTCAGAGTAGTAAGCAGTATCCAAGAGCAAATCTTCCTCCTAATATTAAAATCTCAGAGTAGTAAGCAGTATCCAAGGACATGGTAGTTTACGGCGGCGATGTGAGTGAGTGAAGTGAAGGGTGGTGTTTGGTTTGATTTGATTTTGGTGAGTGAATTGTGGGCGCGGAAATGCTTTTTATTTTGTTCCAGTCCTGGTTTTTAGTAGTATGAGTAATATGTGAAATGACAAAAAAAACCATCTGTACAATATACGGTTGCCCAACAAATAAAAGTTGCCCAAAAAACACTGCTGTACAATACGTGAATATACGGTTGCCCTTGGGCTAAGGGGGAAATTTTTTGAGATCGGGACAGATACTCTTAGCACTTGGGCAATCGGGCTATTTTAGTAATTATCCCATTATAAAATAACTAAAAAAATCATATATGAGAAAATAAAGAATTAAAAAAGTAAATATAACATCAAATAACATGATAAAATCTTCAAGCGACTACAATTCGACATAAAAACATTAAGATCGACGTAAAGTAAAATTTCTTATTTCATTCGTTTTATACGTTTTTATCCGTTTTTGTATGTTTTTATCCATTTTGTACGTTTTTATCCGTTTTTATATGTTTTTGAACATTTTTATACGTTTTATTAGAGGTTGCAAATGGGTCAGTTTGGGTCGGTTTGGGTCATGGGTTATACAAGTCATGTTTTAAAAATGGCTCTAACGGGTCATGGGTCAAACGGTTTGAGCACTTGAGCAGTATTAACCTCCTTAGTACTGCTAGTGCCAGGAGATGATACAAATGCCATGTTTTGAGCACTTGAGCTTGAGCTTGCAGGCTTTTTCACTTCTTGTTCAACAATCTTGAAATTGTTATAGAGATCATCAAAACTCATTGTGTCTAGATCAGGCTTATTTATCCAGAACACAACATGAGTATTCCACTCAGCAGGTAGACTTCTCAAAAATTTTAAATTGAGATCTTCTTGTGAAATATCTACACCCAAGACAGCCAGTTGGCTCACAATCTTCTAAAGCCTGTTGAAAATAGAATCAAGAGACTCAGTGCTTGGAGCACTAAAGTTCTCAGACATCTATTTCAGAAGAGTCTTCTGAGTCTTCTTAGTTGCTTCATTACCACCAAACCTTGTTGTTATAGCTTCAAACAAGATCTTAGCATCCTTGTACTTACTAAAAGTTAAAAGTTGTTCATTGGGGAGAGCCATCAACAACATACTTCTAGCCTTTACATCATTCTTCTTTTGTGCCTTCTCTTCGGCAGTTACAGGACCTGATACTGTCTGAATTATGACACCTTCACTTGTTGATGCTTTGGTTGTAGGCTTGAATGAGTTGCCATTCTCTATGATATCCCATATAGCATAGTCTTGCACTTGAAAGTATTGCTCAATTCTGAGCCTCCACATCTCATAATCACCCTGCTTGAGAATGGTCAATTTAACAGTAGTAGTGGTTTGAGTTGTTTCAAGATCCATCTCTTCCTTTTAGTAAAGAGTTCTTCTTGTTTCTTCTAGATCAAAGTTTCAGAACCTAAGCTCTGATACCACTTGTTGATCCTGTGGAAAACTAGAAGGGTAGGTTGAATAGTTTTACCGGTTTTTTATTTGTTTCAAAACTTTACTTTTGAAAAACTTTGATTCGAATATTTTGTGTAATCAATCAACACCAATATGAACAATGAACTATACTATCTAATATATATAATGAATGTAAAGAAAAGAGATGGAAAGATCAAACCGGGACAAAGAGATTTATAGTGGTTCGGTCATGAAGCTCTTCTTCACCCAACTCCACTCCCCGAGTACCACACTCGAGAGTTTCAAGCACTATGTCAACAAAGCTCCCTTCAGGCGGAGAAAACCGTACAATGCCGCTTATCCTAATTTCCGACACTAAGCTAAATGTCGAGTACTAATCTTAGCTAGTACCAATCTACCACGATCCACACGATCCTTTCTACTTCACACAATCAACACACTTGACTCGATCTACCCGATCTACCCTTGATCCACTTGATCACCACACAAGCCCACAAGCTACAAGAGATCTCCAAGATCTCGACAAGATCATTATGATCTACTCTCACAAACTCATAAAAGAAAAATGAACTTGATATATACAAGGATACAACAAGTATGTAACAAGTGTTACAAGTGCCCTAACTATAACTACAACACTTTGTATCTTCTTTGATACCTTATGTTCTTCTCTTGCACTAGTAGAGGAATGAAGGTGATCACTTGGTTGGATGATTGGATCACTCTTTAAACAAAAGAAAACTAAACTAAATGATCAAGAAGAAAAGATGTGATAAGAGTATTGAACTCAGAAAGATATGTGTGAAAAAAGGATGCCCAAAAACTGTGAAGAGGGCTGGTATTTATAGGCATAAGAAATCTGACCGTTATAGGTACACGGCACCACTAAATGTCACACGGTACCACTAAATTTAGTGGTACCGTGCCAGACAAAAATGCTCCTCTTTTTCTCTTTAGTGGTGAAAGTTTATTTGAGGAAGTTTGGAGCTGATTTAACATTTCTTAATAATTCAAAAATAACTTGTAAAGTATATTTTTGAAAAAATGTTTTGTCACATTAAAAATGTGAAGTTTTAAACAAAAATTCACTTCTTTGATCATTTGTCAAGTTGTAAATTTGTTTGTTCATACCTAGAGTGATTTGCGTAGAAATGGGATCTTTCGACTAAAAACTTGTTTACGTTAATTTTAACGTAAAGTGTTTTCACATTTTGTCATCCTCAAAACGTGAAGTTATTGAAAGATATAAATAACGTTTTTAGAACATTATTTGCATCAACAATCTCCCCCTTTTAAATGATGACAAAACCTAAACTCATTTTAAGTTAAAATTAATTTTAACAAGTTTTTAATGAGTTTATATCCCATTTCTCCCCTTTTTTGTCGAAGCAAAAAGGTTGCTAAGGCTCCCCCTTGATGTATACTCCCCCTCGTTTAGAGGACACCAAGGAATCGAGCAATGGTTCTTGCTACAAAACAAAGTTAGATAATAAATATACAATATCTAACATGTAGCAATCAAGACAAATATCCAACCACAAACAAAAAATTGGCTAAGTAGCCAAACACCATAAAATAAAATAAAAAGGCATAACATGCCCATCCATTCATTAAAGAAATGTCATACTTGAACTATGACTACATCACAAACATAAGGACAAACAACAAGAAGCATAAATAAATCTTTAGTGACAAGAGGCCCTAAGACAAGCTTCATTTCCAAAAGTGGTCCTAAAGGTTTATTGTTGGAAACTAAACATAAACATGTTTAGTCAAGTGGGATAGTGGGAGGTGGAGAGGGTGACATGATTGGAGGTGGTGGTGGTTTCAAGAGATGTTCCACATATGAGAACATGAAGTGAATCTCAACTCTCAATGAGAAGACGAGGTTGCGGTTTTGAAGATAACATAGGCAATTAGCACTATGTAGATCAAATGGATGGGGTTGGATAGGTTGTCCCATGATTGGAGAAGGAGGTGGTGGTGAGTTTGTTGGTGATGGGGTTGGCATGGCATAATCCAATTGAGTGATGGGTGAGAGTGTGTATCCATGGATGATGGCATGGTGTTGAGAGAGGGAGATGATGAAGATGTGGTTCTAGTGGAAGATGTTTTGGAAGGAGCATCAGGTGGAGATGGTGTGTTGGGAGTGGCTTGGGAAGGTAGTGTTGTGACTTCATCATCTTTTGTGAGATCAACAAAGAGAGGTTTGGATGGTGGTCTTACGGTTATCTAGGTTTCTTGGAGATGTGGGTTGTTGATCCTTGTATGGAAGACATGGTGATTGAGTGATGTGAGGTTGAAGATGAGATGCAAGATAAGCTTGCAATGGTGTGGCCTTATATAGGCAAGAATTGAGGGATTTGAATTAAAGTTGGTGGTAGTGTCTTATGGTGTAGTGAGGGAATCTTGGGGTGTATGTGAGTTTGCAAAGTTTGCAGGTTTGAGGTTAGGGATGCAGGGATCTAGAGGAAATAGTGAAAATTCGTCAAACAAGGGCACGGTACCACTAAATACCACACGGTACCGTTAAATTTAACGGTACCGTGGCCTATTTAATGGTACCGTGACATGGGAGTCACAAATTTTCCTGTGTAGCCTAGTTCTGGGCAGCTATAGGGAAGTTTTCTAGGGGAACTATTTGCAGGAAATGTTAGTGCTTCAAATCATGAAAGATTTATTTGCCTAATATGTCCCATATTAAGCTACTCCTAGCAATTAAAGATTATCATGCAATTTTCTAAGATAATCTATAAGCATAACAAAAAGGACAAAATAAGCTATCATCCAAGAATCACTTAATTTGAAATCATGCAAGGTGATGGAGCAATAGTTAAGCATGCAAGATAGTAAGTGATGAAGCGAAAAGTGTACCGCTTTTAGGGGGTCATTTAAGCCCTAAATCGTATTTATTTGATCAAATATTGCCCTAAATCGTTCCTTTTGTCATTTTAGGTACTTTGGAGAAGAAATCTGGAAAAGGAAGCATTTTGGACGTTTTTGGAGCATAAAAGTGAAGAAAACGACAAAGTCTCAAAAATCTGCTGAAAAGTACCTGTGACGGCGTCAAGCCCCAATGTGACGCCGTCAACCCTTGACGCGCCAGAGAGGATTTTGGAAGATTAAAGGGGGACGGCGTCAAGAAGGCCGTCAACCCTTGACGGGCCAGAGAGGATTTTGGAGGATTAAAAGGGGACGGCGTCAAGAAGGCCATCAAGAAACCCTAACCGCGGCGAGGTGACGGCGTCACACTCTATAACGTGACGCCGTCAGATCTGTTTTCCTATATATACTTTCATAATTTTTAGTCATTAGTGTGCAACTTGGTGAGGAGAAACCCTAGACGATTTTTCTGCCATTTTTAAGGGTTTTATACCCTTGGATCTCCCATGTTCAATTGAAGATAAGTAATCAATTAATCATTCAATATGTCTATGTGTTGTTTGATTATATCTTGTTCTTGTCTTTTATTTAACATGCTAGGCTAGATTTATCTTGTGTTTGCTTAGATCTAATGAAACCTAACTATTGATTATTGGTTGTTGGTGTGTTATTAATTGTATTGGATGATTGTTTATCGATGTTAGGCTTAAGAAAACTGGCTAACCTCCTATACGGTAACTTGCTTGAACGTCTTAAGAAACATGAACCAATGCGTACTAAGGTTATTATGGTTGTATTTAATGCATGAGCGAATTCTAGTGATCCCATGTTAGGAGCTTCTTAGCCGGCTCGACATAGGAGTGAAGTAGGAGCTTATAGAGTTGGGGAAGTACGTACGCCACCCCACGATTGGTATTAAGGAATACACCCGTCATCCACGCAATTAATACACACTAATCAACCGGTAAAAGATAGTTAGGGAGTAAGGAAATCTAAGTAAACACATTTCTCTCCATATAAGTTCCACAACCTTTTCATTTTCAGTTATTTTATTTTATTTGCAATTGTAGTTATTTGGGTTAGTTGACTAGCAACTAATTCCGCCCACTCCTTCAAACCCGAGATTTTACTTGCTTTCAAAAAAATATAAAAATACAAAAAGAATCTTCCCTCACCCTTAGACCTATTAGAGTAGTTTTTCAATCCTAACGACACTATTCCCCTAGAGAACGATCAATCCCCCGGTACTTGCCACTACACTATTCTACATCGGTCAGGTACACTGCCTGGTGGGGATTGCAAGCCTCTTGAGATCCCTCGAGAGGTAAAACCTGTTGTAAGGTCGCAAAACCACGCATCAAGTTTTTGGCGCCGCTGCCGGGGAATAGTTATTGTTTAGGTTGATTTTTTTTTATTAGGTCTACTCACTTGATTCCTATCGAGTGAGATATTTATTTTCTTTTTATTAGATTTCTTTAGTCTATCTTTTTCTTTGTGCCCTTTGTTTGTAAAACCATTTTCATTTGTCACCATGGCGGATGAAATTCCATTTAGATCATTAACAATAGAGGAACAATTACTTTACACGGATAGATTTGCTTCCTGTTGTTCCAATGAATTTTTAAGTGATCTTAGATATATACAAGAGGAGATGGGTGTAAAGTTTGATAGGTTTGATGAATTATGTGCATGTGCGGCTTCTATTAAACAATCATTGTTAGGATCAACTCCTTTTAGTGAAACCCTTTGGAAAAAATTTGAGGAAAGCTTCCTAACCGTGAACCATAAGTTGAATGAATTGATGGGTTTATATACATCACAACTTGAGGAAGCAAATGAGGAGGATTTATCCGACTATAGGTACCATGAGCAAGAAGACCTAGTTTTTAAGAACATGGACCTTGAATTGGACCAAGATTGTGAGATGGTTAGTGTTGAACTACCTAGTTGCATGAGTGGGATAGATTTCACCAAAACATATGACACGCATGAGGAATCCTTTAGGCAATTGGAACATAGTAATCAAGTTGAATATTACTATGAATCGGACTTAGAATTTCAAATGGCTAGAGAAGGATTTGAGATACTTAGGAATGGTTTTGGGTTAGATCGTACCAAAACACATGATGAACATATAGGTGATTTAGATACTATAGAGAATGAGGTTAGAAATGCAAGACCACTAAATACCCCACAAATCCTACCATCATTTGAGGTCAACACACCGCTCGTAACTTACCCGGAAAAAGTAGAAGAGACTATAGGAACCCCAATAGAGGTAGAGCCCTTGGACCAAACACAACTAGAAGAAATATGTTTGAATACTTGTAGTCACAACCTTTCTTTTAGTTCTATGGAAGTTCCTAGTTTTGATGAACCGGAGCCTCAACCGAGACCCTTACCCAATTTTCCATCCTTGGATGAAAAGTTAGGAATTAAAATAGGTCCCGATCCACCCATCAAACCATATAGTCCGGGTAGTTTTACGATAAAGGTAGTAGACTCTAAGCCTTGTAAAGAGGAAGCCAATATAGGAGTGAACCATGACCTTACATACTTACATCACCCATTTATGGTTGATCATAAGAAACATTATGGGTTTAAACCGGGTTTATTAGGTCAAAGTGAATTCTTAACTAGGAATCTCTCGAAGTTGATAGAAGATGATCCCTTTCTAGGAAAAAATCTTAATCCGCCCATTAGCCTAATTGAATTAGGTAAGGTTATGATGATAGGAGCACACATCTTTGAGCATATAATTCATCCACCACTCTTTCCTCACGTGGCATACTCCTACCAAGTTGGTGTGTATCGCTACTATCACCCACACTTAATCTTAAGTGTAGGGAAAACCTCACCTTTATCCATTAAATAAGGGTAGAGTCAGGCTCGTGACTCGAACAAAAACAAGCGCTTCATGGGAGGCAACCCAAGCTTTATTTGCTTTGTGTGTTTATTTATTTGTTTGTTTGATTTTATTTGCTTCCGTATGTATGTTTAATTTTTATTATTATTGATTCATGTTCGAAACTAAATTGTGAAAATGCTTTATCTTGTTTTTAACTTCGTCTTAACTACATATAAAGGTATTTTGCAAAAGATAAGTGTAAGGGAAATCCAAATCGGTTTATTAGAACAAATGAACACGAATCGTAACAATAATAAATTAACATGCATATTCGTATTTTTTTGAGTCAAATGCTTGTATCGAGTCATAATGATATTTTGCAGGATTTCCAGGAAGTAAGGTATAGGTTTTTTCCAGAAATTTTCAGGAAACTTAACATGAGAATTCTGTCAGATCATTTCTGACGGCGTCAGGCCTTACAACCTGATGGCGTCAGGTTTTAATTTTCTGAAATTTTTGAAAGTTTTGTTTTCATAAAAAGTTTTTATTAAATCTCTAACTTATAAACTCCAGGAATCTGCAAAATTATCATTCCACAAGCATTATATCCTTACACAGATTTATCCCGCCGATGTTATGCAGGTTTTCTTGTTTGTTTTCTCAGGTTTAACAGGTTATTTTGGACAAGGAGATGTATGTGGAATCAAGCTTTTGGCGATGCTTTAGTCTTGGAGCTTCTACATTACCTTGGAAGAAGATCTAACTATGTTACCCCTTTATCCACCGAGCGAATCAGGGGAGTATTTGATTTCATTCTTTTACCTTATTTACTTTTACATCTTGTTATTTGAACATTGGGGGCAATGTTCATCTTAAGTGTAAGGGGGGGTAAAGTACGATACCTTAGAGAATGCAATTACGCTTGATTTTTGTTTGTTTAATGGTAGATGTGTAATAAAACTGAGAGAAATACCTGTTAAGGCAATTTTAGTGCCAAATTTAAAATTTTTTACAACATATAGGAGTGAAACTTCGGTCTTAATGAGCGTCTCACGGATAGGAGTTATATGACTAGCACAAAAAACCGTACCACTAAAAAATTTTCCACCCCCAAGTATGTGAGGTTCGCCCCTAGAATTGGTAGGAAAAGCATTTATGCTATGATGTGTGTACCGGTAGCACTTAGATTCTAGAACTTGCGTTAGGACCATTCCGAGGCCACAAGTGAGACTACATTCGTGTAGTTAGATTTACTACATGATAAGAGGCATTAGGATTAACCCATTGTTTTACACCTGTGTTTTGTTATAATTACATTGGCTACATTGGTCAAGTAATTCTCCCACACCCTTTGCGTTGTACTCATTTTTAGTACACGATACCCCTAGTACACCCCTCAGAGCCTATCTTTTCATTTCTAACTTTAAGCATTTTACTTAAAGTAAGAATTTGTTTACACCCCACTTAAATGTACACCCAAATCGCCTTAGCCTACCTTGTATGCACTCATTTTTAGTGCATTATTGTGACAACATTTGTTTAAACCCCAAGTTAATTATCTAATTGATTACATGGTTGCTAAGTCGAGTCATATCCTTGTACATATTGTTTTGGGACGATTGGGACTCATGGGTAAAGTACTAGTGTAATGGAGTAATGGGGAAGAACAACATTATTACCCCCATATGTGCTATATATTTTAAAAAGTACTCCAAGTGTTTCGATTATCTTAATTTGAGTCATTAGTATAGTTAATTGTAAATTTATTTAAAAGTTCAAGTGTAAGGGGAGAACCGAGGCCCCTATGA
Organism: Artemisia tridentata subsp. tridentata; assembly: GCA_021014915.2. NCBI lineage: Eukaryota > Viridiplantae > Streptophyta > Magnoliopsida > Asterales > Asteraceae > Artemisia > Artemisia tridentata. Next base: position 43,704,301 of record CP139503.1, on the reverse strand, counting down.
TGTATTATTTTGGATGGTAGGGCAAGAGTGTATGCAAAAAAAAAAAAAAAAAAAAAATATAATATATATATATATATATATATATATAGAAAAAAAACATACGGACTACCATCCCGTTTCATTTTATGTTTATTTTATCTTTTTGTTATTTCTTTCATTAGCTTAAGTCGAGTCTAGTCTTGGCTTAGCAACGCCATATTGTACATGTAATTAATCAAGATCTTTAACTCGCCACCAGTAAAATATCCTTTATCCAACAAAACCGCGTTTATCATATCCCTACACCTAACGTTATAACCCGTTTAAAAGCCCTCTTTGATAGTTTATCTTAGGTGCTTACGCCTAGTGGAGGAGGTTTTTGATCCTTTCCCAAGCCTATGGTAATATATTTTCTATGACAAGTAGTGAGAGATATTATTCATTTTCATTTATGAGATACACGTTTATGACACCTGAGAGATGTGAGTATCTAAACACTACTTGTGAGGTGCTAGTGTGTAATCTTCCGTGCTTATTATGATTAAAGTGGAATGACTATTTGTTGTAATTACTTTTATATTAGCGTTAAATGACCCCTAACTTGTATTTTGATTAGAATAAAAGCGCATTTGCTTGAGGACAAGCAAATCTCAAGTGTAAGGGTATTTGATGAAGCGAAAAGTGTACCGCTTTTAGGGGGTCATTTAAGCCCTAAATCGTATTTATTTGATCAAATATTGCCCTAAATCGTTCCTTTTGTCATTTTAGGTACTTTGGAGAAGAAATCTGGAAAAGGAAGCATTTTGGACGTTTTTGGAGCATAAAAGTGAAGAAAACGACAAAGTCTCAAAAATCTGCTGAAAAGTACCTGTGACGGCGTCAAGCCCCAATGTGACGCCGTCAACCCTTGACGCGCCAGAGAGGATTTTGGAAGATTAAAGGGGGACGGCGTCAAGAAGGCCGTCAACCCTTGACGGGCCAGAGAGGATTTTGGAGGATTAAAAGGGGACGGCGTCAAGAAGGCCATCAAGAAACCCTAACCGCGGCGAGGTGACGGCGTCACACTCTATAACGTGACGCCGTCAGATCTGTTTTCCTATATATACTTTCATAATTTTTAGTCATTAGTGTGCAACTTGGTGAGGAGAAACCCTAGACGATTTTTCTGCCATTTTTAAGGGTTTTATACCCTTGGATCTCCCATGTTCAATTGAAGATAAGTAATCAATTAATCATTCAATATGTCTATGTGTTGTTTGATTATATCTTGTTCTTGTCTTTTATTTAACATGCTAGGCTAGATTTATCTTGTGTTTGCTTAGATCTAATGAAACCTAACTATTGATTATTGGTTGTTGGTGTGTTATTAATTGTATTGGATGATTGTTTATCGATGTTAGGCTTAAGAAAACTGGCTAACCTCCTATACGGTAACTTGCTTGAACGTCTTAAGAAACATGAACCAATGCGTACTAAGGTTATTATGGTTGTATTTAATGCATGAGCGAATTCTAGTGATCCCATGTTAGGAGCTTCTTAGCCGGCTCGACATAGGAGTGAAGTAGGAGCTTATAGAGTTGGGGAAGTACGTACGCCACCCCACGATTGGTATTAAGGAATACACCCGTCATCTACGCAATTAATACACACTAATCAACCGGTAAAAGATAGTTAGGGAGTAAGGAAATCTAAGTAAACACATTTCTCTCCATATAAGTTCCACAACCTTTTCATTTTCAGTTATTTTATTTTATTTGCAATTGTAGTTATTTGGGTTAGTTGACTAGCAACTAATTCCGCCCACTCCTTCAAACCCGAGATTTTACTTGCTTTCAAAAAATTATAAAAATACAAAAAGAATCTTCCCTCACCCTTAGACCTATTAGAGTAGTTTTTCAATCCTAACGACACTATTCCCCTAGAGAACGATCAATCCCCCGGTACTTGCCACTACACTATACTACATCGGTCAGGTACACTGCCTGGTGGGGATTGCAAGCCTCTTGAGATCCCTCGAGAGGTAAAACCTGTTGTAAGGTCGCAAAACCACGCATCAGTAAGGAATATTAATTCCTAATATAATTATCATGGATAAATTCTAATAATTATTCATCCTTTCCTAACTACTTGTGACTTGAGCTTTCTCCCGTTTTCATCACACTCCTGTCTTGCGCATGCATCTCTTTCTCATGATTTGGATCATCAAATGGTGCATAGTGCGTGGAAGATTCGGAAATGAGAATGGATGAGATACATGAATCATTTAGGGGTTTCATGACGGGATTGAAGAGTGAGTATTGAGGACCACGAAGGTAAGGATGAGAGTTCATGAAGTGGTGATAAAGACGAGTTAGAAACATCCCATAGGGTATCAATTTATTTTTGTTACCCTTGAGATATACAATTCGCTTAGCGAAGAAGTACGCGAGATTGTACGGTTGTTGAGTATGAAGACAGTAAATCATATGAGCACAACACACCGAAAGTTGCTCGCGATTTCCTTTTAGACTGAGAATATTTTCTCGCAGGATGACTGCCCAAGAAAGTAGTTCATAACGAACCTCTTCCAAATGAATTTTCGTTGGATTTGGGATAGAAGAGTACTTATAAGTACGAATGAGTTTGGTAAGTTCGGTTGGAGAGGGTATGTAGGAACAATACGGACTATCCTCTTCTCGATAGTTGAAGAGGGACTCAAGACACCAATCTTCAGTATAGGCACATTGCCCATGATTGGGGATTCGGAGAATTTGAGCAAATTGCTCAAGAGTCAAGACGAATTTGAAGTTTCGGATCCAAAACCAAAGTGACAGAGATTGATCCTCGTTACGTACGATTTCAACTTGTCGAAAGAATTCCAACACAAAACGAGGACAAATGTGCTCGTTGATGTGTAGTAAGCAATCGAATCCTATAGCTCTAAATGAAGTGTTGATATCCCTATGATAAACTAAGGATGGATCAACGACTCGACCTTCATGAAACCGACGGGTTTCAAGATTAACATAGGCACGAATGTGACTACCGTGTGTTGTAGGTTCACGAGAGATTTCGGGAGTATAGGTTTCGGTTAGAAGATGATCAAAATCATACTCATGAGACATTTTTGTTACCTATAATAGAATTATAAGAAAAATTAAAATTGAGAATAGTTGCTTTAAAAACACGTGCCTAGTATGTGCCTATATGCAAACCATGTGGAGGTGCGGTAATCTCGACTCTAGAACTAAAAATAATGAGATTACCCAAACGCTCCTAACTTCACTTTTGCTCAAACGAATATGTCGATAAATACATATTAGTTATGTAATTCGATCAATATTCGTGAGATCATGTATGCATGAGAAAAACATTTTTAGTTTGCAGCAACAATGCACGAAAAATATTTCATGATCCTAGTTTCGTGAAATTTTTCGAAAACAATGGGATTGGGGTGTTTGGCGGCTTCAATGTTTTGGCGCCAAATTTTGAAAACTTAGAGTGTTAATGACTCCTAATCCTAATTGCAAGTATTCTAGACATGATTCCTCTTAAACCTACTTAATCTACTAAAAACAAGGTTTGAACCAAAATTTGTGATTTAAGTGGGTTTATGCAAAACCTTTGTTAAAGGAATCATTGATGCGTGGTTTTGCAACCTTACAACAGGTTTTACCTCTCGAGGGATCTCAAGAGGCTTACAACCCCACCAGGCAGTGTACCTGACCGATGTAGTATAGTGTAGTGGTAAGTACGGGGGATTGATCATTCTCCACAGGGAATAGTGTTCGTTAGGTATGAAAAACTACTCTAATAGGTCTAAGGGTGAGGGAAGATTCTTTTTGTGTTTTTATAATTTTTATGAAAGCAAGTAAAATCTCGGGTTTGAAGGAGTGGGCGGAATTAGTTGCTAGTCAACTAACCCAGATAACTACGAATGCAAATAAAATAAAATAGCAGAAAATGAAAAGGTGGTAAAACTTATGTGGAGAGAAATGTGTTTACTTAGATTTCCTTACTCCCTAACTATCTTTTACCGGTTAATTAGTGTGTATTAATTGCGTGGATGACGGGTGTATTCCTTAATACCAATCGTGGGGTGGCGTACGTACTTCCCCAACTCTATGAACTCCTACTTCACTCCTATGTCGAGCCGGCTAAGAAGCTCCTAACATGGGATCACTAGAATTCGCTCATGCATTAAATACAACCATAAAAACCTTAGTACGCATTGGTTCATGTTTCTTAAGACGTTCAAGCAGGTTACCGAATAGGAAGTTAGCCAGTTTTCTTAAGCCTAACATAGATGAACAATCATCCAATACAACTAATAACACACTAATAACCAATAATCAATAGCTAGGTTTCATTAGATCTAAGCAAACACAAAGAAAACCTAGCCTAGCATGTTAAACAAAAGACAAGAACAAGATAGAATCAAACAACACATAGACATATTGAATGATTAATTGATAACTTATCTTCAATGTAACATGGAAGATCTCAAGGCAAAAAGCCTTGAAAAAGCTGCTAAAATCGTCTTAGGGTTTTCACACACAAAGTTCCACAATAAGTTCCACCCTAATGACAAAAAATTGCAAAACTATATATAGACTTTCAGATCTGACGGCGTCACGTTATGGAGTGCGACGCCGTCACCTCGCCGCTTTTAGGGTTCCCGGATGGCCTTCTTGACGCCGTCCCTCTTTAGCTCTCCAAAATCCGTTCTGGCCTATCAAGGCTTGACGCCGTCAGAATTAGGCCTGACGCCGTCCCGCTTTAACTTATACCGTGACGACCTTGATCATTCCAAAGGGTGACGCCGTCAGAATTCCCATGCAAATTTCTCTGGCTTATCATGAGTAATTTTCATATCCACCACTTTTGCCAAGCCATGACGCCGTCAAGAACAAATCCTGACGCCGTCAAAGGTACTTTCCAGCACAATTTTGAGACTTTGTCGTTTTCTTCACTTTTATGCTCCAAAAACGTCCAAAATGCTTCCTTTTCCAGATTTCTTCTCCAAAGTACCTAAAATGACAAAAGGAACGATTTAGGGCAATATTTGATCAAATAAATACGATTTAGGGCTTAAATGACCCCTTAAAAACGGTACACTTTTCGCTTCATCAAATACCCTTACACTTGAGATTTGCTTGTCCTCAAGCAAATGCGCTTTTATTCTAATCAAAATACATGTTAGGGGTCATTTAATGCTAACATAAAAGTAATTACAAAAAATAATCGTTCCACTTTAATCATAATAAGCACGGAGATTACAAACTAGCACCTCACAAGTAGTGTTTAGATACTCATATCTCTCAAGTGTCATCAAAATAAATCTCATAAATGAAAACGGATAATATCTCTCACTACCTGTCATAGCAAATAGATTACCATAGGCTTGGGAAAGGATCGAAAACCTCCTCCACTAGGCGTAAGCACCTAAGATAAACTATCAAAGAGGGCTTTTAAATGGGTTATAACGTTAGGCGTAGGGAAAAGGAAAACACGGTTTTGTTGGATAAAGGATATTTTACTGGTGGCGAGTTAAAGATCTTGATCAATTACATGTACTATACAATGTTGCAAAGCCAAGACTCGACTCAATCTTAAGCTAAAAACAAAATAACAAAAACATAAAACAAACATAAAATGAAACGGGATGGTAGTCCGTATGTTTTTTCTACTTTTCTTTTTCTCATTTTTTTTTTTTTTTTTTTTTTTTTTTTTTTTTTTGCATACACTTTTGCCCTACCATCCAAAATAATACATCATAGGGGCATTGCATTCCCCTTACACTTGAACTTTTACATAACTTTACAAATAACTATTCTAATGACTCGAATTAAGATAATCGAAAAACTTGGAGTACTTTTTAAAATATTTAGCACATATGGGGGTAATAAATGATGTTCTTCCCCATTACTCCATTACACTAGTACTTTACCCATGAGTCCCAATCGTCCCAAAACAATATGTACAAGGATATGACTCGACTTAGCAACCATGTAATCAACTAGATAATTAACTTGGGTTTAAACAAATGTTGTCACAATAATGCACTAAAAATGAGTGCATACAAGGTAGGCTAAGGCGATTTGGGTGTACATTTTAGTGGGGTGTAAACAAATTCTTCCTTTAAGTAAAATGCTTAAAGGTCGAAACGAAAAGATAGGCTCTGAGGGGTGTACTAGGGGTATCGTGTACTAAAAATGAGTACAACGCAAAGGGTGTGGGAGAATTACTTGACCAATGTAGCCAAAGTAATTATAACAAAAACACAGGTGTAAAACAATGGGTTAATCCTAATGCCTCTTATCATGTAGTAAATCTAACTACACGAATGTAGTCTCACTTGTGGCCTCGGAATGGTCCTAACGCAAGTTCTAGAATCTAAGTGCTACCGGTACACACATCATAGCATAAATGCTTTTCCTACCAATTCTAGGGGCGAACCTCACATATTTGGGGGTGGAAAATTTTTTAGTGGTACGGTTTTTGTGCTAGTCATATAACTCCTATCCGTGAGACGCTCATTTAGATCAAAGTTTCACTCCTAAATGTTGTAAAAAATTTTAAATTTGGCACTAAAATTACCCTAACAGGTATTTATCTCAGTTTTATTACACATCTACTATTAAACAAACAAAAATCAAGCGTAAGAGCATTCTCTAATCGTACTTTTACCCCCCCTTACACTTAAGATGAACATTGTCCCCAATGTTCGAATAACAAGATGTAAAAGCATAAAGTAAAAGAATGAAATCAAATACTCCCCTGATTCGCTCGGTGGATAATGTGGTAACACGGTTAGATCTTCTTCCAAGAGAATGTAGAAGCTCCAAGGCTAATTCATCGCCATAAGCTTGATCCAACAAACATTTCCTTGTCCAAAATAACCTGTTAAACCTGAGAAAACAAACACGAAAACCTGCATAACATCGGCGGGATAAACTCTATATATAAGGATATAATGCTTGTGGAATGATAATTTTGCAGATTCCTGGAGATTATAAGTTAGAGATTTAATAAAAACTTTTTATGAAAACAAAACTTTCAAAAATTTTCGGAAAATTAAACCTGACGCCGTCAGGTTGTAAATCCTGACGCCGTCAGAAATTATCTGACAGAATTCTCATGTTAAGTTTCCGGAAAATTTTTGGAAAAACCTATACCTTACTTCCTGGAAATCCTGCAAAACATCATTATGACTCGATACAAGCATTTGACTCAAACAAATACTAATATGTATGTTAATTTAATATTATTACGATTCATGTTCATTTGTTCTAATAAACCGATTTGGATTTCCCTTACACTTATCTTTTGCAAAATACCTTTATATGTAGTTAAGACAAAGTTAAAAACAAGATAAAGCATTTTCACAAATTAGTTTTTGAACATGAATCAATAATAATAAAATTTAAACATACATACGGAAACAAATAAAATCAAACAAACAAATAAACACACAAAGCAAATAAAGCTTGGGTTGCCTCCCAAGAAGCGCTTTTCTTTATTAACGAGTCTTGTAGCTAGACTCAAAGTCACGTACATTACGTGACTCCATCATTGGTCATGGTTCCTAGGTCATTCTCCTTTGATTCTCTATCAGAATCACTTTCATAGTAAAGGTATTTCGGGTCCTTGAGATCAAAAGGATTGTTTCGGTATTTAGAACTAAGCTCCTTATCATGCTTAAAGAATCCACTTGACAGGTCAAAAGTGTCCTTACATCCCCTTCTCACATCATCATCACATAACACGAGTTGGGAACTTAACCCATCGAGCCCTTCATAATCAATCTCCTTGAATTCTCTCATCTTGTAAGGCGTTTGGTATGAGATTTCCCTAATCCCATCGGTGAAAGTCATGATCCCATTGAGCTCGTCCACCACCAAGCTTGTGGCCTTGCAAAAAGGTGCCCCAAAAACAACTTGTGATAACCTGGGATCGATGTACTTTTCGATATTATCGACGATTGCGAAGCTCATAGTGAATGTCATGTTTCCTACAAACACCTGTACATCATCATCTATGCCAATGTCGTCCTTCCCTTTATGAATCATTCCCCATCTGCAAATGTTGTTATAATGAAACAAGGACATCACATTTTTGGGTAAACATGTGTCGATGTAAACATTATAAAAATGCTTGTGACCAATCATGCAAGGTATTTTGAGATTATTCGGATCACATCGCTTAATTCGGCCAGGCCTTCTACCGCATAGCCCCCATGTGTTGCCACATGCTGATGGTTGATACTCATACACTTCTTCACAGCCATCCCGAAAAATCACTTTCCTGACACCATCGGTGAATAATGCACTCCTATCATCCTCATCGAGTATCACTCCCGTTGCTTTTATGAATGGTTTGCCTAGAACAAGGCTAGCTAAGGATGGGCTGATGATAGAGTCCATGTTATTAAATACAGTTAGCTCGATATGAAAGAGGAACTTTTCTATCACAATTGGTACCCTTCTTATTACCCCGATGATATTAGACCCTTCATATTTGACCTGTTCGGTGAAGGCTTCGTTATATAGAGAAAGGGATATTGCATTCATAGAAGATTTGGGGTTTATGTAGGCATCTTTAATGAACTTTTTCCTAGTGGTGCAAGATATCTTAAAGACCCTGGGAGCGCCATCCTCTATTCTCTCTCCAAATCCCATAGGCAACTTTGCTGTGCCCCTCTCAAGTTCCTCCACCAGGGGGCGGTCTAGCAGTACTGGGAGCCCATGAGGCATTTCAGATTTCTCTTCCGAGCCCTCCTCATCACTCACCTCTCTTGTACTCGAGTTCTTTGGTGAGTCTAGATAGTCGTCGGACGTCTCGGGGTTCTTTTCGGGAACATCACCCTCCATTTCATTGTCCACATTCTCGGTTGATTGTTGGTCCAGACTGGGTTTAGGAACAGGTATTGTTGTAATGGTGTTCACGAAGTGGAGAGGTTTCGAAGGGGTATGAGTATCTCTAGTTTCTTTTCCGTTTTGTGATATGTGTTTGAAGAGTTTACTAGGGTGCTTGATTTTTACAGGAGGGGTTGTTTGGTGACTCACCGTGACAGATTTGATCTCATTAACTCGTGCCAACTCACAAGTTGACCTGCCAGCAAGGCGATCATTGATAACCTTTAACAGGTTATCAACCTTGTTGTTCATATCAACTTGCTGTTGTCTGAATTGATTCTCAAGTTTGGAGAGCTGTGTTTCTTGAGAGAGAATGAATTTTTGCAGTGATTCCTCGCGATTTTGTTGTTTATGCGTATGTTGCTGAGGATAATGTTCAGACCAGGTGAGTGGGGTAGAGTCATTAAATGATACGCTTCGAGTTTGGTTCCAACTAAAATTTGGCTTACTCTTCCATGCCTCATACCTATCTTCGGAATTCTTGTGTCCATAATTAGTAGTGAGCCACTTATCTCCCGCCTTATCGATTCGCGAGGATGCGAATTCTTTGAAAGCCTGTTTGGGGAGTTCCATGCAATCATGAGTGTTGTGGGGACCACTACATAATTTACACGAAGAAGTGATTTTGTTCACTTGGCTTGAAGGTTTAGGAGTCTCGTAGGATTTCATGAGAAACTTGACTTGGTCTTCAAGTTCTATGATCCTACGGTCGGAAGTGCTTGAATTGTTCGAAGGCAAAGATATTGCCTTGACCGTTTTATTCAAATCACGGGGATCACTCCAACTTTCGTTGTCATAAAGAGCAAGATCCTCTAGGAGAGCCCATGATTGTTCCGCACTTAGATCACGTAGCTTGCCACCGGCCGATTGGTTAATGGTTTGCCTCGTGGAGAGATTGATATGGTCATAGAAGATTTGGACTTGGAGCCAAAGTTCTATGCCATGGTGAGGGACTTTTTGGAGTAAGTCCTTGAATCGAGTCCATGCCCCGTAGAGGGTTTCACCTCGACGTTGTTCAAACATCAAGATATCCTTCCTTAGCTTGGTAGTTCTTCCCGGTGGGAAAAACTGAGCAAGGAAACGAGTAGTGAGATCATCCCAAGAGGTGATGGAACCTGCGGGTTGACGCTCTAGCCATTGACTAGCTTGGTCCCGCAAAGAGAATTGAAAGAGACGTAGTCGGGTCGTCTCTCGAGTGGCAACATCAAGGTCTATAGAATCAACAATTTTGAGAAAGTCCTTGAGATATTGATTAGGATCTTCAGAACGAAGTCCATGGAATGCGCATCCGCTTTGCACCAACCGGATGGTGTCGGATCGCAAGGGAGTGACATTGGCTCCTTGAGTGAGCTCAATGGTGTTTCGATAGCCATGGTGGCTAGGACGGGAGTACTCTCCTAAAGTACGGGCTCTAGGAGGTGGTGGTTGTTGTGGTGGGTTGTTGGGATCGAGGATATTACCACCTTCCATGATGTCGGATGGTAATGGTTACGAACAAAGAAACGAAGAAAAAAGATAGACTAAAGAAGACCTAGAAAAATAAAATAAAAATCTCACTATAAAGGAATCTAGTGAGTAGACCTATAAAATAAAAATTCAACCTAAACAATAACTATTCCCCGGCAGCGGCGCCAAAAACTTGATGCGTGGTTTTGCAACCTTACAACAGGTTTTACCTCTCGAGGGATCTCAAGAGGCTTACAACCCCACCAGGCAGTGTACCTGACCGATGTAGTATAGTGTAGTGGTAAGTACGGGGGATTGATCGTTCTCCACAGGGAATAGTGTTCGTTAGGTATGAAAAACTACTCTAATAGGTATAAGGGTGAGGGAAGATTCTTTTTGTGTTTTTATAATTTTTATGAAAGCAAGTAAAATCTCGGGTTTGAAGGAGTGGGCGAAATTAGTTGCTAGTCAACTAACCCAGATAACTACGAATGCAAATAAAATAAAATAGTAGAAAATGAAAAGGTGGTAAAACTTATGTGGAGAGAAATGTGTTTACTTAGATTTCCTTACTCCCTAACTATCTTTTACCGGTTAATTAGTGTGTATTAATTGCGTGGATGACGGGTGTATTCCTTAATACCAATCGTGGGGTGGCGTACGTACTTCCCCAACTCTATGAACTCCCACTTCACTCCTATGTCGAGCCGGCTAAGAAGCTCCTAACATGGGATCACTAGAATTCGCTCATGCATTAAATACAACCATAAAAACCTTAGTACGCATTGGTTCATGTTTCTTAAGACGTTCAAGCAGGTTACCGAATAGGAAGTTAGCCAGTTTTCTTAAGCCTAACATAGATGAACAATCATCCAATACAACTAATAACACACTAATAACCAATAATCAATAGCTAGGTTTCATTAGATCTAAGCAAACACAAAGAAAACCTAGCCTAGCATGTTAAACAAAAGACAAGAACAAGATAGAATCAAACAACACATAGACATATTGAATGATTAATTGATAACTTATCTTCAATGTAACATGGAAGATCTCAAGGCAAAAAGCCTTGAAAAAGCTGCTAAAATCGTCTTAGGGTTTTCACACACAAAGTTCCACAATAAGTTCCACCCTAATGACAAAAAATTGCAAAACTATATATAGACTTTCAGATCTGACGGCGTCACGTTATGGAGTGCGACGCCGTCACCTCGCCGCTTTTAGGGTTCCCGGATGGCCTTCTTGACGCCGTCCCTCTTTAGCTCTCCAAAATCCGTTCTGGCCTATCAAGGCTTGACGCCGTCAGAATTAGGCCTGACGCCGTCCCGCTTTAACTTATACCGTGACGACCTTGATCATTCCAAAGGGTGACGCCGTAAGAATTCCCATGCAAATTTCTCTGGCTTATCATGAGTAATTTTCATATCCACCACTTTTGCCAAGCCATGACGCCGTCAAGAACAAATCCTGACGCCGTCAAAGGTACTTTCCAGCAATTTTGAGACTTTGTCGTTTTCTTCACTTTTATGCTCCAAAAACGTCCAAAATGCTTCCTTTTCCAGATTTCTTCTCCAAAGTACCTAAAATGACAAAAGGAATGATTTAGGGCAATATTTGATCAAATAAATACGATTTAGGGCTTAAATGACCCCTTAAAAGCGGTACACTTTTCGCTTCATCAATCATGAAGGTTATACATTGCCTAATCCTAGTCCTAATTTCATAGAGTCTCAATCAAAATTGAAAAACCCCAATTCAATTTTTATGCATGAACAAACCCTAGACTTAAGATTAAAGAAAATTAGAGTTAAATGACTTACAATTTATGTTTAAAAAGTGGAAGTAGTTGATAATCTTGAAAATTAATGCCTTGAATATGATCTTAAAAGGGTGTAATTGATTTTTGGATTGTGAGGTTTGGTTTTGGCAGCAATGGTAGAAGTTGGGAAAGTTTAAAAATGAATAATGTGAGAAAAAGGGACTGAAATATGAACTGTATCAGATACACGGTACCACGGTACCATTAAATTTAATGGTGTCGTGCCACTTTAGTGGTGTCGTGATCTGCTGGGATGAATTTTTGTCCCATTTTGATTTTTGACGAATAAGTCTCGCTGTTTTAGTGAGACTTTTTGACACGAGGAAAGAATTTATACCTAATAAATTCTTTTGACGAGGAGAACCTAGACTGGACGAAAGGAGATGACTTTAATATTTCCAGTGAAATATTTAAGTAGTCATACCAGGGATGTGAAGAATGACTCAATATTTCCAGTGAAATATTTAAAGAGTCATGAGACGAGACACACGAGATGACTTCAATATTTCCAGTGAGATATTTAAATAGTCATAAGATTTATGGAATATATTCCATCATTCCTAGACCTAGACGTAGATAGTTGAAGGATTCTTATTTGAGAGGCTTGGTCAGGATGTCGGCGATATTGTCTTGAGAGGGAACTTTCTCAATAGAAATGTTTCCTTTCTGAATGTTATCGCGAAGGAAGTGGTGACGAATTTTGATGTTTTTAGTACGAGAGTGTTGAACGGGGTTTTTGCTCAAGTCAATAGCACCTTTGTTATCACACATAATGGGGACGTCGTCTAGATGGATGTCATAGTCAATAAGAGCTTGTTTCATCCATAGTTCTTGTTGACATGCCTTTCCGGCGCTTACGTACTCGGCTTTGGTCATGGAGATAGCAAGAGCCGTTTGTTTCTTGGAGAACCAAGAAGTTAGACAACAACCCATGAAGGTACAAATGCCACTCGTACTTTTTTTATCCTCGTAATCTCCCGCATGATCAGAGTCGGTGTAGACAACAGTTTCTACACCGGTCCGCTTGGGATAGAATAATCCCAAGTGTATAGTGCCTTTAATGTATCGGAAGATACGCTTAACCGCTTCAAGGTGAGAGGTTTTGGGATCCTCTTGGAAGCGAGAACAAAGGCAGACACTAAACATGATATCGGGCCTACTTGCCGTGAGGTATAATAAACTTCTTATCATACCTCTATACTTAGTGCTATCCACGGACTCACCTTCTTCATCTTTCATGAGTTTCGTTTCTGTGGACATGGGAGTTTTCATGGGCTTAGACTCTTCTATACTAAATTTCTTAAGCATCTCCTTACTATACTTAGATTGATTAAAGAAGATACCATCTTCCATTTGTTTTATTTGTAGACCAAGGAAGAAATTTAATTCGCCCATCATGCTCATCTCAAACTCGTCACGCATGATCTTAGAGAAATCATCGCAAAGTTCTGGACAAGTTGAGCCAAATATGATGTCGTCGACATATATTTGAACAATGATGAGATGTGAATTTCGTTTCTTCGTGAAAAGTGTGTTTTCAACCATTCCCATGGTATATTCATGTTCAATCAAGAATGCCTTTAGTCTATCATACCAAGCTTTAGGAGCTTGTTTAAGACCATAGAGTGCTTTCTTGAGTTTATAAACATGATTCGGTTTCTCGAAATCAACGAATCCTGGAGGTTGTGCAATGTATAGCTCCTCGTTGATATAACCATTTAGAAATGCACTTTTCACATCCATTTGGTATAATTTAAAGTCTAAGGCGCAAGCATAAGCAAGGAGTATCCTAATAGACTCTAATCTAGCTACGGGTGCATAAGTTTCATCGTAATCTATTCCTTCTTGTTGGTTATAGCCTTGTGCTACCAACCTTGCCTTATTCCTAGTTACGATGCCATTTTCATCGAGTTTATTTCTAAACACCCACTTAGTTCCTATGATGGTTTGATTCTTAGGTGGAGGTACTAGATCCCAAACTTGGTTTGCGATGAATTGATTTAACTCTTCTTGCATGGTAACTACCCAGCTTTCATCCTTAATTGCTTCACCGACATTCTTAGGTTCTACAGTAGATATAAAACAAAAGAAATTACTTTTGTTTTATGCTTGTGACCTAAGGGTTCTTTAGTTTAGGTTTCCTATGACATTTTCAATAGGATGGTTCTTGGATTCCTTAATGTTGACAACTTCGTCAACTTCAACTATTTCATCCTCAATGTCATTTTCTAAGGTATTCTTGCCATTGACCTTAATGGCTTCTTCCTCATCCAAGTCATCATCCACCAAGGGTGATGTCTTAGTTGGTGGAGGACTTTCATCGAATGTCACGTTGAGTAATTCTTCGACTTTCATTGTTTCCTTGTTTAGGACAACATAGGCTTTACTATTTTGGGAGTAACCTAGGAAAACACCTTCGTAAGACTTTGGGTCAAACTTGGTGAGGTAGTCTTTAGTGTTTAGTATGAAGCACTTGCTTCCAAACACTCTAAAGTAATCTAGACTAGGTTTTCTACCTTTCAAGATTTCGTATGGTGTTTTTCCTAAGATAGGTCTAATTAGAATCCTATTTAGTATGTAAGTTGAGGTGTCCACCGCATTACACCAAAACTTTTGCGGAATTGATTGTTCATTCAACATCGTTCTACTCATCTCTTGTAGAGTACAATTTTTCCGCTCAACTACCCCATTTGATTGTGGAGTGCGTGGAGCCGAGAAATTGTGTGTAATACCATTATCATCACAATATACTCCAAATTGCACTTCATTATCAAATTCCCGACCATGATCCGTCCTACTTGAGACTATTGTACACCCTAGTTGATTTTGGACTTTCTTACTAAAGATTTCGAATTCCTCGAAAGCTTGTGTCTTATTCTTAAGAAATCTAGTCCAAGTATACCTAGAGTAGTCATCAACTATTACTAAGGTGTAGTAATTTCCCCCGTAGCTCCGTACGGGGGATGGACCAAATAAGTCCATATGAAGGAGTTCTAGGCATCTAGAGGTTGAGACCATATTCTTAGCTTTGTGACTAGAATGAGCTTGTTTTCCAACTTTACAAGCGTCACAAAAGTGTTTATCAAACTTAATCTTAGTTAGGTTTCTAACTAGTTCCTTAGACGCCAATTATTGTATCAAGTGCATATTGGCGTGACCTAGTCTCCTATGCAATAGAGTGGAATTATCATCTATGGTTGCTAGGCAAATCTTATCCTGAGGCTTATTTCCTACTTTCATAACAAATAAGCCATTCTTCCTAACTCCTTTGCCTATGGTTTTACCATTCTTAGTGATCTCACTACCCTCTTCGAAGAATATAACTCTACACTTATTGTCTACCATTTGACTAATGCTGAGCAAGTTAAATCCTAAGTTATCTACATGCTCAACATTTCTAATAGTGAGGGAGTTTTGAGTAATCTTACATTTGCCTATGATGTTGCCCTTAAGTTTGCTACCGAAAGTGACATTACCTCCGTTGTACGCCTTGTATGATGAGAATAAACTTCGGTTACCCGTCATATGATTAGTGCATCCACTATCCTTGACCCATTCATCGGGCTCCAAGTCGATTCCCAAGCATATCTCATTTGAAACCTGAGCCATTAGACATGTTTCGTCGTTGGGCTTCTTCTCTTCTTCTTCACTGCTATCACTCCAAGAGCCTCCAACGAACGCTCTTTGGTTGTTGGTTTTCGGTGGTTTGGGACATTCTCCTATGAGGTGATTAGAATCACCGCATCTAAAACATCTCCTATCACTCTTTCCTTTCTCCTCATCTCAGTTCTTTTATGACGACTTCTTATCATCACGAGGTTGCCTAACGAACCTACCTTTTCTCCTAAAGAACTTTTTAAAGTTTCTAACGGCTAACGCATACTCTTCATCTTCACTATCGGAATCCGAAGATTCCTCATCACTAGACTCCTTTTTGGATTTCAATGCTAGAGATCTAACTCTCTCGCTTTTGCCTTTGACTATATCAGAGTCTTTCTTGATTATCATTTTATGAACCTTCAAGTTTCCTATAAGTTCATCAAGTGATAATGTCGCCAAGTTCTTTGACTCTTCAATGGCGGTGACATTTGTTCTCCATTTGGGATGTAGAGCCCTAAGAAACTTCCTAACGTAATTCTTGCTAGAATAACATTCATCAAGAGCTTTAAGACTAGTAATAATAGTATTAAATCTAGAAAAAGCATTATCAATAGATTCATCTTCCGGAATGGAAATTTTTTCATATTGTTGCACAAGAAGATCTATCTTGTTCTATTTGATTTGATTATTACCTTGGTGAGTGACTAACAAAGTTTTCCAAATATCTTTTGCCGTATTACACATGAAAATTCTTTCAAATTCCTTTTTCGGCAAAGCATTATAAATCATCATTTTAGCCTCATCATTTTTGGCCAGTTTTCTTTTAAATTCATCACTTTGTTTATTATAAGGAACTATTTCATCCCTTTTAGTTTCCTGATTCTTTTGAATCGGTTGAAATTCACCCTCGGTAATAATATGCCAAAGATCAATGTCTTTTGATTTCACATACGTTTCGAATCTTGTTTTCCAATATATAAAACAATCAGTTTTGGAAAGTGGTGGTCTTTGCATAGAT
Source organism: Artemisia tridentata subsp. tridentata (assembly GCA_021014915.2). NCBI lineage: Eukaryota > Viridiplantae > Streptophyta > Magnoliopsida > Asterales > Asteraceae > Artemisia > Artemisia tridentata. The sequence goes on along the minus strand of CP139503.1, from coordinate 43,687,539 downwards.
TTCCCTTCTTGATATTTTTCAGAATCCATTGATCGATTCAAGCTTTAAAATATAATTTATTTTAAAATCTTGACTGACCTGTCTCTGGTACCAATTATGGAAAACTAGAAGGGGGGTTGAATAGTTTTACCAGTTTTTAATTTGTTTCAAAACTTTACTTTTGAAAAACTTTGATTCAAATCTTTTGTGTAATTAATCAACACCAATATGAACAATAAACTATACTATCTAATATAAATAATGAATGTAAAGAAAAGAGATGCAAAGATCAAACCGGGACAAAGAGATTTATAGTGGTTCGGTCTTGAAGCTCTTCTTCGCCCTACTCCACTCCTCGAGTATCACACTCGAGAGTTTCAAGCACTATGTCAACAAAGCTCCCTTTAGGCAGAGAAAACCATACAACGTCACTTATCCTAATTTCCGACACTAAGCTAAATGTCGAGTACTAATCTTATCTAGTACCAATCTACCACGATCCACACGATCCTTTCTACTTCACACAATCAACACACTTGACCCGATCTACCCGATCTACCCTTGATCCACTTGATCACCACACAAGCCCACAAGCTACAAGAGATCTCCAAGATCTCGACAAGATCACTATGATCTACTCTCACAAACTCTCAAAAGAAAAATAAACTTGATGTATACAAGGATACATCAAGTATGTAACAAGTGTTACAAGTGCCCTAACTATAATAACTACAACACTTTGTATCTTCTTTGATACCTTGTGTTCTTATCTTGCACTAGTAGAGGAATGAAGGTGATCACTTGGTTGGATGATTCGATCACTCTTTCAACAAAAGAAAACTAAACTAAATGATCTAGAAGAAAAGATGTGATAAGAGTATTGAACTCAGAAAGATATGTGTGAAAAAGGATGCCCAAAAACTGTGAAAAGGGTTGGTATTTATAGGCAGAAGAAATCTGACCGTTATAGGTACACGGCACCACTAAATGTCACACGGTACCAATTAATTTAGTGGTACCGTGGTACCGTGCCAGACAAAAAAAACTCCTCTTTTTGTCTTTAGTGGTGAAAGTTTATTTGGGGAAGTTTGGAGCTGATTTTGGGGGGGGGGGGTGGGAATAGCTGTTATGATATTTAAACTTATTTTTACAATAAAACATTTCTTAATAATTCAAAAATAACTTGTAAAGTATATTTTTGAAAAAAAAATGTTTTGTCACATTGAAAATGTGAAGTTTTAAACACAAATTCACTTCTTTGATCATTTGTTAAGTTGTAAATTTGTTTGTTCATACCTAGAGTGATTTGCGTAGAAATGGGATCTTTCGATTAAAAACTTGTTTACGTTAATTTTAACGTAAAGTGTTTTTACATTTTGTCATCCTCAAAAAGTGAAGTTATTGAAAGATATAAATAACATTTTTAGAACATTATTTGGATCGACATATCCCTAATACATGACCTTACTGAGCTTGCTAGAAACTTTGAGAATGCTAAAGAGTATGTGGAATCTACTCTTCAACACTTAGAAGAATATTAATGTAACAGTAAACTTATAGAGCAGTAAACTGTATTAAGAACAATATAACCAAAACGCTTCAATATTATTAGTATAATAATGCGAGTACTCTGTGTAGTACTAGGGTTTACAACCTTGAAGCTATATCAAAAACATATCTCTATCATCATAACCTATGACCTCCTTTTATAGGCTAAGGAGTCCTTTATAAGATAACTACAAATCTTCTAAACGTATAGAATATACATATCTTTCTAACTATATAAGATATACACTTAATATGATAGAAGATGACCTTGTGAACGTGACGGAGGATGGAGTCACGTAATAGGGCATGACTTTGAGTCTAGCTACAAGACTCGTTAATCAAGAAAAGCGCTTCTTGGGAGGCAACCCAAGCTTTTTAATTGTTTGTGTGTTTGTTTTCATTTTGTTTGATTTCATATATATGCTCCATCTTTATTTGTTTATATTTCATGTTTCGAATATAATTTGTGAAAATGCTTTATTTTGTTATTAACTTCGTCTTAACTACATATAAAGGTATTTTACAAAAAGATAAGTGTAGGGAAAATCATATTTTGTTTAAAAGAACGAATTCGAACATGAAAGATAACAAGTAATGATTAGCATATATTTATGTGATTGTTTAGAGTCAAATGCTTGTATCGAGTCACAATGAATGTTCTGCAGTTTTTTCAGGTTTTAATACACAGATTTTTCCAGAAACAAAACGTAAAATACTGCCAGGTTATATCTAACGGCGTCAGGCTTAACACCCGACGGCGTCAGGCACTGTAGCAGCACAGTTTTCCATATTTTTGTTTTTCTGCAGGAATTTAAATTTTTGAAAAATTTTAAGAATTTTAAATTTCCAGGAATCTGTAGACATTTATTTTGCAAGAATTATAGCTTACTTTGCTTTCTAGTGTAGTTTTAGTATATGTAGTGTTTACCGCCGATTTTATGCGAGGGTTTGTGTTTCGTTTTCTTAGTGCATTACAGGTTATATTGGATAAGAAGACGAAAGTATACATTGAAAGTGAAGCTTATCATGTTTGTTTTCTTGGAGGAAGATCTAACCATGTTTTCACATCGTCCATGCCAAGCAAATCAGGGGAGTATTAGTTTCTTTCTCTATTTTATTTTCCCGTTATCATAACTTTGATACTTTTCAAGAACATTGGGGATAATGTTCAATTTAAGTGTAGGGAGGGTAAAATGGGATACCTTAGAAACTATCACTTTGCTTGATATTTGTTTTGTCTTAGAGTAAATGTGTAATAAAACTAAGAAAGATACTTGTTAGGGCAATTTTAGCACCAAATTTAAATTTTTTTACAACATATAGGAGTGAAACTTTAGTTTTAATAAGCGTCTCATGGATAGGAATTATATAGCTAGCACAAAAACCCTTCCACTCAAAAATTTCCGCCCCAAAAATGTGAGGTTCGCCTTTAGATATATAGGAAACAGCATTCACCTTTAATGCTTATGAGTGTACCAGTAGTATATAGATTCTAGAACTTGCGTTTGTGATGCATCCCGAAACCGCTAGTGAGACTACATTCGTGTAGTTAGGATTTACTAAATGATAAGAGGCATTAGGATAACCCTTGTTTTAAACCTGTATTATAATTACGTTGGCTTCATTGGTCAAGTAATTTTCCCACACCTTTGCGATGTACTCATCTTTAGTACACGATACCCCTAGTACACCCCTCAGAGCCTATCTTTTTCGCGGTTCTCGTGATATTTCGGTGGATTCCGAAATATTAATGAAGAACATTGTTTACAATCCACCCCCAAATGTACATCCAAATCGCCTTAGCCTACCTTGTATGCACTCATATTAGTGCATTATTGTTACAACATATATTCGTTAAACCTTTTGTTAATTGTCTAATCGGTTACATGGTTGCTAGTCGAGTCATATCTTGTAAATACAGTTTTGGGACGATTGGGACTCATGGGTAAAAGTACTAGTTGTTATGGAGTAATGGGGAAGAAAGTAATGTTATTACCCCCATATGTGCGTTAATGTTTAAAGTACTTCAAGTGTTTTAATTTTCTTAAATCGGGTCATTAGTTAGTTATGTGTAAATTATGTAAAATTCAAGTGTAGGAAGGTTACAAGATCCCTTTGATGTATTATTTTGGATGGTAAGGCAAGAGTGTATGAAAAAAAATCGAAAAAATGATAAAAAGAAAAAAAAGTAGAAAAAGAAAAGCGAAAAAACATACGGACTACCATCCCGTTTCTTTTATGTTTAAGTCAAAGATAGTGTCAAGAAAAATACAAAAAGAGTTAGTAGTTAGCGAGTCGAGTCGAGTCTTGGCTTAGCAACGCCTTATTGTACATGTAATTGACTTGTCACCAGTAAAATTCCCTATATCCAACAAACCGTGTTTTCCATACCCTTACACCTAACATTACAACCCTTGAAAAGCGCTCTTTGATAGTTTATCCTAGGTTTTTATGCCAAAGTGGTGGAGGTTTGATCCATTCCCAAGCCTGTGGTAATCTATGTACTATGACAGGTAGAGAGTGTTTCAATTTCAATTTTCCATATGTGTTATATAACTTTATACACCCGAGAGATGTGAGAATCCAAACACTTTATGTGAGGTGCTAGTATATAATTTTCGTGCTTATTTTGACTAACGTGGAACGATTGTATGTTATAATTACTTTTATATTAATGTTAAATGACCCCTAGCTTGTAAATTGATTAGAATAAAAGCTCATTTGCTTGAGGACAAGCAAATCCCAAGTGTAGGGATATTTGATAAGGATTTATTTGGTACCTTTTAAGGGGTCATTTAAGCCAAAAATCGAGTAAATATGATCAAATATTACCTCAAATCATTTCTTTTTGTAATTTAGGTACTTGGGACGAGAATTGTGGAAAACGGCACTTTTGGAGCATATTTGGATGATAAAGTGAAGACAACGACGAAGTCGCGAAAAGTACTTCAGACTTGGAGGTCTGACGGCGTCACTAGACACAATGTGACGCCGTCCCTTGTAAATTCATGGAATTTTTCTAGTGTTGAGCTAATAAGTGACGCCTCAGAAGATTTTGAAGACTTTATAACCTGACGCCGTCAGGTGTAGAGTGGAGATTGGCGTCACGCTTTATGCTAACAAGAGACGGCTCAGAAGGATTTTACAAGTAACGGCCTCAGATACCTTTCTGACGCCGTCAGAGTGGCGATTACACAGACGAAACCCTAAACCACGGCGAGTTGACGGCGTCAGAGGCTATAACCTGACGCCATCAGAACTGTATTCCTATATATATTTTCAAAAGTTTTCATTGTAAGGGGTGACATCTTTTGGAGAATAAACCCTAGTCGAATTTCAGCAGCTTTGTAAGGGTTTTTCAACCCTTGAACCTTATGCTTTATTGAAGATAAGTTATTCGTTTAATCATTCAATATGTCTATGTGTTGTTTGATTAATTATTTATCTTTTCTTCTATCTATAATGCTAGCTTAAGTTTGTTTGTGTTTGCTTAGATCTAATGAAACCTAGTTATTGAATATTGATTTGTTGTCTCTTGTTTAGTTGATTGTTATCGCGTTAGGTTAAGAAAATTGGCTGACCTCTTATATGTAACTAGCTTGAACGTCTTAAAAACGCAACCGTAGAATGCACTATAGGTTTTGTTCGTTGTATTTATTGCGTGAATTGCGTCATGTAGATCCTAGAAAACTTAATGGATGTTAAGGGATTTAGGGGAGACTAATATTCATAGAGTTGGGGACTTCGGCACCTCCCCACGAACAATAATAAGGAATACGACGCTTCAACTAAAACAAGGACGTGACAATTCAACGAATCAATAGGAGATAACTACGAAGTAATTAAATCTAAGTAAACACGCTTTTCCTATCATAAGAAGTTCACTGATGAGTGTGTAAATACTCATCATTTTATACCCATTTAAGACACAAAAACGACCAAAAACACCCAAATTATACTGCAGATATCCTTGGTTTGTGTTTTTATACATTTCAGGTACAAAAGATTGAAAACAGAGCGAAAACGAGCATTTTTGGGATCGACACGACAACAACTACGTAATTTGATCAAGTGAAGACAGAGTCAAGGTCAAAGTTAAAGTCAACCCGAAAATACCAAAATGACATAAATGGTCCTTGGAATTTAATTTCAGTCTTTGGCTGCCTAGACCCTTGGATTTTCAGAATGTACAAGTTTGATCCCTAAACCTTAACACTTATATCCTTTTTATCCTAAATTAAAAACAAACAAATCCTTAAACAATAACCCATTACCCTTAAACCCACTAACCCGGCCACAAGACCCAACCCACAGCCCAAAGAAATAACCCAATCCCATACCCGGTGTTTTTATTTAGTTTAGCTAAACAAAAATTAGGTCAGACCCAACCTTTTCTTTCCACTATCCCGCCAAAAATCCCATCATCTCTTTCTCTGCTACACGCCACCACCCATGCCTTCCCCTACCTCCGCCACAGCCACTCTAACCCTCCCCAAGTACTATCTTCACGTGTGACCCACCACGCTGGCGATCCACGTGATTATTTGAGCGCCAAAAAGAGATTAAAGGCTGAAGAAGATATTAAAATCAAACCAAGGGTTGGGATTAAATCCCAAGAAGCACAGAAGCAAGTGGAAGATGTTTTGTCTCACAAAACAAGCACAACAGTTGAAGACCCCTAGTTTTAGGAATTAGTATAAATAGAGGTTATCTTGTAAGCCAAAAGGCAGGTTTTATTTAGCAAAAATTTAGTGTAAGTTATTTTTCTTCTTCAGTATTGTATTTCTTAAATTTAATTAATGAAATTGTAGTTCTTTCAATTGGTCAACGAAAGTCAACTGATTAATATTTGCTTATGTTCTTAACATTTTGATCATTCAGTGTTTGCTTGATGTTGTTTTTCACTCTTTATTAGCTCACATAGATAGTTATGGTCTGATATGCACTTCAGTTAGATAATAGAGTGTTATGGACTGTTATGGTCATAATTGGTAATTACTATTCATTGGTCATTTATGAAAGTTGGCTTAAGCTTAAATTATGATAAACAGGTTGAAATTGTTAGGATTTAAGCTGTTTTGAGGTTCCTTGAGTTTTCTTGGTTAGTTGGCTCAAACTTAGAAGCTTAAGCTGCCTGATTAAGCCTCAGAATAAGCTGAGCTTAATTGACCCACTCTTTTGCACTTCTGAGTCCCCTAGTGATAGTTAAGTAAGTTTCCAAGAATTAGTTCAATTTGGTCAGGTTTTGAATGAGAAAAAGTGTGAAAATGCCCATTTTCTGCATCAGTATACACTGATGCAGCAGCCCAAAGGCATCTGATCCAGGTTCATTTTAGGCTTAACCCTTTGTGCTTATGCCTTGCAAATCATTTTTAGAGTAGATTGTAGTTCAAGGTTTTAGAAACACATCTGGTATCTCACTTTTGAGCTTATTAACTAGCTTATTTTTGGTCTGCAAAAGCCTATTTGAGCCCTCTCAGTCTGCACTAAAATTACTCAGCTTTTTTTGTTCTAATTGGCATATGAACTAAGGCTTAATTAGGGTTCAATTGGCATGCTAAATTTAGGGATTTTTATGTTTTGGTATAGATTGTAGTCCTAGGAAGCTTTTGCCCCCATTAGTTCCCATTTCTCAGCTTATTAGATAGCTTAATTAGGCTCTGCAAGTAAGGGGTTTAGCCCTCTTTTCTGTCTAAAAATTGAATCTGTGCAACTGCTTATTTGGCTTATTCTGTGAGTTTTGCTGTCTGATTTAAGTCGATTTGTGCTTAAATAAGTTATTTGAACTGTTTCTGAGCTTGTGGTATCTGTTAGTGCTTAAGTGCTTATTTTTTAGTGCTTATTGAAACTGTCTTGCCTCAAAACTGCTTATTAGAGTTGAACTGAGTTCTGATTTTATTTTTTCTAGCTTTAGAATATAATTTTAGATTTTTCTGCAAAAATTCAGATTTTTCCAAAGTCTTTTGCTATTTTTAAATAATTTAAATAGTTTAGAATAGTTTTTAAATCATAATAATTAATTAAAAAGTCAAAAAAATAAATTTCTTTTTTCTAAAATTTACTTTTGTAAATTAGAACGTAGGAAAATTAATTTGGTATTCCTAGGATTAATATTTTTAGATTTCACGTTTTAGTCTCGCGTTTTTTCCCGTTTTTAATCTCGTTATTTGTTACGTCTTGCTAATTTATGCTTGTAGATTTATATGTTTCCCTTATGCTTCCTGTAGTTGTAGAAAATTTAATTTAATCAAATCCAAAATCTCTTCGTTTTCATATTTCAAACACGATTCACAAACCCGATCTCACAAATTCCATTCATCCTTCATCGGGGATAACGAACCGGGTCACACATACTCCACTTGTGTTTCCTTGGAGAAAAATAACGTATTGATTTCAACCGATCAATTTTTGGCGCCGCTGCCGGGGAAGGTTGTAGCGAATTTTAAAATCTCGTTTGTCGATTCGTGTTTTATAAACCAATCTTTGTGAAGGTTTATAGTATTTTTGTGAATATTTTCTAAAAAAAAACAAACACTTTTCCTAAAGTGTTTACAAAACCAAAAAATAAATAATATATCCTCACTTTATTGAAAGTGTTGTAAACCAAAAAAGATCCAACAAAACAAATCGTGAGTTAATTATTTTCGGAATATCTTGAAATTACAACCTATACAAGTGGTTTAAGGATGGTTTGACATTAAATTGACAAACCGAAAGAGGCGGGTTTTTAATCAGCTTTAGAGCGGACCTTTGCTTCTCCGCCACTCTGCGAGTAGTTTTATGAGAAACGAATTTCGATTGACAAATCGATCCCAAAAATATTGTGTTAATATCCAAAAAATCCAAAAATATTTTCATCCTCAAATTTGGTTTTCTTTTTAAACTTTTGTTTCTTTGTGGTGTATGAACACCCGTTCTTCCACACCTAATCTTCTTTCACCAGTTTCAAATCCCGAAAGAATTATTCGTCGAGGTCGACGTCTTGATTTTCAAGACGACGAAGACATGGAAACGAATATAAACAATGATGGGCCAGCTCCCGATCTCCGAACGATGGAGGAGTTGTGCCAACCAACCATGCAAGGACGGGGCGGACCTATTGCTCCCGTCAACATCCAAGCCGCAGATTTTGGACTTAAACATCATATGATCCAACAAGTCCAAACTTCATGTCAATTTCATGGTTTGCCGGGTGAAGATGCAAACAAACATCTTGATAAATTCATCACTGTCACCCAAAGCATGAAACAAAATGGGGTCACTGATGACGCCCTTCGTCTATATCTTTTCCCATATTCGTTGACGCATCATGCCACCGCATGGTTTGATCGTCTTCCCAAGAATTCAATTCATAGTTTCGATGAAATGACTTCAAAATTCTTGGCAAAATATTTCCCACCGTCGATGGTGACGAAATTGAGAAATGATATAAGTAACTTTCGCCAGCTTCCCGACGAATCTTTATTCGAAGCATGGGAACGTTACAAGCTTTCAATTGATCGGTGTCCTAATCACAATATGTTGCTTGTTACCATAATAGACACATTCTATAATGGTTTAACATTGAGACATCGTGACACGATCAATGCTGCGGCCGGTGGTACCTTTATGAAAAGGCGACCCGAAGAGTGCCAAGATTTAATTGAAAATATGACTGCCCACCACAATTATTGGGATTCCTCTGCCGAGAGGACCGAGTCAACTAAATCTATCACTACGGACTCTTCACCCGATATTACCGCACTCACTAAAAGGATGGATGATTTGTCCACCGCTGTCTTGAGAATACATCAAAATCAGATTTCAAATAACAATAATCATCAAGTCAATGTGGTCAGTCAAAGCTGTGAAACATGTGGTGGTCCACACCCATATTTTGAGTGTCCAGCCACCGGTGGCAACACTCAAGAGAGCGTTTATGCTGCTTCGGGATACTATAATCAGGGAGGTAACACTTACCAACCCCAAGGAGACCGTAATCTTCTCAGCTATCGCTCTAACAATTTTCTTGGACCACCCGGTTTCAACTCTCAAAATCCAAATGGGCAAAACCGAAATGCCCAATTCAATCAAAACCAAAACCGAATGAACCAAGGTTTCCAAGGTTCTCAAAATCAAGGTTTCCAAAACCAAGGTTTTCAAAACCAAGGCAATCACCAAGGTTTTCAAAACCAAGGTAATCAAAACCGAGTTCAAAATCAGGGAAATTTCAACCAAAATCTGGGGAATGTTCAAAACCGAGGACAAAATTTCAATCAAAACCAAGGTTTTAACCAAAATCAAACGTCCACGGAGGAATTGTTGAAACAATTCATGAAATCCCAAGATGAAACCAATCGGTTGATGGCCACCCAAATAAATGAGATCAGAAAGTCTTTAAATGATCGACCCTCGGGCTCAGGAACTCTTCCTAGCACCACGATCGCTAGCCCGAGGGGCGATGTGAAGGCGATCACAACAAGGAGTGGTGTCCAATACAAAGGACCCAAAATTCCAACTACCTCTTCTTCTCTTCCTCCAAAGGTAGTTGAAATTGAGACCGAGGAGACAACGGACAAAGTGCATTCTTCAAGTTCACAAAGTACCGCACACGTCCAACCTCCGGTCGACCAAACTCAAATTCCGGAACCCGATGTTCCGAAGACCAATCCTAAGCCCTCGATTCCATATCCTTCGAGGCTTAATGATCGGAAGCTTAAAGAAAAAACCAATCAACAAATGGAAAAATTCTTCCAAATTTTCAATGAGTTGCATTTTGATATAAGCTTCGCAGATGCTCTCGTTCTTATGCCCAAATTTGCATCTACTCTCAAAAGTTTGCTAAGCAACAAGGATAAGTTGACTGAGATGGCAAAGACCCCACTCAATGAGCAATGCTCGGCGGTTATCCTCAAGAAGCTTCCCGAAAAGCTCGGAGACCCCGGCAAGTTTTTAATCCCATGTGATTTCTCGGGGATGGTTCAATGCTCTGCCTTGGCCGATCTTGGCGCAAGCATTAACCTTATGCCACTCTCGGTATGGAAGAAATTATCTCTTCCCAAGCTTACATCCACTTGCATGACACTCGAGCTAGCGGACCGCACTATAACTCATCCGCGCGGAATAGCTGAGGATGTCATTGTAAAAGTAGGAAAGTTCCACTTTCCCACTGATTTCGTTGTGGTAGACTTTGATGCCGATCCTCGAGTTCCACTCATTCTGGGTAGAGCTTTCTTAAGGACGAGCCGTGCTCTCATTGATGTCTATGCTGAAGAGTTAACCATTCGTGTTGAAAATGAGGAAGTCACGTTTAACATCAATCAGAACTCTAAACCTCTAACCAAAAGCACCGTTGCTACGGTTAATCAAAAATCTGATCTCATAATTGCTTCCGAAAGAAGTGATTCGATACTTTCAAGATTCGAGGTTAAGAGTTCTTGATGCGTGGTTTTGCGACCTTACAACAGGTTTTACCTCTCGAGGGATCTCAAGAGGCTTGCAATCCCCACCAGGCAGTGTACCTGACCGATGTAGTATAGTGAAGTGGCAAGTACCGGGGGATTGATCGTTCTCTAGGGGAATAGTGTCGTTAGGATTGAAAAACTACTCTAATAGGTCTAAGGGTGAGGGAAGATTCTTTTTGTATTTTTATGTTTTTATGAAAGCAAGTAAAATCTCGGGTTTTAAGGAGTGGGCGGAATTAGTTGCTAGTCAACTAACCCAAATAACTACAAATGCAAATAAAATAAAATAACTGAAAATGAAAAGGTTGTGAAACTTATGTGGAGAGAAATGTGTTTACTTAGATTTCCTTACTCCCTAACTATCTTTTACCGGTTGATTAGTGTGTATTAATTGCGTGGATGACGGGTGTATTCCTTAATACCAATCGTGGGGTGGCGTACGTACTTCCCCAACTCTACAAGCTCCTACTTCACTCCTATGTCGAGCCGGCTAAGAAGCTCCTAACATGGGATCACTAGAATTCGCTCATGCATTAAATACAACCATAAAAACCTTAGTACGCATTGGTTCATGTTTCTTAAGACGTTCAAGCAAGTTACCGAATAGGAAGTTAGCCAGTTTTCTTAAGCCTAACATCGATAAACAATCATCCAATACAATTAATAACACACTAATAACCAATAATTAATAGTTAGGTTTCATTAGATCTAAGCAAACACAAGATAAATCTAGCCTAGCATGTTAATTAAAAGACAAGAACAAGATATAATCAAACAACACATAGACATATTGATTGATTAAATGAATACTTATCTTCAATTAAACATGGGAGATCCAAGGGTATGAAAACCCTTAAAAATGGCAGAAATTCGTCTTAGGGTTTCTCCTCACAAAGTTGCACACTAATGACAAAAAATTGCAAAACTATATATAGAACTTAGTGGCTGACGGCGTCACGTTATAGATCTTGACGCCGTCACCTCGCCGTGTCTAGGGTTCTCGGATGGCCTTCTTGACGCCGTCCCTCTTTAATGCTCCAAAATCCGCTCTGGCTTATCAAAGGTTGACGCCGTCAGAAATGGGCTTGACGCCGTCTCTCTTTAACTTAAACCGTGATGGCCTTGATCATCTTAAAGGGTGACGCCGTCAGACTTTCCATTGCAAAACTCCCTGGCTTATCATGTGTATTTTTCATATCCACCTCTTTTGCCAAGCTATGACGCCGTCAGGAGCAATCCTTGACGCCGTCAAAGGTACTTTTCCAGCCGATTTTGAGACTTTGTCGTTTTCTTCACTTTTATGCTCCAAAAACGTCCAAAATGCTTCCTTTTCCAGATTTCTTCTCCAAAGTACCTAAAATGATAAAAGGAACGATTTAGGGCAATATTTGATCAAATAAATACGATTTAGGGCTTAAATGACCCCCTAAAAGCGATACACTTTTCGCTTCATCAAATACCCTTACACTTGAGATTTGCTTGTCCTCAAGCAAATGCGCTTTTATTCTAATCAAAATACAAGTTAGGGGTCATTTAACGCTAATATAAAAGTAATTACAACAAATAGTCGTTCCCTTTTAATCATAATAAGCACGGAGATTACACACTAGCACCTCACAAGTAGTGTTTAGATACTCACATCTCTCAGGTGTCATAAAAGTATATCTCACAAATGAAAATGAATAATATCTCTCACTACCTGTCATAGCAAATAGATTACCATAGGCTTGGGAAAGGATCAAAAACCTCCTCCACTAGGCGTAAGCACCTAAGATAAACTATCAAAGAGGGCTTTTACATGGGTTATAACGTGAGGTGTAGGGATATGATAAACACGGATTTGTTGGATAAGGGATATTTTACTGGTGGCGAGTTAAAGATCTTGATTAATTACATGTACAATATGGCGTTGCTAAGCCAAGACTAGACTCGACTTAAGCTAAAAACAAAATAACAAAAACATAAAATAAACATAAAATGAAACGGGATGGTAGTCCGTATGTTTTTTCTATTTTTCTTTTTCTCATTTTTTTGTATTTTTTCTTGATTTTTTCGATTTTTTTTTTCATACACTGTTGCCCTACCATCCAAAATAATACATCGTAGGGGCGTTGCATTCCCCTTACACTTGAACTTTTACATAACTTTACAAATAACTATTCTAATGACTCGAATTAAGATAATCGAAACACTTGGAGTACTTTTTAAAATATTTAGCACATATGGGGGTAATAATGTTGATCTTCCCCATTACTCCATTACACTAGTACTTTACCCATGAGTCCCAATCGTCCCAAAATAATATGTACAAGGATATGACTCGACTTAGCAACCATGTAATCAATTAGATAATTAACTAAGGGTTTAAACAAATGTTGTCACAATAATGCACTAAAAATGAGTGCATACAAGGTAGGCTAAGGCGATTTGGGTGTACATTTAAGTGGGGTGTAACAAATTCTTCCTTTAAGTAAAATGCTTACAGGTCAAAATGAAAAGATAGGCTCTGAGGGGTGTACTAGGGGTATCGTGTACTAAAAATGAGTACAACGCAAAGGGTGTGGGAGAATTACTTGACCAATGTAGCCAACGTAATTATAACAAAAAAAAAACACAGGTGTAAAACAATGGGTTAATCCTAATGCCTCTTATCATGTAGTAAATCTAACTACACGAATGTAGTCTCACTTGTGGCCTCGGAATGGTCCTAACGCAAGTTCTAGAATCTAAGTGCTACCGGTACACATATCATAGCATAAGTGCTTTTCCTACCAATTCTAGGGGCGAACCTCACATATTTGGGGGTGGAAAATTTTTTAGTGGTACGGTTTTTGTGCTAGCCATATAACTCCTATCCATGAGACGCTCATTAAGATCAAAGTTTCACTCCTATATGTTGTAAAAAAATTTAAATTTGGCACTAAAATTGCCCTAACAGGTATTTATCTCAGTTTTATTACACATCTACTATTAAACAAACAAAAATCAAGCGTAATTGTACTCTCTAAAGTATCGTACTTTACCCCCCTTACACTTAAGATGAACATTGTCCCCAATGTTCAAATAACAAGATGTAAAAGTGAAAAGGTAAAAGAATGAAATCAAATACTCCCCTGATTTGTTTGGTGGATAAAGAGGTAACATGGTTAGATCTTCTTCCAAGAGAATGTAGAAGCTCCAAGACTAATGCATCACCAAAAGCTTGATTCCACATACATTTCCTTGTCCAAAATAACCTGTTAAACCTGAGAAAACAAACACGAAAACCTGCATAACATCGGCGGGATAAATCTATATAAAGGATATAATGCTTGTGGAATGATAATTTTGCAGATTCCTGGAGATTATAAGTTAGAGATTTATTAAAAACTTTTTATGAAAACAAAACTTTCAAAAATTTTAGAAAATTAAAACCTGACGCCGTCAGGTTGTAAAGCCTGACGCCGTCAGAAATGATCTGACAGAATTCTCATGTTAAGTTTCCAGAAAATTTTTGGGAAAACCTCTACCTCACTTCCTGGAAATCCTGCAAAACATCATTATGACTCGATACAAGCATTTGACTCAAACAAATACTAATATGTATGTTAATTTATTATTATTATTATTACGATTCATGTTCATTTGTGTTCTAATAAACCGATTTGGATTTCCCTTACACTTAACTTTTGCAAAATACCTTTATATGTAGTTAAGACGAAGTTAAAAACAAGATAAAGCATTTTCACAATTTAGTTTTGAACATGAATCAATAATAATAAAAATTAAACACACATACGGAAACAAATAAAATCAAACAAACAAATAAATAAACAAAACAAATAAAGCTTGGGTTGCCTCCCAAGAAGCGCTTTTCTTTATTAACGAGTCTTGTAGCTAGACTCAAAGTCACGTACATTACGTGACTCCATCATTGGTCACGGTTCCTAGGCCATTCTCATTTCCGGTTTTATATTCCGGTCCTAATTTCAAACAATCCTTGTAGAAACCGGATATCCTTTCCATAACATAGTCTACTCCTTTATTTCTATCCTCATCATTCCTATAGTAGACCGCTTGCTTAAGCTCCTTCTCAACATTTGACAAGTGTTGGAATTGTTCTATCTTATATGGCATTTGGTAGTTTACCTCATCGGTCTCATCCTTAAATCTAACTATCCCTAAGGACGGTTCATAAGTCATTCTAGAGACCTCAACAAATGGTTTTCCAAAAACTACTTGAGTTAAGGATGCATCGACTATTGGGCGGATATCTTCTACAATTACAAAGTCGGTGACATAGGTGAAGTTTCCTACATAAACCGGTAATCCCTTAACTCTTCCCGTGAAGTTACTCATCCAACCCTTATCAGGGAACATCCTATACCCAAGTTGATTTTTCATTATTAAGTTGTAGTGGGCTCTAGTCATGATGTTTATGGGCGATCTAAGGTCGATGTAAGCTTTCCATACATGCAAATGTCCGATGTTGCATGGTATGTTGAGATTAGAAGGATCGCCTATTTTTATAATTGGTCTACCTAGGAAGTATGGTGTCTCGGGGTCATCGAATAAGTCTGTATGATATGCGCGCTCTTCCTTAGTGGGTAGCCTATTGAAGTAGTCCTCATCATCATCTACTTCTTCAATCTCACTTTTCCTAACTTCTTTATCAACCTCGACTTTCTTAACCTAATCCTCAGGTTCACTATTATCCTCATTTCTATCAATTGGTTTGATAGTGACAATGTTGACGAAGTGGACGTGTTTGGATGAAGAGGGGTCTTTTACTTGGGGTCCGCTATTTGTGTTCCTAGCGTCCTTATGTGGAGGTGATAGCACTTGGTTATTGAGGGCTTTCAATAAGTTTTCAATTTTATTGGTCATCTCCGTTTGTTGTTGATTGAATTCGGATTCAAACTTGGCCAAACGAGCTTCTTGAGATGCCATAAATTGGGACATCAATCCTTCAAAGTTATTGGTACTACCATAATTGTTGGGAGGATTGTTATTGAAAGTACGGTTCGAGTTGGAACCGCTTGATTGGAAACGATTAGGTGGGTTGGAAGAATTGGTTTGTTGTGCGTTTTGGTTTTGTTTCCACCTAAGGTTTGGGTGATTTTTCCATGAGGGGTTGTATGAATCACGGTAGGGGTTTGGCTCGGGTTTGAAAGTGTACCACTTGTCTCCCGCTCCGTCGGTACGCGAGGATGCGTAGTCCGCAAAAGCTTGTTCGAGGAGTTCCATGCAATCACGAGTGTCGTGGGGACCACTACATAATTCACATTAAGAAGTGATTTTGTTCACTTGGCTTAAAGGTTTAGGAGCCTCGTAGGATTTCATAAGAAACTTGACTTGATCTTCAAGTTCTATGATCCTACGGTCGGAAGTGCTTGAATTGTTCGAAGGCAAAGATATTGCCTTGACCGTTTTATTCAAATCACGGGGATCACTCCAACTTTCGTTGTCCTAAAGAGCAAGATCTTCTAGGAGAGCCCATGATTCTTCCGCACTTAGATCACGTAGCTTACCACCGGCCGATTGGTCAATGGTTTGCTTCGTGGAGAGATTGATATGGTCATAGAAGATTTGGACTTGGAGCCAAAGTTCTATGCCATGGTGAGGGACTTTTTGGAGTAAGTCCTTGAATCGAGTCCATGCCTCGTAGAGGGTTTAGCCTTGACGTTGTTGGAAGATCAAGATATCATTCCTTAGCTTGGTAGTTCTTCCCGGTGGGAAAAACTGAGCAAGGAAACGAGTGGTGAGATCATCCCAAGAGGTGATGGATCCTGCGGGTAGACGCTCTAGCCATTGACTAGCTTGGTCTCGCAGAGAGAATTGAAAGAGACGCAGTCGGGTCGTCTCTCGAGTGGCAACATCAAGGTCTATGGAATCAACGATTTTGAGAAAGTCCTTGAGATGTTGATTAGGATCTTCGAAACGAAGTCCATGGAATGCGCATCCGCTTTGCACCAACCGGATGGTGTCGGATCGCAAGGGAGTGACATTGGCTCCTTGAGTGAGCTCAATGGTGTTTCGATAGCCTTGGTGGCTAGGACGGGAATACTCTCCTAAGGTACGGGCTCTAGGAGGTGGGTGTTGTTGTGGTGGTGGGTTGTTGGGATCAAGGATATTACCACCTTCCATGATGTCAGATGGTAATGGTTACGAACAAAGAAACGAAGAAAAAAGATAGACTAAAGAAAATCCTAGAAAAATAAAATAAAAATCTCACTAGAAAGGAATCTAGTGAGTAGACCTAATAAAATAAAAATTCAACCTAAACAATAACTATTCCCCGGCAGCGGCGCCAAAAACTTGATGCGTGGTTTTGCGACCTTATAACAGGTTTTACCTCTCGAGGGATCTCAAGAGGCTTGCAATCCCCACCAGGCAGTGTACCTGACCGATGTAGTATAGTGAAGTGGCAAGTACCGAGGGATTGATCGTTCTCTAGGGGAATAGTGTCGTTAGGATTGAAAAACTACTCTAATAGGTCTAAGGGTGAGGGAAGATTCTTTTTGTATTTTTATGTTTTTATGAAAGCAAGTAAAATCTCGGGTTTTAAGGAGTGGGCGGAATTAGTTGCTAGTCAACTAACCCAAATAACTACAAATGCAAATAAAATAAAATAACTGAAAATGAAAAGGTTGTGAAACTTATGTGGAGAGAAATGTGTTTACTTAGATTTCCTTACTCCCTAACTATCTTTTACCGGTTGATTAGTGTGTATTAATTGCGTGGATGACGGGTGTATTCCTTAATACCAATCGTGGGGTGGCGTACGTACTTCCCCAACTCTACAAGCTCCTACTTCACTCCTATGTCGAGCCGGCTAAGAAGCTCCTAACATGGGATCACTAGAATTCGCTCATGCATTAAATACAACCATAAAAACCTTAGTACGCATTGGTTCATGTTTCTTAAGACGTTCAAGCAAGTTACCGAATAGGAAGTTAGCCAGTTTTCTTAAGCCTAACATCGATAAACAATCATCCAATACAATTAATAACATACTAATAACCAATAATTAATAGTTAGGTTTCATTAGATCTAAGCAAACACAAGATAAATCTAGCCTAGCATGTTAATTAAAAGACAAGAACAAGATATAATCAAACAACACATAGACATATTGATTGATTAAATGAATACTTATCTTCAATTAAACATGGGAGATCCAAGGGTATGAAAACCCTTAAAAATGGCAGAAATTCGTCTTAGGGTTTCTCCTCACAAAGTTGCACACTAATGACAAAAAATTGCAAAACTATATATAGAACTTAGTGGCTGACGGCGTCACGTTATAGATCTTGACGCCGTCACCTCGCCGTGTCTAGGGTTCCCGGATGGCCTTCTTGACGCCATCCCTCTTTAATGCTCCAAAATCCGCTCTGGCTTATCAAAGGTTGACGCCGTCAGAAATGGGCTTGACGCCGTCTCTCTTTAACTTAAACCGTGATGGCCTTGATCATCTTAAAGGGTGACGCCGTCAGACTTTCCATTGCAAAACTCCCTGGCTTATCATGTGTATTTTTCATATCCACCTCTTTTGCCAAGCTATGACGCCGTCAGGAGCAATCCTTGACGCCGTCAAAGGTACTTTTCCAGCCGATTTTGAGACTTTGTCGTTTTCTTCACTTTTATGCTCCAAAAACGTCCAAAATGCTTCCTTTTCCAGATTTCTTCTCCAAAGTACCTAAAATGATAAAAGGAACGATTTAGGGCAATATTTGATCAAATAAATACGATTTAGGGCTTAAATGACCCCCTAAAAGCGGTACACTTTTCGCTTCATCAGTTCTTCAGGCAAACGTGCTGAGCTTAAAGCAATGAAGATTACCCCGGGCACAAGCAAATGGTTTGAGAAATGTGCTGGGGAAGTAAAAAGTGTTTTTATTCCATATAGATATCCTCCGATTGAGGGAAGTGATATCTATATGGAAGAGCTCGAGATGTTCTTATTTGATGCTCCAATTTCGCCGAAAATTGTTGAGCCCGATGGTGATCCGGGGGGAGATGCTCCGTTACTAGAAAAAATGATGTTTGATGAACCATTGTTTTCCCTCCCCCCGAAGGAAGTTATGTTTGAAAATAAGCCGTTAGATCCCCCGGAGCTCGAGCTCGAGGATTTTGTTCCCGAATATGAGAGTTTCATCTTTGATACGGCTGAAGAGAGTAGTGGCAATCCCACTTCTCATTCTGATATTTCTCTCCCGGCTTATGAAGCCTTTTCTTTTGATATCGATCTTTTGGAAGAGACGAGTAGTGGCAGTACCACTTCTCATGCTTATACCTCTCTTCCCGAGTATGACTCATTTCTCTTTGATGAAAATGATCCGGCTATCTTTGAAGAGTTCTCCGGTGAACTCTCTCAGCCGGAATTTGATCATTTTTATTTCGAGATTGAGAATGACTCTAGTGTGGGGGAGATGTTATTGATCTTAAGAATTTAGTTCTTGAAGATTTTATCCCGACCCTCCCTCCCGTTGAAGATGATATTGCTTTTGATGATGAAGAGTTTTTTATGATCATCATAAAAATCTTGCTTCTCTTCATCACATATGGTGTGATTTCTCTTTCCCTTTTCTCCTACGGGAATGAGGACACCATCTTTGACCCCGGTATCGTCCTTAATAGTTTTCACTATTAAAATACCGTGGGTATCTCGTCGGTGTGGAACTTTCTGATGTTCAAATGTTTATCCAAACACATTGAATGAAAGTCCGATGGAGATTGTTTCTTCCACTTGCTTCCCCAAGAACAAATGAATTCGGGGTCGAGTCAAGCTAGTGACTCGGTAAACAAAAACATTAGCATTGCATGGGTAAACGCCCATGTTTCTGACTTCTCTCTATTTTCTAACACTAAGTGTGGGGGAATTCCCACTGTGCTTGTCTTTTGTGTGTTGTTTGCTCTGATTTTCAGGTTTCCCTGAGATCGTGATGATTGATGCGCCTGTTTTCAATCCAGCCGCCCAATATCCGATCTTTTTACTAACGTTTATCTAGGGATATCTTTTCAACCTTTTTTTTGTGAAAAATGGAGATTTCTGTTTCACACTTGGCTATTAGTATTACCTTTTTACGTTCTAAGTGGCGGCATAATAGCCGGTACTTTGAATATTGAGGGCAATATTCAATTCTAAGTGTGGGGGGGAATTCTCGCGAATTTTGTCACATAAGTACCTTCTAGTTCCCTAGTACCCCCGTTTTGACCCAAATTTTAAAATTTTTGTCGTTTTAAATAAAATTGTGTTATGTTTAGTCTTGATTAGGTTAGAACAAAGGGAATCCCGACTCTGCCAGAGTGTTGATCTGGCTGCTTCCTTAACGATTAGACTAAGGTTTTACGATTTGTGCAAATGAAAATGCTAAGCGTAGAGTAGTTGGTTCTCTTTAGAGCTTATACAAGTAATCTATGGCTTTTCCTCCCAGAAGATAACTAATCTGATTAAATACGTGCTGTTTTCAAACGTTTGAACGTTAAAATCATGTTGTTATGCAAAACAAATTTTTATACAATTTTGATATAGAGCCCGAGTTCAACTTGTTATTTTAATTTTTGAGAAAGCATATAAGTCCTAAGCCACGGTTCGAAATCGGCCCTTGGATCCTTTATTCAGAAAGGCGTTTAGGTCTTGGTTCCCGTGAAGCTCCGTTAGTTTATATTGCACAAAGTTAAGTAAAAAAAAAAATGAAATGAAATGAAAAAAATGAGAAAATAAAAAGGAAATAAAATGGAATGATATTGCAAAATGCAATAAATTTTGATGTTGCAAAAATAAAGATATATATGTTAATAAATGTAGAAATTGCTTTCTCTTAAATTTAAATCGGAAGTTGAACTTGGATTCGTCAATTTTGTATAAAAGTTAAACGGTAATTTAGTAGATTGTTGATTTCAAAGGCCCGAAAGCTCCGGTATTATTCTCTGTGAGGTGTCAAAAGCCTGGTCACCTAAAACCAACTGGTTTGGGATGTGCCGAGAAGAAAGCCGTTACATGGAGTGATCTCGTCTTTGAGTCTCTAATCTCTAAATGATCGTTTGTTGTTATTTATTTAAGTATTTAATACTAGCTTAGTGGGAATATCCTAAATCTTTGAAATCGAAATTCCGCTGATTCCGGTACTATTCTCTGTGGGGTGTCAAAAGCCTGGTCACCTAAAACCAACTGGTTTGGGATGTGCCGAGAAGAAAGCCGCTACATGGAAAAGGCACTTTTGATCCTTAGATTTTCGAGGTTCCCGGTAAATTAGTATTTGACTTAAACAAATAACAAACATAATAAACGTCGATTTTTACGGTCAAAATTTTGAAAATCAAGCACATTCACCTAACTTAAATAAATATGGGAGTAAAAAGTTAAGTCTCGACTTACATAGATTATTAGTCTAAGTAGTATTAGCATTTTACAAAAACGTTTGCACAATGAGTTTAAGCTTAGTTGGGAGTATAAAAAGAGGATGACGATATCAATTCCCTGGAGACATCCATTTTGTGTGAATCCCGTTCCATGATACCATTTTTGAAAATCAAGCATGTTATTTATTTTTGTTCTAGTTTAAATTTCTCGCATTGAATAAAAAGTCGAAACGGGGTATACTTGGTTCCTTTCATTACTTCATATGATCGGATTGCTAGGGACTAGCAATAGCTTAGTGTGGGGGATTGATGAGTGTGTAAATACTCATCATTTTACACCCATTTAAGACACAAAAACGACCAAAAACACCCAAATATATTGCAGATATCCTTGGTTTGTGTTTTTACATGTTTCAGGTACAAAAGATTGAAAACAGAGCGAAAATGAGCATTTTTGGGATCGACTCGACAACAACTACGTAATTTGATCAAGTGAAGACAGAGTCAAGGTCAAAGTCAAAGTCAACCCCGAAAATACCAAAATGACACAAATGGTCCTTGGAATTTAATTTCAGTCTTTGGCAGCCTAGACCCTTGGATTTTCAGAAAGTACAAGTTTGATCCCTAAACCTTAACACTTATATCCTTTTTATCCTAAACTAAAAACAAACCAATCCTTAAACAATAACCCATTACCCTTAAACCCACTAACCCAGCCACAAGACCCAACCCACAGCCCAAAGAAATAACCCAATCCCATACCCGGTGTTTTTATTTAGTTTAGCTAAACAAAAATTAGGTCAGACCCAACCTTTTCTTTTCACTATCCCACCAAAAATCCCATCATCTCTTTCTCTGCTACACGCCACCACCCATGCCTTCCCCTACCTCTGCCACAGCCACTCTAACCCTCCCCAAGTACTATCTTCACGTGTGACCCTCCACGCTGGCGATCCACGTGATTATTTGAGCGCCAAAAAGAGATTAAAGGCTGAAGATGATATTAAAATCAAACCAAGGGTTGGGATTAAATCCCAAGAAGCACAGAAGCAAGTGGAAGCTGTTTTGTCTCACAAAACAAGCACAACAGTTGAAGACCCCTAGTTTTAGGAATTAGTATAAATAGAGGTTATCTTGTAAGCCAAAAGGCAGGTTTTATTTAGCAAAAATTTAGTGTAATTTATTTTTCTTCTTCAGTATTGTATTTCTTAAATTTAATTAATGAAATTGTAGTTCTTTCAATTGGTCAACGAAAGTCAACTGATTAATATTTGCTTATGTTCTTAACAGTTTGATCATTTAGTGTTTGCTTGATGTTGTTTTTCACTATTTATTAGCTCACATAGATAGTTATGGTCTGATATGCACTTCAGTTAGATAATAGAGTGTTATGGACTGTTATGGTCATAATTGGTAATTACTATTCATTGGTCATTTATGAAAGTTTGCTTAAGCTTAAATTATGATAAACAGGTTGAAATTGTTAGGATTTAAGCTGTTTTGAGGTTCCTTGAGTTTTCTTGGTTAGTTGGCTCAAACTTAGAAGCTTAAGCTGCCTGATTAAGCCTCAGAATAAGCTGAGCTTAATTGACCCACTCTTTTGCACTTCTGAGTCCCCTAGTGATAGTTAAGTAGGTTTCCAAGAATTAGTTAAATTTGGTCAGGTTTTGAATGAGAAAAAGTGTGAAAATGCCCATTTTCTGCATCAGTATACACTGATGCAGCAGCCCAAAGGCATCTGATCCAGGTTGATTTTAGGCTTAACCCTTTGAGCTTATGCCTTGCAAATCATTTTTAGAGTAGATTGTAGTTCAAGGTTTTAGAAACACATCTGGTATCTCACTTTTGAGCTTTATAACTAGCTTATTTTTGGTCTGCAAAAGCCCATTTGAGCCCTCTCAGTCTGCACTAAAATTACTCAGCTTTTTTTGTTCTAATTGGCATCTGAACTAGGGCTTAATTAGGGTTCAATTGGCTTGCTAAATTTAGGGCTTTTTATGTTTTAGTATAGATTGTAGTCCTAGGAAGCTTTTGCCCCCATTAGTTCCCATTTCTCAGCTTATTAGATAGCTTAATTAGGCTCTGCAAGTAAGGGGTTTAGCCCTCTTTTCTGTCTAAAAATTGAATCTGTGCAACTGCTTATTTGGCTTATTCTGTGAGTTTTGCTGTCTGATTTAAGTCGATTTGTGCTTAAATAAGTTGTTTGAACTGTTTCTGAGCTTGTGGTATCTGTTAGTGCTTAAGTGCTTATTTTTAAGTGCTTATTGAAACTGTCTTGCCTCAAAACTG
Organism: Artemisia tridentata subsp. tridentata; assembly: GCA_021014915.2. Classification (NCBI taxonomy): domain Eukaryota; kingdom Viridiplantae; phylum Streptophyta; class Magnoliopsida; order Asterales; family Asteraceae; genus Artemisia; species Artemisia tridentata. Next base: position 43,663,936 of record CP139503.1, on the reverse strand, counting down.
CTTATTATAGTTGAACTGAGTTCTGATTTTATTTTTTCTAGATTTAGAATAGAATTTTAGATTTTTCTGCAAAAATTCAGATTTTTCCAAAGTCTTTTGCTATTTTTAAATAATTTAAATAGTTTAGAATAGTTTTTAAATCATAATAATTAATTAAAAAGTCAAAAAAATAAATTTCTTTTTTCTAAAATTTTCTTTTGTAAATTAGAACGTAGGAAAATTAATTTGGTGTTCCTAGGATTAATATTTTTAGATTTCACGTTTTAGTCTCGCGTTTTTCCCGTTTTTAATCTCGTTATTTGTTACGTCTTGCTAATTTATGCTTGTAGATTCATATGTTTCCCTTAGCCTAATTATGCTTCCCGTAGTTGTAGAAAATTTAATTTAATCAAATCCAAAATCTCTTCGTTTTCATATTTCAAACACGATTCACAAACCCGATCTCACAAATTCCATTCATCCTTCATCGGGGATAACGAACCGGGTCACACATACTCCACTTGTGTTTCCTTGGAGAAAAATAACGTATTGATTTCAACCGATCATTCACCAATTTACTTTTTCTTGTTATTTAGTTTAATTTTAGTTTTATAATTAGTTTTTGGGTTAGTTGATTAACAACTAATTTCGCCCACTCCTTCAAAACCGTGATTTTAATTGCTTTCTAAAAAATAAAAAAAAAAAAAAATACAAAAAAAATCATCCCTCACCACTAGACCTATCTTGTCATACATCTTGACCTAAAGACACTATTCCCCTAGAGAACGATCAATCCCCCGGACCTACCTATACTACACTACAACGATCAGGTACACTGCCTGAAGGATTGCAAGCTTCTCTAGATCCCTTGAGAAGTAAAACCTTTTCCGTGAACGCAATCCTCGCATCATCTATCTCACTGCTCAATACGTTGAAGTGTTACATCCAATAGTTTCTTCGTATCGCTTTGTCCAAGGGTTTTCTTTAATTTTCTTTTTTTTTGCTAATTGATCATCTTCTTGAGAAGAGCTCAACAAAAATTCCTAAACAACAAAGTCATTTGTTGTTGTAAACACACTAAATTCACTTATTTGCTTCCCCATCAAGTTCAATCAATATTCAAGGTGTTCCTCTTATTTTCCTAAGGCGGGTCTTGAAAAAATCTATCTATCGCTTCTAAAAGATTTTTGCTCACAAGGTGGTTCCCGAGCACCGCCAACCTATAAGGTAGATCCGCCCATGCTAGGTAGTGTATATTATATACTCTCTCCGTCCCAAAAAGAGTGTCCACAAACAAAAATAAAATTGACAAATTATGATATGTGTAATTAATGATAGTTTTGATTAATAAAAAGTCATTTTAACCCTCATAGTTAATATAGAAATTTGGAATGAGTAACTAATGCAAGTTTTAATTATAAGGGTAAAGTAGGGAAACCCGTAATTACCAGTCATAATTACTATCCATATATAAAAACTGGACATTTATTTTGGGACAAACATAAATAGTAAGATGGACACCTTTTATGGGACGGATGGAGTAAAATTAAGATTAGATGGAGTAAAATTAAGATTAGATATTATATAAAGTTTTCGGCCTAAATTTAAATTTTATTAAACAATCATAATATAAAGTTTTTTTTTCCTTTTACATTTTGTTTTTAATTTAACCTTTTAAGTTTAATTAATTTCCTCATCTTTTTTTTTAAGTTTCTTTATTGTCAATTTATACCTAATTTTTATAGTTTTCTTTCTCCGTCAAATTAAAAAAAATGAAACTTAATAATAGTTTAAACTTAATCACCAAATTTTCAAAGATAAACCAACCCCAACCCTATTAATTCAATTTTGACTTTCTATTGACTCATAAGAAGACTCAAGTTTAAATGAACCTCTTATATTGGTCCTATTTGGTTGGTGCAAATGACCTATTTTCAATTTTTTTTTTCCTTTTTCTTTTTATTATATAAGAGATTAATTGTACTATCAAATATTTTTGAAAGATTAATCCTTATATAGAGGATATGGCTGATTACGGTTCGAAAAACGAAGAGAGGACAGGTTCAAAATTTTTTATCCGGGTCCAGGTTGGTCCAGTCTAGTCTAACAAAGCATAATAATAATTCAAACCGAACCGGACCGAGGACATAATGTGAGGAAGTTGGTGGACCGAGGACATGGCCAAAATATGTTTGATCCAGTCCGCTTGATTCTATTCGGTCCGGTTTTTCGGTTCGGTTCAATACCCGGTGCTTAGCCCTATCCCGAAAATTGTGATAGATTTACCAATTTCTATAAATTTATGTTTTGAATGTTTTTTATTATTATTTTATTATTTTAACTCCTAAGCTAATTACATATTAACATGCGTAGAAGACTCTTTTTGTTCACATGCGTAGAGAAAACTAAAGTAAAAAGTTTAGATAATCAAGTAATTAATTGGAAATCACGGTTTTTACTTTTTAGATAAAATATGAAACTAACCTTTGATTGCTGCCCAATTTAGATATTCACATAATAAACCAAAGACCGCGTCCTATTAGGTTTCCTCGCACATTATATATCTTTAACAGAAACAAAAAACAACCTAAAAATTTAGTTTATCGCACTTTTGCTCATCATAGTTCCATATGTCGAAAACAGTTAGAGAAACTGCAGTCGGCATTGATCTTGGAACAACATACTCATGTGTTGCTGCATGGTTTGATAAGCACAACCGTGTTGAGATCATTCCTAATGAACAAGGTAACAAGGTTACACCATCCTGCGTTGCTTGGAATGGCACGCAACTCATGGTTGGCGAGGCTGCCAAAAATCAAATCCGCAGGAACCCTAATAATACTGTTTTTGGTAAGTCTGTAGATTATGCTACGTTTATTGTCTTTTGATATCCATTTTTTTAAATCCTTTAACATCAGTTTTGTTTAATAATTTTTAGATGTTAAACGTTTAATGGGAATCAGATTCAGTGATGGTAGAGTGAGGAAGGATATTGAGTCATGGCCTTTCAAGGTAACTAAAGGATCTGGAGATAAGCCAATGATTGTATTTGAACATGAGTCCGAAGAAGAAAAGAGATTCTCACCTGAAGATATATCGGCTATGATTCTAAAGAAATTGAAAGAAGCGGCTGAAGCTTACCTTGGAACGACGGTTACGAATGCTGTGATTACAGTCCCTGCATATTTCAGTGACCAACAACGACAAGCAACCAATGATGCGGGTGCATTGGCTGGCCTTAATGTGATGCGTTTGATTAATGAACCAACATCGGCAGCAATTGCTTATGGTCTAGATAAGAGCGCTGATATAAACTGTCCTAAAGAGAAAACTATCTTGATATTTGATATGGGTGGAGGAACGTTTGATGTGTCTCTTCTCAATATCAACAAGGATGGCACCATTACTGTTAAAGCTGTCGGCGGTGACACACATTTGGGTGGTGAGGATTTTGACAAGGCTATGGTAAGTTATTGTGTCGAAATGTTCAAAAAGAAAGAAAAGAAGGATGTGAGTAAGAATGCAAAAGCAATGATGAAGTTGAAAGTGGCATGTGAGAATGCAAAGAGGGATTTGTCGTCAACAACTATAACAGCAATTGAAGTTGATTCCTTGTTTGAAGGAATTGATTTTTCGATTAAATTCTCTAGGGCAAAGTTTGAGGAATTAAATAGTTGTTTTTTTGAAAAGTGCATTGAGCATGTGAAGAGTTGTTTGAGAGATGGGAATATGCATAAGAATGATGTTAACGATGTTGTTATTGTTGGTGGGTCAACACGGATTCCCAAGGTTCAACAAATGCTGTTGGAATTCTTCGATGGGAAACCACTTTCGATGAGCATTAACGCGGATGAAGCTGTTGCATATGGTGCAGCAGTGTTGGCAGCAAATTTGGGTGGTAAAGGGAATGAAGTTGTGCGGGATTTGGTACTCTTAGATCTAACCCCTCTTTCACTTGGCATTTGGGTTCAAGTAGATGATTTGAGTGAAGATGATATGAGTGTCTTCATTCCCAAGCACACACCCATACCCACTGTTAAGGAGGATATTTTTATAACTCATTATGACAACCAAGCAACTATGATAATCAAAGTATATCAGGGCGAGAGTGGCAAAACGAAAGAAAACATCTTGCTTGACTCCTTCAAGATTCATGATATTCCTGCAGCCCCTAAATTTGAACAGGAGGTAAAGGTGCGTTTTAACATAGATGCCAATGGAATCCTCGATGTTTCAGCTGAGGTGATATCAACAGGTAAGAAGAGCACTATAAGGATTGCAAAGTGTATGTGAAAAGTTGGATGGCTTTAAGAACATACGGAGTAATACACAAGATTTAGCTATAAAGTCCAATATCAGGCCATCCATAATATCTTTATTTTCATAATATGTTTTAAATTTTCATATGAACCTATGCTCTAATGTTTGTTGCCTAAATGGATAACTATGTAGTTCACGCTTTCTATTTGGGTTTTCTGCATTCAACATTTCAGTTTGTTTCTCCGACTTTTGTCACGTTGGCTACAAGGGTAATATTGTTATGGATGCCATTGATCGTTAACTTACCTATGCTTTATTATATTGCTTATCGCACTTTTTATGGAGAAATATGTCATTTATATCATAAAACTAAGATAACATATGGAATTTTTAGAATGCATGGTTAATGTTTTAATTGAGAGTTATAATTACGCAGGGGTGGAGCTAGTAAGATGACTAGCGGGTGTTGGGCCACCCTATTAGCCCACTTTATTCATTAGTTTTATATATAAGCTAATTTTTTAATAATTTTTGCAATTAGCCCCCTTTATTCTCTACTGAAATTTCAAGTAATTTAACCAATCAGATACAACATGAAGTTAAATGAGTAAATTACAAAGATAGTCCTTGTGGTATGCGTTGACTTTCACTCTTGGTCATTTGACCTTTTTTTTTGCACTTACAGCTACCAACTCTGAAACCCTTAACACTAATAGTCCCTTGACCAAACGACGTCAAGTTTGACTGTTAAACACCCCTCATGTGACTTGCACATGAGGGTAAAAATGTCATTTTAGTCCCTCTCTTTCTTTATCACCTTCTCCCACCAATATGGGTCCCACCACTACCTTTCTTCTTTCTTTTTCATCTTCACCCACAAACACCCCACCTCCCACCACCATTATTTCCGGCTATCAATATTTCTGGCTACCTCCATCAAATTCCGACCACCTCAATATGATTACTTGTATATCAGAGAATCAATATCAGAGAACCACCACTCTGAATTGATAATGGAAAAATGAGAACCATGAACACTGATTGAGCCTATTTAGCTCACATGACCAAACCATGACCACTGATTTATCAGGTTTATGCAGGTTAACACAACCTCTGATGTACAATAAAAATAAGCTCAGCCAGACAATCATAATTTATTTCGAGACACCGTTTTGGTTTCAAGTGGTGAATGATTTGGTGTGAGGGTTATGGGCAATGAATGGTTAATCTACCCCTCAGGTTAAAAAAAAATAAACTACTCCCTGATTCATACTTTCTACCTGATACTCACCACAACCTGATTTGTAACATACCCTGACACAACCATCAACTTATCCAAGTTATACCCAGATCATATCCTTCTGATCCACAAATATCAGCTGACCCATATCACTCTCTGATGACACTCTTTTCACACCTTCACTCCCTAATCCTCACACTATTTGACCTCAGATCTATCACTCTTCATTGGTCAAGAAAAGTGAAAACAAATACAAGAAGGAAATGAAGAAACGAGAGGACGAGACAACATAATCCAATCGAACAATAAAAAGCCAACAACAAATCCAATTAATAATCCTAAACCTCATCACCAACTGCAAACAAAACCGCATCAACAAGAAATCACAACTATCCTAAACCCACCTCATCCAACAATCTATATCCTCTATCAAGACTCGAACTGAAAATAAAGAGTAAATTACACGGATGGTCCCTGTGGTTTGTCGAAAATTTCACCTATCGTCCCTATTGCTCCCAAAGAATAACATGAATGGTCCCTTTGAGGGACGATAGGTGAAATTTTTGACAAACGACCATTCATGTTATTCTTTGGCAACGATAGGGACGATACATGCAACTTTTAAGTTTGAGGGACGATAGGTAAAATTTTTGACAAACCACAGGGACCATCCGTGTAATTTACTCAAAAATAAATAATTAAACAAGATCTCAAATTGGTTTTCACTCATATCTCTTATGAGATTTACAGAACCGTTAAGATATTCATACACGATAAAACCAACTCATCATTCATCTCTATTGAAGCTTTGCTTCTCTTTTATATCCGAATCGTAAAAAAAAAAAAAAAAAAAAAAAAAAAAAAAAAAAAAAAAAAGACAATAACAAATTTGATATCATCTTTCTCTCTATTTGGTTTACTCAAGAACAAAAGACAACACGTATGTAGAACCTACCGTGGCCCTCTAAAGGATCTTGAAGCCGTAAAAATGCAATCTTGATTCGACTTGCGCATCAAATGTTAGTAAGGTCATGGTACGGTGGATGTGTGTGTTTCGGTGATTAATTATTTGTTGTTGGATGGATTTAAGATGGAGATGTGTTCAGATCGGTTATGATTTTCGATGGATGAGGAGATGATTTGATCTATGTTTGGGAGATGAAGAATGGATTTGAGATTTGATATTGAGAGTAAATTATAAAGATGGTCCCTGTGGTGGCTATCAGTTTGGTGTGTGTGTGTGTTTGTTTAGAGAGACAAAGAAGAAAGAGTGGGTGAGTGTGTGTTTGTTTTTTTACGTTTTCATCAGTTTTTTACATTTTCATTAGTTTTTTTTTTACGTTTTCGTCCGTTTTCTAACGTTTTCGAACATTTTTTACGTTTTCGTCTTATTTTTTACGTTTTCGTATGTGTTTTACATTTTCGTATGGTTTTTTTCGTTTTCTTACGTCTCGCCCGTTTTATTATGTTTTCTTACATTTTCGTCCTCTCTTTTATGTTTTTTACGTTTTCGTCTGTTTTTTAACGTTTTCGTCCAATTTTTTTACGTTTTCGTCCGTTTTTTTACGTTTTGTCCCATTTTATTACGTTTTTGTCTTTTTTTTATATTTTTGTCGGTTTTTTTTACTTTTTCGTCCATTTTCTTACGTTTTCGCCCCTTTTTTAAGTTTTCGTCTCATTTTTTACGTTTTCTTATTTTTTTTTACGTTTTTGTATGTCTTTTTACGTTTTCGCCCGTTTTATTATATTTTCTAACGTTTTCGTCCTTTCTTTTATGTTTTTTACGTTTTCGTCCATTTTTTACGTTTTTTTGCGTTTTCTAAATTATGGTGTTTTAATCCCTTTTTTACGTTTTTGTCAATTTTTTTACGATTTCGTCTGTTTTTTACGTTTTCGTCCATTTTTTACGTTTTCGTCAGACGAAACCTAAAAAAAGGTTGAAAAGACGAAAATGTTAAAAAGCGTAAAAAAAAATACTAAAAAAAGGACGAAAGCATAATAAAATGGGCGAAAACGTATAACAACAGACGAAAACGTAAAAAACGGATGAAAAATGTAAAAAGCGAACGAAAACGTATGGAAACAGACTAAAACATAAAAAATAGACGAAAACGTAAGGAGACGGACTAAAACATAAAAAATGGTCAAAAACGTAAAAAAAATAGATGAAAAAAGAAAAAATGGACGAAAACGTAAAAACAGACAAAAACATAAAAATTGAGACAAAAACAAAAAATCATACGAAAACGTAAAAAAACAGACAAAACGTAAAGAAACGGACGAAAAAGTAAAAAATTGGACGAATACGTAAAATAGGCAAAAACGTAAAAGAACAGACGAAAACGTAAAAAAAGTCATAAACGTAAAACAGGGTCGAAAACGTAAAAAACAGTTGAAAACGTAAAAATCAGACGAAAACGTAAAAAAAAATTGACGAAAACGTTAAAAAATGGACGAAAACGTAAAAAATCAGACGAAAACATAATAAATCGGAAGACATCATAAAAAATAGATGAAAACGTAAAAAAGAGGACGAAAACGGATGACAACGTAAGGAAACAGACTAAAACGTAAAAAAAAAAATTGGACGAAAATTTAAGGAAACGGACTAAAACGTAAAAAAACTGAGGAAAACGTAAAATAATAGACGAAAACATAAAAAAACAGACGAAAACGTAAAGAATCGGACGAAAACATAAAGCATCGAATGGAAAAGTAAAAAATCGGACGAAAACGTAAAAAACAGAAGAAAACGTAAAAAAATAGACTAAAACGTAAAAGAACAGTCGAAAACGTAAAAAACGGACGAAAACATAAAAAAAAAGACATAAACGTAAAAAAAAAAGGGTCGAAATCGTAAAAAAACTGGTCAAAAACGTAAAAAATCGGACGAAAACGTAGAAAATGGACAAAAACGTTAAAAATCAGACGAAAACGTAAAAAATCCGACGAAAACGTAAAAAATCCGACGAAATCATAAAAAAACAGAGCTAACTGTCACTTCAAATCCATCTCTTCTAATTCATTTTCATGGATTTGCTCTAGGTCTTCATGTACAAGCTGACACCTGTTTGCTTGAATGGCAAAAAAATGCATTGACAGTATCATCACTTAAGCTAGCAGTACTAGTTTGTGAACTAGTAGTACTAACTTTAGGGTTAGCAGTACTAACTCCATAAGCAGTATTAACCTCCTCAGTACTGCTAGTGCCAGGAGATGATACAAATGCCATGTTTTGAGCACTTGAGCTTGAGCTTGCAGGCCTTTTCACTTCTTGTTCAACAATCTTGAAATTGTTATAGAGATCATCAAAACTCATTGTGTCTAGATCAAGCTTATTTCTCCAGACCACAACATGAGTATTCCACTCAGCAGGTAGACTTCTCAAGAATTTTAAATTAAGATCTTCTTGTGAAATCTCTACACCCAAGATAGCCAGTTGGCTCACAATCTTCTGAAGGCTGTTGAAAATAGAATCAAGAGACTCAGTGCTTGGAGCACTAAAGTTCTCATACATCTGTTTCAGAAGAGTCTTCTGAGTCTTCTTAGTTGCTTCATTACCACCAAACCTTCTTTTTATAGCTTCAAACAAGATCTTAGCATCCTTGTACTTACTAAAAGTCAAAAGTTGTTCATTGTGGAGAGCCATCAGCAACATACTTCTAGCCTTTACATCATTGTTCTTCTGTGCCTTCTCTTCAGCAGTTAGAGGACCCGATACTGTCTGAATTGTGACACCTTCACTTGTTGATGCTTTGGTTGTAGGTTTCAATGAGTTGCCATTCTCTATGATATCCCATATAGCATAGTCTTGCACTTGAAAGTATTGCTCAATTCTGAGCCTCCACATCTCATAATCACCCTGCTTGAGAATGGGCAATTTAGCAGTGGTAGTGGTTTGAGTTGTTTCAAGATCCATCTCTTCCTTTTAGTAAAGAGTTCTTCTTGTTTCTTCTAGATCAAAGTTTCAGAACCTAAGCTCTGATACCACTTGTTGATCCCTAATACACGATCTTACTGAGCTTGTTAGAAACTTTGAGAATGCTAAAGAGTATGCGGAATCTACTCTTCAACACTTAGAAGAATATTAATGTAACAGTAAACTGTATTAAGAACAATATAACCAAAACGCTTCAATATTATTAGAATAATAATACGAGTAATCTGTGTAGTACTAGGGTTTACAACCTTGAAGCTATATCAAAAACATATCTCTATCATCATAACCTAGGACCTCCTTTTATACGCTAAGGAGTCCTTTACAAGATAACTACAAATCTTCTAAACGTATAGAATATACATATCTTTCTAACTATATAAGATATACACTGAATATCTTCTATACATATCTCTTCACTCGTCTTTATCTCTTTGGCAGTACCAATCTTCATCAGCAGTCTTCAGCAGTATCAAGTTAGTCTGGCAGTACTAACTTTCTTCTAGCAGTACTAACTTGGTTAGTACTGGCAGTTGTAATCTTCAGCAGTACCAACTGTTTGACTTGACACCACTAAATATCTTGAGCAGTACAAAGTGTGTAGACTTGTAATTCCCAACAGAGGAGTAGACCATGTGATGAGAAAGATATTTGGTTTTTATAAAAAATGCTTACAATTAGGTCCGGAGTACAAAACCAAGATAGAAGATGACCTTGTGAACGTGACGGAGGATGGAGTCACGTAATAGGGCATGACTTTGAGTCTAGCTACAAGACTCGTTAATAAAGAAAAGCGCTTCTTGGGAGGCAACCCAAGCTTTTTAATTGTTTGTGTGTTTGTTTTTATTTTGTTTGATTTCATATATATGCTCCATCTTTATTTGTTTATATTTCATGTTTCGAATATAATTTGTGAAAATGCTTTATTTTGTTTTTAACTTCGTCCTAACTACATATAAAGGTATTTTACAAAAAGATAAGTGTAGGGAAAATCATATTTGTTTAAAAGAACGAATTCAAACATGAAAGATAACAAGTAATGATTAGCATATATTTATGTGATTGTTTAGAGTCAAATGCTTGTATCGAGTCACAATGAATGTTCTGCAGTTTTCCAGGTTTTAATACTTGGATTTTTCCAGAAATTTTCCAGAAACAAAACGTAAAAATACTGTCAGGCTTAACACCCGACGGCGTCTGGCACTGTAGCAACACAGTTTTCCAGATTTTTGTTTTTCTGCTGGAATTTAAATTTTTGAAAAATTTTAAGAATTTTAAATTTCCAGAAATCTGTAGACATTTATTTTGCAAGCATTATATGTTACTTTGCTTTCTAGTTTAGTTTTAGTATATATAGTGTTTACCGCCGATTTTATGGGAGGTTTTGTATTTCGTTTTCTTGGTGAATTATAGGTTATATTGGACAAGAAGACGAAAGTATACATTGGAAGTTGACTGGTGTATTTTACATACACCTCATAGCATTTTAATTACACATTGTTGCATTGTTATTCGTTGTTATACATGTACTTTGAGGTGTTTTATGATTATGTAGGTTTGGCGCATAAAGGAGCTAAAGTTGTGATATTACAAGCTTAAAATAAAGACATGAGAGATTTGGACGTTGTTGCATTCTTTTTCATTCGAGCTCCGTTTTTAGTGATTCAAAAGGCCGCGGAAAGAGCTATACATTTAAATCATAAAAGGCATGAAAATCTAGAATTAATTGGTGTTAATATCAGCTACAAAATGCAGCTCGTGGAGTGTTATACAAATTGGGCTTCTATTGGTGTTTTAATATTATAAAAGCATGTTGGGCCTTTTGTTGGATTGATTTTGTTGATGCAAATAATGTTCTAAAAACGTTATTTATATCTTTCGATTACTTCACGTTTTGAGGATGACAAAATGTGAAAACACGTTATGTTAAAATTAACGTAAACAAGTTTTTAGTCGAAAGATCTCATTTCTACGCAAATCACTCTAGAACAAATTTACAACTTGACTAGTGATCAAAGAAGTGAATTTGTGCTTAAGACTTCACATTTTAATGTGACAAAACATTTCTTTCAAAAATATACTTTACAAATTATTTTTGAATAATTAAGAAATGTTTTAATGGAAAAATAAGTTCAAAATACATAACAGCTATTTTTCCCCCCAAAATCAGCTCCAAACTTCCCCAAATAAGTTTTCACCTGAAAAGACAAAAAGAGGAGCATTTTTGTCTGACACGGTACCGCGGTTCCACTAAATTTAATGGAGCCGTGGGTGATTTAGTGGAGCCGTGCCTTTATAACGGCCAGATTTTTTCTGCCTATAAATACCAGCCCACTTCACAGTTTTTGGGCATCCTTTTTCACACAGAACTTTCTGAGTTTAATACTCCTATCACATCTTCTCTTTTTGATCATTTAGTTTAGTTTTCTTTGTTCAAGAGTGATCCAATCATCCAACCAAGTGATCCTCTTCATTCCTCTTCAAGTGCAAGAGAAGAACTCAAACTATCCAAGAAGATACAAGAGTTGTAGTTGTAGTTAGAGCACTTGTAACATTTGTTACACTCTTGTTGTATCATATCATATATCAAGATCATTTTTCTTTTGTGAGTTTGTGAGTGAAGATCATTGAGATCTTATAAAGATATTGAATATCTCTTGTAGCCATTGGGCTTGTGAGTTGATCAAGGAGATCAAGGGTAGATAGGTTAGATTGAGTCAAGTGAGGGTTGATCATTGTGATCGTGTCGAGATCTTGGAGATCTTTTGAAGCCATTGGGCTTGAGTGATTGATCAAGTGGATCATAGGTAGATCGGGTAGATTGAGTCTTGTGTAAGTGTGTGAAGTAGAAAGGATCAAGTGGATCGTGGTAGATTGGTGCTAGCTAAGATTAGCACTCGACATCTAGCTTAGTGTCGGAAATAGGATAAGCGACGTGTACGGTTTTCTCCGCCTAAAGGGAGGTTGTTGACATAGTGCTTGAAACTCTCGAGTGTGGTACTCGGGGAGTGGAGTAGGGCGAAGAAGAGCTTCATAGCCGAACTACTATAAATCCTTTTTTCCCGGTTTGATCTTTCCATCTCTTCTCTTTACTTTCATTACTTATAATTAGTTAGTTTAGTGTGTTGTTCATATTGGTGTTGATTGATTGCACATAAGATTCGAATCAAAGTTTTTCAATAGTAAAGTTTTAAGAAGATTTAAAAACCGGTAAAACTATTCAACCCCCCCCCCCTTTCTAGTTTTCCACAATTGGTATCAGAAGCCAGGCCAGTCAAGATTTTAAAGTAAATTATATTTTAAAACTTGAATCGATCAATGGATTCCGACAAATATGTAGAAGGACAATCTATGCAAAGACCACCACTTTTCGAAACCGATTGTTTTATTTATTGGAAAACAAGATTCGAAACGTATGTGAAATCAAAAGACATTGATCTTTGGCATATTATTACCGAGGGTGACTTTCAACCGATTCAAATGAATCCGGAAACCAAAAGGGATGAAATAGTTTCTTATGATAAACAAAGTGATGAACTTAAAAGAAAACTAGCCAAAAATAATGAGGCTAAAATGATGATTTACAATGCTTTGCCTAAAAAGTAATTTGAAAGAGTTTTCACGTGTAATACGGCAAAAGATATTTGGAAAACTTTGTTAGTCACTCACCAAGGTAACAATCAAGTTAAAGAGAACAAGATAGATCTTCTTGTTCAACAATATGAACAATTTTCTATTTCTGAAGATGAATCAATAGATAATGTTTTTGCTAGATTTAATACTATTATCACTAGTCTTAAAGCTCTTGATGAAGGTTACTCTAGCAAGAATTATGTTAGGAAGTTTCTTAGGGCTCTACATCCTAAATGGAGAGCAAAGGTCACCGCCATTGAAGAGTCAAAGGACTTGGCGACATTATCACTCGATGAACTAATAGGAAACTTGAAAGTTCAGGAGATGATAATCAAGAAGGACTCCGATATAGTCAAAGGCAAAAGCGAGAGAGTTAGATCTCTAGCATTGAAAGCCAAAAAGGAGTCTAGTGATGAGGAATGTTCGAGTTCCGATAGTGAAGATGAAGAATATGCGTTAGCGGTTAGGGACTTTAAAAAGTTCTTTAGGAGAAGAGGTAGGTTCGTTAGGCAACCTCGTGATGAAAAGAAGACATCACAAAAGAACCGAATTAAAAAGAAAGGGACAAGTGATAGGAAATGCTTTAGATGCGGAGATCCTAATCACCTCATAGGAGAGTGTCCCAAACCACCGAAATCCAACAACCAAAGAGCTTTCATAGGAGGCTCTTGGAGTGATAGCGGTGAAGAAGAAGAGAAGAAGCCCAACGATGAAACATGCCTAATGGCTCAAGCTTCTAATGAGGTACATTCCGACTCTTCCTATTATAGTGATGATAATTCGTCAATAGATGACAATAGATTACATGACGAATATAATAAACTATGCGAGGTTAGTTCTAAAATTTTAGGTAGAAACAAAACACTAAAATTAAAATTGCATGAACTTGAAGTGCAAATGTTAGAACTAAAGGATCAAGTTAAAAGACTTGATAAAAATAAAGAGATAGATGTAGGATGTAGGTCATGCATAAGCCTTCAAGTAGAGAATGAGAAACTCAAAGAAAATGCTCTGAGAATCATTAAGTTTGAAGAAGGAACTAAGGCACTTAATGATATGCTTGAAAACATTAGGTTTAGTGAACATGACCGTGCGGGCTTAGGATTTGACCCAAACCAAGCTTCTACAAGTAGCACTAAACAAGTAAAATTTGTAAAGCCTGAAGTACCTGAGTCTGTAGGTGACGGCACCACTAAAGGTACAGACGGCACCACTAAAATTAGTGGTACCGTGGTACCGTCTGGTGCTGAAGTCAGATCTGGGTCAATTTTGAAAAATAACTTAAGTCCTAAACCAAGTCACATAGTTGTAAATGGTACTAAAGTACCTATTGCTAGCATAAAGGAAGTCAAAAGCTTTTACAAACCCTTGTCAACTCCCGGACTTGGATTTGTAAAGCCCGACACTAGGTCAACGACTCCTCCACCTAGAAAAACAAATTCTCCCAAACCTCGGTCAAGAACTCCTCTACCGAGAGGTAACTTTAAAAGACAAAGTTATCCAAGTAACTTTCCCGTAAATTGGAATAACTGTCAACCACAAAGTTACTTACCATGGGAAATATGTCCTCCATTCCAAAATCCCAAACAAATGCGGCAAATGCGTAGAATGTTTACCACTAACAACTTTGGACCCATGAGATATTGGGGACCAAATGTTTGAGCTTCTGTCTTGCTAGATAGAAATGGTTGTGAAAGCAACTTGAAGTCCAACTAATGGAGTATGATTGGTGATTACACTAATCTTGTGATGTGTGACAAATGGTAAATTTGCCCTAATATTAAATTCATAACAATTCAATTATTGTGACTGAACTATCTAATTTGGCCTTATGTGATTATAACGGGAAACAGACCTGCATATATTGACACCCGAAAATCTCACCAAGGAACAGTGAAGTTATCACATCTCATGATTTATGCATTTTATTGTGGTGAAAACGGAAGGTTATCCCAGTTTCACTCGGACTGACAGCACACGCAAACCAGGAATAAATTTGAGGTTCAGAAAATGTTAGTGAATAATTAAGGACTCGGAAAAATATTCAAGAATTACAAGACGATACTAGAAATACAAAATCTCACATTAGAAACGGTACCAGGACGGATCCGAATTTGACACAGTATAATGAAACACGGGTATAAAACACTACCCTTAACAAATAAACAATACAGACTCGAAATTAAATACACTCCTCCACTCACACACTATCCAAAACCTGTAAACCCTATCTTTAGTTTTTGTCTGCCTCCTCCTTTCCCCATAAACACCACGATCCATCACCATCTCCAAACACAGACCTCACCAAATCATTTTGACCAAGAGCTTTGTACTCTTCACGAATCACAGGACCACCTAGGTTAAACACCCATTGAAATAGTGATAGCACCCAAATGGTAAGGTTATTCTCCCCAAACCCGAAAGCTCTTATGGAGCTACTCTCCATAATCCGCCATAAATCTGCGCCTCCAAGGAGATATCGAATCACAAATCATCAACAAATACCATCAAAAATCTGAGAGGTTCTCAAGAAAGATTAAGTGTGGAAGTATTGTGATTCGAATTGGAGGTAGGGATAATCGGATTGGAGCAGTGGGTTATCGGATCAAAGTTCACTCAAGAATTTATCCATCAAAAATCCTTGTAAGGTTCGATATTGATTCTGTTCAATTAGTCCTAGTTGTTATTTTTTTTAAACCATTTATGATAATTAATTTGAGGTCGAATAGATGAATAAAAATAGGTATTGATTTGTTAGTTTTCTTTTCTTTCGAATTGATTTCTAAGGAAACACTTGAGTAAGATTATGTTAGTTTGGGTCAAATAAGGATAATGAAAGTTGTTATATTGTTGTTGTCGTTAGTGTGGTTTGATTGGCCGAATAGGGTTGATTAGCTCCAAGTTTGTGTATTGAGTCTTTGTTCCTGTCGAATGGAGACCCAGAAACACATATGGATTTGAGGGAAACTTAATAGGAAAATGGATGATAATTTAAGTTTTATGGTTCTTGAATTTGAACCTAGGAGTTGTTAATGAGGAAAGTATAAAATTTTGAGGTTATGTATAGGTATTCGAAGCCCACAGGTTCATGGTTCGAACCTGGGGATATTATGACTAGAATAGGATGGATGTTGTGTTAAGCTAAGCTAAGGTAGACATCTCACTGTGAATGACCATCACCGAACCAGTGACCATCAAGGCTAGGTGCATTGGTGGTCAGGTTAAACTGGAAAAATCACCTATCCTAGGAGAAGTGAATCCGAACTAGTAACCACCATTAGACTCACCATGTAGGATAGGCCTTGAATCAAATGTGAGAAGACTTGTACTAGCATAAGAACCCCACCCAAGATAGCACCAAAATCAACCTTAAACACAACCCACATAGGAGTATGAGTATTCGGATAGATCACACATTTAGGATGAGTTTCATCATATGTTCTTGTCGAGCTAACATAGGGAGTATTGAGTCATAATAGGCTGGACTCCTTTGAGGTCATATGTCGCGGCATGTAAAGAGTTAAGGAACACAAACCTTGTCATCACGTAAACCCTAGGGACACAAGTCGAGTAATACTCGAAAATGACCACAAGGTAAGGCCAAGATCATGGATTGTAACCCACCTCAATTGCGAGAAAGGGGTTCCAGGAAGATGGCACCAAGTAGTTAACTTGGTGCACTTCAAATTCCTACTTCAGTGAAACACTAGGCCAAACAACCCAGCCACAAACCCAACTAGGAGCTCACCTGAAAGCCCACTTGACAAGCCCATAAACTAGTCCACTGATGGGTCTGCACATAGCACCTTAGCCCACCAGATTTAGTGATTAAATCCAAACCGTTAGTGACTTAGCCCAGCCCGTAGATGGGCCTGTGTACAGCACATTTGGCCCACCAGAAAAAGGATTAAACTCAAACCCATAGCCGACCCATATTTCCTTCTAGAAAGCAATGGGCCACAGCCCAATTAGTGATAACTGCTAAGGTAGAATAACATTTTATGAGACTTGGTCACAAACAAATAAAATGAATACGAGCCATTCGCAAAGATAAAATGTAATAACTAACATCTAGGCAAGTAATAGCCAAAAGGCATTTTAAAATGAGATTTCATTATAACTTTAACTTACATAGAAGCTTGTATCGTCAAACGTAAAACTTGGAGAAGAAAATTCAACATATAAGGATATAAAAGTTATATAGCCGAGAACCAAGTAAATTTCCATTTACATTAACATATAGATACGAGAAAACTAGAATAGCCGAAACATAAAATGTGACGGAAAGGACTAAATACATATATACAAGTAATGTTATATACACTCGGGGAAAATAAAGGTATATAAATATTTACGTACTCTCGTGTATTTAAAATATAGTACTCAAATGAAAGTGACGACAAATCAAGTTTACAATGAAAATAGATTATAACACACATCGGAATATATATATATATATATATATATATATATATATATATATATATATATATATATATATATATATATATATATATATATATATATATATATATATTAACACTTATGTACGTAAAAGTTGGATCACTGGAATGGTAAACACGACAAAAACAATTAACGCGACTAGACTTGATACCTATATATGAACATTGTTATACAAATGGTTTAATACACACTTTAGAAGAACTAGGGATACATATACAATAGCATGAACTTGTGTAATAAAAATATGATACTTAGATTCACGATAGGTGAAAACCGTAACACACGTCGAGGTATATAACCATACGTAGGATGTCAATCAAATAAGATAAAATCAAACGTCACTAAAAATATATCATTTAGCTTGAATAAAATTGTCGAAACATAAAACTTTAAACGAGTGTAGTGTAAATGGATCATGATGAGAAACTAGGTAAATTACTCAAGTTAACGATATATATATATATATATATATATATATATATATATATATATATATATATATATATATATATATATTAAACTTCACAAATCCTTAGGTAATAAACATGAATATAATATCAAACTAAACTAGAACGGATTAGACAATATATATAGTCTAAATTAAGAATATGAAGAAATGAGTTGTGATAGATTAATTGTAATAACACAAACTCTAATTCTAAGTTAATCCAAGAATTAACGATATATAGATCAATTACTGGTTAGATGATAAAGACCACAAATGTTAAGTCATGCCCTAAAAATCAACATAAACGGACATACGACTAGGTTACACAGCTGCCATAGAGGTATATATCTCAACTAGGTACCTAGATTGTTAGTGATCCCAACCCCTCATTACCGTAACTTTAGGTCATTTGTAGAGTTACACCCCACCATCCCCTAGGAGAGACCTTAGTAACCACACTTGCCGCCACACAAATGACAACAACTTAAACACACTAAAACATTGAAATGTAGAATCTGAAAGGAACTGAATTTAATACTTGAAACTAAGACATGATTATTTAATTTAGGTTGCGTGTTGGTGCCGTGCACTCCCAAATTTCACAGCATTCACTGTTCAGACCATTAAAGGTGAGTTTATAGCCCCATTTTTTTTTTTTTACTTTTACTTGTTTTGGGGTGAGAACATGCTAAACCAAATTTTGTGGACATAAATACTATTATACCCAAGTTATTACGCAGATAGCCTAAGCCTGATATGTCCCCTACTTCCCGAATTTCATGAACCGTTAATTCCAGTCAGGAAGCGTGAATGATATAAATAGATCTATTGGGAGTAACGTCCCCGTTCGGTTTGACCGAATAGGCAAACGAGTGTATACCATGTCAATGTTCAAGTGTCTGGGATAAACACTTGCTAGAGCTTTTATGATTTACATGTTCTAGAGCATGCAGACCTGTTAAAGCTTCGGTTACATGAACTTAGAGCTAGCGTAATAAAACATATACATGACATTTAAATTAAACTGTTGTTACAAATTTGATATATTTGTTTTTTAACTGAAACCTATGAACTCACCAGATTTTTGCTGACTTTTTAAGCATGTTTTTCTAAGGTAAACAGGTTATGCAAGTATGGCAAGGATTGGCAAGGCGGCAGACTTATACTTTAACCAATAAAAATTTTGATTATTGAAATTGACTTGTTTTTTAGGGACCAGTAACTTGTAAATAATCTTTGCAAACTAAAGATTTTTATACTTTGAATTAAATAAATGAATTCATGTTTCTAAAGTGTGTAATTGGTTCTTTGATACCTTGTGTTATGATTTCCATTTCAGTAGCACCCCTGGTGTTGATGCTTCCGCTAAGCCAGATTTTGGGGGTGTTACAGATTGGCATCAGAGCCTAGGTTATAGAGAACTAGGTACATATAAAACCTAAACTATAACCACATTTTCAAAAACAAGTCCCTATGACCGCCGCTTGCCTTGCTTGCCATATTGCCTGAGGTTTATTTTGACTTGACTGCATGTTATACTTTGTGACATATTAAGTGTTTGCCATGTTGCTTGAGGTTCATTTTAACTTGACTGCATGATATAACTTGTGACATACTAAGCTTACTATGAGTACTATACATATATGTATACCCATATGCACTTGTGTTAGGAATATAAATATTCATATGAAGGTTCGGTCATCCCGAGTATCTAATTAGCATTTATATAGCTCGTAGGCTTATATATATTCGTTTAGTATTATTAGTAATATTAGTATTAACTTAGTCGTATTTATATTTGTGGAGTGGGTCGGGGCTTTCCCCACTGTCAGCTCACTCCACAGCCCACTAGGGGCACAAATAGTAGTAAGTATATAAACCCCTTCCCACACTTGGGAAGGGTTGGAACTCTTGTCACAATTTCACCTACAATCTAATAGATCAAGTTTTCCCTTTCAACTCTCTCTCTCTCTAGTTCTTGCATCTAACTCAAACCATGGATCTAATATTCCATGAATCAAGACCACCCGAATCAACCACACAATCAAGATGGTTATTTCCTACAATTGGTATCAGAGCCATGGTTAGGTTCGATTGATTGTGTGTGCTTGGTTCGAATCGTGGCTTCCCATTCTCTCGGTATTACTGGTTTGTATCGAACAATATTCATTTGAGCCTAATACTTTATGTTAATTTCTTGTCTGCTTAATATAATCCTTCGTCCATTTGTAGTACTGGTCAAGATTTGAATATGAGTCAAATGCTTAAAGCCCATGGTCAAGTCAAATCTTTATATCATATTTAAAGCCCACTTGTGGTGAATTCATTTATTCTTGTTCGAACCTGTTTTCAACGCAACAAAGATGTGGTCACTATTTTCTTGACTTTATGCACAAATTTATGCACAATCATCAATCAACATATCGTGGTTTATATCGTCTGGGTCACACTTTGTTTGTTTGGTCTTTATTTGTGGTCTTTATTTTCAAGAAAGCCACTAGATGTAAGTTGGTTTGTTTTGCTGATTAATGGTGTGTCAAAAGGTGATGTTCTTGGTTGCTGCTTGTGTCAAATGAGTGCTCATGGATGGGTTTGTGGGTACTTTTGGGTGCAGTTCGGATTGTAACCAAAAAGGGGTAAAAGACAAAAGTGTGAGAGTGACAGCTTTGACTGGTCAAACATGCGGTTTGTCTAAGACGCGGTTTGTCTCTATGTTCATGGACGCGGTTTGTCTCTATAGTCATGAATGCGGTTTGTCTATATACTCACTAATGCGGTTTGTCTATATGCTCACGAACTCGGTTTGTCTGTATAATCACGAACTCGGTTTATTTGTATAATCACGAATGCGGTTTGTCTAAATGCTCACGAATGCGGTTTGTCTGTGTGATTATGGATGCTGTTTGTATGTATGATCATGAACGCGGTTTTTCTGTATTATCACGAATGCGGTTTGTCTGATTGATCATGGATGCGGCTTGTGTGCTTGCACAGACGCGGCTTGTGTGTTCTGCACAGACGCGGCTTGTGTGTTTTGCACAGACGCGGCTTGTGTGTTTGCACAGACGCGGCTTGTGTGTTTTGCACAGACGCGGCTTGTGTGTATTGCATACATGCGACTTGTATGGGTTGACTCAAGTGATAAAGAATAGAAGGAGATGTAGCAGACTAAGACCACAACCATTAATAACATATTCTTATCACCTTGACCTCAGGTCCATAACCATCATCAGTCTTAAACCCCATCAACAACAGCCAACTATACAACAAATCCAACAACTAATCCCATCCTCATGTTTCATCACCTAAACTCTACGACTCGAACAGAATGGTTAAACAATCAAACGAACAAACATATAAAGAAAGCATCTCATCATCGATCCCTTGTGAAGCCTAGCTTCTACTTTTTATCCGAATGCAAAGGATAAGGTTCATAACATTCGCGTTATGCCCTTTCTTTAATTCGTTCTAACCACAAACTACCATATCACAACTCCTATATTGCAACAAGCTTCGAATACAAAACAAGATAAACATAAGATCTCAGTTGTCATTCACATCTGACACAAATTTTTAAAGATTTTCGTGTGAACATGAACCCATCATTGATCATTATGAAGACTGAGCTTCTTTCCTTTAAATATTCGAACAACTAAAAGGACAAACGAAGACTATACAGCCTCCATTTGCCCTTTGTTCGGTTATAACAAAACAAAACAACAAGAAGCGTAATCAATCGTGTAGAACCTACCCGAGACCTCCTTTAGGAGATCTTGTAGATGCGCCTTGTTTGTGGAGTTAACGTGCTTCAGTTTGTGTTTGCTATTCGGATTTGAGCTTAATGATTATCAAAGTGTTTGTGGCTGTGTATTCGTTGGAGATGTGAGGTGTGTTTAATGTGTAGCCTATGTTTGAAGTGATGAGATTAGGGTTTGTGTTTGGTGACTGAGTTTGGAGGAGAGATGGATAAGAAGGGGGCAGATTAATATGAGATTAGGGTTAGATTAAGTTGGGTTTATGGTGTGTTATATACCGTAACTTTTGGGATTATTGACTTGAATGGGCCAAGGTTGATTTGGATGGGCTGGATGCTGAAGTTAAATTCACGGGCCTGACTCACCCTTGGACTATATTGGGCCGTGAGATATCTGCTATCTAGTTTTTGTTTGGATTTGTGTTGGGTGGATTAAGTATAGACTCGATCATGCTTTTATTATCTAAGTGAACGGACTAACTTTGGTCACTTTAGGGTAAATGTGAAGTTATTATAAGATTAGAGTTTGACTTAATTTTCCACAAATTATTGGACTATAAGGTGGATTTGGATCGGGCTGTGGTGACTCGTAATCCGGAGTTATTGTTTTTGGCAACCGTATGTTTTTGGGTTTGGGTTTATGAGTGAAATGTGTTGTATGGTTGGATCCACCAAGTTTCACGAGGATACACACGATACGGCTCGTATTTGGGTTTATGAATATCAACGTAGCTTTAGAGGTGTGGATTCAGCTGCAGTATCCTATTAGTGCCTACGACTTGAGTGAGCCTGCATTTTGATCTTTGCAACTTGAGTTATAGCTGACAAGTAACAATTTGTTTAAATTGCGATGTGTCAAGTTGCATTTTGACTTGTTGCGACTTGAATGATTGCGATGTGACCAGTTGCGATTTGACGTTGCAAGTTAACACTTGCGATTTGACTAATTGTGATTTGTTTGATTGCAATCCGACTTGTTGCAAGTTGACAACCTGTGACTTGACTTGTTGCGATCTGATCAAGTTGTGATTTGACTTCTTTGACTTGAATTTTGAAGACTAGTATTGCAATTCACTCTTAGTTGTTCTTGTTGATTTTATGGTTTCTCTTGTAGTTTTTAGAAAATCCCGCGAAAGATTCGATTTCTCGGTTTAAATCTCAAGAGCTGTAAAATCCCGTGAAATTAATTTTGGACAAGTAGGCGGGACTTGGATTTAGACAAAATAAAACTTACGGGGTTTGACTATTTTTTTTCGGGATAAGTTTGTGCTTCAAGATCAGCAGGAATTGGGAAATTATGGTAACTTGGTTGGTTTGTTAATTCACGGGTTGGTGTACTTAGTGTCACAAACATCTCGGGGTGGATGGATGCACGATGTTTGTTGACCCTTGCTCAAGCGTATTTAAGGTGATTAGACCTGAATGTTCAAGAAGTGGATATATACAATGAAGGATGGAAGGTTGGGTATATATCACTACCTATATTTAAAGGAGTTACGTTGTTGTGCTCAATATAGGTTCTAAATCACAATTTGCAATTTAAGGTGATTAGACTTGGATGTTCACGAAGTGGATATATACAATTAAGGATGGAAGGTTGGGTATATATCACTACCTATATTTAAAGGAGTTACGTTGTTGTGCTCAATATAGGTTCTAAATCATAATTTAGTGCAAGTTCAAGTCGCGGACTTGTTCTTTATCAAGCTTCATCAAGTGATTGTTGTTTCTCAAGCTTCTAATGGGATTGTTGTTCAAGATCTTCTCAAGAGGTAGTCAGGCTTAAAGACAAGAGGTGATTTGTTTGGAGACATGTTTTTAACCTTTTACTCACTTTAAAGTCATATGCATTTCATCAAGCGGTTTTGGCATATTACGAGCTTCAATGAATTGTTAATCTACTAAACCATTGATGATGAGGAAAGCAAGGGGTTACTACAAGAGAGTCTTAATCACCATCTTCATTGCAGTAGTTTCATTTGTCTCTTTCCATGTTTTGTGCCTGTCAAATTCACAAACATCACGGACTCTCAGCTTTGGCAAAAAGGTCATTTCATGTCCTTTTTGAGGGGGAGAATTATCGCACGTTTCCTAGAAGTTCCGTCTCCAGCAATGTGAATTTTAGCGGTTCCGGTTACAGCGGGTCAGATCGTATCGGTTCAGTCTCCAGCGGTTTGAATCTTAGCAGTTTCGGTTACAGCAGGTCAGATTGTAGCGATTCAGGATTCAGTGGTTCAGTCTATAGCAGTTTGATACTTACTGTTGTGCAGTTAGTTCTTGAATTTATTTCTCAGATAAATCTCAAGAACTGTAAAATCCTGTACACGGTACGACAACTATTCCACATCCAAGTAGCTGGGTCAGACTGCTTTGTTTGATAGGACTGACTATGAGTCATGGGCACTTCTAAGAATTAGCGCATGTTTCTTCTCTTTTTGGCTAGTCAACAACACAAGATGATCACGAAGTTAATCAGGTATTCTTTATTTGTGATTGAAGTTGAATTTCACGAAGGCGTCTACTTATTTTATCTTGAAGTCGGGGTTGGTTGGATGCATGACCTTCAATGATAACTTGCTCGTGCTTGAAATTTAAGTTGAAGACTTGGGTTATCTAGTTACCAGCAGTCGGGGTAACTATCACTTAAGAGTTATTGGAGTACTCAGTGTCACACGTCAATGACGATGTCGATAATCGCAAGAGGTGTTAATGTCTCATACTTTGGTTGGGTATTGAGCACTTAGAGATTTGCTTGGAGCATTAATTCTCTACACCGTTCTTCCAACATTAGTGCAAGCTTAAGTAACAAATTTGGGGACTTCTTCTTCAGTTTTCAGTATTGGTATATCGGGTTTCCTTCATCAAGTGGTCACTAATCTGTGTACAAGGTTGATTAGTTGGACAAAGGTTTTAAAAGTTGTGATGTGATCTGTAATTCTCACAAGATATTCTTAACCCAAACTGATGTTCACCAAAACCAAATCAGTCATGCCACATTCAATCTGTTACTGTCTCACGGTTTCTTCTTGGTTTTGTAAATTCCCGAGAAAGAACTTATTTCTCGGTTTAAATCATAGATTTGTAAAATCCCGTGATGATGGACTATGCGCTCTTAACCATGATCGGGTTAAAACCATTATCAAAGTTCAGTCGATACATCATAAAGGGCTAGATTTGGGCATTAACCACAAGACGTGACTACGGCGTTAATTCATTATTATTTATTTGAAGCTGAAGTGAAATTTCATGGGTGCGTGTACTTAGTATCTGAAGATATCGGGGAGGTTGGATGAAGATTCTTCGAGATCCTTGTTCGAGCTTTCAATACAATGACGAGGACTTGGATATCTAGTTATTTTTTCTTTCTCTCTATTAAAAAAATAAATAAATAACTATCATTTTAAGGAGTTACGTTGTAGTGCTCAGTGTCACACGAAGTTGTGGATATCCAAGAGGTGATGTACGTCTTATACTTGATGGTTGGTTGGTTGAAGAGTATAGAGTACTTAGGGATTCGATGTTGCACGAAGTCTCTACACCGCTCTTTGTCACACATTAGTACAAGTTTAAGTCACAAGTTCGGGTTATATTACTTCAGTATCAAGTTCATCATATTGGGTTTTCTCCATCAGTGGTCACGACATCAAGCCGACAGAATGATAATGGGGTTGGTAATGAGTTAGATAAGAGAAGAAGTAAAGAGAGAGTTATGACGTCTGTACACATCAGTGCAGGCCTCGCTCTTCATCATAATGAAATCTGTACAAGTCAGTGCAGGCCTCGCTCTTCATCATAATGACGTTTGTACACTTCAGTACAGGCCTCGTTCTTCATCATAATGATGTCTGTTCATATTAGTTCAGGCCTCGTTCATCAAAGAAAAGAAAAGTGTACGCTTGAGTGCACTTTATCTTCAAAAGAAGAGGAGTCTTCTTATTAATGGCCATTCTCATCAACAAGATTCATGCTCTTTCCGTGCTTATTCAATCTTCAAGTGAATCGGCACATATTGGAGTATTCTTTTATTCACGTATTCAACCAAAAATTGCAGTTGACAAGCATATGCAATTTTTGAGGGGGGGAAGGGTGAATAAACAACATGTCAGTCTTCAAGAACCGTCAAGTGGAGCTACTCACCGTTGATGGTATTCATATTCACTAGTTCAATCATCAAAAATTGCAGTTGGCAGGCATATGCAATTTTTGAGGGGGGGAAAGGGTGAATATTAATCTACATGTTGGTTGATGATTGAGAATTGGTCATACGACTCCTGAATACGTCAGTTCAGGAGTCGTGCAAACCATGTTTCTCCAACACTACTTCTTCCGTCTATCAAGGTGTTGAAGAACATGGTCATGGAATGCTAATCTATATATTCTCACGGACTGGTTCAATCAGCAACAAAGGGTTTCTAGTCAATGCTTCATGTATACGTCATTAGGCTACATGTACACATCATGATGATGATTCTGATTAATCGTAACCATCATGGGGGAGAGAAATGTGTATGATGAAGCGAAAAGTGTACCGCTTTTAAGGGGTCATTTAAGCCCTAAATCGTATTTATTTGATCAAATATCGCCCTAAATCGTTCCTTTTGTCATTTTAGGTACTTTTGAGGAGAAATCTGGAAAATGAGGCATTTTGGACGTTTTTGGAGCATAAAAGTGAAGAAAACGGCAAAGTCTCAAAAATCGGATGAAAGTTACCTTTGACGGCGTCACAATTAACCCCAGACGGCGTCATGCCTTGGCAAGAAAAAGTAGACGTGAAATTTACTCATGATAAGCCAGTGAAAATAGCATGTGAATTCTGACGGCGTCACGCTTTAACTTGATCAAGGGCGTCACGGCTTAAATCAAAAGGGGACGGCGTCACGTTTAAGGTTCGACGGCGTCAAGCCTTGATAAGCCAGAATGGATTTTGAAGAGCTAAAGAGGGACGGCGTCAAGAAGGTCATCCGGGAACCCTAGAAGCGGCGAGGTGACGGCGTCACACTCCATAAGGTGACGCCGTCAGATCCAAAAATCTATATATAGTTTTCTAATTTTTTGTCATTAAGGGGAGAGCTTAGTGTGTGGAATTTTGGGAGAAAACCCTAAGACGAATTTAGCTCCTTTTTCAAGGCTTTTTGCCTTGAGATCTTCCATGTTACATTGAAGATAAGTTATCAATTAATCATTCAATATGTCTATGTGTTGTTTGATTTTATCTTATTCTTGTCTTTTGATTAACATGTTAGGCTAAATTTATCTTGTGTTTGCTTAGATCTAATGAAACCTAGCTATTGATTATTGGTTATTAGTGTGTTATTAGTTGTATTGGATGATTGTTTATCTATGTTAGGCTTAAGAAAACTGGCTAACTTCCTATTCGGTAACTTGCTTGAACGTCTTAAGAAACATGAACCAAATGCGTACTAAAGGTTTTTATGGTTGTATTTAATGCACAAGCGAATTCTAGTGATCCCATGTTAGGAGCTTCCTAGCCGGCTCGACATAGGAGTGAAGTAGGAGCTTGTAGAGTTGGGGAAGTAAGTACGCCACCCCACGAATGGTATTAAGGAATACACCCGTCATCCACGCGACTAATACACACTAATTAACCGGTAAAAGATAGTTAGGGAGTAAGGAAATCTAAGTAAACACATTTCTCTACACATAAGTTTCTCACCACATTTTATTTTCAGTTATTTATTTATTTGCATTTGTAGTTATTTGGGTTAGTTGATTAGCAACTAATTCCGCCCACTCTTTCAAACCCGAGATTTTACTTGCTTTCATAAAAAATTATAAAAACATAAAAAAGAATCTTCCTCAACCCTTAGACCTAATTAGAGTAGTCTTTCACACCTAACGAACACTATTCCCTGTGGAGAACGATCAATCCCCCGTACTTACCACTACACTATACTACATCGGTCAGGTACACTGCCTGGTGGGGTTGTAAGCCTCTTGAGATCCCTCGAGAGGTAAAACCTGTTGTAAGGTTGCAAAACCCACGCATCAAGTTTTTGGCGCCGTTGCCGGGGAATAGTTATTGTTTAGGTTGAATTTTTATTTCTATTAGGTCTACTCACTAGATTCCTTTCTAGTGAGATTTTTATTTTATTTTTCTAGGTTTCCTTTAGTCTATCTATTTTCTTCGTGTCTTTGTTCGTAACCATTACCATCCGACATCATGGAAGATGGTAATGTCCTTAACCCCAACAACCCACCACCACCTCCTAGAGCCCGCACTTTAGGAGGATATTCCCTAATTTTGGATGATGACCCCCCTAATCTTAGAATCACTAGGAGCCGAAGCTCGATAAAGACTCTTGCCACACCCTATGCTGAACCCGAAAGGGAAATGCATAAATTAAGGCGACTCCACCAAGCGGCTGAACCATCTACGATCAATTTTGATGATGCCCTCTCCGAGGAAGAATCCAATCATCATTCTACACCTCCTAGCCCTCAACCCAATCACGATATGGAAGTTCCCGAAATCCCAATCACTAAATGTCTTAAGGACTACTCTTCTCCCACCCCTCGTGGTTTTTCCAATGCTATCGTTTTTCCAAATGAACACACGGATGGAGTCTTGCTTGCAACCGATATTTGGCTGGTTCAAAGTGTATGCAAGTTTCACGGATTGAAAACTGAAGATCCAATCCAACACATCAAGGACTTCCTGAAAATAGTGGATACCCTCCATACGGACGGAGCCACTAGAGACACCTCCCGGTTGCGATTCTTTCCCTTCACCCTTCATGAAAGAGCCGGAGACTGGTATAACCAACTTCCTTCCGAATCCATCTTCACATGGGAACAGCTTATCTCAAAATTCTATGAGAAATTCTTTCCCATAGGAAGAACTTCAAAGTTGAGAGACGAAATCCTCCGCTTCCATGTTGGACCAGCAGAACCTATTCACAAATCTTGGGTTAGATTCAAGGATCTAATTAGACAGGTCCCTCATCATGGCATTGAAGTCTGGCTTCTTGTCCAAATCTTTTATGACAGTGTCTCCAAAAATGACCAATTGGGCATTAATAATTCATCAAAAGGAAAAATAGCCAAACTAAGCGTTGAAGAAGGATGGAATAGAATTGAGGAATACGCGAATGATCAAGACGATACCTGGGATGAACCCGATTCGATCATGAGCATTTCCAAAGTCATGAAAGAGCCTCCTTTTGCTAGCCGGGTGAGTAGATTAAATGATCAGGTATCTTATCTAGACAAGTCACGACCACTTAAGCGGTTATCAAACCCATACTTGATCTGTGACCAATGTGGTGGCCCGCATGAAGTGGAGGAATGCGGAGATGATACCACCACCGCACAAGCATGCTTGTCAAGCCACGACATCTTCGATGATCCTTCGCTCTTAACTTTCTACCAAAACATTGATTTCACCCCTTGGGGAAATCTTGTGAGAGAAGAAGGAGGAGGAAAATATCCTGACTACAAGGTTAGGAGCACTTTTGAGGATGATCTTGGGCATTTCACGTTTGAGAAGAATCTGCAACTAAATGGTCTCGACAACCTCATCACTAGCCAACAAAACGACGTGAGGGCCAATTTTGCAGAGCTCAACGCCACTCTCGAAGGCCTTGGCCAACCTCAAAGAGATCCCTTACTCGCCATCACCACTCGTGCTGGAACAACTACTAAGGATCCACCTTACCCAGCTCAACAATCTAACGTCATGGAACCCGACACCCCTCATGAGGAGGAAGGTAATGTGAATGACGAAAATCCCGAGCAAACCCCTCCGGTAACTCCGTCCCCACCTATTTCTGCCAAGCAACCCATTAAAGTCCCATACCCATCTCGCCTCAAGAATCAAAAGGTCGAAAATGATAATAAAAGATTCTTGTCATATTTGAAGAATTCGGTCGTCACCATACCCCTTCTTGATGCATGTTATCATATGCCCAAATATAGTACATACTTCAAGAGGCTGCTCACCAACAGGAAAGGGCTCGAGGGTCTTATAACCTTAGGAGAAGAATGTTCTGTGGTAACTCAACGAGGGCTACCAAAGAAGGTGGACGATCCAGGTAGTTTCACCTTGCCCTGTTCAGTCGGATCTCTTTCAGTCAAGAATGCTTTAGCCGACTTAGGAGCAAGCATCAATCTTATGCCGCACTCCATGTTCCTCAAGCTAGGGTATTCTGGGTTGAAACCAACCCGTATGAGCATCCAACTTGCCGATAGATCAGTCAAATACCCCTTAGGTATATGCGAGAATGTGTTGGTTAAGGTAGGGAAGTTTAAATTTCCAGTTGACTTCGTCATCCTAGAAATGGAAGAAGATGATCTTGTGCCCATCATTCTAGGAAGACCATTCCTTGCAACTGCTCGTGCTGTTATTGATGTTCATGATGGCAAACTAACCTTACGAGTGGGGGCCGATAGCTTAACCTTCGACATCAAGGACACTATGAATCTTTCTCTCGAAGCAGATAATCAACTGTATTTCATCGAAGAAATCGATGAATTATCCGACGAGATTGACAATTGTATAGATGAACAGATGGAAGCTGGTTGGTTGCGAGATGAAGCTTTCTTACCCATATTAGAGGAGGAAAAGACTATGGATGTGAATGCAGTCTCCTTCTATCCCAGACAAGAAATCGAACAGCTTGAGCTTCGTAAACCCGAGAACAAACTTAAACCTTCCATCATCGAGCCACCCACGTTAGAACTCAAGGAACTCCCGAACAACCTTGAATATGCCTTCCTTCAAGGAGAAGATCAACTTCCGGTAATCATAAGCTCCTCCTTGAAAAGTGAACAAAAAGATAAACTCTTAGGAGTTCTAAAAAAATATAAAGGGGTTATAGCATGGAGTGTAGCCGACATCAAGGGGATTGACTCTACTTTCTGCACGCATAAAATCCTCATGGAGGAAGATTATAAACCCTCCGTGCAGCCTCAAAGGCGAGTAAATCCCAACATAAAGGAAGTTGTAAAGAAGGAAGTCATTAAGCTCCTAGATGCAGGGCTAATTTACCCGATTTCGGACAGTCCATGGGTAAGTCCTGTACAGGTTGTACCAAAAAAGGGAGGAATGACGGTGGTGAAGAACGATAAGGATGAGTTAGTACCTCAACGAACAGTAACTGGATGGCGTGTGTGCATCGATTATAGGAAGTTGAATGACGCAACTCGAAAAGATCATTTCCCTCTCCCATTTATCGACCAAATGTTGGAAAGGTTAGCAGGGCATGAGTACTACTGCTTCCTAGATGGGTTCTCAGGGTATTTCCAAATCCCTATCGCTCCTGAGGACCAAGAAAAGACTACGTTTACATGCCCCTATGGCACCTTCGCCTACAAGCGAATGCCCTTTGGACTATGTAACGCCCCCGCCACTTTCCAGCGTTGCATGACGGCAATCTTCCATGAGTTAATGGAAGACAGCATGGAGGTCTTCATGGATGATTTTTCAGTCTTTGGAAATTCTTTTGATCGCTGTCTTGCTAACCTTGAGAAAATGCTTAAACGTTGTGAGGAGACCAACTTGGTACTAAACTGGGAAAAGTGCCACTTTATGGTGAAAGAAGGGATTGTGCTAGGGCACAAAATTTCAGGAAGTGGAATCGAAGTAGACCGGGCAAAAATTGAAGCTATATCCAAACTTCCCTATCCAACAACTGTCAAGGCAATCCGTAGCTTTTTGGGTCATGCTGGCTTCTATAGGAGATTCATTAAAGATTTCTCAAAGGTAGCTAAACCAATGACTCAGTTGCTCATGAAGGATGCCCCGTTCGACTTCTCTCAAGAGTGCAAGGACGCATTCGATCTATTGAAGTAGGAACTTACCCAAGCGCCAATTATGGTTACCCCTAACTGGGAGTTACCCTTTGAAATCATGTGCGATGCTAGTGATTATGCTGTTGGAGCAGTATTAGGCCAAAGGCTTAACAAACACTTTCAGCCAATATACTACGCTAGCAAAACCATGAATCCTGCTCAAGAAAACTACACTACCACTGAAAAGGAATTACTAGCCGTGGTATTCGCTTTTGATAAATTTCGCCAGTATCTTGTCCTTTCTAAAACGGTCGTTTTTACGGATCATTCAGCTATTCGATATCTTTTCGCTAAACAGGATGCTAAACCACGGTTACTTCGTTGGATCCTACTACTGCAAGAGTTCGATGTTGAAATTCGTGATAAGAAAGGAGCAGAGAATCTTGCGGCTGATCATCTCTCTCGTCTCGAAAACCCCAGCCTCGCTGAATCTGACAAGAGTGAGATTCGGGAAACATTTCCTGAAGAGCAGCTCATGTCAATAAATGATTCTGAACCTTGGTATGCGGATTATGCTAACTACCTGGCAAGTAGAGTCATTCCTGAGCATATGAGCAGGCATGAAAAAAAGAGGTTCTTTAATCAATTAAAGTACTACTTTTGGGATGAACCCTTCTTATTTCGAAGATGTCCAGATCAGGTAATCAGGCGTTGTGTTTCGGAAAGAGAGGCTGTCAGAATTATGAAAGAGTGTCATGCAGGTCCATCTGGAGGACATCACGGAATAAGTACTACTGCACGAAAGGTCTTCGACGCGGGATTCTATTGGCCTACAATATTTCGTGACGTGAAGGGAATGATACAAACTTGTGACGCATGTCAAAGAGCTGGGAATATCTCTAGGAGGGATGAAGCCCCACAGAATTATATACAAGTTTGTGAGGTTTTTGATGTCTGGGGAATTGATTTCATGGGACCATTCCCATCTTCTGGAGGGAATGAATACATCTTGGTGGCCATTGATTATGTTTCGAAATGGGTGGAAGCACAAGCCCTTAGGACTAACGACGCTAGGGTAGTCATTCATTTCTTAAAAAAATTGTTCGCTAGGTTCGGAATTCCGAAGGCTCTTATTAGTGACAGGAGAACCCATTTTTGCAATTCACAAATGGAGAAAGTCATGAAAAGGTATGGAGTCTCTCACCGATTCTCCACCGCTTACCATCCTCAAACCAACGGTCAAGTCGAAAACACTAATAGAGCCATAAAGAGAATATTAGAGAAAACGGTTAATCAAAACAGAAAAGATTGGTCTTTTAAGCTCGATGAGGCTTGTGGGCATTTCGAACCGCCTATAAGACACCAATCGGGACAACCCCGTTCCGTATGGTATATGGCAAGGCATGCCACCTCCCAGTAGAACTGGAACACAAAGCATATTGGGCACTTAAGGCCTGTAATTTGGATTATACAGTTGCGGGAACAAATAGATTCTTACAGCTCCAAGAGCTCGATGAATTGAGATTAGAGGCTTATGAATCTTCCATTACATACAAAGAAAGGGCGAAAAGATGGCATGACCAACGGATTAAGAGACCCAAGGAGTTTTCAGAAGGGGACAAGGTCTTATTATATAATTCTCGCTTAAAGCTATTTCCTGGGAAACTTAAATCTAGATGGTATGGACCTTTTACCGTAAGGAGCTCCTCTAAAACCGGAGCCGTTGTGTTGATTGACGACGATGATAGAGAATTCACTGTGAATATACAACGAGTCAAGCATTATCAAGAGAATGGTAATGAAATGATCAATGAGGAAGACATAACCTTTGATGAAGAAATCACGTAATGTACGTGACTTTGAGTCTAGCTACAAGACTCGTTAATAAAGAAAAGCGCTTCTTGGGAGGCAACCCAAGCTTTATTTGCTTTGTGTGTTTATTTGTTTGTTTTTATTTGTTTCCGTATGTGTGTTTAATTTTTATTATTATTGATTCATGTTCAAAAGTAATTTGTGAAAATGCTTTATTTTGTTTTTAACTTCGTCTTAACTACATATAAAGGTATTTTGCAAAAGATAAGTGTAAGGGAAATCTAAATCGGTTTATTAGAACACAAATGAACATGAATCGTAATAATAATAAATTAACATACATATTCGTATTTGTTTGAGTCAAATGCTTGTATCGAGTCATAATGATGTTTTGCAGGATTTCCAGGAAGTAAGGTAAAGGTTTTTCCAGAAATTTTCCGGAAACTTAAAATGAAAATTTTTGTCAGGTCATTTCTGACGGCGTCAGGGGTTATAACCTGACGGCGTCAGATTTAATTTTCAGAAATTTTTGAAAGTTTTGTTTTCATAAAAAGTTTTTATTAAAATCTCCAACTTATAATCTCCAGGAATCTGCAAAATTATCATTCCACAAGCATTATATCCTTATATATAGATTTATCCCGCCGATGTTATGCAGGTTTTCGTGTTTGTTTTCTCAGGTTTAACAGGTTATTTTGGACAAGGAGATGTTTATGGAATCAAGCTTATGGCGATGCATTAGTCATGGAGCTTCAACATTACCTTGGAGGAAGATCTAACCGTGTAATTTCATTATCCACCGAGCGAATCAGGGGAGTATTTGATTTCATTCCTTTACTTTTTTATTTTACATCTTGTTATTTGAACATTGGGGACAATGTTCATATTAAGTGTAAGGGGAGGGTAAAAGTACGATTTTAGAGAATACAATTACGCTTGACTTTTGTTTGTTTAATGGTAGATGTGTAATAAAACTGAGAGAAATACTTGTTAGGGTAATTTTAGTGCCAAATTTAAAATTTTTTACAACATATAGGAGTGAAACTTTGATCTTAATAAGCGTCTCACGGATAGGAGTTATATGACTAGCACAAAAAACCGTACCACAAAAAAAATTTTCCACCCCAAATATGTGAGGTTCGCCCCTAGAATTGGTAGGAAAAGCATTATGCTATGATGTGTGTACCGGTAGCACTTAGATTCTAGAACTTGCGTTAGGACCATTCCGAGGCCACAAGTGAGACTACATTCGTGTAGTTAGATTTACTACATGATAAGAGGCATTAGGATTAACCCATTGTTTTACACCTGTGTTTTTGTTATAATTACTTTGGCTACATTGGTCAAGTAATTCTCCCACACCCTTTGCGTTGTACTCATTTTTAGTACACGATACCCCTAGTACACCCCTCAGAGCCTATCTTTTCGTTTCAACCTTTAAGCATTTTACTTAAAGGAAGAATTTGTTACACCCCACTTAAATGTACACCCAAATCGCCTTAGCCTACCTTGTATGCACTCATTTTTTGTGCATTATTGTTACAACATTTGTTTAAACCCAAGTTAATTATCTAGTTGATTACATGGTTGCTAAGTCGAGTCATATCCTTGTACATATTGTTTTGGGACGATTGGGACTCATGGGTAAAGTACTAGTGTAATGGAGTAATGGGGAAGAACATCATTTATTACCCCCATATGTGCTAAATATTTTAAAAGTACTCCAAGTTTTTCAATTATCTTAATTCGAGTCATTAGAATAGTTAATTGTAAAGTTATGTAAAAGTTCAAGTGTAAGGGGAATGCAACGCCCCTGTGATGTATTATTTTGGATGGTAGGGCAAAAGTGTATGCAAAAAAAAAAAAAATAAATAAATAAATAAATAAATAAATAAATAGAAAAAATCAAGAAAAATACAAACAAAAAATGAGAAAAAGAAAAGTAGAAAAAAAACATACGGACTACCATCCCGTTTTATTTTATGTTTATTTTATGTTTTTGTTATTTTCTTTCATTAGCTTAAGATTGAGTCGAGTCTTGGCTTAGCAACATTGTATAGTACATGTAATTGATCAAGATCTTTAACTCGCCACCAGTAAAATATCCTTTATCCAACCAAACCGTGTTTTCCTTTTCCCTACACCTAACGTTATAACCCATTTAAAAGCCCTCTTTGATAGTTTATCTTTGGTGCTTACGCCTAGTGGAGGAGGTTTTCGATCCTTTCCCAAGCCTATGGTAATCTATTTGCTATGACAGGTAGTGAGAGATATTATCCGTTTTCATTTATGAGATTTATTTTGATGACACTTGAGAGATGTGAGTATCTAAACACTACTTGTGAGGTGCTAGTATGTAATCTCCGTGCTTATTATGATTGAAGTGGAACGAATATTTGTTGTAATTACTTTTATGTTTGCATTAAATGACCCCTAACTTGTATTTTAATTAGAATAAAAGTGCATTTGCTTGAGGACAAGCAAATCTCAAGTGTAAGGGTATTTGATGAAGCGAAAAGTGTACCGCTTTTAAGGGGTCATTTAAGCCCTAAATCGTATTTATTTGATCAAATATTGCCCTAAATCGTTCCTTTTGTCATTTTAGGTACTTTTGAGGAGAAATCTGGAAAAGGAGGCATTTTGGACGTTTTTGGAGCATAAAAGTGAAGAAAACGGCAAAGTCTCAAAAATCGGCTGAAAGTTACCTTTGACGGCGTCAC
Organism: Artemisia tridentata subsp. tridentata; assembly: GCA_021014915.2. Lineage (NCBI taxonomy): Eukaryota > Viridiplantae > Streptophyta > Magnoliopsida > Asterales > Asteraceae > Artemisia > Artemisia tridentata. Next base: position 43,627,939 of record CP139503.1, on the reverse strand, counting down.
AATTAACCCCAGACGGCGTCATGCCTTGGCAAGAAAAAGTGGACGTGAAATTTACTCATGATAAGCCAGTGAAAATAGCATGTGAATTCTGACGGCGTCACGCTTTAACTTGATCAAGGGCGTCACGGCTTAAATCAAAAGGGGACGGCGTCACGTTTAAGGTTCGACGGCGTCAAGCCTTGATAAGCCAGAATGGATTTTGAAGAGCTAAAGAGGGACGGCGTCAAGAAGGTCATCCGGGAACCCTAGAAGCGGCGAGGTGACGGCGTCACACTCCATAAGGTGACGCCGTCAGATCCAAAAATCTATATATAGTTTTCTAATTTTTTGTCATTAAGGGGAGAGCTTAGTGTGTGGAATTTTGGGAGAAAACCCTAAGACGAATTTAGCTCCTTTTTCAAGGCTTTTTGCCTTGAGATCTTCCATGTTACATTGAAGATAAGTTATCAATTAATCATTCAATATGTCTATGTGTTGTTTGATTTTATCTTATTCTTGTCTTTTGATTAACATGTTAGGCTAAATTTATCTTGTGTTTGCTTAGATCTAATGAAACCTAGCTATTGATTATTGGTTATTAGTGTGTTATTAGTTGTATTGGATGATTGTTTATCTATGTTAGGCTTAAGAAAACTGGCTAACTTCCTATTCGGTAACTTGCTTGAACGTCTTAAGAAACATGAACCAAATGCGTACTAAAGGTTTTTATGGTTGTATTTAATGCACAAGCGAATTCTAGTGATCCCATGTTAGGAGCTTCCTAGCCGGCTCGACATAGGAGTGAAGTAGGAGCTTGTAGAGTTGGGGAAGTAAGTACGCCACCCCACGAATGGTATTAAGGAATACACCCGTCATCCACGCGACTAATACACACTAATTAACCGGTAAAAGATAGTTAGGGAGTAAGGAAATCTAAGTAAACACATTTCTCTACACATAAGTTTCTCACCACATTTTATTTTCAGTTATTTATTTATTTGCATTTGTAGTTATTTGGGTTAGTTGATTAGCAACTAATTCCGCCCACTCTTTCAAACCCGAGATTTTACTTGCTTTCATAAAAAATTATAAAAACATAAAAAAGAATCTTCCTCAACCCTTAGACCTAATTAGAGTAGTCTTTCACACCTAACGAACACTATTCCCTGTGGAGAACGATCAATCCCCCGTACTTACCACTACACTATACTACATCGGTCAGGTACACTGCCTGGTGGGGTTGTAAGCCTCTTGAGATCCCTCGAGAGGTAAAACCTGTTGTAAGGTTGCAAAACCCACGCATCAGTGTACACCAAGGACGCACAACAGGTTCACGTGATCGGGCTTAATCATATATTCCGGTGTTGAGAACCGCAGAGATGATCAGTGGTTCAACTTGTTACCTTGGTATTTATGTTTCACTGTTACGTCATGGGCTGATTAATCGTAACCATCAGGGGAGAGAGAATGTGTACATCAAGGACGCACAACAGGTTCAAGTGATCAGGGCTTAATATCCAAGGATGGATACATACTATAGATGATCAGTGGTTCAACTTGTTACTTTGGTGTTATACGTAAGACTGAAGAAGGTTGAGTCGTCAGTCTATTCTACATTCTCTGTTGGGAGTTATCATCTCATGTGTATGCTGCGGGCTGATGGGTTACATGTAAGGTTACTGGAAGGCATTGGGTGAGATGAAGATGATTGGTATTCTGTTCCTCCACATTGGGCAATCCTGAAGAAGGTCGAGTCTACAGTCTTCTCTACATTCAAAAAATGTTGAGCTCTTTTCTTACAACTTGATATTTAACTTAATCCCATGACAGTTCTTGTTTGATGAGTTGTGGAGTTAAGTTAGGTTCAAGTTGTTCTGTAGTTTAAGGTTAGGTCCAACTTGATTTTAACCTAATCTCATGACAGTTCTTGTTTGATGAGTTGTGAGGTTAAGCTGAAATCAAGTTGTTATTGGGCTTAAATTTGTGGTTTAGTTTAACCTCATGACAGTTCTTGTTTGATGAGTTGTGGGGTTAAGCTAGATTTCAGTTGAGGCTCAACTTAAACTACCGAAAAGATGCCTAAGGTTTTTGACGGCGTCACTATAGGACGGGAGTGTTATAAGATTAAAGACGGCATGCATTTGGTTATCAAAAGACTTCTTCATATTTCGGGCGTTCATCCAAAGTCTTCTTCCTATTATGGGTGTTCATCAGAAAGGTTGTCAGATTGGGGGATAGCACTAATTCGGGGAGAGTGAAAAGCCAGAATCAATCCCTGATTGAAAGTGCTCACATTGCTCTTCAGCAAGTCAAGTGATGAATGCGGTGAAGATTCAGAATGCTGAGGAGTAATGGTTTCTGGTTCGTATCCTTGTACATATATACTTATTCATATTTTATACCATCTTGTAAATAGATATATAGAAATCCTGCATTTGTAAATAGAGAATCTTAAATCCAGAAAAACCATAAAAATTGAAAAATAGAAAATACCAAAAATAGTTTCACCTAGGCATGTCTTCTGTTTATCGATAACATTTACGGACTTAGAAATGTCATACAATAATGGCACGGGTCTTTAAATGAAGCTCGAGCAGAAGTTAAAATGGATTCTTAAAACATGTCTAAATGGCTTGCTATTACTTTAGATAGCAACCCGCGCTTCATATTGGGGAAAGCACGTCGCCAAAAAGACGGTTGTTCCTCCAACTGGGTGATGTTCACCTGGGCATGGATTACTTTATATCCATGTTTCCTGATTTGATGTACGTTTCAGTGCATCATTTCTTGTAAAAGAAGAGAAATCTTCTTAGTATAACAAATAGTTTTCATTCTATGATTCTTCTGAAAATTATTTGTGAGACACTTGGTGAATATGTGTTGTATGAAATTTGTTTATACTTGGATTATGCATAAAATTTGTCACTTAATCAACGACTAGAAAACCTCATGACAGTTCTTGTTTGATGAGTTGTGGGGTTAAGCTTGATTTTAGTTGAGGCTCAACTAGAATACGGGTCATTGATTGAGGGGGAGAGTGAATTCAAATTTTATATCATCAAACGGGTTTCTTGATTAATTCATGACTCTTAGAAAAGGTTTTGCAGTTAATGGGGTATTAGTTGAAGAGGATATTGCTTAAATATATCAAATGACCAAGTGTGTTAGTTGCTAGAAAGTTTAGGACATTATGTGCAATTTGCTTGTAGTATCCTAGCTTCATATAACTAGAAGGTTCATTTGTATCTCTTTGGAATCCTCGTTTAATCCCCTAGATACATTAAAACTCAAAATCTGAAAGAAGTTAGAAAACCCGATGTGTTTGATGTTCTTGAATGCTCCACTGACATTTGTATGATCTGAAGAAATGAGTTTCAAATGTTGTGTGACTCTTGTTAGTCGACTGCTGCTTAATTGTTGTTGATATTGTGCATATGTTCTCAGGATTCTCTTAGGTATATTGCTATCATGTTAGAATCATGTTCCTAAGATCCTGAATTGAATATTGAAATCTGGGTGAATTGCCATGTTCATGATTGCTAATTGCTCTTCATGATAGATAGTGGTTTGACGTATTTCCTGACTGTGGTTTGATTAAATGAATTTGGTATTATAATGTGGCAAGCTGCTGAAGGGTAGCTATTAAGGAATAGTGTATCTGTATGTATGTATATCTGTGTTGATATTCTTATGCAGATTCCATATCCAAAATGAATGTACCAGTTCCCATTCTAACCATTTGATCAGACGTTCAAACTCTATTGATTGGCTCGGAATTCACCACCACAACAACATCGGCAGCAACAATAACAACAACACCGTCATCACCACCACCACCTTCAGTGAAACAAAGCAATATTTGTTCCGATCTCGCCAAGTGGGGATCTACAATACTTGGACGTTCTTGTTGGTGGATGGATAATCGATGTTGACCAATGACTCCTTCAGAGAAGCGGATGATCAGATCATCTGTGCAAAAAGGTCAATATCATTTGTGTCATAAAAGTTATCTTGTGCAAAATGAGCAGTGAATCTCCCTCTTAGATTAAGGGGGAGCATAGTATGTTACATCATCAGAATATATTAAATCGGACACATTTTCTCCCATGTTTTCTAAATTTATTTAAATCAATTGGGATCACAAATCTCAAAAGGTTTGAAATTTTTGATCGGGGGAGAGAATGTGATTTAAATATGAAACCTGATGAAAATGTGATGTTTTGGATTTAAGTGTAGGCTCTCCCATATGTGCAAAACACTTTCGTATATCGATGCACATATTGAGGGGGAGCAAATGGACAAAAAGGATTGGGCATCTCGTAAGAACGGCTCAGACTTCACCAAAGAATTGACGAAACTTGAATTGTCATCAATCGAAAGGATACGTCTTGGCCGGGTAATAATTTCAAGCTGGTCTAACCAGTGATGTAAGCGTGTCTCGAAAAAGACGTATCTGAGTAGAGTGTACCATTTCGAGAAACTTTCTGTGAACTTGACCAGGACGGGTAATAATTTCAAGCTGGTCTAACCAGTGATGTAAGCGTGTCTCGAATCGGTCATGTTCACTGAAAGTTGATCAATTCAAAAAGTGCGAGCTCTACCTAACATGTGCAAATTTATAAAACTATCACTCGAGCACATGTTGGGGGGGAGCATTTGAAAAATATAAAACTCTCAAGTGTTTGCAAAAATGTGTTTCAGAATCATGAACACTTTGAGAGATTTTTCAAAGATTTGGTTTGGCAATCGTGGAAGTACACCAAAGACCGACCATTTTAATTAATGCATGGAGTTATAAGGATAGTTAGGTTAGGCTCAAGTTCCCACGATCCCGCCAGAGCCGGAGGGATCTACCCAGGGACAATCCACTAGTTAGTGTAGAAGTCCTTAGGTATGATTAAAAAGGAGAAAAGTGGATAAGGGAAGAGTGCCGACTGAGATGGAGCTAGTACTGGAACAAACCCAACAAGGTACTAGTAAGGAAGTCTCGGTAAGCACTGAAGGGGTTGAAGAATGAAAAAGAATTGTAAAGATAAAGGGTGAAAAGAAAGAAGCCCTCCTTACAACTTAGGCAGAAACCGGGTCAATACATATGCTGTCAGAATCACTTAGTTGATTGCTGGCATTGAAGACAAAGTATCATGGAACCAGTGATACGCTGCACAACCCTCCTTAGCCACTCAAGGTCCCTCAAAGGACTCTTGTTTCAATTGTCACGGAGTTTAATACATTTCTATCGTCTCTCTCACTCCGAGTTAGATGATATTGAAAAGGTGGCAGTCCTCTCCAGCCTCCGCTCACTAAATCAAAACGCACAATTGAGTCTAGAGCCACGAGATGCATGATAAGATCTCATAGGGACACGAATTATTTCTACACTGGGTGTTCAACATTAAGGACACCAGTTGTAAACTTAAGAGTCCTATGCAGATCTTAGCAATCTGCCAGAACATTTATGAGGGAATTTACAAATGTAATTCTCAATGATTAAATGGAAATTCCTGCCAGGGTCAACATCAAGCAGCCCTAAAAGCAGGTCACTTCGGTAATTCCTAGTAGATTACGCTTAGTGGTCGCGGCGGGGTTTCAAACGGTCTACAGTCGTGGAGTGATCTCCAGCGACTCACCTAATCGTTGAAATGCTATGGTATAGTCTTAAAAAGCCCTCTGTGGGTTTTCGATTAGGAACGGTCTTGGTAAGGATTAGAGAGAGTTTCCACACTATGCTGTTAACAATCTCGAAGTCCAAACCTGTAAGTATCGGTCAATTTGTTGCTAACTGTCTTATGCAGGAACTTCTGGCAGTTGTAGCAGCGGAATGCTGTAGCTGGTTGCAGTTGTAGCTGGTTGCAGTAAAGATGCCAATCCTCTACCACATGCTCACACTACATCATCATTGTAATTCAACAAAGTCATGATCAACCAAAAAGACCTTCAACACGGCTTCTGCAAACTCTGATGCTAAAGATCATGACATCAGAATAGTGTGAGCATGTCGGCTCTAAGAATAACACATCACATGGAAACATACTACTGAAAGATGACTTGGAAACAAATGTTGGATGATAAAGTCGAAGAATACTCAAAGATCATCCAAGACGATCAAACGGTCATCAAACGTACACTGCTGAATGCACAAAGTTTCAAGACAATGAAGAATCAAAGACTACGAGCTATGAAGACAACTTCAGAAGATAAAATGCTAGAATTCAAGTTATTATTTCCGGGGTGACCTCCCTTAGGGGGAGATTGTTAGGAATATAAATATTCATATGAAGGTTCGGTCACCCCGAGTATCTAATTAGCATTTATATAGCTCGTAGGCTTATATATATTCGTTTAGTATTATTAGTAATATTAGTATTAACTTAGTCGTATTTATATTTGTGGAGTGGGTCGGGGCTTTCCCCACTGTCAGCTCACTCCACAGCCCACTAGGGGCACAAATAGTAGTAAGTATATAAACCCCTTCCCACACTTGGGAAGGGTTGGAACTCTTGTCACAATTTCACCTACAATCTAATAGATCAAGTTTTCCCTTTCAACTCTCTCTCTCTCTAGTTCTTGCATCTAACTCAAACCATGGATCTAATCTTCCATGAATCAAGACCACCCGAATCAACCACACAATCAAGAGGGTTATTTCCAACAACTTGACCCACACTAGTTATTATTTTGAGATACTTACACACATATACCATTTTGTCACAGATTATGCCTTCCCACGACATCACCCAGACTTCACCAGGCTCAAAGAATTCCAGCACACATATGCCTCGAGATCACCGTAACCCTAACACCATTGAACCTACACCACCATCACATACTCATACCATAGCAGCTACCCAGATTACCTTTATTACCCCTTGCCGTATGACACGCATAATCATACGCCTATCTACCAGACCATTACCCCATACTACAGAGAGTACCCAAAACCTTGCCCATATCCTTTTAGTGTCTCCATCCCGTTATAGATCCTTACGCTCACAGATAGACGCCCCTACTACCCCAGCATCACCTACCCACTCACCGCTACGTCAGAGACTTAGGAGGAGCAATGACTCCTATTCAGCAGAGGGAGTAGGACAAACTGTGGATGAGAGTATTCCTGTAGAAGATACATGGGATGATGCTAACTCAGATTCGGGGATGGGACAGAGAGTAGCTGTGCCCCGAATTAGCATAGTGCTAGAGGATGTGCCTAGTACTTTTGATATTGGAGAGGGCTCAGGGAGAGCTCAAGATGAGATAGCAATTAGCCCAAAGATACCACATCCCTCGCTCCCAGTGACATCACCAGCAGTTACAAAGACCGCTACCATCCCACAGATTTAGGCTCAACTAGACTTACAGACCGACATATTGGGTCTTCACTCCGATTTATTTAATGAGTTACATCCAGCTTGTTTCGAGCAGTATGATAGGGATATCAGTCGACTCTATGCTAGGACCCACTCCAACAGCCGAGACCTTCTTGACTTAGGAGACAGATCAGGTAGGATTAAGCAGACACAGGTTGTAGCTCAAGAGGCAGCTCAGATGATGCACGGGAGAATGCTGATTCTAGAGGCTCAGGTTGCAGCATTATTAAGAGCTGACTAGGTACACCGTGATGAGAACCTAGCCCTAAGGACCCGCCTCGTAGAAGCCGAAGCACAGCTTGCAGAGCATGCTTTTAGGTTCCGACGCATGTTTAGGACCAGGAGCCAGTCTTAGATTTGATTAGCAGTGACTTATTTAACTGAGTAGTTCTCAGTCAGTGTAGGACCTTATTAGTGAACTTGTAATTTTCAGATTATGTAATCGACTCTTAATTTATAACAAGTTCATTTCGTTACATATTTCCGTTACCAATATAACCATTTTTCCTTTCATAAATCCACCGTGATGTTATAACTTTACCACACCTTCCCAAAAATCTCCCAATTACCTTTAGACAAATGATAGCCTTATTAAAACTATAGACGATATTTCATTAATAACCTGTGAAATTGCCTTGTTCGTTCCTTTTAACCACAAAATTTCCCAAAACCCCAAGAGTTATATAACTACCACTTCATAAAAACCTCAAAAACATGACCTTACTCAAAAATTTCCAACCAACCTACCAAATTACTCCACTCCTTGCCCACAAACCAAACGACAAATTTTCCAAATAATAAACCCTATTTTAGACGCCCAAAAAAAAAAAAAAAAAAAAAATCCTTGAAACATACTTCCCATTACCACCCTCACCAGATAAATATCTCCCTGTCAACTAAACTCAATACCCCTTACAACCAGCCTAACTCTTAGCCCAAATAATACACAAGAGACAATGACCCCAAATTCTTACCTCATCCCGAGAAACCCAAAGGATTACATAGGATGGAAATATGAGAATTAGGCAACCATATTAGTAGCAACGAGAACAAATTCAACCTAGATGTCCTAAGTAGTTTACCTTGTCCCTATAGCGACTTAGTTCAATAGGAATCCACAATTTTTGACTGTCGCCGATTAACATCTCATACTGACCTATTTTAACATCAATCTGACCAATCTTTAGGGATATAGTGACCCGGTAGGCGACTAGAACACATATTAACTTTATAGTGAAAATGTTAAAGGACCGCGATGATTATATTCAGACCCTTAGACCTTCCTCCAGTATGATACACTGCGCACTTGAACGAACCGACTGGACGATCGCTAGCAACAATCAACATGGTTCTACCAAGACGAAGCTCTATGCGTCATATCTCGTTAAGCCGACAAAATAACTGCTGGAGGCAGTTAACATCGTCCTTTCAAGACAAAATTTAGGAATACGAACCTTACCCATAGAACCGGAACTTCTAGCAATATTCTCATTATACCCTGGACGTCACAAGGCTCTATCATACCCTCCCAGGAGAGGAAAAAGGAAATAATTCGTCCATGAGACTCATAAGATTTTAGCTACAAATAAAAGACCCTTAGCAAGAACGGAAAATAAGTAGACCATGAAACCCTTGAGAACCCGAAAATTTACTAAGAATAACTAGTGACTTAATAGAAACCCTAAGGACTCACGAAATGACCCAGACTTTTAGCATAGGATTTAAATTATCCACTGAACCCTTAGAAGTTACAAACAAACCTATGATAAGGAAATTCTAGCAACGCGTTGTTGAACACCCGAAACAAACCTTGAGAATACTAGTTAAACGCCATCACCCAGACTATAGGCATCAACATAATATGTCTTGGTAGGGTTCACTGGAAATACAACTTGTTACCTCTAGCCTTTAAGACACCAGGAACACCTTAGGAGTCCAGACTGTAAGACCGCTAAGTTTGATATGAGACTTAAATCCTAAGCAAAAATCATTTAAGAACTTTAAGGTATTAAAAGAATTTTCCTACAAAATTCTTACTAGGAATTATACCTCAGACCGATATATTTACTCCAGAATATTGACTAAACCGTCTAGGATAAGACGTCTCTTGAATAAGACTTACAGTGAAGCATATATTTAAGACTATAAGTTTCGCTTGTTACTAGGATTCTAAATTTTCCCTAGATAGACATTCAAGTGTATTCTAGGATATTAGCAAGGACACGGACCTCATTTATATTCTCTTTCCAGTAGTTTCCCTTAGAGACCTACCCATTTCAAAGATGTGCTTTATCAATTGTGAAACACATATGACTTCCGTTTAAGATCTCACACGTTTTCATCTTTTATGGTATAGATGAATCCTACAGGAAGGACAGCCAATGCTGTGCATGACCAACCTATCGCCGCCACTGCCTCAGCTGAAAATGGAACAAACCTAATCATCATAAACCCAGCGATGCTAGACATGTTAGTTAATCATCGTGTAGCAGCAACCCTAGCCGCAACTAAGACCCACAACACAACTGCTGAGATCGGAAGCTCCCAACCTAAGGATAACAACCTCGCTGACACTTATCAAGAGTTTCGAAAGGCCATGTCTGGAAATCTTAATGGAACTGAAGGAATCGTTGCGGTGATAAGATGGATGGACCGGCTAGAAGCCATGTTCCAAGCAGGTGGTTGCACAAAGGAAGATAGTGTAAAATATGCTTCGCTCACCTTTACCGATGAGACTCAGACCTGGTGGAATAACCAACTAAAGACCATGGGCATTAATGCTGCAATGTCCTGGGAGAGTTTTAGGGAAATAATGCGTAGGAAGTACTGCACCTACAGTGAAACCAAAAGAATGGAGGAAGAGTCTTGGAATCCCAAGGTGCAAAGAGACAGTGCAACTGCACACCGTCAAGGGAAAGCACCAATGAGCCCTGAGATGAGCCAGACAGAAGCTAGGATTAGGGAAAGGTATTTAGGAAGTTTCTTCCCGTTCCAGAGAGGGAACGACACTACCTCCAAGGCTGCTAAGCCCCAAGGACCCACAGGTGTGTCCCACAAGCTAATGGGACCCACAGCTAGGACAGATGCCGGAAGAGCGGCTGAACTTAAGAGAAAATGGGAAGACCACTCCAAGAGTCGGAGAAGTGTTAGTACCCCTGCTACAGGCACCAGCATGAATAAGGGATATGCTGGAAACTTGCCAAAGTGCAATGTGTGCCCGTTTCATCATCACGAACCTTGTCCCCTGAAGTGTGGAAACTGCGGAGGAGTCGGCCATCGAACCAAGAACTACGAGGCTTTTGCTCATGAAATTGACGCCAAACTCACCACCGCAGTTTCCCTTGATTGTGGACTAATTAGGCACTATAGGACTGCTTGCCCCGGACCGAGAAGTGAAAGTGTGAAGGTCACTCAGAATCCGAATAGCAGGATGAATGGACTTGCAGCTTGGAACTCTTTCTTCGCATGATGACGTTCACCACTAGATTTCCTTAGGTCGTAATTTCTCGAATAATTGTACTCCTTAAGAGACAAGTTGTAATGGTATTTTGAACGAACCTCTCTGTAGTGAAATCCCCTTGACTTTTGGAATTAAGATATTATGATGCGTCTTTTCTTACCCCCATCACTTTTGAGACTTGTTCATTTATTTGTGCACTTATGATGACTTGTTGTGATACCAAACCATTAGAAACCAAATATCATAATAACTAAACCTAGCATCGCATCATCAGTCCTCAACTAAGCATAGCCTGATCACCTATGGTTAGTTCAGGAAGGATCATGCCTTGATGGGAGAGCACTAGAACCTTCAAAACCCAAACCCCTTCGGGTATTTTTGAGTGAAAACCGAGGACGGTTTTCGTCCCTAAGACGGGGAGGATGTGACAAATGGTAAATTTGTCCTAATATTAAATTCATAACAATTCATTTATTGTGACTGAACTATCTGATTTGGCCTTATGTGATTATAACGGGAAACAGACCTGCACATATTGACACCCGGAAATCTCACCAAGGAATAGTGAAGTTATCACATCTCATGATTTATGCATTTTATTGTGGTGAAAACGGGAGGTTATCCCAGTTTCACTTGAACTGACACCACACGCAAACCAGGAATAAATTTGAGGTTCAGAAAATGTTAGTGAATAATTAAGGACTCGGAAAAATATTCAAGAATTACAAGACGATACTAGAAATACAAACTCTCACATTAGAAACGGTTACAGGACGGATCCAAATTTGACACAGTATAACGAAACACGGGTATAAAACACCACCCTTAACAAATAAACAATACAGACTCGAAATTAACTACACTCCTCCACTCACACACTATCCAAAACCTGTAAACCCTATCTTTAGTTTTTGTCTGCCTCCTCCTTTCCCCATAAACACCACGATCCATCACCATCTCCAAACACAGACCTCACCAAATCCTTTTGACCAAGAGCTTTGTCCTCTTCACGAATCACAGGACCACCTAGGTTAAACACCCATTGAAATAGAGATAGCACCCAAATGGTAAGGTTATTCTCCCCAAACCCGAAAGCTCTTATGGAGCTATTCTCCATAATCCGCCATAAATCTGCGCCTCCAAGGAGATATCGAATCACAAAATCATCAACAAATACCATCAAAAATCTGAGAGATTCTCAAGAAAGATTAAGTGTGGAAGTATTGTGATTCGAATTGGAGGTGGCGATAATCGGGTTGGAGCAGTGGGTTATCGGATCAAAGCTCAGTCAAGAAATTATCCATCAAAAATTCTTGTAAGGTTCGATATTGATTCGGTTCAATTAGTCCTAGTTGTTATTTTTTTTAAACCATTTATGATAATTAATTTGAGGTCGAATAGATGAATAAAAATAGGTATTGATTTGTTAGTTTTCTTTTCTTTCGAATTGATTTCTGAGGAAACACTTGAGTAAGATTATGTTAGTTTGGGTCAAATAAGGATAATGAAAGTTGTTATATTGTTGTTGTCATTAGTGTGGTTAGATTGGCCGAATAGGGTTGATTAGCTCCAAGTTTGTGTATTGAGTCTTTGTTCCTGTCGAATGGAGACCCAGAAACACATATGGATTTGAGGGAAACTTAATAGGAAAATGGATTATAATTTAAGTTTTATGGTTCTTGAATTCGAACCTAGGAGTTGTTAATGAGGAAAGTATAAAATTTTGAGGTTATGTATAGGTATTCGAAGCCCACAGGTTCATGGTTCAAACCTGGGGATATTATGACTAGAAAAGGACGGATGTTGTGTTAAGATAAGCTAAGGTAGACATCTCACTGTGAATGACCATCACCGAACCAGTGACCATCAAGGCTGGGTGCATTGGTGGTCAGGTTAAACTGGAAAAATCACCTAACCTAGGAGAAGTGAATCCGAACTAGTAACCACCATTAGACTCACCATGTAGGATAGGCCTTGAATCAAATGTGAGAAGACTTGTACTAGCATAAGAACCCCACCCAAGATAGCACCAAAATCAACCTTAAACACAACCCACATAGGAGTATAAGTATTCGGATAGAGCACACATTTAGGATAAGTTTCATCATATGTTCTTGTCAAGCTAACATAGGGAGTATTGAGTCATAATAGGTTGGACTCCTTTGAGGTCATATGTCGTGGCATGTAAAGAGTTAAGGAACACAAACCTGTCATCACGTAAACCCTATGGACACAAGTCGGGTAGTACTCGAAAATGACCACAAGGTAAGGCCAAGATCATGGATTGTAACCCACCTCAGTTGCGAGAAAGGGGTTCCAGGAAGATGGCACCAAGTAGTTAACTTGGTGCACTTCAACTTCCTACCTTAGTGAAACACTAGGCCAAACAACCCAGCCACAAACCCAACTAGGAGCCCACCTGAAAGCCCACTTGACAAGCCCATAAACTAGTCCACTGATGGGTCTGCATATAGCACCTTAGCCCACCAGATTTAGTGATTAAATCCAAACCGTTAGTTACTTAACCCAGCCTGTAGATGGGCCTGTGTACAGCACGGTTGGCCCACCAGAAAAAGGACTAAACTCATGATGAAGCGAAAAGTGTACCGCTTTTAGGGGGTCATTTAAGCCCTAAATCGTATTTATTTGATCAAATATTGCCCTAAATCGTTCCTTTTGTCATTTTAGGTACTTTGGAGAAGAAATCTGGAAAAGGAAGCATTTTGGACGTTTTTGGAGCATAAAAGTGAAGAAAATGACAAAGTCTCCAAAGCTGCTGGAAAAGTACACGTGACGGCGTCAAGGATTGCTCCTGACGGCGTCACGGCTTGGCAAAAGAGGTGGATATGACAAATACACGTGACGCGCCAGAAAGTTTTACAAAGGAAGTCTGACGGCGTCACCCTTTAAGGTGATCAAGGCTGTCACGGTTTAAGTTAAAGAGAGACGGCGTCAAGCACAATTGTGACGGCGTCAACCCTTGACGCGCCAGAGTGGATTTTGGAGGATTAAAGAGGGACGGCGTCAGGAAGACCATCCGGGAACCCTAGCCGCGGCGAGGTGACGGCGTCACCTCCTACAACGTGACGCCGTCAGCCCCTAAATTCTATATATAGTTTTGCAATTTTTAGTCATTAGGGTGCAACTTTGTGAGGAGAAACCCTAAGACGAATTTTCTGCCATTTTTAAGGGTTTTATACCCTTGGATCTCCCATGTTTAATTGAAGATAAGTAATCAATTAATCATTCAATATGTCTATGTGTTGTTTGATTATATCTTGTTCTTGTCTTTTAATTAACATGCTAGGCTAGATTTATCTTGTGTTTGCTTAGATCTAATGAAACCTAATTATTGATTATTGGTTGTTGGTGTGTTATTAATTGTATTGGATGATTTTTTATCGATGTTAGGCTTAAGAAAACTGGCTAACCTCCTATACGGTAACTTGCTTGAACGTCTTAAGAAACATGAACCAATGCGTACTAAGGTTTTTATGGTTGTATTTAATGCATGAGCGAATTCTAGTGATCCCATGTTAGGAGCTTCTTAGCCGGCTTGACATAGGAGTGAAGTAGGAGCTTATAGAGTTGGGGAAGTACGTACGCCACCCCACGATTGGTATTAAGGAATACACCCGTCATCCACGCAATTAATACACACTAATCAACCGGTAAAAGATAGTTAGGGAGTAAGGAAATCTAAGTAAACACATTTCTCTCCATATAAGTTCCACAACCTTTTCATTTTCAGTTATTTTATTTTATTTGCAATTGTAGTTATTTGGGTTAGTTGACTAGCAACTAATTCCGCCCACTCCTTCAAAACCGAGATTTTACTTGCTTTTCATAAAATATAAAAATACAAAAAAAGAATCATCCCTCACCTCTAGACCTAGTAGATAAATTTCAATCCTAACGAACACTATTCTTTGAGTTGAACGATCAATCCCCCGGTACTTGCCACTTCACTATACTACATCGGTCAGGTACACTGCCTGGTGGGGATTGCAAACTTCTCAAGATCCCTTGAGAGGTAAAACCTGTTGTAAGGTCGCAAAACCACGCATCAAGTTTTTGGCGCCGCTGCCGGGGAATAGTTATTGTTTAGGTTGAATTTTTATTTTATTAGGTCTACTCACTAGATTCCTTTCTAGTGAGATTTTTATTTTATTTTTCTAGGTTTTCTTTAGTCTATCTTATTTCTTTGTACTTTTGTTTGTGACACCTTCCACCTACCTCATGAGTAATAGTGATCGCTTGATCCCTGTTATTCGTATTTTCCGCCGTGCAAACTTCCAACTACCCGTTCCCGCTCCCATCGTAGAAAACAACAACCTTTCACCCGACCACCACTTTGGTAACAATTCTGAGATGGAGGAGTCTGACCATGAGAATGACTATGCAGTTAGTCCATTTTACGACTCAGACTCCGATGAGGATGCTGGTAATGGAGAAGTGGTTAACGAGGAAGGGAGAAAAGAGGAAATTGATCCCTTTAAGTATGTTGACCCTAGGACTAAGATCGAAAAGGATAGCCTCTTTAACATGCAATTTCCATGTAAGATTGGTTATCATAGTTTTCATGCTTATCTTAACTCATCTTTGCCTATGAACATTATCTCTCGCACTAATTATAATAAAATCATGGTAGATGAGCTAGAATATCAAGGAGATAACATTGTTCCTAGGATTGAGCCACTACACGTATTCGTAGGAAGTTTTGTGTATTTGGTGGATTTTATGGTTATGGAGAACTTAGGAGAATTTATCGATAACAAATTAACCCAAGTCATTTTTGGAGAACCCTTCAAAAGGTTGACCAACCTTGACGAAAAACTTGTGGACGGGTTAATTACATTCTCGGATGGGGATGAAGATTTTGTTTACCAAATGCCTCGATCACATCCTAGGTTTAAGAACTTCTCCATTGAATCTTGCAATAGACTTGTGCCTATTGACCTGTTAAGTGAGAATAATAAGAGAAAGGGGCTCAAATATCCACATGAGAAAAATAAGAGATATTATCATGGATGTCTGGAGCTGAATGATGAATACAAGAAGGATGAGGCAACAATTAGATGGCTCACGCTCGGATACGTGAGCATAAGCGACACTAGATAAGCCTGACTTTGAGTCTAGCTACAAGACTCGTTAATAAATAAAAGCGCTTCTTGGGAGGCAACCCAAGCTTTATTTGCTTTGTGTGTTTATTTATTTGTTTGTTTGATTTTATTTGCTTCCGTATGTATGTTTAATTTTTATTATTATTGATTCATGTTCAAAACTAAATTGTGAAAATGCTTTATCTTGTTTTTTAACTTCGTCTTAACCACATATAAAGGTATTTTGCAAAAGATAAGTGTAAGGGAAATCCAAATCGGTTTATTAGAACAAATGAACATGAATCGTAACAATAATAAATTAACATACATATTAGTAATTGTTTGAGTCAAATGCTTGTATCGAGTCATAATGATGTTTTGCAGGAATTCCAGGAAGTAAGGTACAGGTTTTTACAGAAATTTTCCGAAAACTTAACAAGAGAATTCTGTCAGATCATTTCTGACGGCGTCAGGCCTCACAACCTGACGGCGTCAGGTTTTAATTTTCTGAAATTTTTGAAAGTTTTGTTTTTCTACCGGAATCATAAAAAGTTTTTATTAAATCTATAACTTATAAACTCCAGGAATCTGCAAAATAATCATTCCACAAGCATTATATCCTTATATAGATTTATCCCGCCGATGTTATGCAGGTTTTTGTGTTTGTTTTCTCAGGTTTAACAGGTTATTTTGGACAAGGAGATGTATGTGGAATCTAGCTTTTGGCGATGCTTTAGTCTTGAAGCTTCTACATTCTCTTGGAAGAAGATCTAACCATGTTACCTCTTTATCCACCAAACGAATCAGGGGAGTATTTGATTTCATTCTTTTACCTTATTTACTTTTACATCTTGTTATTTGAACATTGGGGACAATGTTCATCTTAAGTGTAAGGGGGGGTAAAATACGATACTTTAGAGAATGCTATTACGCTTGATTTTTCGTTTGTTTGATGGTAGATGTGTAATAAAACTGAGAGAAATACCTGTTAAGGCAATTTTAGTGCCAAATTTAAAATTTTTTACAACATATAGGAGTGAAACTTTGATCTTAATGAGCGTCTCATGGATAGGAGTTATATGACTAGCACAAAAAACCGTACCACTAAAAAATTTTCCACCCCCAAATATGTGAGGTTCGCCCCTAGAATTGGTAGGAAAAGCATTTATGCTATGATGTGTGTACCGGTAGCACTTAGATTCTAGAACTTGCGTTAGGACCATTCCGAGGCCACAAGTGAGACTACATTCGTGTAGTTAGATTTACTACATGATAAGAGGCATTAGGATTAACCCATTGTTTTACACCTGTGTTTTTGTTATAATTACATTGGCTACATTGGTCAAGTAATTCTCCCACACCCTTTGCGTTGTACTCATTTTTAGTACACGATACCCCTAGTACACCCCTCAGAGCCTATCTTTTCATTTCTAACTTTAAGCATTTTTACTTAAAGTAAGAATTTGGTTACACCCCACTTAAATGTACACCCAAATCGCCTTAGCCTACCTTGTATGCACTCATCTTTAGTGCATTATTGTGACAACATTTGTTTAAACCCCAAGTTAATTATCTAATTGATTACATGGTTGCTAAGTCGAGTCATATCCTTGTACATATTGTTTTGGAAAGATTGGGACTCATGGGTAAAGTACTAGTGTAATGGAGTAAGGGGGAAGAACAACATTATTACCCCCATATGTGCTAAATATTTTAAAAGTACTCCAAGTGTTTCGATTATCTTAATTCGAGTCATTAGAATAGTTATTTGTAAAGTTATGTAAAAGTTCAAGTGTAAGGGGAATGCAACGCCCCTACGATGTATTATCTTGGATGGTAGGGCAAGAGTGTATGAAAAAAAAAAAAAAAAAAAAAAAAAAAAAAAAAAAAAATCGAAAAAATCAAGAAAAATACAAAAAAATGAGAAAAAGAAAAGTAGAAAAAAAGATACGGACTACCATCCCGTTTCATTTTATGTTTATTTTATGTTTTTGTTATTTTGTTTTTAGCTTAAGTCGAGTCTAGTCTTGGCTTAGCAACGCCATATTGTACATGTAATTAATCAAGATCTTTAACTCGCCACCAGTAAAATATCCCTTATCCAACAAATCCGTGTTTATCATATCCCTACACCTAACGTTATAACCCGTTTAAAAGCCCTCTTTGATAGTTTATCTTAGGTGCTTACGCCTAGTGGAGGAGGTTTTTGATCCTTTCCCAAGCCTATGGTAATCTATTTGCTATGACAGGTAGTGAGAGATATTATCCATTTTCATTTATGAGATATACTTTTATGACACCTGAGAGATGTGAGTATCTAAACACTACTTATGAGGTGCTAGTCTGTAATCTCCGTGATTATTATGATTAAAGTGGAACGACTATTTGTTGTAATTACTTTTATATTAGCGTTAAATGACCCCTAACTTGTATTTTGATTAGAATAAAAGCGCATTTGCTTGAGGACAAGCAAATCTCAAGTGTAAGGGTATTTGATGAAGCGAAAAGTGTACCGCTTTTAGGGGGTCATTTAAGCCCTAAATCGTATTTATTTGATCAAATATTGCCCTAAATCGTTCCTTTTGTCATTTTAGGTACTTTGGAGAAGAAATCTGGAAAAGGAAGCATTTTTGACGTTTTTGGAGCATAAAAGTGAAGAAAATGACAAAGTCTCCAAAGCTGCTGGAAAAGTACACGTGACGGCGTCAAGGATTGCTCCTGATGGCGTCACGGCTTGGCAAAAGAGGTGGATATGACAAATACACGTGACGCGCCAGAAAGTTTTACAAAGGAAGTCTGACGGCGTCACCCTTTAAGGTGATCAAGGCTGTCACGGTTTAAGTTAAAGAGAGACGGCGTCAAGCACAATTGTGACGGCGTCAACCCTTGACGCGCCAGAGTGGATTTTGGAGGATTAAAGAGGGACGGCGTCAGGAAGACCATCCGGGAACCCTAGCCGCGGCGAGGTGACGGCGTCACCTCCTACAACGTGACGCCGTCAGCCCCTAAATTCTATATATAGTTTTGCAATTTTTAGTCATTAGGGTGCAACTTTGTGAGGAGAAACCCTAAGACGAATTTTCTGCCATTTTTAAGGGTTTTATACCCTTGGATCTCCCATGTTTAATTGAAGATAAGTAATCAATTAATCATTCAATATGTCTATGTGTTGTTTGATTATATCTTGTTCTTGTCTTTTAATTAACATGCTAGGCTAGATTTATCTTGTGTTTGCTTAGATCTAATGAAACCTAATTATTGATTATTGGTTGTTGGTGTGTTATTAATTGTATTGGATGATTTTTTATCGATGTTAGGCTTAAGAAAACTGGCTAACCTCCTATACGGTAACTTGCTTGAATGTCTTAAGAAACATGAACCAATGCGTACTAAGGTTTTTATGGTTGTATTTAATGCATGAGCGAATTCTAGTGATCCCATGTTAGGAGCTTCTTAGCCGGCTCAACATAGGAGTGAAGTAGGAGCTTATAGAGTTGGGGAAGTACGTACGCGACCCCACGATTGGTATTAAGGAATACACCCGTCATCCACGCAATTAATACACACTAATCAACCGGTAAAAGATAGTTAGGGAGTAAGGAAATCTAAGTAAACACATTTCTCTCCATATAAGTTCCACAACCTTTTCATTTTCAGTTATTTTATTTTATTTGCAATTGTACTTATTTGGGTTAGTTGACTAGCAACTAATTCCGCCCACTCCTTCAAAACCGAGATTTTACTTGCTTTTCATAAAATATAAAAATACAAAAAAAGAATCATCCCTCACCTCTAGACCTAGTAGATAAATTTCAATCCTAACGAACACTATTCTTTGAGTTGAACGATCAATCCCCCGGTACTTGCCACTTCACTATACTACATCGGTCAGGTACACTACCTAGTGGGGATTGCAAACTTCTCAAGATCCCTTGAGAGTTAAACCTGTTGTAAGGTCGCAAAACCACGCATCAACTCAACCCATAGCCGGCCCATATTTCCTTCTAGAAAGCAATGGGCCACAGCCCAGTTAGGGTTTGGTTGACTTTGAAATGGACGTTTACG
Source organism: Artemisia tridentata subsp. tridentata (assembly GCA_021014915.2). NCBI lineage: Eukaryota > Viridiplantae > Streptophyta > Magnoliopsida > Asterales > Asteraceae > Artemisia > Artemisia tridentata. The sequence continues at coordinate 43,607,969 of CP139503.1, read as the reverse complement.
TAACCATAGTCATTGGTGCTAAGGCTGACGCTAGCATAGAATTCTAGCACAAATCTAGGAACTATAGGCTCATCTATGTCTAAAAGACAATCAAAGTTGATGGCGGCTAGTTGTTCTCGGATGTTGGTTCCTTCTAAGAATGAGGGGTCTACGGTTCTACCCTCGTGTACGTATCTTTTCTCTAGAGCCTTAAAAATCTTAACTTGGTCGTCTGTGAGTCCTTTTGTCTTATGGTATTTAGGTAAGTAATTGAGGGTGTCTTTGTAGTCATAGTATGTCGCGGGAGGCATGATGTTATACTAGACACAAAAATTACATAGTTTAGTTAAAACTATCGAAAATACGTATATAAATTTCTAGTGTGTGCCTATATGGGGACAATGTGGAGGTGCGGTTATCTCGACTCCTTTTGATGCATGAAAATTTCGTTTATGCAAATTTTATAACAAAAATGAGAGATAACCCAAACGCTCCTAATTCAATGTAGCTTCATTTGAATGTACCCGAAAATACATATTAGTTATGTATTCCCTTTAGCATTCAAGAGACATTATGCAAATGATGTTTTAAAACATAACGTTTTTATTTGTATGAACAATGTGCAAAAACCGTTTTTCCTAGTCGTGAGAAGATTTATAAAAAGTTTCTCATGGGGTTTTTGGTGAATTATGATAATGTCCTACGAGATGCAATTTTTACTATGGAAAACATGATTTGTTATGCAATTTGTTGAATATGCTTCATGATTAATTAAAAATTATGCATAAACCCCAAGTTTTGGTTTTGTGCAAGAAATAGAATTCCTAGACTCAGATCAGAAATGTAGATATAGTTAGGATACTTACAGAGATTAAAGCACAAATTGGTTGTGATAGAATGCCTAAATTCTGAGTTTGGTTTACTATGGGTCGAGTTCCAGTAGCTTGTGTGTTTTTGAGGAATGTGATAAACAGTACATGGGTGTTTGTTTAATATACTAAAAAACAATCTCAGGAACCCACGGATTTGGCGGAACCAAAAAGTGGGTTCCGTCCTAGTTGTCGATTGGTTCCGTGGGAACCTTTTGACAGTTGGTTGTTTTTGTCGTGTTTGGTTAATCTAAGGTTCAAGCTAAGGTTTTATCTACACATTAGGTTCCATTAATCCTAAACCAAGTCTAAGGAGGTTAAAGGGTTGTCTCTTAAGAGGTTTTGTGAGAATATCGGCAATGTTGTCCTCTGAGGATACTTTCTCGATTGAGATATTTCCTTTTTGAACATTGTCGCGTAGAAAGTGGTGACGGATTTCTATATGTTTGGTTCTAGCGTGTTGAACTGGATTTTTGCTAAGGTCGATAGCTCCTTTGATGTCGCAAAGAATGGGAACGTCGTTGAGTTGAATTCCATAGTCGACGAGAGCTTGTTTCATCCAGAGAGCTTGTTGGCAAGCTTTTTCTGCTGACACGTACTCGGCTTCAGTTGTTGATATTGCTAGGGCCGTTTGTTTCTTAGCAAACCATGAGGTGAGACAATGCCCAACAAAAGTACAAATACCACTTGTACTTTTTCTATCGACATAGTCACCGGCATGGTCTGAGTCGGCATACACTATGGTTTCTACACCCGTTCCTTTGGGATACCATAATCCTAAATTTGTAGTACCTTTAATGTACCTAAAGATCCGTTTAACGGCTTCAAGATGGGATGTTTTGGGATCTTCTTGAAAGCGTGTACATAGACAAACACTAAACATAATATCTGGTCTACTAGCCGTGAGATAGAGTAAACTACCAATCATTCCTCTATATTTAGTGCTATCTACGGATTCACTTTCGTCATCCTTAGTGAGTTTGGTTTCGGAAGACATTGGTGTTTTCATAGGTTTGGAGTCTTCAAGACCAAATTTCTTAAGCATATCCTTGATATACTTAGATTGGTTGAAGAATATCCCATCTTCTAATTGTTTTATTTGGAGTCCTAAGAAAAAGTTTAGTTCCCCCATCATACTCATTTCAAACTCGTCATGCATGATTTTTGAGAAATCATCGCATAACTCTTGACAAGTTGATCCGAATATAATGTCATCCACATATATCTGAACTATGATAATATGTGATCCCTTTTTCTTAGTGAAAAGAGTGTTGTCTACTAGGCCCATGGTATACTTATGTTCAACTAGGAAAGTCTTAAGTCGATCATACCATGCTTTTGGTGCTTGCTTAAGTCCGTATAAAGCTTTCTTAAGTTTGTAGACATAATTTGGTTTTTCAAAATCGGCAAAGCCGGGAGGTTGTGCAACATACACTTCCTCATTTATGAAACCATTTAAAAATGCACTTTTGACATCCATTTGAAAAAGTTTAAAGTCATGTGCACATGCATATGCAAGTAGTATTCTAATTGACTCTAGCCTAGCGACCGATGCAAATGTTTCGTCGTAATCTATACCTTCTTGTTGATTGTAGCCTTGAGCTACTAGCCTAGCTTTGTTTCTAGACACTACACCATTTTCATCCATTTTATTTCTAAAAACCCATTTTGTTCCGATTATGGTTTGATTTTTAGGTTGAGGGACCAATGTCCAAACGTCATTTCTAACAAACTGATTTAATTCTTCTTGCATCGCTATGACCCAAGATTCATCTTTTATGGCCTCATTTATATTTTTAGGCTCAATAGTTGAAACAAAACAAAAGAAATTACTTTGGTTTTGGACTTTTGATCTTAATGTTCTTTCATTAATTTCTCCTATGACATTGTCTAATGGATGACTTTTTGATTCTTTGACGTTGACTATTTCTCTATTTACCGGTTCATCTTCTTTGTCATTTTCTACATTTTCTTGATTTTCAATTAAGTCATCATCTACCAAAGGTGATGTCTTAGAGGGAGGTAGACTTTCGTCGAATGTTACGTTCAACGATTCCTCGACTCTTGAGGTTTCTTTGTTCAAGACGATATATGCTTTACTATTTTGTGAGTATCCAAGAAACACACCTTCATAAGACTTTGGGTCAAACTTGGTGAGATAATCCTTAGTGTTTAAAATGAAGCACTTGCTTCCAAAAACTCTAAAATATCCTAATGTAGGCTTTTTGCCTCGATAAAGTTCATATGGAGTTTTATTTAAAAATGGTCTAATTAAAACTCTATTTAGGATATATGTGGATGTATCTACGGCGTTACACCAAAACTTTTGTGGTATGTTTTGTTCATTTAGCATTGTTCGACTCATTTCTTGAAGTGTCTTATTTTTACGTTCTACTACACCATTAGATTGAGGAGTTCGAGGAGCCGAGAAATTATGTGTTATGCCATTAGCATCACAAAAAGCTCCAAATTGAGTTTCGTTATCGAATTCACGACCGTGGTTGGTTCTTATTGACACAATGCTATTTCCTATTTGATTTTGAATTTTCTTACTTAGAATTTCAAATTTATCAAATGCTTCATTTTTAGTTTTCAAAAACTTAGTCTAAGTGTACCTAGGATAATCATCCACTATTATCAAAGTGTAGAAGTTTCCTCCATAACTTTGTATAGCGGATGGACCAAATAAATCCATATGCAATAATTCTAAACACCTAGATGTGGACACCATGTTTTTAGCCTTATGGCTATTATGAACTTGTTCCCAATTTTGCAAGCATCACAAAAGTGTTGGTCGTATTTCAACTTGGGTAGGTTCCTAACGAGTTCCTTAGATGATAAGGATTGGATTAGTCTCATATTGGCGTGACCTAAGCGTCTATGCCAAAGAGTTGAGTTGTCGTCCAAGGAGGTGAGACAAAGTTTGTCTTTAGATGTTTTGTCTAATTTCATAACGTATACGTTATTCTTCAAAACACCTTTTCCTACGGTTATACCGTCTTTAAGTATTTTACTTCCATTTTCACTGAAAAGGACGTTATACTTTTTACGGCATAGTTGACTAATACTAAGCAAGTTAAAACCTAAATTATCTACATGAGCAACATCATCAATAAAGAGAAAGTCATGAGAGATTGTACATTTTCCGATGATTTTACTTTTAAGCTTGCTACCAAAAGTAATATTACCTCTGTCGTATGGTTGGTAGGTTAAGAAAAGGCTTTTGTTTCCCGTCATGTACCTTGAACACCCGCTTTCTTTAATCCACTCGTCCGGTTCCAATCCAACTTTCAAGCATACCTAAGTTTAAGAAAAACTCAAGCGTTTTGTCCCCAATATCTCATGGGTCCATTTGGGTTAAACACCCCATTTACTTCATTCATGTAAGGAAACGGTGGATATGGGTTCCATGGCATATAGTTAGGACCTTGATTGTTCCTAGAAATGTTTGGGTTCCAACTATTTTGATAATGATGTTGTGAGTTGAAATTACTCTTTGGAAAGGGGCATTTGGGAAAACTAGTTCTATGTCTTTGTTGAACGGTTTTGGTTCTAAACTCATTTTTAACTTGTCCTATTCCTATAGTAACTGCTGGTTTTTGTTTGTTAACAGTTGTACTAGTTCTAGGTTTTCTTGTGACTTTAACGAACTCAGTACGATCCGAAGTACAAGCCTTCTATTCAGCAACAGTACCCGCAGAACCTTTGGCCACTACTGGCGAAACCAAATGTTTGGTTCCGTTGGATCCGTGGGTGTCCGAACTTGTTGGAACAATTTCTTGTACTTTCACTGTTTGTTTCTTAAAGCTACTTAAGTCTCCTAGTTTCATAAAACCTAGTCTGGTTTTATCATGAGGTAATTTTTGAATCCTAATTATCTCATCTACACAACTTATATTTTTATCAAACCTTTTAAACTTAGAGTTTTGTTTTATAAGTTCTTCCTGTTCAGTCTTAAGTGTTTCTAATTCTAGTTTAAGTTCTTGACATGAAACACATGTTTCTTTAATGGCTTTACCCTTTTCTAATCGTAAAGCTTTTTTTTTTAACCAATAAAGTTCATTTTCTAAAAATTCCTTTTTGGTTTTTAAGAACTTATTTTTGTTTATGATTTTAGGGTAATTTCACACAGTTTGTTATATTCTATTTCTAAGGTGTCATCATCAATAGAGGAGTATGACGAGTCAGAATGTACCTCTTCTGAGTCATGAGCCATGAGAGCAATTTCGTCGTTCTTAGGCTCGTCGTCATCACCTTCGCTGTCACTCCAAGCCCCACTAACAAAAGCTCTTTGACTCTTATTCTTCGGAGGCTTAGGACACTCTCCTATTAGATGACTAGAATCTCCGCACCTAAAGCACTTTCTTTCTCCTTTACCTTTCTTATCATCACGGTCTTTCCGGAAGGATTTCTTTTCTTCTCGAGGTTGTCTTACGAACTTTCCTCGTCTCCTAAAGAACTTCTTGAAATCTCTTACGGCCATGGCATACTCTTCATCTTCGCTACCTGAACTAGACTCTTCATCATCACTTGACTCTACCCTAGCTTTTAAGGCAATGGACTTGATCTTTTCCTTTTTGCCTTTAACTATCTCTGAGTCTTTTTCCATCACCATCTCATGAACTTTGAGATTTCCTATGAGCTCGTCAAGTGACATGCTTGAAAGATCCTTGGATTCTTCAATAGCCGTCACCTTTGCTCTCCACTTCGGATGAACCTAGCAAAAGCACTATCAATGGTCTCATCTTCAGGGATAACAAATTGTTCATATTGTTGAACAAGAAGATCAATTTTGTTATCCTTGACTTGTGAGTTCCCTTGATGAGTGATAATTAAGGATTGCCAAATATCTTTAGCGGTTTTACACATAAATACTCTTTCATATTCTTTCCTAGGTAAAGCATTGTAAAGCATCATTTTAGCTTCATTATTTTTGGCAATCAACTTCTTTTGCTCATCACTGTGACGAGTAAGAGAAGTACCCTCATCCCGACCACTTGATATATCTTTAATTATGGGTTTATGATCACCCTCTACAATAATATACCATAGATCTATGTCCTTTGACTTCACATAAGTTTCAAACCAGTTTTTCCAATATATAAAACTATTTGGTTCAAATAGTGGTGGTCTTTGCATAGATTGCCCTTCTTTGAAGTTTTCAAAATCCATTGATCATTTCAAGTTTTAAAATACAATATATTTTGAAAATCTTAAGTAATGTAGCTCTGATGCCTATTGTGGAAAACTAGAAGGGGGGTTGAATAGTTTTTACCGTTTTAAAATTAATTCGCTTTGAATACTTAACATGATTTCAACTTAATGCACAAAAACAAACACTATAAATAAAGCAAGTAAGGAAAGAAACAATTAAACCACAACAAGGATGTTTATAGTGGTTCGGCTACAAGGACTCTCTTCCTTGCCCTACTCCACTCCTCGAGCCTCTAACTCGAGAGTTTTTCTTCACTAAGAAACAAGCTACCTTCTCGGCGGAGAAAACCTTTACACACGTCGCTTACACTTTTTCAGGTACAAAGCTAGATACCGAGTTCTTTTACAAGGGTTCAACCACTCCCGACACTCTATGTGTTTTGAGGACTAACACAATAACCGATTGATGAGTGTGTAAATACTCATCATTTTATACCCATTAAAGACACAAAAATGACTAAAAACACCCAAATAGATCAAATATATTGCAGATATCCTTGGTTTGTGTTTTTATGTGTTTCATGTACAAAAGGATTGAAAACAAGGCAAAAACGGACAAAACCGAGCACAAGATTGGAAAGTTGTGAAAAGCCGAGGACGGGGAAGAAATTTACGAGTTTGGACCGGGATATTGCTCAAGTTATCAAAAGTCAACCTCCAAGAATACAAAGTGTCACAAATAACCCTTGGAGATAAATTTCAGATTTGGCAAGAATGGTCCCTGGATTTTCAGATTGTTCATCAATGGTCCCTAAACTTTAAAACCAATTCCATTTCTAATCCTAAATAATCCTAACCCTTATCCCAAAACAAATAAAACCCAGCTACTAACCTAGCCCATCCCAATCCAGCCAACCCATTTCTACCTAAAATAATTAACCCAGCCCACACACACAACCAAACCCAAGCCCAATCCATCAAATAACCCGATCCCCCTTTTATTTAACTAAAACCATTTGACTCAGTCAAATCCACCTTCTTCCTAAACCATTACCGCCAAAACCATACCACCCTCACCTTATCCCTGACACATCCACCCCCTCCCTGCTTCCTCAACACTTCTCCTAACAGTCCAACAAACATTAAATGCTTCGTTGCCAAATCAAGTTATCAGACCAAGTGGTTTTTACCCACTATCCCAAGTTTCCCGCCAAATTGATAAATGGACGGCCGAGATTGAATTAAGGCTATTCAATGGTGGGATTTGCTCAGGAAGGATCAGACAAGCTTTTGGGATAGCTATTTAAAGAAATGAAGACACCAAGATATAATTGTCACTGCTTTTAGACCAATTTCGTAGTGTAATGTATGCTTATCTCTATTTTTAAGCTTATTGCTCTTTGAAATTCTGTCTTTCAATATTCCAAGTTTTGTAACTTTACTTTCAGTCTTAATTTACTTTTAAAAACTTTGTATTGTTTTAACTTCAATAAAATTCGAGTTAACTGCTAATTCAGTACTTTAAATTTATTATTGTTTCAAGTTTAAAAGCTTCTCTTTCCAGTTTAATAAGTTAACTTAAGCCTGTGACAGCTTGTTGTTAGCTTATTATTGCTTAATTCAGTTTCAATTTCCAAATTTCCAAAAAGGTCAAAAAAAAAGTAAACTAAAAGTCAAAATTGCTTATTGCTTATTCTCATGCTTCTTTTCAGCTTATTCTCAATTGTTTGTGCTAAATAATGTTAGTTTAAATACCTAGTTGCTATAGCTCAGCTCAATATGGTCTTGCTTAGTTCAATATTCAAACCAGTCCCTTGACAAAGGACTGTTTGGTTTAGGCTGCTAACGGGTCAAAACGGGTCTCCACTGTTCAAGTGTCACTTGGCAACTTTTAATCTTGCTTAACGTTACTTATATAAGTTGTTTTTAGGCTGTCTTTTGTTAAATTGTAGCTTTTTGAAGTTTTCAATGGATTAGCATAGGATTTAGGTATTTGCTGTTCTGATAAGCTTGTCACAAGCTTGGGCTTTTTCAGTCCTTGTTTGTTGTGTTTTCATCGTCCATTTAGGGTGCTCAGTTGATGCTCAAAGAAGGCTTCATTGGATTTGAGTTTCACTTCATTTTGGAATTCTCAGTTCACCATTTCTCAGTCTGCATCAGGTTTTAATCTCCTTGTTTTGTGCTTTCTTGTTGTAGAAAAGGCTTAATTTTCATGTTTCTAGATTGTTAGATTAATAGAGTAAACTGTTTTATGCTTTTCAGCATTGTATAAGCTTATTTTACTACCTTATTTTGGTCTGCAAAACCCTTAGTAGGACTGCTCTTGCCCTGCACATCTTGCAGCCTGCAACAGTTACCAGCCCATTTGTCCTAACCTTATCAGTTCCCTTATAAGCTCAAGTTAAGTCCTTAGGTTCTAAAAATTGGATTATAAGCTCTCTAGTGGGCTGGCTTCAACTGTTTTCAGTTCTCAGACTTTAGCTTATCGGACACCAGCTTCTGCATTAGCATGAACTTGCCCACTTAGGCTGTGTTTGCATCCTATGTCAGCTTTTTGCTTATTTTGGCCTTTTTAGCTTTTTCTGATCTAATGATTCTGCTTATTTGTGCTTAGTCTTGCTTATTCAGTCTCTCTTTACTTCCTTAATAGCTTTTTAAGTTTGGCACAAGCTTGTAGAAGCTTGTGCCCAAAAACAGTTGAGAAATTCATTTGTTTCAAGTTTCAATTAAATCTGTTTCCTTTTTGAGCTTATTCTGAGCTTAACAAAAAAATAGTTTTCAGTTTTAAAGTTGCTTATTGTCTTTTGTTTAATCAGTTTTCAAAAAGAAAAATCAAAAAAATTAGTTTTACAAAAAGGATAGAGGCCATGTTCGAACCCTTGACCTCTAGCCAGCCAAGCCTCACAACACTCACAACTTAGCCATCATGCCCTTGGGACTTTTCTGATTTAGTTTACATAATCTAATCCTTTATGCCTTGTTTCTTATTTAAGCTATTCGAATCATTTAGCTTATTAACAGCTTATTAGTATAAGCTGGTGCCTTGTTCATATTTTTCCTAGGATTGTTATAACATTAAGTAATTTCACAAAAAAAATCAGAATTTTTAGAATAGTTTTAGTATTTTTAATTTATTTTTCTTTGACATTTAGTTTTTAATTCATAATAAAAAAATATAAAAGTTAAAAAAATATAATTCTTTTTTCTAAAATTTTCTTTTACTAAATTGAACTTAGGAAAAATAGATTTGTACCCGTAGAGTTTAAATTTCTAAGATTTGACGTTTTAGGCTCGGGTTTTCCCGGTTTAAGCGCGTTTTTAGATTTTCTTTACGTTTTTGGCCTTAAGTGTTTTATATTCATCTTTGCCTTAGTTATAATAATTGTTTCCAGTAATATTTCATAATTTTAGTTCATAAATCCGAGAATCTCTTTGCTTCCACTATTCATCACACGAATCACAATCCCGAATCGAGAACACAAATTCCATTCAAACCTTCGTTGGGGATAACGACCCGGTTACACATACTTCACTTGTGTTTCCTTTGGAGAAAAATTACACATTGATTTTAACGAATCAAATTTTGGCGCCGCTGCCGGGGAAGGTTGAAGCGAATTTTTAATTCTCATTTCGCGATTCGTGTTTTGAAAGCCCTTCTTTGTGAAGGATTTCAGTCTTTTTGTCAATATTTTCAAAATAAAATAAATTATAATAATCATCATAAAAATCACCATTAACACTTTTCCTAAAGTGTTTACAATACCATAAAAATATCCAACAAAACAAATCGTGAGTTAATTGTTTTCGGATTATCTTGAAATTACAACCTATACAGGTGGTTTAAGGATGGTTTGGCATTAAATTGACAAACCGAAAGAGGCGGGTTTTTAATCAGCTTTCGAGCGGACCTTTGCTTCTCCGCCACTCTGCGAGTAGTTTTGAGAGAAACGAATTTTGGTTGACGAATCGATCCCAAAAATATTGTGTTAAATTATTAAAAAAAAAAAAAAAAAAAAAAACCCAAAAATATTTTTCCTCATCTTCTTAAACCGTTTGATTCTATCTTCTTAACCCTCCTTAATATTTAATTCTCATGTCGTCACTAGGCTATCACTGTTTTGATTGTAAAGGTCCAGTGGGTGATAATCTTCGTTGTTCCAAGTGTAAGTGTGAGCGGTGTGGAAATCATGCACCAAAAGGATCTTGTTATTGGTGTGAAGAAGCCCTCAAAACAAAGCTTAATTCCATCGATAATTCTCAAAGTTTTTCCGAACACCCTCCACAACCCTAGCCATCTTCACTCACTCAGCATAATTGTTTTATATGTGGAGATCCGTTGGGGGATGATTCACTTTTTTTTTGTGAAAGGAGAAATATTATTAATCACAAAAAGAAAACAAGACTCTTGTAAACTCACATGGACATGTCCCATGTTTTTACCCAGAGCTTGTTACAAATAAACTTGACCAAAACAAGCATTCTATATCCTAATTCTATACAAAATACTGAATCAACTATGACCTGCACTAGAATTCACAACATACTAAACAAACCACATTACTCTATTCTACTCTTGGCTCTTTTAATCTGCACATTCCATAGCCTCTCAACATCTTTAACAGACTCAGTATCTTTAACCACAAAATTCATCAATCTCCATTTAATACAATCCATAGTACTCTGCACTAAAGCATCCACATTTCTTTCACAGTTTTGAAATAACCTTGTGTTCCTCTCTTGCCATACAAAATATACAGCTGCACCAAGTACCAATCTTCTAATAATACTCCATATATTTCTGTTGGCTTTTAAAGATGAGAACTCTTCAATAATGTTTTCCCATTTGTCAGAAAACTGTTTGTCCAGTAGTTTCTGCATTTCTTTCCACACTTGATTAGTAAAAGGGCACAAGAAGAACAAGTGTTCATGGGAATCCAGACACTGTTTGCAGAAGACACATTTCATATCACCATTGGGATTCCATACAGTAATTCTATCCTGTTTCATCAGTCTACCCTTAATTGCCATCCAAAGGATAAAAGAGTGCTTAGGGATGATTCACTTTGTGAACGATGTTTTTGCAAAGAATGTGGGTTTACTCATAGACTTTGCATGTGTTGCACTTCTGAAATCAGAGATACATTTACTTATCCAAATTTTAAAAACGATTTCATTACCCCTCCTCAGGATTCATTTTGGCAAGAACCATGCTATCAAAACTTCATTGATACATCGTTTCAGAATGTGCCAAATGATCTTTGTGCTAATTGTGGAGGTCCTCACCAAAGTTTTGAGTGTCAAGCAAATAACATGCTTGTCTATGAGCAGGTTTCTTGTAACAGTCAAAATCTCGGTTATGACCAATATCCATATACTTCTATGAATCAACCACAACAATCATACTGTTGTGAGTACTGTGGAGGTCCGCATTATAGCTCTGATTGTCAAATAAGGGACTCGCTTGTCTATGAGCATGGCCTTTTTAACAATTACGACTATTCTTATCATGACCAACCTCCACAGTGTAAAACGATTCAAGCACAACCTCAGCCAATTCCTCAATAATTATTCCAAGAGATTCAAGATGAAAGGAATAAACTCCAGGAGTTGTTTTTCGAAGATGTATTCCAAAAACTTCAAGATGTGAGGGATACACTTAATGATTTGGCTGTTAAACATGCCAAAGAAGATCGCCATGGTAAATCTATGGAAGATTTACTCGCCGAAGAACGAGCAGCACAAAGGCATTTCTTATTTAATAAGGCTGCCATGCTCGATGACGACGATGAAGATGACGAGGAGAGTACTATTCCTTTGAGCAATATCATTTCTCAACTCCCTCAGTCTATTGCAATCACATCATTCTTTCCAACTTTAGACCCCCAGGACTCTCTTATTATGGGGGATGAGCATATTAGCACTATTCCTGAAAAGGAATCGGACAAATTCATAAAGTCTAGTGCTGAGAACCTTATCCCAATCCCAAGTGAGTCTAAGGATATATCGGACAGTGAAAGTGATTGGTCTTTTCGTAGTGATTATCCTCTTGACACTGCGGATGATTTTTCCGGTATTTTCTCTAACCCACTTTTCAATTCCAATGATGATTTTTCCTCTAGTGATGACGAATCACTTTCTGATGAGGACATTCAAAATGAAAGTCTCAAAGTCTATTCGAATTCTCTTTTTGAATTTGATGATGAGTACTTTTCTAGCAAAATAAATCCTCTCTTTGATGAAGAGTTAGAGAACTATGAGGTCAAGGACTCTATTATTCATAAACTTGATAATATGACCTCAATTCTTAATCCCGATATTGTCAAAGACAATCTTTCTCCGACATAAGTGACTTTTCCTTCTGAGGATCACCATTATATTGACTTCACATATGTCGTTCGAGTTTTTCTACCTTTCTTCGCCTATAAGGTAGATTGTCCTTTCCTTCACTCGTGTGGGAGTGAAGACAAAATTTTTGACCCCGGCATCTCCATTTATCAATCTTTTGAGCCGGATGTATCTCATCGGAGTGGAACTTTCAAGAAATCCAAATGTTTATCCAAACATTTTTAATGAAAGTCCGATGGAGATTTTCTTTTCCACATGCTCCCCCAAGAACCAATGAATTCGGGGTCGAGTCAAGCTAGTGACTCGGTTAACAAAAACATTAGCACCACATGGGTGACAACCCATGTTTCTGACTTCTTTCTATTTTCTGACACTATGTGTGGGGGAATCCGACTGTGCTATGTTTTTGTGTGTTGTTTGCTTTTGTTTGCGGGTTTCCCTTGGATTGTGATGATTGACGCGCCTGTTTTCAATCCAGCCGCCCAATATCCTATCCTTTTGCTAACGATTATCTAGGGATATCAAATATAATCCTGTTTGTGAAAATGAGATTTCTGTCACACACTTGGCTATTGGTATTACCTTTTTACGTTCTAAGTGTCGGCATAATAGCCGGTACTTTGAATATTGAGGGCAATATTCAATTCTAAGTGTGGGGGGAATTCTCTCGAATTTTGTCACATATGTACCTTCTAGTGCCCTAGTACCCCCGTTTTGGCCAAAATTTTAATTTTTTTTTCATTTTTAGATAAGAAATTGCAATAAAAAAGAAGAAGTGTTTAGTCTTGATTAGGTTAGAACAAAGGGAATCCCGACTCTGCCAGAGTGTTGATCTGGCTGCTTCCTTAACGATTAGACTAAGGTTTTACGATATGTGCAAATGAAAATGCTAAACATAGAATAGTTGGTTTTTCTTTAGAGCTTATATAAGTAATCTATGGCTTTTTCTCCCAAGAAATAACTAATCTGACTTAATTAGTGCTTATTTTTCAAACATTTGAACACACAAAATCATTTTTCTATACGATTTTGAAAAATACTAGTTCAAAGCTTTATTTAAACTTCGGAACAAGCATATGTCATAATAATGTAAAAGTTAAGTAATAAATGTATGTGCTAAAAAGCTACGGTTCAAGATCGGCCCTTGGATTCTTATTTTCGGAAGGCGTTTAGGTCTTGGCTACCCTCTTACATCGGCCCTTGGATCTCTAATTCAGGAATGTGTGAGGTCTTGGTCTAACACCCTTGGATCCTCATTTCAGGAATGTTTAGAGTCTTGGAACTCTCCGTTGTAACGGCCCTTGGACCTTTTATTCCAGAAGGTGTAAGGTCTTGGTTCCCGTGAAACTCCGTTAGTTGATATTACACAAGTATTAAAAAAAAAAAAAAAAAAAAAAAAAAAAAAAAAAAAAAAGAGATAAAAAAAATGAAAAAATAAAAAGAAAAGAAAATGGAATGATATTGCAAAATGCAATAAATTTTGAAGCTTGCTTGTTGTGAATTTTAAATCTATATTTTAACTAGTATTAGTCAAAGTTTTATAAAAACGTCGATTTTTGTTATCAAAATTTTGAATATAAGCACAGTCACCTAAACTTAATATATATGGGAGTGAAAAGTTAAGTTTCGGCTTACATAGATTATTGATATAAGTAGTGTTAGCATTTTACAAAAGCATTTGCGAATTGAGTTTAAGCTTAGTTGGGAGTATAAAAAAGAGGATGACGATTTTAATTCCCTGGAGACACCCATTTGTGTGAATCCCGTTCCATGATACCATTTTTGGAAATCAAGCATGTTATATATTTTGTTCTAAGTTTAAATTTCTTGCATCAAATAAAAAATCAAAACGGGTATACTTGGTATTCTTTTGATCCTTTCATTACTTTATATGATCGGATTGCTAGGGACTAGCAATAGTTTAGTGTGGGGGATTGATGAGTGTGTAAATACTCATCATTTTATACCCATTAAAGACACAAAAATGACTAAAAACACCCAAATAGATCAAATATATTGCAGATATCCTTGGTTTGTGTTTTTATGTGTTTCAGGTACAAAATGATTGAAAACAAGGCAAAAACGGACAAAACCGAGCACAAGATTGGAAAGTTATGAAAAACCGAGGACGGGGAAGAAATTTACGAGTTTGGACCGGGATATTGCTCAAGTTATCAAAAGTCATCCTCCAAGAATACAAAGTGTCACAAATAACCCTTGGAGATAAATTTCAGATTTAGCAAGAATGGTCCCTGGATTTTCATATTGTTCATCAATGGTCCCTAAACTTTAAAACCAATTCCATTTCTAATCCTAAATAATCCTAACCCTTATCCCAAAATAAATAAAACCCAGCTACTAACCTAGCCCATCCCAATCCAACCAACCCATTTCTACCTAAAATAATTAACCCAGCCCACACACACAACCAAACCCAATCCCAATCCATCAAATAACCTGACCCCCCTTTTATTTAACTAAAACCATTTGACTCAGTCAAATCCACCTTCTTCCTAAACCATTACCGCCAAAACCATACCACCCTCACCTTATCCCTGACACATCCACCCCCTCCCTGCTTCCTCAACACTTCTCCTAACAGTCCAACAAACATTAAATGCTTCGTTGCCAAATCAAGTTATCAGACCAAATGGTTTTTACCCACTATCCCAAGTTTCCCGCCAAATTGATAAATGGACGGCCGAGATTGAATTAAGGCTATTCAATGGTGGGATTTGCTCAGGAAGGATCAGACAAGCTTTTGGGATAGCTATTTAAAGAAATGAAGACACCAAGATATAATTGTCACTACTTTTAGACCAATTTCGTAGTGTAATGTATGCTTATCTCTGTTTTTAAGCTTCTTGCTCTTTGAAATTATGTCTTTCATTATTCCAAGTTTTGAAACTTTAATTTCAGTCTTAATTTACTTTTAAAAACTTTGTATTGTTTTAACTTCAATAAAATTCGAGTTAACTGCTAATTCAGTACTTTAAATTTATTATTGTTTCAAGTTTAAAAGCTTCTCTTTCCAGTTTAATAAGTTAACTTAAGCCTGTGACAGCTTGTTGTTAGCTTATTATTGCTTAATTCAGTTTCAATTTCAAAATTTCCAAAAAGGTCAAAAAAAAAGTAAACTAAAAGTCAAAATTGCTTATTGCTTATTCTCATGCTTCTTTTCAGCTTATTATCAATTGTTTGTGCTAAATAATGTTAGTTTAAAGACCTAGTTGCTATAGCTCAGCTCAATATGGTCTTGCTTAGTTCAATATTCAAACCAGTCCCTTGACAAAGGACTGTTTGGTTTAGGCTGCTAACGGGTCAAAGCGGGTCTCCACTGTTCAAGTGTCACTTGGCAACTTTTAATCTTGCTTAATGTTACTTATATAAGTTGTTTTTAGGCTGTCTTTTGTTACATTGTAGCTTTTTGAAGTTTTCAATGGATTAGCATAGGATTTAGGTATTTGCTGTTCTGATAAGCTTGTCACCAGCTTGGGCTTTTTCAGTCCTTGTTTATTGTGTTTTCATCTTCCATTTAGGGTGCTCAGTTGATGATCAAAGAAGGCTTCATTGTATTTGAGTTTCACTTCATTTTGGAATTCTCAGTTCACCATTTCTCAGTCTGCATCAGGTTTTAATCTCCCTGTTTTGTGCTTTCTTGTTGTAGAAAAGGCTTAATTTTCATGTTTCTAGATTGTTAGATTAATAGAGTAAACTGTTTTATGCTTTTCAGCATTGTATAAGCTTATTTTACTACCTTATTTTGGTCTGCAAAACCCTTAGTAGGACTGCTCTTGCCCTGCACATCTTGCAGCCTGCAACAGTTACCAGTCCATTTGTCCTAACCTTATCAGTTCCCTTATAAGCTCAAGTTAAGTCCTTAGGTTCTAAAAATTGGATTATAAGCTCTCTAGTGGGCTGGCTTCAACTGTTTTCAGTTCTCAGACTTTAGCTTATCGGACACCAGCTTCTGCATTAGCATGAACTTGCCCACTTAGGCTGTGTTTGCATCCTATGTCAGCTTTTTGCTTATTTTGGCCTTTTTAGCTTTTTCTGATCTAATGATTCTGCTTATTTGTGCTTAGTCTTGCTTATTCAGTCTCTCTTTAGTTCCTTAATAGCTTTTTAAGTTTGGCACAAGCTTGTAGAAGCTTGTGCCCAAAAACAGTTGAGAAATTCATTTGTTTCAAGTTTCAATTAAATCTGTTTCCTTTTTGAGCTTATTCTGAGCTTAACAAAAAAATAGTTTTCAGTTTTAAAGTTGCTTATTGTCTTTTGTTTAATCAGTTTTTCAAAAAGAAAAATCAAAAAAATTAGTTTTACAAAAAGGATAGAGGCCATGTTCGAACCCTTGACCTCTAGCCAGCCAAGCCTCACAACACTCACAACTTAGCCATCATGCCCTTGGGACTTTTCTGATTTAGTTTACATAATCTAATCCTTTATGCCTTGTTTCTTATTTAAGTTATTCGAATCATTTAGCTTATTAACAGCTTATTAGTATAAGCTGGTGCCTTGTTCATATTTTTCCTAGGATTGTTATAACATTAAGTAATTTCACAAAAAAATTCAGAATTTTTAGAATAGTTTTAGTATTTTTAATTTATTTTTCTTTTACATTTAGTTTTTAATTCATAATAAAAAATATAAAAGTTAAAAAAATATAATTCTTTTTTCTAAAATTTTCTTTTATTAAATTGAACTTAGGAAAAATAGATTTGTACCCGTAGAGTTTAAATTTATAAGATTTGACGTTTTAGGCTCGGGTTTTCCCGGTTTAAGCTCGTTATTAGATTTTCTTTACGTTTTTGGCCTTAAGTGTTTTATATTCATCTTTGCCTTAGTTATAATAATTGTTTCCAGTAATATTTCATAATTTTAGTTCATAAATCCAAGAATCTCTTTGCTTCCACTATTCATCACACGAATCACAATCCCGAATCGAGAACACAAATTCCATTCAAACCTTCGTTGGGGATAACGACCCGGGTTACACATACTTCCTTTGTGTTTCCTTTGGAGAAAAATTACACATTGATTTTATCGAATCACCGATCACTACTGAATGTTTGGTACAACGATGATGTGTGATAAACTACAAAATCACACAGTGACTACTCTAACAAGTTTGCAACAGTATGTTGAAGCTTGTGATGCTTGATCTCTTTGCTACAAAAGAAAGATCACTATAATGAAATATGTAATATGTATGAGTTAGTAATGAATGAAAGAATGTAAACTAATGCTTATGCTATGTGAGTGATGAGTGAACATGAATGATCAGCTTACTATTTATAGGCAAACTGATCACACAGTCCATGGATTTGGCGGATCCAAATCCAGGGGTCCGCCCTTTATGTTGTTTGGTTCCGCCGGAACCTGACAGCAAATCTCTCCAAAATCTTTCCAAATCTTGCCAAGATCTTACACAATCCAATTCTTTGCTTGAAGATCTTTCCAAGATATTTACTAAATCTTCAAGATATCCTAAAGATATCCAAATGATGTATGCCATGATGTCATGTATATATTTCTATTTTAAGAATAAAAATGTAAACATGTAAATGTATATATGTATGTAATGTGTAATTCCTAGTGATCATGCAGTATGTAAATGAGTTTAAAAAGCTTATTACTATAAATGTAAAATACTTTAACTTATATTTATGCTTTGCTAAAGATAAAGTTTATAATTGTCATTAACAAAATATAGCAAAGATCGTAAAATATAAATAACGTTTTTAGGACGATATTTGTATTAACAAATGTGTTTAATTCTGTGAATTCTCATACTATGAATGAATGCTACCAAGTGGATGTGATCGATGAGGAAGTCCAAAAGCATGCACCCCATATGCTTAAGGATGATCCTTTAGATTTGTATCTAACTGGTGAAGATGAGGATATTCTTGATGTTGCTGAAGTACAAGAGATTCAAGAGTGTTTGGTCAGTTCTTTGGACCATCAAATACCACCTTGGTCTTTTAAAGTGGAGCCCTTGCCTACTAATTTTGACACAGCTACAAAGCCGTCGCTAGAGGTGCCTCCAACTCTTGAGCTGAAACCTTTGCCCGCCAATCTCAAATATGCTTTTCTAGGTCCTAACAATACTTTACCCGTTATTGTTGCTTCTGATCTTTCTAGATCACAAGAGGAATCACTTTTGAAAGTGCTTTCCAAGTACAAAGCAGCAATGGGATGGACAATTGCAGACTTGAAAGGAATCAGTCCTTCATTATGTATGCACCGAATTGTTACAGACCCAGATGTTACGCCATCAAGAGATTCGCAAAGGCGCTTGAATCCTAATATGAAGGAGGTAGTGAATAAGGAAGTTCTCAAATGGCTAGATGTTGGTATCATCTATCCCATCTCGGATAGTAAATGGGTAAGTCCCACGCAAACGATGCCTAAAAAGGCTAGTATCACTGTTGTGGAAACCGAGAGTGGGGAAAACTCACCACCCGACCAGTGACCGGGTGAAGAGTGTGCATAGATTATCGTAAGCTAAATAATGCCACATTAAAATATCATTTCCCACTACCTTTTATTGATCAAATAGTTGAGAAGCTTTCCGGTCAGAAGTTCTATTGCTTTTTGGATGGGTACTCCGGGTATAATCAAATACCCATCCATCCTGATGACCAGGCTAAAACTACTTTTACATGTCCTTATGGGACATTTGCATTCCGTCGAATGCCGTTTGGTCTGTTTAATGCACCCGCTACCTTTCAGCGGTGCATGATGAGCATCTTTTCGGACATGGTTGGAGAATTTGTAGAGATATTTATTGATGATTTCTCCATCTTTGGTCAATCCTTTGAAAGCTGTTTGGGTCAGCTTGAAAGTGTGTTAAAAAGATGCACCGAAGCTAATCTAGTGCTTAGTTGGGAGAAGAGCCATTTCATGGTTCGTGAGGGAATTGTATTGGGGCACGTTGTCTCTGAAAAGGATTTGAGGTTGACCGTGCCAAGGTGCAAATAATTTCAACCCTTCCTCCTCCCACTAACGTTAAAGCTGTGCGATGTTTTCTTGGTCATGTAGGGTTCTACAGACAATTTATTAAAGATTTCAGTGCTATATCAAAGCCTTTTTGTAATTTACTCTTAAAAGAGGTACGATTTGACTTTAATGAATCATGTCTTAAATCATTCAATATGCTTAAGCAAAAGCTTCTTGAAGCCCCGATTCTGCAGTCACCTGATTGGTCGAAGCCTTTCGAGATCATGTGTGATGCGAGTGATTATGCCGTCGGGGCAGTGCTGGGACAACGGTCCGATAAGAAACCCGTTGTAATCTTCTATGCTAGTAAGACTTTTTCAGAAGCTCAAATGAATTACACCACTACTGAAAAGGAACTGCTAGCCGTGGTTTTTGCTATTGATAAGTTCCTATCATATATCTGGGGGCACTCTAAGGTGATAGTATTTTCGGATCTTAGTGCCCTGAAACATTTATTGGCCAAGAAAGAGACAAAACCGAGGTTGCTTAGGTGGATTCTGATCTTACAAGAATTTAATCTAGAAATTCGGGATAAAAAGGGGTCGGAAAATGTGGTTGCCGACCATTTGTCCAGGATTATCCCTCTACTGTTCAACCTATCTGACGTGATCAAAGAAAGCTTTCCTGATGAAAGCTTATTTGAGGTTTCTAAGCTCCCTTGGTATGTAAACATTGTTAACTACCTTGTAGTTAAAAAGCTTCCAGATTACTGGTCCAAACAACAAAGACAATGCCTCTTTTCTCAATTGAAGCATTATATTTGGGAGGATCCGGAGCTTTATAAAGTGTGTGCTGACCAAGTTGTTAGGAGGTGTGTTCCCGATCACGAGCATATGGACATATTGGCTCATTGCCATTCTTATGCGTGTGGGGGACACTTTGGTGCGACGAAAACTGGGCACAAAGTCCTGCAAAGCGGCTTCTTTTGGCCGACTATATTCAAGGATGCCCAGTCTTTTGTGAAAGCATGTACTCGTTGCCAACAAGTTGGTGGGATTTCAAGGCGTGATCAGATGCCTATGAATCCCATACTTG
The DNA here is from genome assembly GCA_021014915.2 of Artemisia tridentata subsp. tridentata. Classification (NCBI taxonomy): domain Eukaryota; kingdom Viridiplantae; phylum Streptophyta; class Magnoliopsida; order Asterales; family Asteraceae; genus Artemisia; species Artemisia tridentata. The sequence goes on along the minus strand of CP139503.1, from coordinate 43,587,585 downwards.
TTGTTGAGATCTTTGACGTGTGGGGTATTGATTTTATGGGACCATTCCCTACCTCCCATGGCAATGTGTATATTTTAGTGGCAGTTGACTATGTCTCTAAGTGGGTAGAAGCTGAGGCTACAAAAACAAATGACCATAGTGTAGTTCTTAAGTTTGTCAAGAAAAATATCTTTGCTAGGCATGGAATCCCCAAGGCCATCATTAGTGACGGGGGTTCCCACTTTAAGAACTTCAAATTTGGAAAGTTATTGAAACACTATGGGGTTAATCATAGAATAGCTACCCCTTATCATCCACAGACTAGTGGACAGGTGGAAGTATCTAATAGGGAGATTAAGCGAATATTAGAAAAGACCGTTCGTAGCGATAGGAAGGATTGGTCCCTGAGGCTAGATGATGCCTTGTGGGCATATAGGACGGCTTTTAAGACCCCTATTGGGATGTCACCGTATAGGTTGGTATATGGCAAGGCGTGTCATTTACCGGTTGAAATAGAGCATAGGGCTGAGTGGGCAATTAAGCAGGTTAATATGGACTTAAATAATGCGGGTAATTCTAGGAAACTTCAATTATCTAAATTAGATGAGATTAGACGCGATGCTTATGAGAGCTCCCGGATTTATAAGGAGAAAACTAAGGCTTTTCATGACCGACACATCACCAAGAAATCTTTCTTGGTGGGTCAAAAAGTTTGGCTATTCAATGCTAGACTTAAGCTCTTTCCAGGAAAATTGAGAAGTAAATGGACGGGTCCATATGTTGTGACTCAAGTCTCTCCACATGGAGCCATTGAAATCAAAAATATGGTGGGTTGAGAGCCGTTTAAAGTCAATGGACACCATCTGAAGCCGTATGTTGTTTTGGAGAGTGATCATATGGATACAGTCGATGTGGTTTATTTAGAACCAGTCCAACCGTCTCAATAGCTCCAATGAGTTATGTCGGGCTGACGACGGTAAACTTAGCGCTTCGCGGGAGGTAACCCATGGGTTGTAGTGTGTGTGTATGTTCTTTTTAATTTATGTTTCTTTTTATTTTCTTATTTTTGTGTGTGTTAAAAACTTTGTGGGTGTGTTCACTACAAACCCTCACGAGACTAAACTCGTCCACTCGGGCTACTAAGTGGTTTAAAGGCTTGTTGCATACGCTAAATGCAACCGTGATTCCTACAAAAGTGAGTTTGGTCTTGTATTGTGTGAGTTTGTCAAAGTGATTTTTAACCAAAATTTCAACTTAAATATTTTGCATTATGGACAATGCAATGCTTTAAGTTGGGGAGGGTGTGACATGTGTTACATGTTTTTGTATGAAATTGTGGTAAAAAATGGGTCAAAATATGATTTTTGGAAAAATTAAAAATTAAAAAAAAAATTGGAATCGCATTATAAGAGTTTTGTGTTAATTGGACGTGGAAGTTTCTTCTACATATATTTGTTGAGTGTTTGCAGATTCTAAAGATTAGCTTGTGGATGACTTATTGGAGCAAACTAGAAGACCCAACCATGATTATAAGGGGCACCAGATTCCATTGTATAATTTGGTTATAAAGTTAATTTGATGGTTTGCATGTAGTTAGGAATATGTATAATTAGTAGATGATCGAGCCATGCCCGATTGAATTTCTCTACTTACTTTTGCTTAGAACGGGAAGAAAGTTAAAATAATATACTATGAAATATAATAATGTAATAGTTGGGTTAGGACACTTAAATTGATCTTATCCGGCTTGTCACCCGCGCACGGTGGCCATAGAAAAAAGTTTGGAGAACTGTCATAATTATTGGTGGTAGTTATATGCTGGGCTTGCCTATCTGATTCGTCACCCGCGCAAGGTGATATTTTAGTTGTTAGCATGGGTCAGACGCCAATTCTTATGATGGATAGCATTACACTTAGCTAAGACAATTTTATGTGAAATAACATAATCCTTGTATTGTTGTTAATGAAATTAGGAAGGTTAGTTTAAGTTAGTGCATTGATTAATTAGACTATGTGGTAGATAACTCCATCATATGATATACCAGTAGGCACGAAGCATAGTTGTTCCCATTTAATTAAATGGACTAAATTAACCGGTTCCCGTGTGCCGATGTGTCTTAGTATGCACCTATATGATAGATATTCATACTTCCGAATGATTGGTCTTTATATCAACCTTAAAAGGAGTGTATAAAGAATTCGGGATGAATTGTATAAGAAACGGTTCCGGATGGCTAAAAAAGGAGCTTATGTATGTTATGAGCAAAAATGCTTGAAAATATGAAGTAAAATTCATGTGCGAAAACTGAGTAAAAAAGTGAAAATATGTAAGTTAATGTATGATAGCTTATGTGCTCTTAAAAAGTTTGCTCCTATGGTATAAAAACTCCGGTATTATAAAAGGTATAAGGTATTCTCACCTCTTGTTTTGGATATATGTTTAGATTGATTATAGGGGTGTACTAAGTATGTTGGGCACATGGTTAATTATATGAAACATAAAGTAAATGGAACCAATGGGAACGGTTATGTTAAGTGTTTAAGAAGGACAAAAATATTGGTAATCATTTTAGATTATTGGTCACATAGGATGGTTATTAGTGTACTAAGTTAAATTTGATCTTTTTGATGGAATTTCAATGGTATGATTAAAAACTATGTAATTAACAGAAGTGAAGCTTATCATGCTTGTCTTCTTGGAGGAAGATCTAACCATGTTTCCACATCGTCCATGCCGAGCAAATCAGGGGAGTATTAGTTTCTTTCTCTATTTTATTTTCCCGTTGTCATAACTTTGATACTTTTCAAGAACATTGGGGAAAATGTTCAATTTAAGTGTAGGGAGGGTAAAATGGGATACCTTAGAAACTATAACTTCGCTTGATATTTTTTTTGACTTAGAGTAAATGTGTAATAAAACTAAGAAAGATACTTGTTAGGGCAATTTTAGCACCAAATTTAAAAGTTTTTACAACATATAGGAGTGAAACTTTAGTTTTAATAAGCGTCTCATGGATAGGAATTATATAGCTAGCACAAAAACCCTTCCACTCAAAAATTTCCACCCCAAAAATGTGAGGTTCGCCTTTAGATATATAGGAACAAGCATTCACCATTAATGCTTATGAGTGTACCGGTAGTATATAGATTCGAGAACTTGCGTTTGTGATGCATCCCGAGACCGCTATTGAGACTACATTCGTGTAGTTAGGATTTACTAAATGATAAGAGGCATTAGGATAACCCTTGTTTTAAACCTGTATTATAATTACGTTGGCTTCATTAGTCAAGTAATTTTCCCACACCTTTGCGATGTACTCATCTTTAATACACGATACCCCTAGTACACCCCTTAGAGCCTATCTTTTTCGCGGTTCTCGTGATATTTCGGTGGATTCCGAAATATTAATGAAGAACATTGTTTACAATCCACCCCCAAATGTACACCCAAATCTCCTTAGCCTACCTTGCATGCACTCATCTTTAGTGCATTATTGTTACAACATATATTTGTCAAACCTTTTGGTAATTGTCTAATCGGTTACATGGTTGCTAAGTCGAGTCATATCTAGTAAATACAGTTTTGGGACGATTGGGACTCATGGGTAAAAGTACTAGTTGTTATGGAGTAATGGGGATGAAAGTAATGTTATTACCCCCATATGTGCGTTAATGTTTAAAGTACTCCAAGTGTTTTAATTTTCTTAAATCGGTTCATTAGTTAGTTATGTGTAAAGTATGTAAAATTCAAGTGTAGGGAGGTTGCAAGATCCTTTTGATGTATTATTTTGGATGGTAGGGCAAGAGTGTATGAAAAAAAATCGAAAAAATGATAAAAAGAAAAAAAAAAGTAGAAAAAGAAAAGCGAAAAAACATACGGACTACCATCCCGTTTCTTTTATGTTTAAGTCAAAGATAGTGTCAAGAAAAATACAAAAAGAGTTGGTAGTTAGCGAGTCGAGTCGAGTCTTGGCTTAGCAACGCCTCATTGTACATGTAATTGACCAAAATAATTGACTTGCCACCAGTAAAATTCCCTATATCCAACAAACCGTGTTTTCCATACCCTTACACCTAACGTTACAACCCTTGAAAAGCCCTCTTTGATAGTTTATCCTAGGTGCTTACGCCAAAGTGGTGGAGGTTTGATCCTTTCCCAGGCCTATGGTAATCTATGTACTATGACAGGTAGAGAGTGTTTCAATTTCAATTTTCCATATGTGTTATATAACTTTATACACCCGAGAGATGTGAGAATCCGAACACTTTATGTGAGGTGCTAGTATATAATTTTTGTGCTTATTTTGACTGACGTGGAACGATTGTATGTTATAATTACTTTTATATTAATGTTAAATGACCCCTAGCTTGTAAATTGATTAGAATAAAAGCTCATTTGCTTGAGGACAAGCAAATCCCAAGTGTAGGGATATTTGATAAGGATTTACTTGGTACCTTTTTAAGGGGTCATTTAAGCCAAAAATCGAGTAAATATGATCAAATATTGCCTCAAATCGTTTCTTTTTGTATTTTAGGTACTTGGGACGAAAATTGTGGAAAACGGCACTTTTGGAGCATATTTGGACGATAAAGTGAAGAAAACGACGAAGTCACGAAAAGTACTTCAGACTTGGAGGTCTGACGGCGTCACTAGACACAACGTGACGTCGTCCCTTGTAAACTCATGGAAGATTTCTAGTGTTGAGCTAACAAGTGACGCCTCAGAAGATTTTGAAGGCTTTATAACCTAACGCCATCAAGTGTAAAGTGGAGATTGGCGTCACGCTTTATGCTAACAAGAGACGGCTCAGAAGGATTTTACAAGTGACGGCCTCAGATACCTTTCTAACGCCGTCAGAGCAGCGATTACACAAACGAAACCCTAAACCACGGCGAGTTGACGACGTCAGAGGCTATAACCTGACGCCGTCAGAACTGTATTCCTATATATATTTTTGAAAGTTTTCATTGTAAGGGGTGACATCTTTTGGAGAATAAACCCTAGTCAAATTTCAGCAGCTTTGTAAGGGTTTTTCAACCCTTGAACCTTATGCTTTATTGAAGATAAGTTATTCGTTTAATCATTCAATATGTCTATGTGTTGTTTGATTAATTGTTTATCTTTTCTTCTATCTATCATGCTAGCTTAAGTTTGTTTGTGTTTGCTTAGATCTAATGAAACCTAGTTATTGAATATTGATTTGTTGTCTCTTGTTTAGTTGATTGTTATCGGTTAAGAAAACTGGCTGACCTATTATATGTAACTAGCTTGAACGTCTTAAAAACGCAACCGTAGAGTGCACTATTGGTTTTGTTCGTTGTATTTATTGCGTGATTGCGGCTTGTAGATCCTAGAAAACTTAATGGATGTTAAGGGATTTAGGGGAGACTAATATTCATAGAGTTGGGGACTTCGGCACCTCCCCACGACCAATAATAAGGAATACGACGCTTCAACTAAAACAAGGACGTGACAATTCAACGAATCAATAGGAGATAACTAGGGAGTAATTAAATCTAAGTAAACACGCTTTTCCTATCATAAGAAGTTCACCAATTTACTTTTTCTTGTTTTTTAGTTGGGTTAGTTGATTAACAACTCATTCCGCCCACTCCTTCAAAACCGAGATTTTAATTGCTTTCTAAAAAATATAAAAAATACAAAAAGAATCATTCCTCACCTCTAGACCTATCTCGTCATACATCTTGACCTAACGACACTATTCCCCTAGAGAACGATCAATCCCCCGGACCTACCTATACTACACTACAACGATCAGGTACACTGCCTGGAGGATTGCAAGCTTCTCAAGATCCCTTGAGAAGTAAAACCTTTTGCGTGGACGCAATCCTTGCATCATCTATCTCACTGCTCAATACGTTGAAGTGTTACATCCAATAGTTTCTTCGTATCGCTTTGTCCAAAGGTTTTCTTTAATTTTCTTTTTTCTTGCTAATTGATCATCTTCTTGAGAAGAGCTCAACAAAAATTCCTAAACAACAAAGTCATTTGCTGTTGTAAACACACTAAATTCACTTATTTTCATCCCCATCAAGTTCAATCAATATTCAAGGTGGTTAGGGGTGCAAACGAGCCGAGCCAAGCCCGAGCTTTACTATACTCGAGCTCGGCTCGCAAGGTTTTTTTCGAGCCCGAGCTCGAGCTCGAGCTCGAGCTCGATTCGATCCGAGCCTTTATTTTCGAGCTCGAGCTCGGCTCGTAAACTTTTCACAAATCTCGAGCTCGGCTCGAGTAAATAAAAAATCGATACTGATTCATCTTCATTCTTCCTTTATCACAACTGATTCAAATCGATACTACATCAACTACAAAATCAAATCGATACTACATCAACTACATCAACAAATCGATACTACCAAATCGATACGTTTGAGCTTCATTTCACAACAACTGATTCAAATCGATACTACATCAACTACAAAATCACAACTAACCTTAACATCTAACCTAACTCACTCGATCTCATCTTCATTCTTCCTTTATTTGGTTATAACTTAAACTGAAAACAACACGAAAATCAAAACCTACCGCAGACCCATCCTAGGATCTTGAAGCCGAAAAGTTAAGATAAATATTCCAAGAGTTCGTCTTTGTTGGTGTTCATATTATTGTTGAAAGAAACCAACAAATAGGTTTTGTGAAAGAAACCAACAAGATGAGTAGCTCGTTTATTTATAAAAATGAGTTTTCCAATCGTTTAAACCTTAGGAGTGGTGAGGGTGGCTCGTTAGTGGTGAAAGGGTGGTGGTGAGATGTTTTTACGGTGCGTGTGGTAGAGATAGTTGAAGAGGGAAGAGGGAATCAAGGGGTGTCGAATGTTGGTGGCGGTGTAGCTCGGTAAGTGGCGATAGAGGTGGTGGTGGCGTAGCAGGTTGGCGGCTAGGGTTTGTTGATGGGAAGGAGTATATTATTTGTTAGGGATAGATGGAAAATGAGGATAAGGTGGGTGGGTAGGGTATTTATCCGAATATCCCCACAAGGACCATTCATGCAATTCTTTTATAACTTTAGGTTTAGATAAAGTATTGGGCTCGATAAGGCTCGACGAGCCTACTCGAGCTCGATAAGCGAAGCTCGAGCTCGGGCTCGATAAGTAAACGAGTTGATTTTCAGGCTCGAGCTCGGCTCGAGCTCGACAAGGCTCGGCTCATTTCGAGCTTTTTATCGAGTCGAGCTCGAGTAGCTCGCGAGTAGGTCGGCTCGTTTGCACCCCTAAAGGTGGTTCCTCTTATTTTCCTAAGGCAGGTCTTGAAAAAATCTATCTATCGCTTCTAAAAGATTTTTGCTCACAAGGTGGTTCCCGAGCACCGCCAACCTATAAGGTAGATCCGCCCCTGCTAGGTAGTGTATATTATATACTCTCTCCGTCCCAAAAAGAGTGTCCACAAACCAAATAAATAAATAAATGACAAATTATGATATGTGTAATTAATGATAGTTTTGATGAATAAAAAGTCATTTTAACCCTCATAGTTAATATAGAAATTTGAAATGAGTAATTAATGCAAGTTTTAATTATAAGGGTAAAGTAGGGAAACCAGTAATTACCAGTCATAATTACTATCCATATATAAAAACTGGACACTTATTTTGGGACAAACATAAATAGTAAGGTGGACACCTTTTATGGGACGGATGGAGTAAAAAATTAAGATTAGATATTTTATAAAGTTTTGGGCCTAAATTTAAATTTTATTAAACAATCATAATATAAAGTTTTTTTTTCTTTTATATTTTGTTTTTAATTTAACCTTTTAAGTTTAATTAATTTCCTCATCTTTTTTTAAGTTTCTTTATTGTCAATTTATACCTAATTTTTATAGTTTTCTTTCTCCGTCAAATTAAAAAATCAAACTTAATAATAGTTTAAACTTAATCACCAAATTTTCAAAGATAAACCAACCCCTACCCTATTAATTCAATTTTGACTTTCTATTGACTCATAAGAAGACTCAATTTTAAATGAACCTCTTATATTGGTCCTATTTGGTTGGTGCAAATGACCTTTTTTTATTTTTTTTATTTTTTTTCCTTTTTCTTTTTATTATATAAGAGATTAATTGTACTATCAAATATTTTTGAAAGATTAATCCTCATATAGAGGATATGGCTGATTACGGTTCGAAAAACGAAGAGAGGACAGGTTCAAAAATTTTGATCCGGGTCCAGGTTGGTCCGGTCTAGTCAAACAAAGCATAATAATAGATTAAACCGGACCGGACCGAGGACATAATGTGAGGAAGATGGTGCATCGAGGACATGACCAAAATATGTTCGATCCAGTCCGCTTGATTCTATTCGGTCCGATTTTTCAGTTCGGTTCGGTACCCGGTGCTTAGCCCTATCCCAAATGGTGAAAATTGTGATAGATTTACCAATCTCTATAAATTTATGTTTTGAATGTTTTTTATTATTATTTTATTATTTTTACTCCTAAGCTAATTACATATTAACATGCGTAGAAGACTCTTTTTGTTCACATGCGTAGAGAAAACTAAAGTAAAAAGTTTAGATAATCAAGTAATTAATTGGAAATCACGGTTTTTACTTTTCAGATAAAATATGAAACTAACCTTTGATTGCTGCCCAATTTAGATATTCACATAATATAACCAAAGACCGCGTCCTATTAGGTTTCCTCGCACATTATATATCTTTAACAGAAACAAAAAACAACCTAAAAATTTAGTTTATCGCACTTTTGCTCATCATAGTTCCATATGTCGAAAACAGTTAGAGAAACTGCAGTCGGCATTGATCTTGGAACAGCATACTCATGTGTTGCTGCATGGTTTGATAAGCACAACCGTGTTGAGATCATTCCTAATGAACTAGGTAACAAGGTTACACCATCCTGCGTTGCTTGGAATGGCACACAACTCATGGTTGGCGAGGCTGCCAAAAATCAAATCCGCAGGAACCCTAATAATACTGTTTTCAGTAAGTCTGTAGATTATGCTACGTTTATTGTCTTTTGATATCCATTTTTTTAAATCCTTTAACATCAGTTTTGTTTAATAATTTTTAGATGTTAAACGTTTAATGGGAACCAGATACAGTGATGGTAGAGTGAGGAAGGATATTGAGTCATTGCATTTCAAGGTAACTAAAGGATCTGGAGATAAGCCAATGATTGTATTTGAACATGAGTCTGAAGAAGAAAAGAGATTCTCACCTGAAGATATATCTGCTATGATTCTAAAGAAATTGAAAGAAGCAGCTGAAGCTTACCTTGGAACGACGGTTACAAATGCTGTGATTACAGTCCCTGCATATTTCAGTGACCAACAACGACAAGCAACCAAGGATGCGGGTGCATTGGCTGGCCTTAATGTGATGTGTTTGATTAATGAACCAACATCGGCAGCAATTGCCTATGGTCTAGATAAGAGCGCTGATATAAACTGTCCTAAAGAGAAAACTATCTTGATATTTGATATGGGTGGAGGAACGTTTGATGTGTCTCTTCTCAATATCAACAAGGATGGCACCATTACTGTTAAAGCTGTCGGCGGTGACACACATTTGGGTGGTGAGGATTTTGACAAGGCTATGGTAAGTTATTGTGTCGAAATGTTCAGAAAGAAAGAAAAGAAGGATGTGAGTAAGAATGCAAAAGCAATGATGAAGTTGAAAGTGGCATGTGAGAATGCAAAGAGGGATTTGTCGTCAACAACTATAACAGCAATTGAAGTTGATTCCTTGTTTGAAGGAATTGATTTTTCGATTAAATTCTCTAGGGCAAAGTTTGAGGAATTAAATAGTTGTTTTTTTGAAAAGTGCATTGAGCATGTGAAGAGTTGTTTGAGAGATGGGAATATGCATAAAAATGACGTTAATGATGTTGTTATTGTTGGTGGGTCAGCACGGATTCCCAAGGTTCAACAAATGCTGATGGAATTCTTCGATGGGAAACCACTTTCGAAGAGCATTAACGCGGATGAAGCTGTTGCTTATGGTGCAGCAGTGTTGGCAGCAAATTTGGGTAGTAAAGGGAATGAAGTTGTGCGGGATTTGGTACTCTTAGATGTAACACCTCTTTCACTTGGCATTTGGGTTGAAGTAGAGGATTTGAGTGAAGATGATATGGATGTTTTGATTCCCAAGCACACACCCATACCCACTGTTAAGGAGGATATTTTTAAAACACATCTTGACAACCAAGTAACTATGACAATCAAAGTATATCAGGGTGAGAGTGGCAAAACGAAAGAAAATATCTTCCTTGACTCCTTCGTTCTTCATGGTATTCCTGCTGCCCCTAAACTTGAACAGAAGGTAAAGGTGCGTTTTGACATAGATGCCAATGGAATCCTCGATGTTTCAGCTGAGGTGATATCAACAGGTAAGAAGAGCACTATAAGGATTTGCAAAGTGTATGTGAAAAGTTAGATTACTTTAAGAAGATAATACACAAGATTTAGCTATAAAGTCCGATATCAGGCCATCCATAATATCTCTATTTTCATAATATGTTTAAAATTTTCATATGAACCTATGCTCTAATGTTTGTATCCTAAATGCATAACTATGTAGTTCACGCTTTCTATTTGGGTTTTCTGCATTCAACATTTCAGTTTGTTTCTCCGACTTTTGTCACGTTGCTTTATTATATTGCTCATCACATTTTTTATGGAGAAATATGTCATTTCTATCATAAAGCTAAGATAACATATGGAATTTTTAGAATGCATGGTTAATGTTTTGAGAGTTATAATCTTGTGTGTTTGGCAATGGAGCAACTATGAATCAAAGATACACATATTAGATACACAAAGTTAAAATTTTCTTAGAGAACTAAAAACATTCAGTTTGTGGTGTTATTGAGAATTAAGAATGTTAACCACAAAAGCAACACAACCTCCTTAGCCATCTGGTGAAACCTTATTTGAAAGAAGTATGTGTTGATTGCTAATGGTGAGGATTTCACTGTATATATGAAGCTTGCTTTAGTAAAGTAATGACCAAATGCAGGCATAAATTTGCAGCCGTCGGAAACTAAGGATGGTTTTGACAAACTTTTCATTTGTGGTGGTAGCTTCGTCTATGGTAATTAAATAGTAATTAATAACGAGTTTGAAAAAGAAAATGTTGATGGTTTGTTTACCGGAGGTGGCATGATTGAAGTGGACCAGTTAGATCTACGTAACATTAGCTAGAACGGATGAGAACGCTGAATAAAATGAACATGACTCGTATGAAATCCCGAATTTGAAAAGGGGGGGAATGTGAACAGTAAGATGTGAGGGCGGTGAGGTGGGTTCTGAATGAATAGATCTACAAAGACCAAAATTTCAAAACGAGCGTGTTAGCACTCATAATTGACTGCATCCTGAACCAATATACAAAAAATACCAAATTTCTCTCTTTAAGTGAGAAAACTTGAATCAGCAAGAGGTTGCCCTGTGTACTTGTCAATTTCCTTTATACATCTAACTGAATAGATTAATGATATTGATATGCATGCCTAGAACATGCAATTACAATTATGTCTAATAGGACAAAGAGGGGCTGCTGATATGATTAAGCTGCAGAACTAGTTTATGTCATCCAACACTTAACGTGAATAGAATGGACTTTCACTTTTTTAGAAGTCTCAATGTGTAATGCATCAACTTATGCAGTTTGATATAACATGTTTTCTATTGCGAATAGTTTTTAATTTGTGCATTCAAACCTAAGGACCTTTTTGCTTGGATATTTCAAATATGTAGGCCGGCATCGTACTCATATTACATAAAGAGTTCTAATTGAGGTTTATATTATTAGCAGCTTCTGAAACGTTAAAGCCAAACCAAAAGGCGAAGAAATAGATTTTAGAAAGTTAATTTGAAATCTAACAAAATAATACCGCATCAATCTAATTAATCTAATGTACATTAACTAATTTCATCACATCCAATGAAACTTATAACATTCATGAAAGAAACCAATATACATTAACTAATTTCATCACATCCAATGAAACTTATAACATTCATAAAGATATTTAGGGTTTGTTTTTTTTAGGTAATTGAGATGTGGGTTTATGTTTTTGTTGTTTTTTTAGTTAATTTAGATATGGGTTTATGTTTTTGTTGTTTTTTTAGTTAATTTAGATATGGGTTTATGTTTTTGTTGTTTCATTGAAGAAAGAGCAGTTGTATCGTGAACTGGCATCTACTATGAAAACTATATTCTTGACGCGGATGTAAGTAGACTGTTCTAAACAGTTGCAAAATGGAGTACAAGTCCAAGGAAGCCAAAGGTTATGTCTTGCTTCTGAACTTTTTGCAGTTATGTATTTTAAGTATTTATGACACAGTGTGTATTGAAAATAACCTGTTCTAATTGTAGAATGAAGATTGAAGAAACATGAAGCAAACAAAAGAATCATAATTACCTATCATTGGTTTATTTCCTTCCGCTTCTATATTAACTCTATTCAAGCCACTTAAATGGTCAAGTTGGGTTTTGTTCACCAAAAACATCTTTTGGCCAAACTTTTTTGAAATAGATAGTATGCCAAATATTATTACGATCATAGTATATCGATGATAGTCACATAGACAAGAATTAGTGATAGTTACCTTTGTAGAATAGTTTATTTGAAGTACCAATACCATTCAGAGTAATTTTGTCAAACTAAGTTTCACTATATTTTTTCGATGCATAAATTGGTATCAAGTTGAAACATGGCTATGTCAAGTTGGTATCAAATATATTGTATTGCATTTGCTTATAATAGGACAAATTTGGTTGGATTTTACACGAGAAGAGTTTGTCAATACATGGGGTGTTTGATTCTGGGCCATGTTTATTTTAAGTGCGTTTGGTATAAATTTGGTGTTTGTGGGTTAAATGCAGTTTCTAGGGTGTTTGGGTCGTTTTAAGGGTGTTTGGGTGGTTTTAATGATTGTTTGGGGCTGCTGCAAAAGTTATGTTTTAAAGGGGTGTTTTTGGTCGCTTTATTAGGTGTTTCTATATGCTGTAAAACTATAATTTTTTCCAGGTATTTGGGTCAATTTAAGGGGTGTTTGGGGCTGCTCAAAATTGTAGTTCCAACGTTTACTAATAACTAAAATTATTGAGTTTTATCAGTTTTGGCCACCTTCGACCCGTTCGACCTATTTCCTTTGAAGCTATACTTTTTGTTGCATACATTCAAGTGATTAGAGATAAAACATAACCCAAATTGACCCATTACACATTAGCGAAATATCTATTTATAGGGATTACTATATGCAACAAAAATGGAACTATCGGAATATAAGTGGTACTTATTAGATGCCAATGTAATAATATTTGATCCATGCAGTTTCTTCTGAGAGTTCCATTTCCCATTTCATACATACGACATATGATTAATTGTTGCTTTCCGTTTTATTAGGGTTAGTTATGTGATTGTCTTTTATTACTTAAGTATTTAGTAAGTATGTTTGTATAAAAGTGAGTATTTTAATAAAAGGTGATGGAGTGGTGATTAGTGGGAGTGAAAAGTGAGGGAGTAAGGGAAGAGAGAAAGCCGAGGTGAAAGGTGAAGTGATCTAACTGCAGTGAGTAGTCTTAGATTTGAAAGTCAATAGAAATTTCACAGAAGTAGATAATCATTTGCAAAGTAAAGTGATAGTGGAACTGTTTCAGTTCCCACGTTGGTTAATCGTCAAGGCAGCAGACAGCTGTTTTCCTTGATGGGGCTCTCCGCTAACCCAAACCCGACCCGAATTGCCACCCATTACTATATAATTATAATAAATGAAAATGATTTTATATCGGTATAATAAATTATAATATACCGATCATTATATAAGCGATTGTATTTAATTGAATAACTATGGGTTTTGGATTAATATTTGATTGGAATTTAGTGATCATATGATAAGTTGTGAACTTGTGATTGTGTATGGAAACACACATAGATGGGATTCTTGATGTTAATATGAGTCATAAAAAGTACTGATACCAAGGAAGTGTGAAAAAGGATTTTTACTTTATAACCGTCACAAGTACAAATGTTTAGGAAAACACTTTGATAGTTGTTTCTTCAAAGTGATTGCCTAGCTTATATGATGTTCCCTGAATTTTTAAGCAATTTGTATCAACATATTTGCTTATTTCGATAATAAGCTGTTTATTGTATAGCAGATGAAACTGCTTAGCTGCAATGAATTTTGCAGAGCAGTTCATGAAGACTTAACCCCACAGACAAGCACTATTGTGTTACGCCACGGGCCCGTTTAGACCAAAAATTTAAAACTTTAACGCGGAAACGACTTCACTTTAACTGATCATTCGTTACTCTTTTAACCATTAACAAAAATCTATAACGCTTCAGTTCTTGAAACCATTTTTCAATGAAACTAGACTCAATAACCTTCGAGATGACGGGTGGCACGACCTCTAACTACTTACGGATTAAAATATATGATTTTTGGAAAATCGACAAAAATGTGCCAAGACTACCTGTGTAACATACGCCCTTACACCCAAGGTCCAGAAGGGCGTATGGTATGTACTCAGAAACTATGAAAATGCATTTTTAGGCAGAAGGCCTTATGCCAGACCATAAGGGCGTATGATCTGTAACTCAGAAACTAAGAAAACCACTTTTAATTGCAGAAGGCCTTATGTCCAGGCACGGAAGGCCTTATGCTCCCATTTCCATATTTTACTAACAAACCTAACTTTTTACAACTTACTCTAATTTTCGGAAAATGACTTCCATAATTCGGCATAACACCAAAACCTCCAATAATCGTTAACATAACAGAATAAATCATTTTCATAACCATTCGACCCGTTTGCAACCCAAAATGGGTATAAATACACTTATTCCAAACACCCCTTTATCCATGACTCTAAACACTACAACCCGTTACTATAACGAACCGTTTGACATATTTAACTTTAACAACAAAGACATAAACTTTGACACTCGACAACATACATATAAACCATTTTAGAAATTCGGGGGTACAACATTGACTTGAGCTCGGTATTCTATACTAAGCTCCTATCACATACCAAACCTTCTACCTTTCGCATATCCATTCATTAATCCAAGCCAAAGCATTGCCATAGAACCTACAAAACATTATCAACTATAACAGTAAGCTTTCGCTTATTAAGTAATTGGCTATTACATGATTAATAATTCCATCATCACATATGCATCATGAATACAACACTATAACACATAACTATAACACTCATAAACACATATGGCATTCAACACATACCTTAATTCTCCCATAATCCAAAGACTAGTTCTATAACATCCCATTAATCGAGTCTCTAGGTTAATCACACCTTCTAAACATCTATAACCATTCTTAGCACAAACATTCATAATCACATACTATAACAACTTCCATATTAAGCATATAGTAACCAAGTTACTTACCTTAGCTTCCAAAGCTAATTTACCATAATCATCATATTCATCATCATCACCAACATCATCACCATCATCATCCTAATTCATAATCATCATACATAACACTTAATAACACATAACCAATAACCACTATAGCCATCAACATAACATTTAATCCTTTTTAATCATCATATGATCATATATGATCATATGATACTTAACCCATCAATCTATTAACTTTGACCCACTTTAAATCATCTCATAATCACCATAACACTTTAACTATCTTAAAACACCATTTACCCAAATCTTTCCCAAATTAGGATTCATGAACCCTAATCCCTCAATTAACCATAAACACTAATAACATCACATACCTTAAGTAGTAATTAAGCTAGGAACTTCTCTTGCATTACATCACTTAAACCATCATCAACTCATCATCATAGCTCCGTTTTTCTCCCCTTTTCCCTCTTTTTTTTTTCTTATAAAACCGACACCCACACACCCTCTTGAACCCATGAGAAATGTGTAGAAATTTCCAGGATATACTAGTTAGATTGCAAGTTTGCCTAGTTGGCAACTTTACTCCCTTAAGTTCATTTTCTCTTATTTTGGCCACATTAAACTTTAATACATATTTAACACATTACAACATTAGCCCCTTAAGTCTATTTTCATTTTAGTTGTGACACATGATACTTACTATAACCACATCATACATACTTTGACTATTACGTTGACTATCGGGTTTGACTAGCCAATCACGTAAAGTCTTAGTCAATTCCATCTAGGGTGGGGCCTATTTGTAAACCGGGATTCGGGTCTAACAATTCTACCCCTCTTATTTAGATTTCGTCTCCAAAATCTTTCGTCTATTACTAACCAACACTTAGTTCCATCTACCTCCTTACATCTTAGCACTTTCAAACATTAAACCACTTCGTTGCAACGATCTAATTGATCTTGCATCTCAAGGCACACTATAACACAACACATGCCCTTAATCCATTCTATTACTCGCTTATTCCTATCACATTTCACTTTTTACTTAGGTCATTATGTCATCCAAGACACATTTACTATAACCAATTATCACTTTAGTCAACACTTTTACTATTACGCAACCCTTTTACTTACTTTACACAACATCTTGACTTTACATAAGTCAAGTATTAACTATTACATCCTCATTCTACCGTAGCCATTTCATCTTTCTTTTAGCATTCTCACTATAACGTATCGTTAATCTCTATTACTTTCTTATAAATTTCATTAACTTTATGACCACCATGGTCCTTATTCACATTTACAACATGTCACAAGACATACTATAACATTACTTCACGTTTATCGCCGTCTCAAATTACACTTAAGACACCTAAAACGTATGTTTTACATAACGACTCTCTCATAGGGTCAAAATCTAACTTTCTCTATCACACCCATCTTATTCTCCTAAGACATCTAACTAGTTTTAGACTCTCATTTTCTACTTCTTATCCTACTCATGCCATGTCGGGAACACATAAGCCCACTCATTTATACTTCCTCATTTACATGGAGAGGCGTCCCAAACGATGTAAATCAAGAAATACAAACTCATGGTTCGGCGATTCATAATTTCTTTATTTAAATGAAAAGGCGTCCCAATCCCTTTAAATAAGGAAATCATCAATCATCCTACTTACCCACTTCCGACATAACACTTCTTATTTTTGTTACACACTTTAACTTTCAACTTTCTCATTTTACATTCTATGACCAAAAGGTCATCACCTTTCATAAATTAAACATTTCACTTTAACTTTTCTCTTTTCTAGCTTGGATCCATTTTACTTTAACAATTTCCCCGAGGAAGCTATTACACATGCCATGGATGTAGGCAATCTTTTCCGGTGAAGGCAATTCAAATTATCCGGAAGGATTTATGTAACATCACTTGCTAACTTGGGCTATAACACATCCCGTAGGATCACTATAACATATCACGTAGGATTTACTATAACATATCCCGTAGGGTTTACTATAGCATATCTCATAGGATTTACTATAACATATCCCGTAGTATTTCTGTAACAATCACTGTAACATTTCCCAAGTTGCCTGTAACATCACACTGTAAGAACACATTGGATCCACGCTATTAACGCTTTAACACACATGCTATTACATCCATTTTAATTTAATTAAGGCAAGCTCATAGGTCATATGAACCTGCTTATCATATTTACACATTTTCTATGTGTTTACTCATCTCACGATAACTCTCACCCGTCAACCCTTGTTGACCATTTCACCATCTTTACTATCACCACTTTAGTCTACACGACTTTACTTGCACATATACCTTACATATGTCATCAACTATAACACACTCATTAGCGTAAATTTATTCTTATTACACATTCTATAATATTAACACGATCTCATCGTGTTTTACTATGCCACATATCATCACATTCTCACTCATATACTTTAACTCATCACATTTTAATTATTAGCACTCAAGCTATAACATTCTATCTCATTATTACATACCCACATATCTCATTCCCATTCTATAACTTTTATAATATTAGACACTTAACAATCAATGTGTCAAATTAACTATACCATCATCATATCATACTATAACACACTTCTCATCACTACACATTCATGCTTATTCATCGCATACTATAACTCACTATTAGCCCATCTCTAATACCGCATTAATAATCAATCACTGAGCAACAACGCATTAAATAGACCATATGTTGGTCATCAATATCACACAGGGCATACATCATCACATTATCCATCTATAACTTCTTAATATAACGTTATTCTAATTCCACCACTTATTACTTCTTTCCGCATCTTGCTAACATTACTAAAATACGCATCTACATAACTACGCAACAATCACCGAGACCATCCGAGGTGCGCGGTGTTCTAAACATTTAGCGCATCTAGTCCACCATGGACTGATATCAAACGCATCAATACTATAATACACATTCAACATTATACATCTTAAGCTCATATAGCAATCACATGATCCATCTCATAACTTAACAATCACTTTCTATAACTTAAACAAATACTTATCCGCATTACTTAATCTTATATCCAACGCATCTACTAGTGGTTTAAGTCTAGGCAACCTAAAGTGGAAACATAATTCACTTAAACCGAAGCTCTGATACCAAGTTGTTACGCCCCGTGCCCGCTTAGACCAAAAATTTAAAATTTTAACGCGGAAACTACTTTACTTAAACTGACCATTCGTTACTCTTTTAACCATTGACAAAAATCTATAATGTTTCAGGCCTTGAAACCATTTTTAAATGAAACTAGACTCAATTACCTTCGAGATGACGGGTGGCACGACCTCTCACTACTTACGAATTAAAAGATATTATTTTTAGAAAATTGACTAAAATGTGCCAAGACTACCTGTGTACTATACACCCTTACACCCAAGGTCCAGAAGGGCGTATGGTCTGTACTCAGAAACTGTGAAAATGCATTTTTAGGCAGAAGGCCTTATGCCAGCCCATAAGGGCGTATGACCTGTAACTCAGAAACTAAGAAAACCACTTTTAATTGCAGAATGCCTTATGTCCAGGCACGGAAGGCCTTATGCTCCCATTTCCATATTTTACTAACAAACCCAACTTTTTACAACTTACTCTAATTTCAGGAAAATGACTTCCATAATTCGGCATAATGCATAGAAGTGTATGAGTTGAGATAGATACATTGGAAAGCATATTATGTGAGACTTGATTGTTATGTGCGAATAATGTTTATTGTATGATTGATAACAGAAGTTGCTTAGAAAGCACAGATTAACTCCAATGTAATGTATAAATGTCACATTATATGTGATGATCTAGTGATGAAAGAAAGTTGAAAGAACACATTGACATGTGAAATAAGAAAAGATAAGTACGGTAAGTGTTTGATAAAGCATTGATGCTTTGAGAGCTTAAGATAAAGTAATAAATGAATAATGAAGTATGTTTGTAGTTTGATGATTAAAAAGACACGATTGATTTAATAACGATTAGATGCTTGAAGGCACGAAAATTTTATATGAGTAACTAAAAAGAGAAAGTTAAAGTGTATAGTTAAAACGTGATGAGATCATGTTTCATATAAAATATGATAAGTAAAATGTGTTATTAATAAATGGTTAAGCGTGATGAGTAGAAGTGATGAATAAGATGCAGATTGCGCTAGAAGTCATAAGTGATATGAAGTGCGCTAGAAAGGATTGTAAAACATGAATATAATCATGTTAATATATTGAAATGTGTGATGAGATT
The DNA here is from genome assembly GCA_021014915.2 of Artemisia tridentata subsp. tridentata. Taxonomy (NCBI): domain Eukaryota; kingdom Viridiplantae; phylum Streptophyta; class Magnoliopsida; order Asterales; family Asteraceae; genus Artemisia; species Artemisia tridentata. The sequence continues at coordinate 43,567,913 of CP139503.1, read as the reverse complement.
AATGAGAATGTTATAGAATAAACCTATGTAAGGTTTATATGAGTAAAAGTCGAGTAGACTAAATGAAGTAATAGTATAAGTTGAGAATATGGTCAACAAGGGTTGACGAGTAATAATAAAATGCTTTGTAAAAACATATAGAAAATGTGTAAATTGTAATGGACAAGCATTAGTCAGAACTTGTCTAAAATAAAGATGGCACATAGTGAGTATGTGAGTCAACTTGGGGTTGACAGACGAATGATAAGTTGCATTGTGAGAATGCAAATATAATAAATGAGCAAGTGTTATATAGAAACTTGTCTAGATGAAAGTAATCATGGCAGTGAATGTTGAAATTGCTTAAGGCAATGAGAATTGAGGAAATGATAGTGTGCACTTATGATAAAAGTACATGAAAGATAAAATGAGTAAAGATGTTAAAGTAAATGTAGCTTGGATCCAATGCTCTAGTTTTGGTATCCTTCGGGATAGCCCAACTTGCCTTTATGGCATGTGTTTCGGTATCCTTTGGGATAGCCTAGCTTGCCTTCATGGCATGGTTGTTAGCTTGCCTTCATGGCATGATTGTTAGCTTGCCTTCATGGTATGTGTTTGGCATCCTTTGAGATGGCCTAGCTTGCCTTTATGGCATGGATGATAGCTTGCCATTTATGGCATGGATGATAGCTTGCCTTTATGGCATGGATGATAGCTTGCCATTTATGGCATGGATGATAGCTTGTATTTATGGCATGGATGATAGCTTGCCATTTATGGAATGGATGATAGCTTGCCTTTATGGCATGGATGATAGCTTGTCATTTATGGCATGGATGTTTAGCTTGCCTTTATGGCATGGTGGTTAGCTTGCCTTTATGGCATGGATGAAAAGTTAGCGAGATTGGATCCAAGGCTAGAAAAGATGGAAAGTAAAGTAAGAACGAGTGTTATGTCGGAAGCGTATAAGTAGAATGGTTTATGGTTTCTTGATTTAAATGGATTGGGATGCCTTTTTGTTTAAATGAAGAAATTGTAAATCGCTGAACTATAAGTTTATAATTCCTTACTTACATAGATTGGGACGCCTTTTTATGTAAATAAAGAATTATAAATGAGTGGGCTTATGTGTAACCGATATGACATGAGTACGGATAGTGATATGAGAAAGTGAAAACTAAAACAGGTTAGACGTCATAAGAAAAGATAGATATGAATAAAATTTATAGCGGCGTTAAAGTAATGTGTGAAACCTTAATATAGACACCTAAGTTAAGAAGATGATGGGTAGTATTCCCAAAATTTAGCAAGAAGATTGCTTAAGCGATGCGTGAGAAAGATGTTGAAAGTGAAATAGTAAAATTTTCCATATGACTAGTCGTCAATTGTGGGAAATTTTAGATAAGTTTGTGATGAGAAATGTGCTTTTAGTGAGTTATGAGTTATGATTATGTGTAGTAAGTTTAGAATTTGCGAGATCATCTAGATCGTTGCAAGGTAATGGCTTAGAAAGCATGAGAATAAGGACATGCATATGTTGTGAATTGATTTTGGATAGTAATAGACGAGAGATTTCGAGGACGAAATCTAAATAAGGGGGTAGAATTGTTAGACCCGTTTCCCAGGTACTTGGACCCCACCCTAGATGAAAGTGGACTAAAGGCCCTATGTGATTGGCCAGTCAACGAATGTTGCATTATAGTCAAACCCGGTAGTCAACTTATAGTTAATGAATGTGTAATAGTCTTGGAAGTTATGATGCATAACTTAAAGGACTAATGTTGCCTAGTATTAAAGAGTTATAATATGTATTGTGGCCAAAATAGAAGCAAGGAGACTTGAGGGGCTATTCTTGCCATTAGCCCAAACTTGTGCCTAAATGATTATATCCAGGAAAGTCTAGACATTTCCACAATATTCAAGGGATGTGTGGGTTGTCGGCTTAGAGAAGAAAAGAGGGTGAAAATAGCTTGATGTTGAAGAGTATGATTAGTGAATGATTACATATCAAGAGTTAAGCCCTAGCAATGATTTCCTAAGTAAGTAATCTATTTAATTAGTGTCAGATGATGAATTGAGAAGTTAGGATTTATGAACCCTAACTTAGGAAAGATGGGTAAATGATGTTTTACGTATAATTAAGAGGTAATGATAATTATGTGATGTGTTAATTATAGGTTTAAGTTAGTAAGTGATGGGATTGATGATCATGTTATCAATATATGATTATATGATAATTAGAGATGGAAGAAGTAAGTTAATGGTTGTATAAACCATTGTTATAGTTATTATGTTATGTGTTTTAAGTATTTCTATGATGTTATAACTTAGGGTGTTTATGATGGTGATGACGATGATAAGGTTGATAATGAGGTCTTGATGTGCTTAGCTTGGAGCTAAGGTAAGTAAAATGATGATGACATGTGTTATATGGATTTCTAACATATATGTGTTATGTATGTTTTATGCCAAGAAATATGGACTTGAGATATGCTTAAGTTATGTGATGAATATGGCTTATGTGATGCGTTGATGTTGTTGTATAAGTTGATATTATGTGTTGGATGAGATGTGGATTAGTAAGCCCGTAAAGTAAGTGTTTAATGTATATGATGTTTATGTGTTGATTGAAGTATAATTATATGTTATGATCATTTTACTTACTAAGCCTTTGTGCTTACGGTTTAGTTGTCTAACCGTTTTGTAGGTTGGCATGCTTATATGGATGGCTTGGATATAGGGATTACGGTTTTGGTTATGCAAAATTAAAGGTAGTATGCGTTTAGGAGCTTAGGTAGAATACCAAGCTCAAGTTTAAAGTTTGTACCCCTGTTGGTCTTTTATTTGTAGGTGAAGTGTAGCCGTGTGGCAAATTATAAGTTAAGGTTGTCCTAACGATTTGGTGGTCAACCGTTGTGTCAAAGTATGTTTTATGTATTTATAGTCAAAGTTAAAGGGGCATTTGGATTAAGTGTAAATATATCCATTTTGGGTTGTACATGGGTCAAGTATGTATGGAGCACGTTTGATATATTTAGTTAATGATTTTGGTTAAGTTTGAGGTGTTGTGGAAGTCGTATGTGACTTATGTCATGAAATGGGTCAAAACGGGTTTTGGTGTATAACCCGTCAATTGGTAAAGTACTATTCCGAGAGTCAAACGGTAAATGTTTTTGTATGAAAATGAGCCCATTAGTATACTAGGTAATATGGAAAGTTTGGTTAATTATCGAGTTCGGGAGTTCGGGTTTCCAAGCGGGGATGTTGAAAACTGATCCCGGTAGACAGAAACATCCATCCGAATCGGATGGAGGTCGCTGGGCAGTTTTCGACAAACTTTGAAAAATCATATCTTTTGATCCGTAAGTCGTTAGAGGTCGTGCCACCCGGAGTTTTGAAGGTAATTGAGTCTAGTTTCATTTAAAAATAGTCTCAAGGTCTGAATGTTTATAGATTTTAACAAATGGGCAAAAGAGTAATAGAAGGTCAATTTTAGTTCACGCTTTTTGCGCGTAAAGTTTTAATTTTTGGTCTAAGCGGGCACGGGGTGTAACAAATGACTCGTGTTAACATGATGAAGAAGAAGCAACATAAGATTAGATTAGAATTAACTACACGCCGAATCAAATAGAATCAAAAGAACAAGGACGATACTTGGATCAACAACACAAAACCCCCAAGCTTTTGTCACGGCGCTTGATCGCCACGGCTACCAGTCTTCACCTCTTCCATCTTGGCAGGAACGAATGAGATTGTTTTGGTTTTCTTTTTGCTTCGATATGGAGAGATGTCAAGGGAATTTGATATACGGTTTTATGGAGAGAAAGAGAATAGAATGATGTTTTTATACAGTTTAGGAGGAAAAAAAAAGAGTATGAGCGCAATATATGGTATCCTCTCAATCAGTAAGACGTGTGAATGCCTAAATCATAGGGATTGGATATCTCTTAATTTTATTAGACGTATAAGACTTTTAAAGTGTATATCTCGTTTCTTAAAAAAAAGAATAAGAGAAGAAACGTGTAACCTTGTAGAATAAAAAGAAACAAGTCAAATGTTTTGTTTGTTTAAGATTAGGAAGGTTAAAATTTAATTTGTAACCTAGATTTATCATTAATATTCATAACATATAGTTTTAATAATTATTTTCTTATTAATATACTTAGGTTAAAATTCAAATGGTACATAAAATGATGATTCAGTTTTTAGGGTTTTACAACTCTTCCCCCCTAAAAAACAAAATTTCGTCCTCGAAATTGAAGTCGCAAAAGTTAGACAGAGATGTACCAATTGACGAAAAGGTATGACAATAATTAGCCTCATGCTCGGAGACGTTCTTCCAAAAGAATCTTCATAAACGAAATAGTTTTAATTCTCATGACTCGATCCCGACAAACTAGGATAGCCTCAGGCTCTCCACATAACACAAATTATAATAAATATGATCCAACAAATATGAAACAAATACGTAGCAGATGCCGGTTGTAATCTCACAAAGAGATACATGAAGCACATATACACATAAGGTAAATACAGAGGTAGTGCTAAACGATAAAACTTTATCAACTCTATCCAGATTCTGAACGAACTAAGGAACTTGCTAATAATCAGAGAAGCACATACCGAATCATCAAACGTATCAAGAGTTTCACCAAGAAGTGGGTAACATATTCTTATCGACAATCAACTAAGCACATATCGGAGTATCACAACATATCAGAATGCATAATGGAATACGAAGAATAATTGTACGGATAAGAACGAATCTAAGGTCTAACGTATCGCGAACTAAATCTTCCTTATATGCCAAAACGTCGAAATCTTCTGTATGAAAACATCGTACGAAACACACAAATTCCCGGTCTAAAGTTTCAAAATTTCTCTTCCACAATGATAACTAATCCATTAGTCACTGTAATCAACTCCAGACCTTTAATAAGTAACTCTCCGACTTAATTCAACCAAAAAGTGCTCCACATCTCCGTTCATACAAAACTCCGAAAGGAAAACCCTTGTCACTTGGATGCCATCAATCTTAGTGAGCAAACACAACCAGGCCAAACACTTGTCGAATTTTCCGCTCAACACGTCTTCCAAGTTCGAATAGTTGTTATGTCCGTCCATCCGTCTGAAAGTGAGAATTCGTACTAAAAATCCCGAGTCCAATCCCCATAGTCTTCTGTATCTCTTCTGGAAGTGTGAAGAAAAACGCAAATCTCTGAAACGATCACTGCAGGTGCGCCATGTAGCTTTAATAATCTTTTGCCGAAAGAAATCTCTGCCAATCTTCCAAGTGAGCCGACCTGGTCAAAAGATCCATTACAACCCAATTCGTGTTGTCCTTCCTAAATGTGCATGGAAATCCCTTTCAAGGTCGATGAAGGTTTAATATCACTTCCACATAAGAATATCCAAAGCTAATGAAAACCACTTGTACGCTAATGTTAAATCTAACATTTTGACATGCTAAACACTTTGTCACCAATGTAGTCACAATCATCTTCGTACCATTCCCTCAAAATTTTGCTTCAAGTCTCTATGTATAGTAGTACAACTATTATGAATAGAGCAAATAGAATTGTGTACTTCAATCAAAACCGCTTCCTTCAAGTCTTCTAACATAGATCATATTCCACCATCTTGCTCCTGAGCTTCTTCATGTTCGTCACATATCACTCCTAAATCATGCGTCGGATAATTCACTTCCTACGGTTCTTGCTGTATTGATGCATAACCAACAATCTTCCCGTGTTGCATAAGGACATAGCTAAGTCTCCTTCTTGAGTAGAAACAAATCTCTTTTCAGCTTCTCAAAATTCTTCTCTCGTTCTTCATCCCAACCAAAATTTACTCTTTGAGAATATTACATAGAGCTTCTTCTGATGTAGAAATATCAACACAAAATACGAAGATGATCCCCGTGTTTCTCTTTCATCTCTAAATATAACAATATGTCATACTATGACAAATTGTCCAAGTATTCATGAAAGACATGATTTAACAAGTCCATAGGAACACTCGGAACAATAGCCAATACAATTGGCATCACAACACTCATAGAGATCATAACGAATACGAAAAGCAATTTTAGGGACATCTCGCTCCTTTACACGTAACTGAAAACAACCGGATCTCAAATCAATTATAGAGAAAACTTCACATCTGAAGTTGATTAGACAAATCATCAATTCGAGGTAACGGATAACGATTCCAACTACAATACTACTCAGCTTCCAGAAATCAATACATAACCTTATACTATCATCGTTTTTCCTCACGAATAAAACTGGAGTACACCACGGAGACACGCTCGGACGGATAAAACCACTTCCTAAAAGTTGGTCCTTCAATTCTTTACATTCAACTGTTTCATACGATACGGAGTTTTCAGAATCAGGCAAAACGTCGTTCTATACGGACATAATTCTCACTCAAATAACTTACTGTTCTCAGGCACTGCTCGAGACAACCTATGATCCCAATAAGTTCAAGTTATATGATGTAACTATTATCACGTTGGCCAGGTGTCATAATACTTGCATCATATACACATGCCTTTATTGCAATCACATTCTACCTCGAGTCACGACTAAAAAAATTCTCATAACCAGATCAAAACAACTTCATATTCAGATGGTAATCTTGGTAGTTTATTAAGGAATACATCGCGAATAACCGAATAACTCTCGAGGCAAGTTTCATCAAACGAAGTATCTTTACAACCGCGAGGGATTAACGTACGACTGTTCAAAGCAAAGGTGATCATAAATGTTTACCAGGTTGGGAACCATGGTACAGAATTTTGAGTTTCTCAACTCGCCCAAAGATGAGAAATCTAATATGACCGTTGTTAGCATCTCGATGCTCAGTCAACAAATCCATATTCAGAAAAATATCGAATCAAACATTCCCAAAGGAAACAGATGAGCAGAACAAAACAAATATCTTCAAAACGTACCGGGCAATTCAGATACTCGTGACAGACAATCACAAGATTTCTCATAGAGATGGAACTAGGTATAGCAAATTCTAATAGTGTAGAGGGGACCTTAATATGCTTAGCAATAGCAAGAGAAACCACAGAATGTGTCGAACACATCGGATTCATACATATACGAATTCTCTGAACGAATGAAAAGGTATCTAAACGAATCACAAACGAATCAAAGATCGAAGTTCGAAAGAATGTGATAACCTCAGAAAGTGAAACCAGTAGGACATTACTAAAAAAAATTCTCAAAGCATCCTAAACTTATTTGATCGCTAAACTTATGTTGTGTATCCTGCTAAAATTTTTGAATCTCCGGAACAAATGATCTTATAAGGGCCTAACTTAAAGCAGAGGCACAAATCAGAGTGGTGCGAAAGGAAAGATAGCTAACCAATGCCTTATCATATAATCTACCCAATCCTCACCGGTCATAACTAATTGTTTCTGCAGGGTAAACCTAAGGCAAATCCTTCAAAGTAAATTCCATAAGCTCCTATAGTGCAAACCTAAGGGTCCAAATCTTCACAGGCCATAACTTATGTGCTACAAGTAAAGATCAAAAAACACATATTTAGGAGGTCGGGGATGCTCGAAATAAAGGTTAGACATGGTAGAATTAGATTAAAGAATGGGGGAGGTGTGTGTGAAATCTAGAGAGAGAAACAATAGAAACACACACACCTCCTTATTACAAATGAACATCCAACCTTCCTTGTTGAAACAAGGAAGGTATTTATAGGCAAGTGTGTGACGCCCTACTTGCTATGATGGGCTTTCGTGTGGGCTTTTGGCTCATGGGCTTTACATTGGACATTTATACAATACAAGCATACTTATCTATTCTAGTCCAAAAGCCCAACTAGCCCTTATACATATGACTAAATGCAATTCCCGAATATGACATAACTTTAAGGCTAACAATCTCTCCCCAAAGTGATGTCATACGGGAATTGCTTACAATGTTCCCTACAAGTAAAATACAATACAAAACATGAGCGCATCAGCTCTGAGAATGGTCTTCAAACTTCATTACTTCGTTCAGCTTGCAGAATCTTCTCAGCAGCCATTTTTTTACTTGCAGAAGAACAGCGTGAGCAAATCTAATTAGGGTTTAATTATGACCATTTCACTCTCCCCTAATTAGTGCTCTCCCCCAAACTGAGAACCATTCTTATGAGTGCCCTGAGTGCCCTGAATCTGAAGAAGTCTTTTGCAAATTAAATGCATTCCGTCTATAGTCTTCTAACACGCAGCGGAAAATGAAGAGCAGACTGTAGACTCGACCTTCTTCAAGATTATCCATTCGGGGGAATAAAGTATCAACATCTTCATCTCACCAAATGCATCCCAGTTACGTCCTCGATGTACACATTTCTCTCCCCTGATGATTACGATTCATCGGAATCAGCATAATGATGTGTACGTGAAGTATCAACTGGAAGCCCTTTATCAGGAATCATATCAGCCCGTGAGAAGATGTAGATAAACCCAATCTACTAATAATACCATATGAAATGTCTAACTCTTTATCAACCCCCTGTTATCAAAATCCAATCAGCTAGTAAATGACCACTGTATGGAGACAACCCAATATGACCAATCTGAGAATGAAGTAAACACCCCTTAGATATGTGGCTTAATCTTATACAAAAGTGTGACTAAGAACCTATACTGAGCACTACAACGTAACTCCTTAAAGCATAGGTCGTTTCATATACCCATCCATCCTTCCTTAACTGTATATAAACCTCTCTTGAATTATCCGCATCTTTGTGTGACACTGAGTACTACAACGTATCTCCTTTAAGTGATAGTTAAGTAGGTCTTCGTCCATCCACCCCTTGACCTATGAAAACTAGATAAATCAAGACTTAATCACTACACTGAGTGTTATACCCATGAGAGCCCAAACAAGTATCTCTGAAAGTCATGCATCCATCTACCCCTAGACTTTGAGATAAATAAGTACACATGCCCTTGAAATGAACTTTAAACCCAGATTAGCAATATCGTACAAAAACTCCGTAGTCACCAAAAAATCGACACTAGCCGTTGTCATTTGATTGTGATTCTTGATCATGATCTTTTCCGCTATACGTGGTAGGATTTGAGGATGTATACCAGTAATATCATTTGTGATTTTGGTGTGAAATATGCCATAAAATGCAATACTAATGATGCTGGAAAATTTTGAGTTTTAGAAATTTTTACGCCAAAATTCACCGAAAAAATTCGAATTTTGACCTCAAAATTTTCACTATTATACCAGAATTTGAATTTCGCGTAAAAATTGACCGTTAAGTCACTCCTTCAAATTAAATTTTACTCAAATTTTCTCGCCAACAAAATTATTATTATTATTTTTTTTTTTTACATTTGCGATAGCCTTTGTCCGAGAAGCAATTACGAAAGCCTTTGTCCGAGAAACAATTGCGAAAGCCTTTGTCCGAGAAACAATTGCGAAAGCCCCACATTTTCGAAAGTCTCACAATTTTGAAAGCTGCCAATTGCGATAGAGAACCAATTGCGAAAGGGAAAACCAATTGCGAAAGCTTTTGAATTGCGAAGGAAGACAGCAATTGCGAAATTTGTTTTCCAATTTCGAAAGCAATGAATTGCGAAAGAATGCAATTTCGAAAAACCCTTATCTTTCGCAAATCAATTGTGAAAAACCCCTTTTTATCTAAATTCTTACACAAGAAATTAGATTTTTCAAGTCGATGAAGTACCACTTTTATCTCAATTCTTATACAAGAAAAGTGATAAAAGCCGCTTTTATGATGAGGATTGAAGTCGCAACCTTTTTGTAGCCTTCTTTTTTCGAACAACCAACTCAAAAATCTCGTAAAAACTCCTAAAGCTCCAATCTTTTGTCGCCAATATGTTGAAGAATCACTTTTTCGACACAAAGCTTGAAGCTTTTAACACCAAAGACTACCAAAACTCAAGATTTTTATGGCTGATGAACAGTAACTAGATAAAACACACCACGAATCACTTTTGTTAACCTCAAATCACCACGGTTCGCCCTGGTTAGCTCTTGATACCAATTATTATGATCAAAAACACGTAATCAGGAGGTCGGGGATGCTCGAAATAAAGGTTAAACATGGTAGAATTAGATTAAAGAATGGGGGAGGTGTGTGTAAAATCTAGTGAGAGAAACAATAGAAACACACACACCTCCTTATTACAAATGAACATCCAACCTTCCTTTTTGAAACAAGGAAGGTATTTATAGGCAAGTGTGTGACGCCCTACTTGCTATGATGGGCTTTCGTGTGGGCTTTTGGCTCATGGGCTTTACATTGGACATTTATACAATACAAGCAACTTATCAATTCTAGTCCAAAAGCCTAACTAGCCCTTATACATATGACTAAATGCAATTCCCAAATATGACATAACTTTAAGTCTAACAGGCCATAACTTATGTGCTACAAGTCGAAGCCTGGCTCTGATACCATAATTGTAACACCCCAACCCGACAAGGGTCAAAATGCCACATTATGGTGTCAATCAGAACATACAAACGCAAGCAGAAGACTATAAACATAATGGTTACAAAGGTATTCTAATAATAGTAACGAAATACTAACTCTATACATAATGAGTTCCAAAACTAAAATACAAATCCAAGCTCAAATCTAACTGAAGGTAAATGAAAGTCTAATCCAAAAGCAAATGGGTATCTATCATCAGGATGGTCTACTAAGAGCTCTTATGCACTCTTCACTCAATCCCAGCTTCCAACCTAAAACCTACCGCAGGAAAAGAAATGCGGCTGAGCTTAAAAAGCCTAGTGAACAGATATAAACAAAACGCATAATCGAACATATATAAGTATAGGGAAAAGGAAAATAAGCTCCTGCTAAACGAATATCATCTGTCAAACAAATAAGAGATCAAGGATCAACTAAACAAAATATCATATATCATAAGAAGCAAATCGTAGCGAAACATAAGGAGATCATAATGAAGTCAAATGAATCAATCAGAGAATCATAATCATATAACAGAACAGAATAGAAATGCTCACGAGCTCAGAAAGCATGCCACATGCTTAGTCACATAATCACATCATATCCATATATCCGTCAAATCATAAGTTGTATAAGTAGGGAGACCTCTCAGGTACCAAATGGAGTAGCTAGCTCCCAGAAGTGAAATGGGGTACCTGGCACGTACAAACCAATCAATAAGTCATATCATACTGAATATCATAACAAAATGGATGGCAAACTGAATCATATCATAGGGAATCATATCAAAGGATCATATCAACCGGATCAGATCAATGGATCATATCAAACAGATCATATCATAGCAAAGGAATCAAAGTCAATGATCGAAAAGTCATGAGATCAGAACCCTTACTGAGAAAGGGTAGAATATCTGTACCTCAAACCGCAAATGAAACTATATCAGAAAACACATGGATTGGAAGTTACTCCTTCTTCAGCGAATCTACAAGAATTAATGATCGTCTGACTATTTAAGAACCATTTCATAAGTTATTACTGATTCAATACTTATTGTTGTTCAGATTGTCATATTAGGTTTTCCTGCTATTTATAGCAACTTTCCATATTTAGTAACCTTCTAGATTTAGTAACTTCGGGTTACAATTCACAATTAATCAACATAGGGTTTCATTACTGAATTTAGGTTCATATAAGTCTAATTATATCATCATAAATGCATTTTAGGGTTTATACACATTAATTAGTCTTAAATGATATAATACACACATGTTCCTCAAATAACTGATTTTAGCACAATCTGCCCCCAACTTTACGAATTTTTACAGCACACTTAAGAACCTAATGAGAGGCTCAAATAATTTACTCAGATACTTATATGTCATATAAACACACATGAATTTTTCCAGAATTTATCAAATGGTATAACCATGTTTTAGACACTAAACACAATCACAACTCCAAGAATAAATGAGGCATGATCGTATATAAAATCACAAACACAAAACCTTGACCTGATTTAATATACGTATATGTGTATGCATTAATCATGTTTTTATAGTTTCCAAGCTTCTTAAGCTATTAATATGTTATACACCAATCAACCCAACAGGCTCCATATGATCATATGCAGTAACACAAACTAAAACGCAACACAAAGAATAGATGAGACATGGTGGTCCCCAAAACCATGCACACGTTCACACAAACTCAAACCCAAAATCCCAATCTTCTACTCTTATTAAATGTGATTATCGACCATAAAAGAAACCACATTCGACCTCCATCACCAGACGACCAAGAGCCCAAAACCTGACAACTCGCGAATCGCAATGAAGCTACAAATCCTATGCGACTCGAATCTAAACACACACCGCGACCCTAACCAAGACTCGAACCCTTACTTAACCGAATACGAACCAAGACAACTATGAGCAAAATCTTGCGTCAACCGACTCTATTCTTTTCAGTTTCAAACGTGCTACTCCGCGTTCACTTTCATGCATATAAGTTGTTATAGTTTTCATGTTTCACATATGAAACCAATATGTTTTATATATAATTCGACATCAAAATATACTCACACAATGAGACATGAACGACATTAAAAGGAAGCATGCATATGATCTTAAACCAAACCCTAACCCCTCGTTACACCCGAATAGCTCTCGCTAAAACCATGCGATTAGGGTTTCCATTTTAAGTGTCATATTAAATCGTAATTAATGATATACGCATGGTGACCAATCAACTTAGGGCTGAACGAAGGGAGAATCGAAAGAAAGAGGAAAACCAGATTCGACAACAATGGTTACAAAACTCTTATCCCTTGTTATGTGGCGTTAAATCTTTATGTGTGTATTCAAATGACAACAATGACTCGTGTTAACATGATGAAGAAGCAGCAACATAAGAGTAGATTAGAATTACCTCCATGCCGAATCAAAGAGAATCAAAGGAACAAGGACGATACTTGGATCAACAACACAAAACCCCCAAGCTTTTGTCACAACGTTTGATCGCCACGGCTACTAGTCTTCACCTCTTCCATCTTGGCAGCAACGAATGGGATTGTTTAGGTTTTCTTTTTGCTTCGATATGGAGAGATTTCAAGGCAATATGTTATACGGTTTTATGGAGAGAAAGAGAATAGAATGATGTTGTTATACAGTTTAGGAGAAAAAAATAGTATGAGCGCAATATATGGTATCCTCTCAATCAGTAAGACGTGTGACTGCCTAAATCATAGGGATTGGATATCTCTTAATTTTATTAGACGTATAAGACTTGTAAAGTGTATATCTCGTTTCTTAAAAAAAAGAATAAGAGAAGAAACGTGTAACCTTATAGAATAAAAAGAAACATGTCAAATGTTTTGTTAGTTTAAGATTAGGAAGGTTTCAATTTAATTTGTAACCTAGATTTATCATTAATATTCATAACATATAGTTCTAATAATTATTTTCTTATTAATGTACTTAGGTTAAAATTCAAATGGTACATAAAATGATGATTCAGTTTTTAGTGTTAGACCCGTTTCCCGGGTATTGGAACCCCACCCTAGATGAAAATAGATAAAGGCCTTACGTGATTGGCTAGTAAATAAATGTAACGTTTTAGTCAAACTGATAGCCAATTAATAGTCAAAGTATGACTATGTAGTCATATAAAATGTGTTGAGTAACTATAAGGGCTTAAGTTGCCAAGTGTTAAACATGTATTATAAGTTAGTGTGGCCAAAATAGAAGAAAAGAGACTTGAGGGACCATCCTTGCCTTTGCCCCAAACTTGTACCTAACTAGTTATATCTAGTTTTATCTAGATAATTCTCTCATTTTTGGAGAGAGAGTGAGAAGGCCGGATATTTTAGAGAGAAGAAAAGAGAGGGAAAGTAGGTAGGTGATGATCCATGAAGAAGATGATGAGGATCAAGTGTTATAGCCTTCCCTTAGTAATAATCATCACAAGTAAGTGATCTATTGTCTTGTTTAATGAAGTTATAGTTCATGAGTAAAGTGGGTAATCATCATATGATCAAGATATGATCATATGATGATATGGGTTAGAAGATGATTATGTTTTGATGGGTTTGATAACCCTTGTTTATGTATTTGAGTATTATGTGATTAGGTTTTGATTATTGAATGATGATGATGATCGATGATGATGATGATGATGGAAGATTTTGTTGTTGATGATGTTCTTGATGTTGTTTAGCTTGGACCAAGGTAAGTAAAATGATGATGGCATGTATTATATGGATGTCTAACATGTATGTGTTATGTATGTTTTGTGGTTAGTGATAAGAGATTGGATATGTGCTCATGTGCTAGGATGAATATGATCTAAGTGGTGAATTTGGTTGTGATGGTATGTTGATGTTAGGTGGTTATGCAAGAATTAGAGAGTGGAGTAGTTAAGTAAGTGTTTGGAGATATGTGATGCTTATGTGTTTGATTGAAGTATGATGTTATGTGATTATCGTTTTACTTACTAAGCGTAAGCTTATTCTTTTAGTTGTCAACGTTTTGTAGGTTAATGGCAATGAGGATAACTTGGCTTGGATTATAGCATAGGGATTTGGAAGCGGATTTGGGAGATAATAAGCATAGGAGCTAGGTAGAATACCGAGCTCGAGTCAATATTGTACCCCTGAGAGTCTCTTTTATGAGTCCTATAATGTGTGTCAAATTCGTGTAATGGTTTGGTGGTCTAACGATGTGTAGAGAGTGTTTTAGGTGTTTATAGTAAAAGTTAAAGGGGTGTTTGGTTTATGTGTGAACATACCCATTTTGGATTGTAAACGGGCCAAGCGTCATTGGAACGTGTTTGTTATGTAAATATAATGAAGTTGGTCAAGTTTGGTGTAAAACGGAAGTGGTATAAGTGGTTTTGTCACGAAATGGGTCAAAATGGGTTTTAGTGGTGAAATTGCAGTTTTGTTCTTGATGGCCTTCTTGACGCCGTCACCCTTTAAACTCCAAAAATTCTCTGGCCTATCAAGGCTCTGAGTTTTTTTCTTGATGGCCTTCTTGACGCCGTCACCCTTTAAACTCCAAAAATTCGTCTGGCCTATCAAGGCTTGACGCTGTCAGGCTTGGGCTTGACGCTGTCAGAGCCGACTGTGCAGATTTTTGGCAGTTTTCGAAAAATCGTATCTTTTAATCCGTAAGTCGAAATGGGTCATGCCACCTATCGTTTTGAAGGTAATTGAGTCTACTTTCATCTAAAAATAGTTTCAAAGTCTGAAAGTTTATAGATTTTTGTCAGTGGTCAAAAAAGTAAGCAGGTATCCATAAAGGTGGGTCGTTTCCGTGTAAAAAGTTTTAAATTTTGGTCTAAGCGGGCACGGGGTGTAACATTTAGGGTTTTACAATAACGGTAAGCTTTCGCTTAGTAAGTAATTGGCTATTACATGATTAATACTTCCATAATCACATATGCATCATGAATACATCACTATAACACATAACTATAACACTCATAAACAAATAAGGCATTCAACACATACCTTAATTCTCCCATAATCCAAAGACTAGTTCTATAACATCCCATTAATCGAGTCTCTAGGTTAATCACACCTTCTAAACATCTATGTTGGGAATTAAATATTATGAAGTTTAAGTATCGGGAAAATCTCTCTAGTGATTAAATCTGGTAGCAGTAGAGTTAAGTCTGGTGAGTTCCAAAGTTAAGTCTGCTGATTATCTGCTGGTTAAGTCTGGTCATTGAAGTTAAGTCTGGTGGTTAAGTCAAGTGTTAATTCTGGTGACTATCCGAGTTAAGTCTGCTTGATGAAGATATTAAGTCTGGTTGACTAAAAGTCAATATTACACGGTAGATAATATCTTACCCCATGTGCTCAGTCTTTATCTTATACTCACAGAACAAGTTGTAAACATAGATACATGTTGTATCTTAGTTACTGACACACATAAGATAAGCTAGCAAGTTGTTTGACAAGACTTAACATTATTGTAAAGATCTTTCATATGTTATAAAAGAAAGATCTTAGACTAGAGATATAAGTGTGTTAAACTTATAGTGCAAAATATATCTCTCAAGAACATAGAACAAAAACAATATCACAAGATATAGAAACATAAGATTCAAGGTTGTAACCCTAGTGATAACTCAAGATCACTCGTATTATTATCTTAATAATATTGAATCGTTTGGTGATAAGCTTTCATTGTTCATTGTCATATAACAAACACAACTGTTCCATTTCCATAACCATAATAACCTTCTAAGTGTGATTAAGTAGATTCCGCATACTTAATCATATTCACTCAATATATCATATACACAAAGTACAAAAGGTTTAACCACCTTATAGTGTATCGAATCCTAACAAGTGGTATCAGAGCAAGGTTGATATAGTTGATTTAGAAGAAGAAGCTTAAGAAATGGATGTTCAGGATACTGCTACAAATGTTGCTGTAAAGTTGCCCATGATCAAACAAAATGAGTTTGAGCTATGGAGGTTGAGAATTGAGCAATATTTTATGGTTCAAGATTATGCTCTCTGGGATATCATTACATATGGTGATTCTTTTTCACTAGGCTATTCAGATGTTATCATTGACGGCAAAACAGTAAGACAAAGAAATACTGGACCAGTTTCAAATGAAGAAAGGATACAGAAGAGAAATGATCAAAAAGCAAGAAACTTGTTGCTTATGACCATTCCTGGTGAACAGATGTTATCCTTTAGCAAGTATCCAGATGCAAAAACTCTTTTTGAAGAGATTTGTGCATGGTTTGGTGGTAATGAAACTACCAAGAAAACACAAAAGACATTGCTGAAACAACAATTTGAAAATTTTAGTTCAAATAGCAATGAATCTCTTGATAAGCTGTTTTCTAGATTACACAAGCTTGTCAGTCAGCTAAGTGTATTGAGTGTTGAGATAGCAAAGGAAGATCTCAACATGAAGTTTTTGAGAAGTCTACCTGATGAGTTCCATACTCATGTGGTTGTCTGGATGAACAAGCAAGATATTGAAACCATGAAACTCAATGATTTTTTCAATAACTTCAAAATTGTTGAACAAAGTCCTAAAGAAGTCTGGAATCTATAGTACTAGCTCTGGGAATGTGGCACTCTTGTCATCTCCCAGTATTAGTAAGTCAGAAGAGGTAGATGAAGTTGAAGGTGTTTCTATTGCTACATATGGTGGTCCTTCTACTAGTTCACAGAAGAATGTTGTTCGACTTGGAGATCCATCGTTTTATGTATTCATGTCTAGTCAAACTAGTGGTTCTCCTCTAATTCATGAAGATCTTGATCAGTTGGATGATAATGATTTGGAAGAGATGGACATCAAATGGCAGGTTGCTTTGCTTAGCATGAGGGCTAAGAAGTTCTGGCAGAGAACTGGTAAGCAGATTACCATTGATGGTAATGAAACTGCTGGTTTTGATAAGAAGAAAGTAGAGTGTTTCAACTGTCACAGGTTAGGACACTTTGCTAAAGAATGTAGAAACCCAAGGAAGCAGGATAATAGAAGCACATGGTATAGGCAAGAGAAGAAGAAGGAAGTCACAGTTGAAGAACCAAGGGCTATGCTAGCCGTAGATGGGGTTAACTATGACTGGAGCTTCATGGCTGATGAAGAGGAAGCACCAACAAATGCTGCTCTTGTGGCCACTGAGACTACTCTAATGGCCTTCTCTGATTCAGAGGTAAGTTCCATAACCAAATGTTCTGAATCATGTTCTGCTCTTAAAGATAATGAAGAACTTAAAAGAAAAGCTGATAATAGGCGAGAAGAACTAATTATTGCCTTAGCCAATTTAAGTAATCATAAAAGAGCTATAGGTGTTCTTGAAAAACAAATTGCACACTTTCAAGGTAATGAATCTAAGTTTACTGATGATTTAAATGCTCTACAAAGAGGCATAGCATTTAGAGATGAAATACTTGCTAGTCAAAGTAAACAATTAGCTGAAGCCAATAATAAAACTGAAAATGTTAAGATAACTGTAGATGCTTTAGCTCATGCCTCAGAGGGAATGAATAAGATTTGGGAAGCTCAAGTAATCAATAAAGCTAAGTCTGGTTTAGGATACAAATCTGTTCCTCCACCATACAGAGGTGTTCCTTCACCTCCAGGTATTGACCTAGCACACACAGGTTTTGCTGAGTTTCAAGAACCAATAATGGAATATGGTTCTAAGGTTACTAAGAGTCCTAAGATAGAAAAAGGATGTGAAAGTTTAGATAAAACTTTATTTTATCAGGACAAGGTGTCCTTTGTTAAGAAAGGAGATGCTATAGTTGTTGAGGATAGTACAACTGATAGTGATGAAGAAGAATAGGTTATGTCTAAACCTGAAAAAGTTAAGAAAGCAGGAACTAAGGTTCCTAAAGTGGTCAAAAAGGATACTGATAGGCCTAAATCAAACATTAAACATGTTAGGCAACCAGTTAGGTATTGTGAACAATACAGATCCACTAGCAAGCCCAGAGGTAACCAAAGAAATTGGAATAACCTCAAGTCTAACCAATTAGGTGATGACTTTGCTTTTTCCAACAAAGCTTGTTATACATGTGGTAGTTTTGACCATCTTGCAGCTTTCTGCAACCATTGGGTATCTGGGTATGAAAACAATAGAGTGAACCACAAAAGGCAAACACCTAAATCTCATTTTCACTCTAGTTCTAAGGTTAATAGAACTAAACCCACAACAGTCTCTGTTAAGTCTGGCTTCAATAAAGTTAATTCTGCTAGACCATATATGACTGTTTACCCAAAATCAACAGCTAAGGGTGCAAAAACATCTTACAAACATGCACCAAAGTCTGTTCAAAGGCCCATTCAAACAAAAGCAGTAGTCCAAAAACAAGTTTGGAAACAAAAGGGGACAACTACAAAGCCAGCAGTTAATTCTGCTAGGCAAGCAGTTAATTCTGGTAGGCAAGTAGTTAAGTCTGCTGCTTGGGCAAAGAGGGAAAATGTTGTTAAGGCCTCAGCATGTTGGGTTTGGAATTCAACTAAATCCAATGTTGCATCAACTGTTCTAAAAAGATTAAATTACATTGATGCAAGAGGCAGATCCAAGTCAGTAATGGCTTGGGTCCCCAAAAGAAACTAATACTTCTCATTTATGTGCAAGAACATTCAATTGATCAACAAGAGGATCAAGGATACTCAGATAGTGGATGTTCTAGACACATGACAGGCAACAAGTCCTATCTTTCTGATTTTTAAACATTAGATGGTGGCTATGTTACCTTTGGAGGAGGTGTTGGTGGCAAAATTTCTGGTTCACAAGCAACAGATGAGGCAAGGTTAGAAAAGGAGACAAACCAAGATCATGTTTGGATGCCAATATGGTCAAGTACAAGTGTGGAATCAACTTCAACAATTGGTGAATCTTCTTCTGGTAAAGCTAAAGAAGATGTTAAAGATGAAAGCAAAGAAGATGAAACAAAGGAACAAGAAAATAGTTCTGCTGTTGATAATGCTGCTGAAACAGACTCAACTGAAGAAGCAGACTTAACAAAGGAAGCAGAATTAACAAACAATGAGGTGGATTTGAGCAATCTCCTACCAAACTATCATGTTCCACTTACACCACAAACCAGAATTCACAAGGTCCACTCCCTAGAAAATGTGATAGGAGATGTACAATCAGGGGTGAAGACAAGACAACAACTGATGTATTCAGACCAACAAGGGCTTCTTGATACCCTTTATGCTTCAAAACAGCATGAGTTTTCAAAATCTTGCTTGTTTGTATGTTTTCTCTCACAAGCTGAACCAAAAAATATTTTGAAAGCCTTAGATGATTCAAGCTGGGTGATGCGTGGTTTTGCAACCTTACAACAGGTTTTACCTCTCGAGGGATCTCAAGAGGCTTACAACCTCACCAGGCAGTGTACCTGACCGATGTAGTATAGTGTAGTGGTAAGTACGGGGCATTGATCGTTCTCCACAGGGAATAGTGTTCGTTAGGTATGAAAAACTACTCTAATAGGTCTAAGGGTGAGGGAAGATTCTTTTTGTGTTTTTATAATTTTTATGAAAGCAAGTAAAATCTCGGGTTTGAAGGAGTGGGCAGAATTAGTTGCTAGTCAACTAACCCAGATAACTACGAATGCAAATAAAATAAAATAGCAGAAAATGAAAAGGTGGTGAAACTATTGTGGAGAGAAATGTGTTTACTTAGATTTCCTTACTCCCTAACTATCTTTTACCGGTTGATTAGTGTGTATTAATTGCGTGGATGACGGGTGTATTCCTTAATACCAATCGTGGGGTGGCGTACGTACTTCCCCAACTCTATGAACTCCTACTTCACTCCTATGTCGAGCCGGCTAGGAAGCTCCTAACATGGGATCACTAGAATTCGCTCATGCATTAAATACAACCATAAAAACCTTAGTACGCATTGGTTCATGTTTCTTAAGACGTTCAAGCAAGTTACCGAATAGGAAGTTAGCCAGTTTTCTTAAGCCTAACATAGATGAACAATCATCCAATACAACTAATAACACACTAATAACCAACAATCAATAGCTAGGTTTCATTAGATCTAAGCAAACACAAAGAAAACCTAGCCTAGCATGTTAAACAAAAGACAAGAACAAGATAGAATCAAACAACACATAGACATATTGAATGATTAATTGATAACTTATCTTCAATGTAACATGGAAGATCTCAAGGCAAAAAGCCTTGAAAAAGCTGCTAAAATTGTCTTAGGGTTTTTCCTCACAAAGTTGCACAATAAGTTCCACACTAATGACAAAAAATTGCAAAACTATATATAGACTTTCAGATCTGACGGCGTCACGTTATGGAGTGTGACGCCGTCACCTCGCCGCTTTTAGGGTTCCCGGATGGCCTTCTTGACGTCGTCCCTCTTTAGCTCTCCAAAATCCGTTCTGGCTTATCAAGGCTTGACGCCGTCAGAATTAGGCGTGACGCTGTCCCGCTTTAACTTATACCGTGACGACCTTGATCATTCCAAAGGGTGACGCCGTCAGAATTCCCATGCAAATTTCTCTGGCTTATCATGAGTAATTTTCATATCCACCACTTTTGCCAAGCCATGACGCCATCAAGAACAAATCCTGACGCCGTCAAAGGTACTTTCCAGCACAATTTTGAGACTTTGTTGTTTTCTTCACTTTTATGCTCCAAAAATGTCCAAAATGCTTCCTTTTCCAGATTTCTTCTCCAAAGTACCTAAAATGACAAAAGGAACGATTTAGGGCAATATTTGATCAAATAAATACGATTTAGGGCTTAAATGACCCCTTAAAAGCGGTACACTTTTCGCTTCATCAAATACCCTTACACTTGAGATTTGCTTGTCCTCAAGCAAATGCGCTTTTATTCTAATCAAAATACAAGTTAGGGGTCATTTAATGCTAACATAAAAGTAATTACAACAAATAATCGTTCCACTTTAATCATAATAAGCACGGAGATTACAAACTAGCACCTCACAAGTAGTGTTTAGATACTCACATCTCTCAAGTGTCATCAAAATAAATCTCATAAATGAAAACGGATAATATCTCTCACTACCTGTCATAGCAAATAGATTACCATAGGCTTGGGAAAGGATCGAAAACCTCCTCCACTAGGCGTAAGCACCTAAGATAAACTATCAAAGAGGGCTTTTAAACGGGTTATAACGTTAGGTGTAGGGAAAAGGAAAATACGGTTTTGTTGGATAAAGGATGTTTTACTGGTGGCGAGTTAAAGATCTTGATCAATTACATGTACTATACAATGTTGCTAAGCCAAGACTCGACTCAATCTTAAGCTAAAAACAAAATAACAAAAACATAAAACAAACATAAAATGAAACGGGATGGTAGTCCGTATGTTTTTTCTACTTTTCTTTTTCTCATTTTTTTGTATTTTTCTTGATTTTTTTTTTTTTTTTTTTGCATACACTTTTGCCCTACCATCCAAAATAATACATCATAGGGGCGTTGCATTCCCCTTACACTTGAACTTTTACATAACTTTACAATTAACTATTCTAATGACTCGAATTAAGATAATTGAAAAACTTGGAGTACTTTTTAAAATATTTAGCACATATGGGGGTAATAAATGATGTTCTTCCCCATTACTCCATTACACTAGTACTTTACCCATGAGTCCCAATCGTCCCAAAACAATATGTACAAGGATATGACTCGACTTAGCAACCATGTAATCAACTAGATAATTAACTTGGGTTTAAACAAATGTTGTCACAATAATGCACTAAAAATGAGTGCATACAAGGTAGGCTAAGGCGATTTGGGTGTACATTTTAGTGGGGTGTAAACAAATTCTTCCTTTAAGTAAAATGCTTAAAGGTCGAAACGAAAAGATAGGCTCTGAGGGGTGTACTAGGGGTATCGTGTACTAAAAATGAGTACAACGCAAAGGGTGTGGGAGAATTACTTGACCAATGTAGCCAAAGTAATTATAACAAAAACACAGGTGTAAAACAATGGGTTAATCCTAATGCCTCTTATCATGTAGTAAATCTAACTACACGAATGTAGTCTCACTTGTGGCCTCGGAATGGTCCTAACGCAAGTTCTAGAATCTAAGTGCTACCGGTACACACATCATAGCATAAATGCTTTTCCTACCAATTCTAGGGGCGAACCTCACATATTTGGGGGTGGAAAATTTTTTAGTGGTACGGTTTTTGTGCTAGTCATATAACTCCTATCCGTGAGACGCTCATTAAGATCAAAGTTTCACTCCTAAGTGTTGTAAAAAAATTTAAATTTGGCACTAAAATTACCCTAACAGGTATTTATCTCAGTTTTATTACACATCTACTATTAAACAAACAAAAATCAAGCGTAAGAGCATTCTCTAATCGTACTTTTACCCCCCCCCCCTTACACTTAAGATGAACATTGTCCCCAATGTTCAAATAACAAGATGTAAAAGAAAAAAGTAAAAGAATGAAATCAAATACTCCCCTGATTCGTTCGGTGGATAATGAAGTAACATGGTTAGATCTTCTTCCAAGGTAATGTTGAAGCTTCATGACTAATGCATCGCCAAAAGCTTGATCCAACAAACATTTCCTTGTCCAAAATAACCTGTTAAACCTGAGAAAACAAACACGAAAACCTGCATAACATCGGCGGGATAAACTCTATATATAAGGATATAATGCTTGTGGAATGATAATTTTGTAGATTCCTGGAGATTATAAGTTAGAGATTTAATAAAAACTTTTTATGAAAACAAAACTTTCAAAAATTTTCAGAAAATTAAACCTGACGCCGTCAGGTTGTAAATCCTGACGCCGTCAGAAATTATCTGACCGAATTCTCATGTTAATTTTCCGGAAAATTTTTGGAAAAACCTATACCTTACTTCCTGGGAATCCTGCAAAACATCATTATGACTCGATACAAGCATTTGACTCAAACAAATACTAATATGTATGTTAATTTATTATTATTACGATTCATGTTCATTTGTTCTAATAAACCGATTTAGATTTCCCTTACACTTATCTTTTGCAAAATACCTTTATATGTAGTTAAGACGAAGTTAAAAACAAAATAAAGCATTTTCACAAATTAGTTTTTGAACATGAATCAATAATAATAAAAATTAAACATACATACGGAAACAAATAAAATCAAACAAACAAATAAACACACAAAGCAAATAAAGCTTGGGTTGCCTCCCAAGAAGCGCTTTTCTTTATTAACGAGTCTTGTAGCTAGACTCAAAGTTCTTCTACCCAATGTAAGTAAGTTCGTCATCGAGGACGTCTTTAGGGTTAAGCTTGGATTGAAGTTTCCTATTGGTCCGCTTAGTACAATATATCTTTTCAAACTTCTCTCCATCCGGGTCATACAATGTCATCTTAATATGCCATGTCCCATCTCCATCTTTGGGTGGTTTGTCCCAATCCCACTTATGATCATCTTCCTCACAAGTCCACTTATTCATTCCTAGGTTAATTGGCAAAACTCCTAGGAAATCAATCATCTTCCTAAAAACTAGAGAGTCTTCAAATGGATCCAATTCGGTGTCCCTAGCCAAGAGTTGTTCTACCGCATGTGTTCGGTTCACAAAGTCCTCTTCTAGGTAAAATGGGCGTTGGGGTCCTATGAAGTCTCTATCAATCCAAGGTCCATATCTAGATGGTCTCTTATTTGATTCTAACCAATGTGGTGTTGGTTCCTCACTAGTATCATAGGCATGTTTCTTAACATCATAGACTGACCAAGTATCACCTTCTCCTACCGCTATCTTAGATTCCTTACAATCAATCATAGCACTAGCGGTCGCCAAAAATCCTCTACCTATCAACAAGGGGCATGTAGGGTCGCTAACCATATCAAGGACGTGGAAATCGGCTAAAATGGTTAGTTTTCCTATGTGTACTAACACGTCCTTGACTACTCCAACCGGGTAAGCAACACTCCCATCCGCTAAACCTATTATCACCTCGGTTTCTTTGAGTTTTCCTAGTTTTAGAGAGGTGTAGAGAGGTAACGGAAGTAGGTTAAGGCTTGATCCAAGATCGGCTAATGTGTCATAAGCCTCCGAATTACCGATCTTGCAAGGTAGAACAAATAAGCCCGGATCATCTAACTTCTTAGGTAGCTTGTTTTGAATAAAGGCGGTCCCTTTTTCGCCTAACTTGAGCTTCTTCTCATCCAACACATCAATAACCGGACTTTCAAGGTGGAGCTCCTTGAATTCTTCGTCAAGGTTTTGAGTGGGAGGTGTTTCAACTATGACTTGGGTTTGTTTGAAACACGAGCTCATGGAATTGACCGAATAATATTGTGGACAAGAACTAGGAGACGAAACCGATGAAATGGCGTTGACGTTTAGTTTCGGGTTCTTGACCGTGTTGCTAGGGAGTGCTCCCATTTCTCGGTCATTGAGGGCTTTCAACAAAGTGTCAATCTTATTGGTCATCTCGCTTTGTTTTTGTTTGAAATCGGCTTCAAACTTGGCTAAACGAGCTTCTTGAGATGCCATAAATTGAGACATCAATCCTTCAAAGTTATTGGTACTACCATTGCCGGAAGGATTGTTGTTGAAAGTACGGTTCGAGTTGGAACCGCTTGATTGGAAACGATTAGGTGGGTTGGAAGAATTGGTTTGTTGTGCGTTTTGGTTTTGTTTCCACCTAAGGTTCGGGTGATTTTTCCATGAGGGGTTGTATGTATCACCATAGTGGTTTGGCTCGGGTTTGAAAGTGTACCACTTGTCTCCTGCTCTATCGGTACGCGAGGATGCGTAGTCCGCAAAAGCTTGTTCGGGGAGTTCCATGCAATCACGAGTGTCGTGGGGACCACTACATAATTCACATGAAGAAGTGATTTTGTTCACTTGGCTTGAAGGTTTAGGAGCCTCGTAGGATTTCATGAGAAACTTGACTTGGTCTTCAAGTTCTATGATCCTACGGTCGGAAGTGTTTGAATTGTTCGAAGGCAAAGATATTGCCTTGACCGTTTTATTCAAATCACGGGGGTCACTCCAACTTTCGTTGTCATAAAGAGCAAGATCTTCTAGGAGAGCCCATGATTGTTCCACACTTAGATCACGTAGCTTACCACCGGCCGATTGGTCAATGGTTTGCCTCGTGTAGAGATTGATATGGTCATAGAAGATTTGGACTTGGAGCCAAAGTTCTATGCCATGGTGAGGGACTTTTTGGAGTAAGTCCTTGAATCGAGTCCATGCCTCGTAGAGGGTTTCGCCTTGACGTTGTTGGAACATCAAGATATCATTCCTTAGCTTGGTAGTTCTTCCTGGTGGGAAAAACTGAGCAAGGAAACGAGTAGTGAGATCATCCCAAGAGGTGATGGAACCTGCGGGTTGACGCTCTAGCCATTGACTAGCTTGGTCCCGCAAAGAGAATTGAAAGAGACGTAGTCGGGTCGTCTCTCGAATGGCAACATCAAGGTCTATAGAATCAACAATTTTGAGAAAGTCCTTGAGATGTTGATTAGGATCTTCAGAACGAAGTCCATGGAATGCGCATCCGCTTTGCACTAACCGGATGGTGTCGGATCGCAAGGGAGTGACATTGGCTCATTGAGTGAGCTCAATGGTGTTTCGATAGCCATGGTGGCTAGGACGGGAGTACTCTCCTAAAGTACGGGCTCTAGGAGGTGGTGGTTGTTGTGGTGGGTTGTTGGGATCGAGGATATTACCACCTTTCATGATGTCGGATGGTAATGGTTACGAACAAAGAAACGAAGAAAAAAGATAGACTAAAGAAAACCTAGAAAAATAAAATAAAAATCTCACTAGAAAGGAATCTAGTGAGTAGACCTATAAAATAAAAATTCAACCTAAACAATAACTATTCCCCGGCAGCGGCGCCAAAAACTTGATGCGTGGTTTTGCAACCTTACAACAGGTTTTACCTCTCGAGGGATCTCAAGAGGCTTACAACCCCACCAGGCAGTGTACCTGACCGATGTAGTATAGTGTAGTGGTAAGTACGGGGGATTGATCGTTCTCCACAGGGAATAGTGTTTGTTAGGTATGAAAAACTACTCTAATAGGTCTAAGGGTGAGGGAAGATTCTTTTTGTGTTTTTATAATTTTTATGAAAGCAAGTAAAATCTCGGGTTTGAAGGAGTGGGCGGAATTAGTTGCTAGTCAACTAACCCAGATAACTACGAATGCAAATAAAATAAAATAGCAGAAAATGAAAAGGTGGTGAAACTTATGTGGAGAGAAATGTGTTTACTTAGATTTCCTTACTCCCTAACTATCTTTTACCGGTTGATTAGTGTGTATTAATTGCGTGGATGACGGGTGTATTCCTTAATACCAATCGTGGGGTGGCGTACGTACTTCCCCAACTCTATGAACTCCTACTTCACTCCTATGTCGAGCCGGCTAGGAAGCTCCTAACATGGGATCACTAGAATTCGCTCATGCATTAAATACAACCATAAAAACCTTAGTACGCATTGGTTCATGTTTCTTAAGACGTTCAAGCAAGTTACCGAATAGGAAGTTAGCCAGTTTTCTTAAGCCTAACATAGATGAACAATCATCCAATACAACTAATAACACACTAATAACCAACAATCAATAGCTAGGTTTCATTAGATCTAAGCAAACACAAAGAAAACCTAGCCTAGCATGTTAAACAAAAGACAAGAACAAGATAGAATCAAACAACACATAGACATATTGAATGATTAATTGATAACTTATCTTCAATGTAACATGGAAGATCTCAAGGCAAAAAGCCTTGAAAAAACTGCTAAAATCGTCTTAGGGTTTTTCCTCACAAAGTTGCACAATAAGTTCCACACTAATGACAAAAAATTGCAAAACTATATATAGACTTTCAGATCTGACGGCGTCACGTTATGGAGTGTGACGCCGTCACCTCGCCGCTTTTAGGGTTCCCGGATGGCCTTCTTGACGTCGTCCCTCTTTAGCTCTCCAAAATCCGTTCTGGCTTATCAAGGCTTGACGCTGTCAGAATTAGGCGTGATGCCGTCCCGCTTTAACTTATACCGTGACGACCTTGATCATTCCAAAGGGTGACGCCGTCAGAATTCCCATGCAAATTTCTCTGGCTTATCATGAGTAATTTTCATATCCACCACTTTTGCCAAGCCATGACGCCGTCAAGAACAAATCCTGACGCCGTCAAAGGTACTTTCCAGCACAATTTTGAGACTTTGTCGTTTTCTTCACTTTTATGCTCCAAAAACGTCCAAAATGCTTCCTTTTCTAGATTTCTTCTCCAAAGTACCTAAAATGACAAAAGGAACGATTTAGGGCAATATTTGATCAAATAAATACGATTTAGGGCTTAAATGACCCCTTAAAAGCGGTACACTTTTCGCTTCATCACTGGGTAGAAGCTATGCAAGAGGAGCTTCTTCAGTTCAAGATTCAGAAAGTATGGGTGCTAGTTGATTTACCTAAAGATGCAAAGGTAATTGGCACTAGATGGGTTTTCAAGAATAAAAGGGATGAAAGGGGAATAGTGATTAGGAATAAGGCTAGATTAGTATCCCAAGGGTACACACAACAAGAAGGTATAGACTATGATGAAGTTTTTGCTCCAGTAGCAAGACTTGAGGCAATTAGGATTTTCTTAGCTTATGCTTCATTTTTAGGCTTCACAGTTTACCAAATGGATGTCAAGAGTGCATTTCTATATGGCACAATTGAAGAAGAGATGTATGTCTCACAACCTCCAGGGTTCATTGATCCTGACCATCCAGACAAAGTGTACAGAGTTGTTAAAGCTCTTTATGGCCTTCATCAGGCACCTAGAGCTTGGTATGAAACACTGGCTTCCTATTTAAAAGAGAATGGATTTCAAAGAGGAAAGATTGATCAGACACTTTTCATCAAACAGCACAAGAAGGATCTTCTGTTAGTGCAGGTGTATGTGGATGACATTATCTTTGGATCTACAAGGAAGGAGATGTGTTTGGAATTTGAGAAGCTTATGCATGATAAGTTTCAGATGACTTCCATGGGGGAACTTACATTCTTTTTGGGTTTGCAAGTTAAACAGTCATATGAAGGCATATTTATTAATCAAGATAAATATGTTGCTGAAATCCTTAGAAAGTTCAACTTTGCTGATTCAAAAATGGCAAGCACACCAATGGATTCTAAGAAACAACTTCCAAAATATTTAGGTGGAGAAAATGTGGATGTACACACATACAGATCTATGATAGGATCTTTGATGTATCTCACATCATCAAGACCTGACATCATGTTCTCTGTTTGTGCTTGTGCAAGATTTCAAGTAACTCCAAAGGTTTCTCATTTAGCAGCAGTCAAGAGGATTTTTAGATATCTCAATGGTCAACCTAGGTTGGGTCTATGGTATTCAAGGGAATCACCTTTTGATTTGGTAGCATTTTTGGATAGTGATTATGCTGGTGCTAGCTTGGACAGAAAGTCAACAACTGAAGGATGTCAATTCCTTGGGTGTAGACTTATCTCATGGCAGTGTAAGAAGCAAACAACTGTGGCTACTTCAACAACTGAAGCTGAATATGTAGCTGCTGCAAGTTGCTGTGCTCAAGTCTTGTGGCTTCAAAACCAACTTCTTGACTATGGGTACAATTTTATGAACACTGTTATTCATATTGTTAATAGTAGTACAATTTGCATTATTAAGAATCCGGTACAACATTCTAAAACAAAACACATTGAAATTAGACATCATTTTATTAGAGATTGCAATGAGAAAAAGTTAATTCAAGTAATGAAAATTGCTTCAGAACATAATTTTGCAGATCTGCTAACAAAAGCTTTTGATGTTGGAAGGTTTCAGTACTTGGTAGCAAGTATTGGAATGCTTAATACTTAAATTTTTCAATCTATGTGTTTTTATATATACCAGTGTGTTAGTTAAATTTGTACTAGCTATTACTCAGTTAATTCTGGTGGTTACTCAATTAAGTCTGTTAGTTAAATTTTTGTTTGTGTTGTTGTCTTTGTAAATTTGTACTAGCTATTACTTTAAAATTGTGTTATTTCATACAGTTAGTCATATGTTTATTCTAATATAAGACAAGTACTTTGTACATTGTTCTTTAGGTTTTAGACTAACAATTTCAGGTATGAACATTTGAGCACAAAAGGAAGTTTTCAAGTGAAATGGAAGCAGCAGAATGTTATATCAGTTGCTTACCTAACAGGTTTATGATGGACTGAGTTTGGGAATTCTTAACAAAGGTTTATACCTAAGTTCACTAATTCTTTAAAACTACTTTCTTGAAACCTGGTTATCATATTTCACATTGAATTGATGACTTAGTTGATCAGAAAGTAACTGATTCAACTCACTTTCTATCATTTTATGCTTTTAAGTATAATGAGCAAGTCTAAGGACATCTGATAGAAAGAAAAGCTAGTAAAAGTGAATCTAACACTTGTGTTAGAGGCAACAATTACTATGAGCTGGAAACCCTGTCAAGAAAGCCTTTTGAATAGGTTTATCTTTACACAAGCAGTTATTTATAACTGAAAACATTAGTTCTCACACAACCAGATGTTGCTTTAAACTGAAATCTTGATTAAGTTTCTGTTATACACTTAATCCCTTCAAAATGGTTGAAATTAGTATGATTTTTCTTAATAAAATCATATGCATACTGCTAAAAGTCAAAAAATTTCTTAAAAGGCTTTTTGAAATAAAACATGACTCAGAAAACCATCAACTGATGGATTATGAGTTATTGCCCCATGAATCACCTCTCATAGGAGTTAACACATCTAGAAGTGATGAGGGCAGCAAATTAAACTCTTAAGGAATTGATGGCTACATGTACAACATTGTCTGATAACAAGTTCTAATTGATAGCTCAGATGATGGGGAGAGATACATTGTGAGAGATCTTCCAAACAGGGGAGGAAATGTTATTTGCATCTCAGGGGAGGAAACATCTCAGGGGAGGAAATAAAGTTGGAAGATTAATCAATGAAAGGGAGGAAAAGTCAAGAGCATACAAGATGATGAGGAAGTTGAAAATGACAAGAATAGAGCTGATTCTGGAGTATTATATATATTCATAAGGGATGAAGCATTCCAAAGGAGAAAGTTCTATCTAGGTCAAACGAAGAAAACTTTCAGTTTCAATTTCAGTTCACTACGTTTGTTCATCACTTGCAAAGGCATGCTGATAAATGATTTCACTTGTTGAAACTAGCGTCAAAGATACATAGCACCATTGCCTCTTATAATTCCTCCATCCAAGGAAATTGCACCATCTTTTAGGTCAATGTTTGAAGCCTAAAGATGTGTGTATTGATATTGTTGAAGTCAAAGATCAGAAAGCAGATGAGTTTCTGAGATAGATATTAATCTTTCAAAATAGAAGAAAGTTCAGTCCAAGGGTCTGACTATGAAGTGTTTGAAAGATCTTCACAATCCATAATTTAATTCAGAAACATGTTGAAATGGATTCACATGTTTAGGGGAGGATTGTTGGGAATTAAATATTCTGATGTTTAAGTATCGGAAAAATCTCTCAAGTGATTAAATCTGGTAGCAGTAGAGTTAAGTCTGGTGAGTTCCAAAGTTAAGTCTGCTGATTATCTGCTGGTTAAGTCTGGTCGTTGAAGTTAAGTCTGGTGGTTAAGTCAAGTGTTAATTCTGGTGACTATCCAAGTTAAGTCTGCTTGATGAAGATATTAAGTCTGGTTGACTAAAAGTCAATAATACACGGTAGATAATATCTTACCCCATGTGCTCAGTCTTTATCTTATACTCACAGAACAAGTTGTAAACATAGATACATGTTGTATCTTAGTTACTGAAACACATAAGATAAACTAGCAAGTTGTTTGACAAGACTTAACATTATTGTAAAGATCTTTCTTATGTTATAAAAGAAAGATCTTAGACTAGAGATATAAGTGTGTTAAACTTATAGTGCAAAATATATCTCTTAAGAACATAGAACAAAAACAATATCACAAGATATAGAAACATAAGATTCAAGGTTGTAACTCTAGTGATAACTCAAGATCACTCGCAATATTATCTTAATAATATTGAATCGTTTGGTGATAAGCTTTCGTTGTTCATTGTCATATAACAAACACAATTGTTCCATTTCCATAACCATAATAACCTTCTAAGTGTGATTAAGTAGATTCCGCATACTTAATCATATTCACTCAATATATCATATACACAAAGTACAAAAGGTTTAACCACCTTATAGTGTATCGAATCCTAACAATCTATACCCATTCTTAACACAAACATTCATAATCACATACTAGAACAACTTTCATATTAAGCATATAGTAACCAAGTTACTTACCTTATATTTCAAAGCTAATTTACCATCATCATCATATTCATCATCATCACTAACATCATCACCATCATCATCCTAGTTCATAATCATCATACATAACACTTAATAACACATAACCAATAACTACTATAGCCATCAACATAACCTTTAATCCTTTTTAATCATCATATGATCATATATGATCATATGATATTTAACCCATCAATCTATTAACTTTGACCCACTTTAAATCATCTCATAATCACCATAACACTTTAACTATCTTAAAACACCATTTACCCAAATCTTTCCCAAATTAGGGTTCATGAACCCTAATCCCTCAATTAACCATAAACACTAATAACATCACATACCTTAAGTAGTAATTAAGCTAGGAACTTCTCTTGCATTACATCACTTAAACCATCATCAACTCATCATCATAGCTCCGTTTTTATCCCTTCTTTTTCGCTCTTTTTTTTCTTATAAAACCGACACCCACACACCCTCTTGAACCCATGAGAAATGTGTAGAAATTTCCAGGATATACTAGTTGGATTGCAAGTTTGCCTAGTTGGCAACTTTAGTCCTTTAAGTCCATTTTCTCTTATTTTGGCCACATTAAACTTTAATACATATTTAACACATTACAACATTAGTCTCTTAAGTCTATTTTCATTTTAGTTGTGACACATGATACTTTCTATAACCACATCATACATACTTTAACTATTACGTTGACTATCGGGTTTGACTAGCCAATCACGTAAAGTTTTAGTCAATTCCATCTAGGGTGGGGCCTATTTGTAAACGGGGATTCGGGTCTAACATATTGTTTGACGGATTACATCATTTTATTTTACCATATTGTGTATTGAAGTATCTAAACTTGCACATATAAATGTGCGATCTTTTGTGTAGTTAACTGATTGAATTTGGGGCGTTTTGGATTGCTTAGTTACATACATATATCTTTAAATTGCGCCTTAACATAACATTAGTGATTATATGTGATTGAAATAAGTTATTACAACTAAGTTGTTTTAAGCTGGTCTTATTAATATTGTTTATCTGCTTATTGAAATTTTTGTGGCTGAAAAAAGTTGCTTTGAATACGTTGTTTGAAGTTGCTTATTCCAATATTTTTTTTAAAAAGACTTTGAGCTAATAATTAGTTGATTCCCATACAGCTTGACTACTGCGTCTATTTTGAATTTTATTTTATTTTCACGTGGGCTTGATTACTGTCACTATTAGTAACGTACTGTTGAAGCGAAAAGTGAGACTGACGTTTGCTTGCTCATGTCCCATATACTCCGTAATAATTTTCTTAAAGAATTAGTATGTTTCCTATCTAGAGTTAATTGAACTTGTGTTTGTTGTTGTGCAAAACATGAACCTTGGCTGCTAGACTGGAAAGTCTGAAGCATAAGATTTCATGATTGAATATATGTGCACACGCAAATGTTATCATCATTTTTAGAAGTCGGACATATATGCACAAGCGTAGCTGTCAACATTTTTTCAAAAGTCGGACATATATGCACACCCGTAGCTATGAACATTCTTGTAATTACACCTGATACAAAGAAAAGTACAAAAATTAACAACAATAATTTTGTTAAAACATACATGTTTTAAACATTCCGTTTATAAGTAATCATTTTCTAAAATATACCTGTTTTAAAACATACATGTTTTGAACAGAACATACATGTTTGAAAACATCATGTGATCTTCAATAAAATTCAATTCACACCATTTAGCCGAAATTAAAACCCGCATTCTCCCTAAAGGCCTAAATTAATTAAACCTCTCGGATCTAAGAGATGCAATCTACCTTCAATAACATCTTTTAACAAAAAGATAACCTACACCGTAGATCACTAGATCCACCTTACGGATCAAAACGAAAGCAGACAAACCCCTCAAAAACAACATATAAAAAAATTGAAATCGATGAATTAAAAGAAAAAGAATGGCCTGATCAGAAACTTCAAATAATTATTAACAATGGAATCAGTTTTTTGTCAAGTAGAAATTTACAAGTTATGGATATTAAGCAGAAAAATAATTAAATACCTCTATTACATATAGAGTATGTACCAAATTAATTTAATCCATAAGCAAGTTTATCTATTAGTGTGAAACCAACCATGAAAACAATATTAATTTGACGGTTCCTAAATTCACGTTCATATAAAATTGACAACATCTTTTTTGTTTAAAACACTTAACCAATAATCATGCACAGTCAAATCATAATTAAATTCGGATGTTACCTTTCTTGGTGATTAAACGAGAACAAGATACCAATAATGTTTCGATCCTACGATCATTGCCGCTAAGTATCATTGTGGGTTTTTTTTTTTTATGGTATTCGAGATAGAGATCGAATACGTTTCCTCACTTTTACAATCAAAAAATGACCAAGAGAAAAAGGTTATGGAGGAGAGTGGCGGCAGTAGCAACATTTTTTTTTTTTTTTTTTTTTATTTTTTTGTCTTCAATCAGATTGAAAGTTTTGGGGAGGAGGCGGCATATTTTTTTAGGTTAAAACAAATGATTTGTGGATGTGTTGTGAGAGCCGGATCTTGAGAGAGAAGAAGAAAATCGGATCCTATCATATATGGACGGTTTAATGGAAAAGTTTTAAGTAAAATTCCTTTATTACCCTTTCAACTTTACAAAGAATGTCCTAGTCTTTCAGTAAATTACATTATTGGCACAATCAATTATAGCCATTGATCAACTCATCTAATGGTCAATATTGGTTCTCGAAGTTCTCGTAGATAAGGTGGTTCTGAAAAGAAAGTCCCACTATATATATATATATATATATATATATATATATATATATATATATATATATATATATATATATATATATATATATATATATATATATATATATATATATATATATATATATATATATATATACTAGACTTCAAAGCCCGCCCAATGGGCGGGCATGACTTGTAATTTTATACTGGATGGTTGTAATCAATTTTAAATCATGCCTTAATTTCGTTACATTTAACATAATAAAATATAACTACTTTTATACAAAAGCAATAGAACGCGCACTGCCGTTAGATTGTTTTTTATTGTTAATAAATGTGTGTCTGGATAAAGAAAACGTTAGTCTACATTATTAATATTATATTTTGAGTTACCAATTGCATTCATGTATTGTATTATGCAAGTATATTTTGATGTAAATAATATGATGGAGTTTTATTTTTATTTTTATTAGTATTATTTTATGACATGAAATTCTGATTGTAAATTATTATATTATCAGTTACTGTATAATTAATCATAACTACTATTCACACAAAGTATCATCACATTATCGAAAACACCAACATCTCAATGGTCAAATTATTTTTGGCCAGATCAACAAAAGGTGAACTACATATTCTTGATCTAATTGTTTTGTTCATGTTTTGCTAACCTTTGTTACCTGATTTTCGTATTGAAAGGATGAAATCTTGAATATTTTGAATGACTAATTGTATTATATTTATCTGTATATTTAAGCTAATATCTTGCAATCGCATGTTTCATTTTTTGGGTTTAATTGTATGTTATAATTAACTTAAGTAATTATTTTATGTGTAATTTTAGGGATGAAATCTCGTTTAGTAGAGCACCTTGAACACTGGCAGTATGATGTTCCATTACATCAGTAACAATGGCAGTACCATGTTCTGTTCCATCAGAGTTTAAATGAATCTGATTTTTAACCTTCAACACTGGCAGTATCATGTCTTATTACATCATTGACACTGACAGTACCATGTTCTGTCCTACCAGAGTTTAAATGGATTTGATTTTTTATTAGTTTGGTTTGTATTTGTTTGTTGATTAGTTAGAGTGTTTAGCTGATATTTGATTTATGTAGTAGAATATAGATTTGGATTCTAATAATATTTGAGTGCGAGTTTAAACTTATCATCTTAGATACGATATTTTGATGTTACTGATACGCTTTATGTATTAATTAACTACATCCTTGATCTGTATTACCTACTGATTCCATTTTTTTTGGTTCAGCTAAATATAAATAAATAGACGTAGTAACGATGATGGATGTATGGCGACCAATCGAAGCTATTATTAATTTTGCATGGTAGTGAAGAAGAACCGAGTGGATCAGAAGCAAGGAAATGTAAAGGAATCGAGACAAAGTACTAAGGTAACTGAAGTATGTCTTGAGTTACTGTGGACGAAGGTAATTTTTATTTGTTTTGAAACATCTTAATTGTTGGTAATTGGGGGGGTTTAGTTATATCATGGCTTAAAAATGGCATTGTGTTGTTTAATGTTGCTTAAATGTAGTAGTAGGTTTAACAACCATTCCTCATGCTTATTATGGAAAATTTTGTTCTGGAAAATGAATGCGTCATTTTTTGAAACAGGTTATGTACTGTTATATTTTGTGTTGATATTATTATGATACTTGAGTGGAACTATACATGTGTAATTCATAAGGTATAAGTAAAAACACAAATTTAATGTGATTCAAAGGTCGAAATACCTTTTAAATTCGAAACAATGCTTCTTTATACACAACATTTGTCGTTGATTTTGTGTATTTCCCATCCTCGTCACAACAAAGGACTTTCAAACCTTTCTTGTTCTTCACTCGAGACACTGCTACATAAAGCTGGCCGTGCGAGAAAACAGGACGCTGGAGAAATAGTCCTACATGTGTCAACGTTTGGCCTTGGCTTTTATTAATTGTCATTGCGAAGCACGGTGATACCGGGAATTGTCTTCGATTAAATTTAAAAGGCATTTTGGTATCCGAAGGACTTAAAACCATACGTGGTATAGCGCAAACAGTACCAACACTTCCGCCCGATATTATTTTAGCCTCAATTATATTAGTACCAAGCCTTCAAACTTGGAGCCTGGTTCCATTGCACAATCCAGCTATTTGATCAATGTTTCGCATGCACATAACAGGTGTACCTATTTTCAGTGTCAATGAATGACGTGGAAGTCCAGATATTTTAATGCTGTTGAGAAAGTCACATGTGTATAAGTCCTGATTGAAAGTGGAGTCTTCATCAACAATACCAATTGAATCAGAACTTAGGTATGCTTTTTGATCTCCTTCAAGTAGTGTAAGCATCCTGTCATTGATCATATCCACAAGTTCATGTGTAGGCGCCAGTATGGCCCTTTCCTGGAAAAAGGTCGGGTTATAGAGGTTTTTGACCACATGCGGGTAAGTCTCTTCTATTATTGCACCAACATGATCTTCGGAGTCAGGAATCAACATATCGTCCGTGAATTCAACGTTTGCCTCTCCATCGTTTTTACCTCCGATCGTTCCATTGCCAATTGATAATATCCAGTCCGCAAAGTCTTGTATTTCTTTACGTTCGGATTGATTTGTACCTGTTCCAAGTCTCATGTTGATAGTCAAGCGTAACACTGTACAATGGTCCCATAGATACGAAGAATTTATTGCCGAGTGTACAACATTGTGTCGTGAACCACCTGTGATGACCGAAAGAATTTGTCGAAAGTCACCCCCAAACAAAACTACTTTTCCTCCAAATATTTGATCCATTGGGGTTGAATGATGTGTCCTACATATGTCTCTCAGTGTCCTATCGAACGCTTCGTAGCAATGTCTATGTGTCATTGGAGCTTCATCCCATATGATTAGTTTGCACTCCCTTATCAACTCGGCCAGTTCACTATCTGCTGGGATATGGCACATAGAATCATCGACCACATTGATGGGAATTGCAAATCGAGAATGTGCAGTTCTCCCTCCTTTTAATAAAAGTGCGGCTATACCACTTGACGCGACATTTAATACTATATAGCCTTGTGATCTGATTGCAGCGGATAATGTTTTGTAAAGATAAGTTTTACCCGTGCCTCCATATCCATATACAAAGAACATACCACCCGTTTGGCCATTAACAGCATCCATTAAAGTATTATATATATTTTTTTGCTCGACGGTCAACGTACCAAAGAGTTTATCGTGTTGTTCTTGTAATTCTTCTGGGTTGTATCTCAACTCTTCTGCTATCAGTCTGTTGTAATTCGCCATAGAAAACATTTCGTTTGGCAAAGGCATGTTTGGGATACTCCTTAAACTTTTATTGTTACAAAGAAGCATGTGCTCAATATATGTAAGGCATATATTCTTTCTTTGTTCGTCCGAAAGTTCCAAATCTGCAAAAATAAATTTTATTTTTTTTAGTTTCATTTTATAAAACATATATATATATATCAAATGCATGTTTAATATCTTAGAAGTATTTTATAGGTTATCATTGTGGCTATTTAGTTTATTGTTTTGACTATCATCTTTAACGATTTTTTCATTTTCTGAGACATGGCTTATCACTTTTTGATGAAGGTTGATTACTGTTATCGGAAAAATCAGGTGTGTAATAATTTGTGGTTATTGTGTACATAGTAGAATGCTTAATTTGATTATGTGCTTTGTTTCTCCAATATTTGTTAATACATAAATCTAATTGTATTATGGTTATGTTGTAGACACTCCCTGAATGGTTTCATGAATGTCAAGAATGTTATGGACGACAAAGCTATGTTGTATATGGGGAAAATGAAGCCAAGATTCCAGTGTTTCATGTTTGCTGATGCTGCTTTTGGTATGTTTTTCTGGGTACATAAACTTTTAATTTGGTTATGGCGACCATATGTTATGATAAGTATTTGTTGCGTAATGTGGACACGGTAGTGGTAGTTTCCTTTGGTTATGGATATAATCTGTAGACTTATAGACAGAGTTTGTGGTCTAATACAATGTCCTGCTTATTAGTAGTTATGTTGAATTACATTGTTTTTAGATAACAAATAGTGAGCGTATTTTTTATAAATCATGGAGATATGTTGTTTCCAATTTAATGTTTTACATTAAAAATATCATACCTGGATCATTCCTTTTTATTCGTTCTGCATGTAACACGTCAGTAGCCATTACTTCCCATGTTTTTTCATAAACAAACTCTGGTCGAGACATACAATCTGTCAGGATTAGTATGACATAAAATTTACGCAGGTAGTTTCCGGACCCCCATAGACTGGCTTCTAACAACCCATCAATATATTCTTTGTCATCTTCCAGTAGACCCCGTGCTTGGCAAGCCTCCTTGTAGGTATTGTACGTAACATTTTCGAATTTTCTAAAGTCAACCCAATCTTGTGCGCCTGGGACTTTGTTAATCAAGACTCGTAAATAGAACAGCTCCCCGGTTGACGGCGACACGTGATGTACGCGTCCAATGCATGTGCCTTTCTGTCTTTTTACCCAAATTTTCTCTTCTTATTTCCATACATAGTGTTGTGGAAATTCGTGGTAAAGTAGGCTTCTCGCTTCTTGATCTGTCCTATTTGTTTTCATCCATTGGACAAATTTCGTATCATTTACGGATGCTTTATCCAAAGTACAGTCAATGCTTTCTGAAGCATCAAATATAACCGACTGTTCGCCTTCCAAATGAAACGGCAAGCGTTCAACGGGAGGAAATCTGTAGTGGATGTCAAATTTGTAAATCCTCCATGCCGCCTCGCACGCTGAAAGATAGCGACAATCGTAATAGTCCTTGACTTCATCTACATCTTGGTCTTCTACGGCCGCCGTGGCCCTATCTGGACCCTTGTTTATATACTTGAAAAGATATTTTATGGACGTCGCCTGATTGCACCACTCCACATTAATATGTGATTGGTAGCGTCTCAACAACGCTGGATTGTAAGGTACCACGTATCCGTTGTGTAATTCTGACCCGCTCTTTGTTACTGTACATCCATCGTTCCTCCTTTTATAAAGTGCGTATCCACTGTCATCTATGACTGTCGAATCGTTAAATTCCTTAGGGAATCTCTTTGTGCACTTGTTTTTTACGGTACAGGGGCAAGTTGGCCGTTGGGGGCCACATGGCCCATGCATCATATGATCAGTAACAATTTCATACAGTTCCGGGTCTTCATTTTTATCCGGTATCTCCGCTGAAATAAATTGATCAATTTGGCTTGTTGTCTTGATTTTATCTTTTTCTTCCAAGAAAAGCAGTATATGAGCATGTGGTAGACCTTTTTTCTGGAACTCAACGGTATAAACAGCTGCATCAAGATGATAATGTTAAGTAATGTATATAATCAATGATAATTGATGCAGTTACTCTACATTTTTATAATAGAAATATGATAATACCTGCTTTTAAATGTCCAAAAAAATGGCGGTCTTTAAAATCTCTCATTAGCCTGTCCAACTTTTGTTTAAATACCCTGACTATTGCATCAGGCCTATCCTCAGACTTCAACCCCTTATCTGCGACAAACCGTGCAATTTCTGGCAAATTTGGATTGCATGTGAATGTGATAAACAGGTCAGGATATCCGTAAACCTTGCATATTGTCATTGCATCTAAATAGTTTTGCATCATATATCTTGGGCTCCCAGTAAATGACGATGGTAATATAACCTTTTTCCCACGTAATGTCACCCCAGAATCTTCTTGCTCTGCCAATTTTGCAAGTTTAGAATATGTTTCACTCCTCAAATCCTTCTGTTGATTTTTAACAAACGACATCCTTTCAGATTCTATCATAGTGTAAGCGTCAACAATAAATTGTTGGCATAGCCTCCTTGCATTGAGTATCATCGAGAAAACTCCTGCCCTTTCTTGTAGCCGATATGCAAAATACTCCCTCATTGTTACGCGAGTTTTTTTGTTTGTTGGTGTGTAATCAGTAATGCCCACATGATATATGTCTGTCCAGTAACCATCTTCTGCATATGGGAACAACAATGGGTACTGTAATGCCAGGTATGACGGGTGCAATTCACTAATTCTTCAAAGCCCTCCTTCTTGTAAGTGCAAAATAATGTCTCTTTTGTGTGTTGTAGCGTCAAAGTCCCCAACTATGAGTCCTCCAATTTCATCAGCTGTGGGTAGGTTATAATTTCTACCATCTCGTTCTCGTGTACCGATAAGGCGTAATTTGAATTTGTTTTCATCACTTTTCCTGACTAATCGTTCCCCAGCCATTCTGAACTGACCAACTAATGGATTGATTGTATCCAGCATGTCCCGTAAATCTACAGTCAGCTGGTGGTCTATGTTATAGTTGGTTGATTTCGATGTGCTGTCGATGGTACTGTATGAAATGAATATAGTTATATTAGTATGCTGTTGTTTATGCAAGTAATATATAAACGACATGTACAAAATGAAAAAATAATCAACGTTATCATACCTGACACAATTAATTCTATTATGTATTTCATTTTTTGAATCGTAAATATATAACTGTGCAAAAACAGGAGGTTTGTTGCCCTCTGGTAACAGACTCCCCATTCTATGATAATTTTCACCTTGTATCCTGTAACAATATGCTCCATATCCTTGATTAACTGATGTGTCCTGTCTTGCACCCATGGATGTGAATGAAAACATCGAATTATATCGTCTGATATTATCAACAAAATCCTTGCTTTTTGGATGTTCACCATCCATAAGCTGTCTCAACAATTCAGGTGGATTCTTAACTTCATTTCCTAATTTCACTTTTCCTTTTCCACAACATATAGAGTAAGTATCTTCGTTTGAAGACGTCGATCCTACCATAGCCTCAGCATGCCACAGTAATGCATCGCACGATTGACATGTGTAAATAGGATCTCCATGGTCAAAATAATCTGTAAATGTATAATGAATTAAATTAATTATTATTTAAAAAAAATGAAAAAATAAATAAAATAAAACTTATATATTTTTTGGTACTGAATGGTGTTTTTTTATACGGATTTGTCTAATGGCTTTACCATTAGATATGCCTTTAAATTGGTTTTTATGTGCTTCTTGATTGTTTGCAGAAGATGTGGTATTTAAACCCTCCCGTCTTGGTATTTTATGCACGGGTGCTTTCATTTTATCATGTAGTCTCTGTGATTTGCGTTTTGCAATGTGTACACCAGGTTGAATAGTTCCAAGATAGGTAGGCTCTTTAGGCATGGCTGTAAAAAAACGAATAAATAAAAATACGAAGCGGAAATAACTGTTAATTATTTGCTGGAGGAATTGTAACATTATTACGTGTTTTGGTTAGATCTTTGAATGGACGTCCCCTCGGTCTTTTTGTGGTTTCTGTGGCTGTTGTTGTTTTGGGTTGTGAAATCGTGCGAGTTGGCCGTATGCTTATATGGGTAGGAGCTGTTGTAAAATGAAGTTGTATTAACATGATCAAATAGTTTTCATTGCAAGCAAATATAGTGTGTAAATATCATGTTGGATAGTTTCAGTTAATTAAATGACCTGTTTCGTTTGGGTATATCGGTGGTCGGCCTATGCATTCAGATGTTTTTTTTTTTTATTTGAGAAGGCATGCGAGTTGGCCGTAGACTGAGATCATTAGTATCTGTGTCAAATTGCATCATGAATGTTAGTTGAAACTACAAAACATGATATTTACATGCTGAATTATATTACAATGATAATTATTTGATAACGCTAATGCAAATTCAATTTACAGCAGATCCTCATGATATCAACATATGGCCAACTCACACGCTTTCACAGCCCAAAACAACATCAGGCACATAAACCACAAAAAGACCGAGGGGAGGTCCATTCAAAGACTGAACCAAAACATATAACATAGTTATTATTCCATCAACAAATAATTAACAAATATTTTGTATCGTTGTATTTTTATTTTTCACATCTGGTACGCATGTTACTGGCATATGCGTTAAGATGTTGTTGTCATTGTTTGAAAAAGGCGCGCATGTTGGCCGTGTGCTGAAACTATTGGTACCTGTCGTAAATTGAAGTTGAGTTAACACAATAAAATATTTGTCATTGAACATAGCCAGAGTATATAAATATAATGCTGTGTAGTTGTAACTAACTGAATTACCCATTGCGATTGGATATATTGGTGGCCGTCCTCTGCCTACATTTGTTTGTTGCGCCTTTTGTTTTGGTTTTCCTCTTGGTCGAATTGCTAAATCATTTGATATAGTTGCCATGATGCTAATAAATCAATTATACTGTAAACTCGTTTGAACTGTTCACAGTATCAAATGGTTGTGGAAAGATATTGAAAATATTTAACTTGTAAAAAAATATATAATCTATAATGAATATCTTTTAAATTTAAACAAAGTTTGATATGCCATATATATCTATTACTATAAAGTAGCAATTTTATCAATGTGTTTTCAGTATAAACTTATCTTTGGAAATTATTTAAGCATATCATATATGTAGGGTATAAGATAATTGACAAAGTTTAAATATATTTAGATACTTCTACTATTTAAATACAATAATATATAATGAAAGATGCCGATCAACTGGCATAATGTTTCCAATGGCACAATTCCAAATTTTAGATGATCTGATGAAAATTTCTGGCTCGTCTAAACTGCATGATTGTATGCGCGTGTGGTTTGTGCAGCAGTCACATGAAGACTCGTTCTGTGCAAAATTGATACACGCTTGTTGTGAGCATCTCAGGAGAGTGATGGCGAAGAACCGAGTGATGATAGCTGACATGGAAGCATTAGGGCACCGTGGAGTCGCATTAGACTCACTCGATGCTTTGAAAAAAACTCAAGAGAGGCATCGGGCATTGCTTGAACTGCTAGTTGATTTGTGTGCTCAAGCCAAAGCCGGTGTCCGCGAGGAAGAGGGTAATGCCATGAAGATGAACGATTTTAACTAAGTTGTTTTAGTAGTTTTTTCCCTATACAATGTTTGATTTGGATATTTGCTTTATGTATTAAGTAAGTCAATTGGATTGATCTATTTATTTTGTCGATTTGTTACAAAACTTACACGAAACTCAATGATTATTCACAATTGTGGTCAATGGTTCTAATAGTATGCACAATAAAAAAAAATCACGGCACATGACATCTACAATCAAAACAACCATTTAAATAACATAATATTCTGAACATAAAAGGAAAATTAAGAAATAAACAAACTGTTTTCAATATCTTTGAAAACATCAGCAATTTTTTGTTGTGTTTCTGCTATTGTTGCATTCCGAGCAACAATGTTCTGTTGTCGATGCTGGATGATTTCTGCATCTATTCTGTTCCGTTCTTCATCCCTCCTGTTCTGTTCTTCAAGAGTTTTTATACGTTGATTGTAAAGATCAATCAACGTTTTTTGAGTCGCATGAGCGCCGTTTGAATGCATTTTATCCCATATATGCTGGGGTATGTCGTAAATCTTGTACTTATCGGGCATTGGAGGAATATCACCACGTTTTGGTTTTTTAGCCTCATTCGATTTAGGGTTTGATGAGGATGACGCCATTGAATAATCAAGTAAATACTGTAGTAAATTAGAATAGTCAAAAGGATAATAAAAAGTGGTTGTTATCTCTTTGTATTTATAGACTCCTTAAAAGTCACAATGTTCAATTTGAAAGTCGATATATTTCCAAATTCGTATTTCCTATAAATATGTTAATTTATATTAATTAAAGTTTTTAAATTTAAATGGAAAGCCGTGTTATTTTTAAATTGGTGCTTCGT
The DNA here is from genome assembly GCA_021014915.2 of Artemisia tridentata subsp. tridentata. NCBI lineage: Eukaryota > Viridiplantae > Streptophyta > Magnoliopsida > Asterales > Asteraceae > Artemisia > Artemisia tridentata. Next base: position 43,523,628 of record CP139503.1, on the reverse strand, counting down.
ATAAACCTGTTTATGTATTATAGATAAAAAAACTAAATCATAATTTTCCTATTTAATAATTATTTTCGCACATCTGCACAAACAGTTAGTACTGTTGGATAGACGTCCCTTTAAAGTTTCCGCAGCTCATAATAATAAAGTTTAGTACTGCTATCAATATATTTGTACTGTTAGATAGACGCTGGTACTGGGCCGAATTAGTGACATATCCGTTGAGGACTTATGTTGATTGTGTACATGTTATTGGGTACTGCTCTTCTTATTTGGATTATTTATTTGTTTCATTAATACTGCTGGCTCAAAAAAGTTAATACGTTTTAACTCATGAGAACCAAAAAATGTATTTTTAAAAGAATCAACCAACAATCTACCAACATTAAACATAAAAGATGTATTTTTAAAACAATAAAGGCTGACAAATACGATCGAACACGAAAAAAAAACTACAAACAGTTATAGTTGTCCATCTGTTTTTTAACATTCTTTATCGTCTCTTGATACTCCAATTTCTTCTTCTTTTGTTGATCAATAGCCTCTTTACACTCAAACATTGTTTGTTCATCGCGTGCGATTCCTGCCTTCATCTCTGCTATATGTCGTCTAAGTTGGGAAATATATCGTATTGGTAGGAAATATCTCACAACCGCTGCGTCTGTTTTTGGATCTGATGAAATCTCCTTTGTTGGGGAAACGCTTCTCGGGCGTTTGTTTGGCGGATTTGATGAGGAAAAAAACAAACGACCCATTGGAAACTATTATTGTTAACCTAAAGTAAAAAAGAATTGTAATTGTTTGATTGCTTTCGAATTCGATCCGGCATTTATAGGTGCGGAAAGGGTGTATAAGCTATGATGAGTATATTTTAAATTTAACCAATATCCTGTATACCATGTTTATCAATTACCATATATTAGCATGCATATTATCCTATTTAAATATAAGATTATATCCCGGAATGATTTACGCATATTATGTATTTAGAATAAAAAATAATCGTATTAGAGTAAAAAATAGTGGTATTATTTGCATCTAATGAAAGTTAAACACGATGTATAAAACTACTGAACAAAATCGATCATACACTTGTTTATAAAACACAAACCATTGTTAGGTACATTAAAAGGCGTAAAGGTTGTATAAGCTATGAGAAGTATATTTTAAATTTAACCAATATCCTATATACCATGTTTATCAATTACCGTATATTACCATGCATATTATCCTATTTAAATATAAGATTATATCCCGTCATGATTTACGCATATTATGTATTTAGAGTAAAAAATTATTTGCATCTAATAAAAATTAAAAACGATGTATGAAACTGCTGAACAAATTCGATTAACTAAAAAACATTCAAATCGTTAAACATCAATGAAAGTAATGCGTTATTTGAACTACAATTGAATTTGGCTGTGAACAACGATTACTAATAAGATGATAAAATTTCAATCTTCATCACTAAAGAAGTTTAAATCCACAAAATAGTCATCAGTTAGTTCATGACCCATCCCACGTAATTCGTTGATCATAGTTTCCGCCTTTAGGACCTTTGATTGAACCGCATTGAGAACTTGTAAAGACTCTTGAGGATCTCCAACGTTCAATTTAAGCCAATCAAGGAAAATAGACTCAGGTAGCTCATCTAATCAAAAAAAAAAATAATAATAATAATGGACTAATAAGCTTAACATGAAAACATAAATCTATTTAGAAGATATTATAAGCATTATATACAATACCTTTATTACTTTGAGAAGATCCACCTTCTTCAAAAACCGACGTAAGAAACCTCAATGCATCGTCCACCTTGGTATTTGGATCTTTACTGTGTCGATCATGTACCCCATCGTCAATGCTTGGTTCTGTCACATATTTTTTTCCACGAACCGTTTGCTCTTCGCACTTTGAATCAGTGCGAGACGCATGTGATTTTTTATCTTGAGATATTTTAGGGTTTGATGAATCCATAGGAAGAGTTATTTTATATAGTTCATCATTGTATAATTCAATTATATAGCTCATCATTAATTCGGAATAGTCATTACTGGGCTCGTTTTGTTGGGCCAGGGTTTTTCATATATTTATTAAAGAGAGGCATGGAAACTATATTGATACATGGTAAAATAAACCAAATTAATACATGATGTATTAAAACTTATATAACAACAAAAATACTTCATGTACTTTCAATAGTAAAAATACTAAGATTAATGCACAACGCATGAAAACACATTCACGGTATGTGGACGTTTACATATTATACAAACATAAGCATAGACATTAAAAATATTACGATATATGAATAACGCATGTAAACATATAAAACAATTCGATACTCATTTAGACGGTGTAAACTTTTCTTCTCGATCCAAAAAACATCAGAATCATGTTGTATAGGATTGCCTGATACAAAATGATAAATTTACATGGTAATATAGTGTCGTACATGTGCTTACCACTGCCATACTATATTAATACCGCTAGATATAGTTCATACTGCTTTTGTTTATTTATCTTACATGTTGTTGGCACTGCCATAATGTGTTAGTATTGCTCGATATACTTGTTTCTGTTTCTGCATGTTTATGCAACAAAAACATTACATGGCTTCAACAACAACATCATTAAAAATACTACAACCATACGAATAGATTATTTGTTAATCAATGATGGTCTATGTAAACATTAGATTAATTGTATAACGATTACATAAAAATTACAACAACCCAATGGTTATATTATATGTAACAAAACATACCTTCTGAAAGCAATTGTTTCTTCTGAATGATAATATCTCTGTGCATTGAATTCCTTCAAAAAAACAACATCGAAAAGAATATAACTTACAGATAGATGTTTGTTAAAAATATCAGAATCATGTTATATAGGATTGCCTGATACGGAATGATAAATTTCCATGTTAATACAGTGTCCTACATATGGTTAGTACTGCTATACTATATTGGTACTGCTAGACATACTTGATACCGCTTATGTGTATTTATTTTACACATGTTGGCACTGCCACAATCTATTAGTACTGCTCGATATACTTGATACTGTTTATGCGTGTTTCTGCAACAAAACATTACATGGCTTCAACAACAATATCATTAACAATACAACAACCATAAGAATAGATTATTTGTTAATAAATGATGGTCTATGTAAACATTAGATTAGTTATACAACAACTACATAAAAATTACAACAACCCAATGGTTAAATTATATGTAACAAAACATACATTCTGAAAGCAAGTGTTTCGTCTGAATGGTAATGTTTCTGTGCATTAGATTGCTTCAACAACAACATCAATAAGAATATAACAACTTACAAATAGATGTTTGTTATATTTACGACTGTACATGCAACCATTAAATTAATTATACAACAACAACACTAAAATTACAGCAACACATTGGTTAAAGTATATATAAAAAACATACCTTCTGAAATCGTTGTGCAAGTGTTTTTGGCTTGAGAAGAAACGTTATATTTTCATCCACATATAGTGTAAAAGTAGGTATATGATGTTAAATACAGGAATAAAATATTTACACAAAATACATTCTAAACTTATCTTTAAAATCATATCTTCTACAAATTAAACATATTTTTGAAAAATAACGGAATACATGTTTAGAAAATACATATATAATTCCAAAAATTCCGCATGGTCATAAAATAAGAAGATTATAGTTATTTTTTGTGGTAGCTATATCACAAAAAATAATTTGGTCTAATGGTAACATTGATATATACTTAAGACATGTAAACAACCCAAGTTCGAATCTTTAGAGACTTTTTTAAAATTTCGGAATTAAAAGTCAACATACGAATTTTGTTCGGTCAAATGTTGCTTAGGTGGACTGCTTAGGTGGAATAAGAGCATGATTACTCATCAATCCAGCGCTTATTCATCAATCCTGCATTTGATGACGTCATACGCATCCTGTTATATATAATATGTAGATATATATATATTACATATGAGAGTTCTCCTCTGTTATTCTGTTTTAGTAATCTAATGTTTCACAATTAGTATTGCTCTAGCATTTTCAATCATGAATCTTGAGAACTCTTATGCGCATTGTTGGTACTGGTCCTCACATTTTTCTTCTTTTTTTTTTTTTTTTAATTATATGTTTTTATAGGACATAAATGGAATTATAGAGTTCATGAGTGGGAATATGCACGACAAGTTAGGCTGAGCTCAAGAAGGGATGTTATCAAGATTTCTTTTTTTATGAAGTTATAATAGCCATTAGAGTCATGGCTATGTATGCACCGTTTGACTAAACGTCTCTTTACTTTGTTTTTGACTTTTGTGCTTTAATATTTCGGCCAATTTCATTTGCTTTCAGAAGACTTGATCAATATTTTCACATGGCGTGCTCGTCTTGATCGTCTTCCGACTAGATATAATCTTGCTAAACGAGGGGTTGTTTTAGAATCTTCTCTTTGTCCGATTTGCGGATCGGTTTCAGAGGATTCCACCCATATATTGTTTCAATGTGAGTTGGCTAAGCTCGTTTTTTGTAAGATTTGCCGGTGGTGTGATCTTGATTCGAATGATATTTCGTCCTTTTCCGATTGGGATGTTTGGTTCTCCACCATTCGTTTGCCGTCTAAGCTTAAGCTTATCTTGGAAGGTGTGTTCTATGTAGCTTCGTGGCACATTTGGATGTTTAGGAATCGGTCTATCTTTGCTGAGGTTCCTCCGAGGTGTTCGGTGCTCTTCGATGATATTGTCTCCCGTGCTTTTTATTGGTGTGTTAGTAGATGTAATAGCTCGTTTTCTTGGGATAGTTGGCTGAAAACCCCTAACTTACTTTCTTTGTAATTTCTCTCTAGCATCTTGCTAGGTCCTAATATATTGTTGCCGTTCAAAAAAAAACTTGGTATGTTAGCAAGGGACGCAAATTTGGTTGCCTTCGAATGTTAGCAAAATTTCCAAGAAGATAAACTAATTGTCTAACATTTCATGAGAACTTTTATGCCTTGGAATTGTCATGTCATGGAGTATTGTGTTTCTAGAATTGATTTAGCAATGTTTGTTTGATGCCATTTTCCTTAGGTCTGCTGGTTGAATTCCAATTGATCATGTGTCATATCCCATTACCAACTTTGTAGTTTTCCCTTTTCCAAACTGGGAATCTTAGACTCTTTTTTTAGGGTAAAAGGTTATCCCGGTATGTAACCATTTTCCTTAGGTCTGCTGGTTGAATTCCAATTGATCATGTGTCATATCCCATTACCAACTTTGTAGTTTTCCCTTTTCCAAACTGGGAATCTTAGACTCTTTTTTTAGGGTAAAAGGTTATCCCGGTATGTAACTTGACGAATAGGTGTTATAAAATAGAATCATGACTTTAGTTTCTTTATGTAAACGACAATAAACTCTTAAAAGCGGGATCAAGCAATAAGAATCGTATGTCAAGAACATAATACATTAGAGAATGAAAACATAAAAAACATTATTGTAGTCTTGATAGAAATCAGATAAAGTAAAACACATATTTGACATAGAAATAGTTCTTCAGTCAACTAATGGATATAGAAACACTTTTTATTCAAATGACCAAAATAATAACACAAAAATAGAAACTAATGTAACTTGACTTGGATTATGATCATTACTAACATCCACTACACCTTAACAATTATATTGGAACATTAATGCACTATTCCTATAAATATATTTACATTTAAAAAAACATAATATATTTTAAAATAACAATTGCAAAATTAATACTTAATTAAAATTTTATTTCTAAGCCCCGTGCGTGCACGGGCATTACAACTATTATATGCATAAAATACTCTCTTTTTACACCCACAAAGATATCCACATTCAAATATTCCCAAAGATCTCTAAAAATCAAATATTCCCAAATATCTCTAAAAATCAAATATTCCCAAATCAATTCTAACCATTATGGGTGTGTTTGGTAAAAGTAGCAGCGAGCAGTGAGCAGTGAGCTGTGAGCAGTAGCCACTACAACATTCGACCCTTTCTGAGGGGACTTTTTTCCCCTTTCGGCGGGGACATGTCCCCGCCAATAACTTTCGGCGGGGACATGTCCCCGCCGAAACGTCCCCGCCGCAAGCTCGCCGCTGATACTTTCGGCGGGGACTCATGTCGACTTTGGGTGGGGACTTGTGGGTCCCACAGCCTTTGAGCTGGTCAATGATGGTCCAGCGTGGCATCACTTTCGGCGGGGACATGTCCCCGCCAAAAACTCAGATAATTAACCAGAAAGTCACTTAATTACGAGATTATACAAATTAATTAAACCTTTTGGCGGGGACAGGTCCCAGGCAAAAGGGCCTTCCACTGTTGTAATAACATCTTTTGGCGGGGACATATCCCCGCCAAAAAGTTTAATATACAGTTGCCGTAATCCTTTTGGTGGGGACATGTCCCCGCCAATAATCTAAACCATATAATTTGGTTCAATCTTTTGGCGGGGACATGTCCCCGCCAAAAACCTCTGACCCATTTTGCAGCATATTGCTGCAAAATGGGTAATTTCCAGGTTTTTTCTGGAAAAAAACCTACAACATCACAACCTGATCAGAACCTGTTTTATGCGCCAAATTCGCTAAACATACAACAACAACAACAGCAAACCCAAATTCGCTAAACATAATATGATATATATCCAAATTCGCTAAACATAATCATATGAATCCAAATTCGCCAAAAACGGTTCAAAAACCGTGATCACATGATCATCTACAAAACTATACATAAGCTAGCTATCCGCAAAATGGTCCAAAAACTATACATAAGCTAGCTATCCGCAAAATGGTCCAAAACTATACGCGGGGAACAATTTAGCGGTAATCCTAACACATAAACTACATAAACACATAATAATCCATCTAAATCTACACAACTTTGTCCATAACCCCAAAACAAATATAAACCGACCCATCGGACCCAAACAAGCCATAGGCTACTCCCCAATCTCCCCACTACCCCCACCACCCCCACTACCCTCCTCGGTAGGTGTAGACTCACCCTGTGACGCATTTTGGGATCCCGATGTCCCCGGCAAGCCACTCGCTAGCTGCTCGGTAAAACCCCGTTGTCTCCTGGCCCAATCCAGCAAAATATCAATCTGTGTCCTTTGCATGGACAGCTCCTGGGATTGCGTGGACAGCTCATGGGCTTGCTTCTGCACGGTCTCCTGCAGCGAGGACGAGGAGGCTTGCTCGTGAGCTCGTGAGGAGTTAAAGGTTCGTCTTCTGACCACTGCCAGGTAACACTGGACCTACGCCAGGAACATGACCGTGCTGCTTACCGCCGATCACCTGGCGCATAATATCCAGGTCAGTCATACCCGTCCCGAAAGAGGTGCTCTCTGTCCGCAGCCGTACCATCTCATTCTGTTTAGTTACAAAAAAAACAAGAAAAGTAATATATAAGTCGTGATTTATTATATTGCATTAATGTGGGTGAGTTTTTGGAAATAAATTATACTTACGTATCTGGCCTCGGACACTGGAGACTCAAAGGCGTCGCCTCTCGTATGGTTGTGTCTGTAAAGGTCGATCAAGTCTCTACGATCCGTGGAGTCGGTGGGGAGGCTCAACTGTTTATAAATAAAATCAATCAAGACTCACCCAACACTATATATATAAATAAAATGATTAAAAAGTGTCTTACGAAGTTATCGTGTATAACAACTAACGAATGGGATCCGTGAAGGCTAGAACTCGTGCTCGCGAGCCGGTTTTGCCTGTTGATCTCCCCGATCCTCAACTTCTTCGGGTCTGACCAGTGCTTCACCTGCTTATTATAAATAATAAAAACTATTATATAAATGAAATATTATTATTATTATTATTATTATTATTATTATTATTATTATTATTATTATTATTATTATTATTATTATTATTATTATTATTATGATAATAAAGTAATAATAATAATAATAACGTGTCGATCCAGAAAATTACCTGTTTCTTCCAATCTTCAGTCGTCTTGTTCGCCGGACGCTTTTCCTTAATCTCGTCCAGTTTCTGAATCCCACTTTGCTGTGTAAGATTTGAATTTGTACTTGTTGTCATCGTATCGCTTTCGGAGGTAAGCTTCGATACTACTGACAATATCGTCTCCATCCGGACCGGCAAGGTGGGGGCCGAGATCAAAAAAATGCTGCAATAAAATATAATTAAAATAAATATACAAATTTAAATAAAGAGACAAATTTAAATAAATAAACACATTTAAAATAAATAAACACAATAATTAAAAAAATAAAAGATAAAAAAAACTTACGTGGAGCTGGTTATCAATGTGTGCCTTCGTGGTCTCAGGAACCTTATCCCACAAATCGTAATACATGGGAATCGATTCCCGTAACAACGTCCCGACCATGTTCGAGAACCACGAAGCGTGAGTGCCAACATGCTCCCACATCCCTTTCACGTTCTTCTGGAATCTGATCGATACCGGACGACCAGTCTCATTCCTCATCTGGTGTAGTTTCGCGTTCTTTATGGCACCACGAACCACCTTCCCGCCTTTGCCAATTTTGGCATTAGGCTTGGGAGCTCATGAATTAGACCCTGCAAGTAATCAAATTCAGGTGATGGTGACATAAAATAACAAGTTATCAATTTCAAATAATGATCAAGTTTAATTAAAATAATCGAGAAATTCTTACGCTGGCAGTTAGTGCCTATCCTCCTCGCGGGACCACTGGGTGGCTCATTACCTCCATCCCCACCGTGGCTCGTAGCTACAACATCTGCCATCTGTAAACGTACTAGTACAAGAACATAGAAATTAGTGAAGAAACACATATACGCATATATATACACACATTCAAATAAATAACAATATATATCAAAAAAAGATAATAATAAATAATTAAATAAATAAACACATTTAACAACTCGATAACAATTTCATTCAAATAAGTGTCGTTTAACAAATTACAATTTGAGATCAATCTCCTACATCACTTAGATAAAAATCATCATTATTAGTGTCAGCTTCATCTTCACGATCGACGTGGTCTTCATCATCAGATGCTAAATCATGAGGAACGTGGTCATCATAATCAATACCATCGTCGTCGTCGACATCAGTGATAATTGGTGGTGGTGGTGCCTCAACTTCCGCTGGCTGAACATCTATATTTATGGTGTTATAATTCAACTTATCCAACTTAGCAGAGAGTGTGACATGTGATGAGTTGTTGTCATGTACAACATCTTGATTGTCTTCTACCACGATGATCTCCGGGTTTCAAATTTTTCGATGATAAGAATCTTGGACGGCCTTCCAATTACCACGTTTACCCGAGAAATCAAGGTAAAAGACTTGTGTTGCTTGTGTTGCAAGAATGTATGGTTCATTTTGAAACGATACACGGTCTGTCATAATTTGTGTAATGTTATTTCTATAGGTACAATGTTTTATGCGACCCTCGTTATTAGTGTCGAACCATTTGACTTTGAACAGCACAACCTTGAACGGAATATACAAAAACTCGAGAATTTCTTCAAGCCGGCCATAATACATTCCTCCGCTAGGATTAGGAGTTGAAATTCCGTTGTTTTGAGTTGAACGACGTAAATCACGGTCGTGTACGATAAACTTCACACCGTTGACTACGCAAAAGTCGACTGAGACTGCAGTACATGATGGTCCACAAGCCAAAGCGAATAACTCAGAAGTACAAGTTGGGTCATTCTTTACTTTTAATTCACGAATCTATGAAAAAGTTAAGAATAGATATAGATGAGTAATAGTCGTTATTTTTACAGGGTAATACATACAATAAGTCTACCTTGTTCCCAAACCAGCGAGAAATCCTTTTTGTATGTCATTGCCAGGAAATGCCCTGTAAATGTTCATGATATTAGAATAAGTCGTCGAATAATAACTTACGTAAAACACATTTTGAAATAAAATCCGTACCTCTCGTACTCGTTCACGTACGGGTCGATTTCATGACTGTTGTGTAGTACATACCATACTACTTTCTGCATTGTGTCTTGTTGAACCCGAATTAATGATTGTCTACCATTCATTTTACAGATTGATCGAAACACCTGAAATTGACTTGTTGGGCTTGGACCGTCCTCATTCCGGTCAGGACGATTAAATCTCGTCTCAACACCCTGAAAATAATGCGAACAGAAAGTTAATGCTTCATCAGCAATATAACCCTCCGCTATTGAACCTTCAGGCTTAGCTTTATTTCTGACATAATTCTTGAGCTTTTTCATGTATCTTTCAAATGGATACATCCACCTCATGTAAACAGGCTAGCCTTCAATAGCCTTTTAGGGTAGATGAATAACCAACTGAATCATAATGTCAAAAAAAGCAGGAGGATATATTTTCTCGAAACTGCACAAAATATTGATGAGTTGTTCTTTAGCTTTCAACATGTCATCCACCATCAAATTTTGAGCGCATATTTGTTTGAAGAATGAACAAAGCTCGATAATTGGTGTTGCGGTGGTTTGGTCCTTCAAGTAATTTTGAAGTCCAACAGGAAGTAACCACTACATCATTATATGACAGTCATGAGCCTTCAAGCCTGTTATGTTGCTATCATTGTCGGTAACTTTATGCTTGAAGTTAGATCCCAACCCATCAGGTAGTTTAACACCTTTGATGAATTGACAAAAAATATCATAATATTAGAGTAAGTCGTTCAAATGAATGCGTGAATTGAATTGGAACAAATAAATTTTGAAATAAAACGCGTACCTTTGATGAATTGACAAAAAAGTTTTCTTTCTTCAGTTGTGAAAGAGTACGTGGGATGAGGCTTAGAGCACTTCCCGTTTCCTTTGTTGACGAGCCACAACTCATCACGAATTTTCAAATTTTGTAAGTCTTGTCTTGCCTTGTTGGTGTCTTTTGATTTGTCATTCATTAACAAAGTACCCAACACACTCTCACACACATTTTTTTCGATATGCATGACATCTAAATTGTGTTTTAGTGTAAGAAAAGACCAATACTTTAGCTCGTAGAAAATGGATACTTTGGTCCAATTCAATTCGTGATCAGGATCACGTTTTTTCTTCGCACCCCCAAAACTTGGATGTTTCCCCAGGATACGTTTAGGCAATCTCCTAAGTTGAGTCCAGATGACATCACTGGTAAATTTTCTAGGAGGTGGTCTATCATCGACCGCAGTATAGAATGCCCTTCTATTTTTCCGTCATTTATTGGTCGCGTTTAAGAATCTTCTGTGACCAACATAAGCGGTTTTGCTTAACACGCGAACAGATGGAGTGTCTATATTACATGTCGTACATGCCAAGTAACCTTGCCCACTCCACCCAGACAAACTACTTCGAGCGGTAAAGTCATTGATAGTCCATAAAAGCGCTGCTCTCATACAGAATTCAGTGCCAGTGACAGCATCCCTAGTCATGACTCCATCTTTCCATAAAATCTTTAGGTCTTCAATCAAAGGCCTCAAGTAAATATATATGTCCTTCCCGGGTGATTTAGGGCCCGGAATTAACAACGTCAACATAAGAGAAGTCTCTCTCATACATATCCAGGGAGGCGTATTGTATGTTGTTAATATGACCGGCCACATGCTGTAAGACTGACTAAGGTTGCCGTACGGATTGAAACCATCAGCAGCCAACCCTAATCGGACGTTTCCTTTTTCATAGGAAAATTCTTTTGAATACTTCATGTCAAATTTCTTCCATAATTGACCATCAACCGGGTGTTACATCTTACCGTTCTCCGTAGACTGCCCAGAAGCATGCCAAGTCATATGTTTTGCAGTGTGTTTAGACTTGTACAAACGTTGTAGTCTAGGAATGATAGGAAAGTAACGCAACACCTTGTTAGGAACTTTCTTCCCCAGTGTGTTCTTGTCTTTCCATCTACTAGCATCGCAGATGGGACAATTCTGCAAATCTTCGTTACCCACCCCCCGATATAAAAAAACAATCATTTACACAAGCATGTATGGATTCGTATCCTAACCTGATCGTTTTATATGTCTTTTTTATTTCATAGTATGACGATGGGATTTTGTAGCCTAGAACGGGCGGGAAACATTCCTTGAGAAATTTTAGGGTTTCGTTAAATGTGGTGTCACTCATTTTACCTTTGACCTTGATGTTCGTAAACTTTGCCATAAAGTCCAATGAAGACATCCAATTACAGCCCGGGTATAGTGGCTCGTTGGTAGTGGCGAGTAACTCTTCAAACTTGTTACGTTGAGGAAGTGTCGTTGCTTGAGTTGGCTCGTTGCTTGTCTCGCCAATATTTCCTTCAGTTGGCTCATTTTGTTCGTTATTCAGACAAATATCATGAAGGAACTCAGCCTTGTCACTCATCCCAGGATGATTTGTGTTGGGTACTATTGTCTGGACATCCAGTTCACCGTGATTATACCATTTCGTATAACTTTGGTCCCAACCGTATGTGTGTATGTGATCAAACAAATCTTCGTGCTTTATCCAACCAACGTTATAACAATGAGTACATGGACATTTTACATTCCCATCAATATTCACAAAGGACTTGCAATACTCGCAAAAAGCTTTAAGACCTTTTAGAAATTCGATGCTAGCACGAGATAATGAGACCCAACTCTTATCAATTGGCATAACTGCGTTTTAATGATGCAATAAATAATTATATAGAATTAAACATGTTCACAAAAATCTACACGTAAATACATAAAGGTGGAATTACGAGTTGTACGTTTTGTTCACCTAATCCAACTATGGAAGGCGATCCTAACCCACTCTTTGAATGTTTCGTCTCATATATGAATACGTATAACTGAATTTACTATTTGAGAAAATTTCGGTAGCATTTCCCCTCAACTCCCCAAATATGTGCATTAAAGACATATTTGTAGGAGTAAAGGGGAAACACTGTCGAAATTTTCACAAATAGTAAATCAATTATACGCATTCATATCCTAAATGAGACAAAACATTCAAAAAGCAGTCCCAAACAGGGGACTTTCCGAAATTAATTTCTAATAAATTAATTTCGGACGGGTTTTCTATGGGATGATTAACTTCGGACGGGGACTTCCCGAAATTAATCACTAAAGTACTAAAATCATTGACAATAGTCAAACCAACAATCAAATTCTATATAATTATAAACAAACGACTAACATCTTAAAATCAAATTCAGAAACAAAATATTATAATTCTAAGCAAGTAATTAACCAAACACAAACAAATGAAATTCCATATAATTATAAACAAACGTACTGACTGTAGTCTTGGATCTCGGCTAGCTGGTCTTGACAAAAGGCTGGTCTCGGCTCTCGACTGGTCTCGACAGGAAAAAAAATCAAAAATATTAAAAAAATCAACAAATGAAAACAATTAAAACAAAATTAATAACAAAATTAAAAAATAACATATTCATTCAAAGTTTTCTAGCCCACTTAACCAAGACCAAACGCATTCTATTGTGTCTAAAAATAACATCATCCTTTGCTTAGTCGTTTTCAACCAAGACAACAAATATCCTAATGGTGAGGGCTACTTTGGAAAGAAACCAAAGAAACCAACAGCACCCTTGCGGGTTGCTGTGGTATGAACAATTTTTTATGATTTTTTGTTCCTTCTAATATTGATCAGTTTGATGAAAGAACTTCAATTGTATACGAATAACCACAACGACAACCCCTTCCTTCGGGGCTGTCGTGTAGCAAGCCAAACAAACACCACCGGTGGTGGTTTTCTTTCCAACCGAGGGCAAAACAAACACCACCCTCTCGGGCTGGTGTTGAACCGAGAGCAACAATAAGCAATCCCAAACCCCCTGTTTGAACAGCATATGAAACCAAAAGGCCCTTGTGGGCTGCTGTTAACCAAACAACATAAACCATAAGGCCCTTGTGGGCTGCTGTTAACCAAACACCCCTGTTTGGACATCATAAACCCAAACGGCCCTTGCCGCCCGTTGCCTGGATGACTAATTCCCCCCACGACTGCCAACAATTACTTAGGCAGTGTGTAAGTGTGTTGACAACCAAATGATTTCCAATGACCGCCCTCAAACGAATACCCAATGCTCTAATGTACCAACCATTATTATTAGTAAAGGTTTTGAACGACCAGTAAAGGGTAAAACATACCCCAAGCTGCACTATGCTAAGTACACAAACCATTTATACTTAATATCACTTATATAACAAAATATATCAGTTACTGATTCTATGTATAGAATAACATATTGTGGTCGCGGCTGTGGTTAGCTGTGGTACACGGTTAGATTCGGCTCGGTCTCGGTGGTCAAGGCTGTGTTGTGGTCTCGGTTGGAGTCAACAAGGAGCTAAAAAAACCATAAACACAAATTAATGACTATAAACTTTTGGCGGCGACATGTCCCCGGTACAAACATAAACACACACAAAAATAAACACAAATTAATCACTATAACATGTGGTCTCGGCTTCGGTTCTCAGCAGCAACAGCAACTGTACCAAAAACAATTAACAAAAAAATTAAAAAAAAATAACAAAAAACATAATACACATATATCAGAAATTAACATATATCAAAAAATTAACATATATAAAAAAATAACAAAAATCAATAAATTAACAAAAATTATCACCTGGGTGATTAGTGGACGAGAGGGATAAAGGAAGATAGAAATAATTAAATAAGGAGAGGGTTGAGGAAAGAATTATACGAGGAGAGGGTTTGAGGAGGGGCTGTGGTGGTGCAAAGTGGTGCGAGTGTGGGTTTATGTGGTGGAGATGATGGTGCTGTGGTGAGATAGTGGTGTTGTGGTGAGATGGTGGTGCTGTGGTTGTGAGTTGAGGAAGACGAGAGAGCTGAGGAAGACGCTGAGCAGAGAGTTAACTTTTTTTTTTTACTAAGTGTACAGATCTGTTAATAATTGAGGTACGGTTTTGGCGATTACATTCGGCGGGGACATGTCCCCGCTAAAAGAAAATTTGTCTTTTAGCCAGTCTTTTGGCGGGGACATGTCCCCGCTAAAAGTTTTAATTAATCGCCAAAAACTTTGGTGTGATAAAGTAAATGCGAAGAGGGAAAAACAAATTTTTTTGTGAAATCTTTTGGCGGGGATATGTCCCCGCCGAAAGAATTTTACTAAAAAAAAACTCTTTTATATTATTTTAACTAACTCAAATCAATATCAAATCTTTTAAATTTAATTAAAAAATTTTCTAAATCATCTTTAATTAATTTAAAACTTTTTAAAATTATTTACATCACTTTTACCTAATAAAGTTAAATCATTTATACTTAATTTAAATCATTTAAAATTATTTTTAAAACATTTTAATTAAGTTAAATCACTACTAAATCATTTAAATATAATTTAAATATTTTGTAAATAATCTTTAATTGATTTAAAACTTTTTAAAATTATTTACATCATTTTTAACTAAGTTAAGTCTTTATACTTAATTTACATCATTTTTAACTAAGTTAAACGAATGAGCCGAGATGATATGATTGTACACGAGATGATATTTTACTAAAAAACTCTAATTGATTTAAATCTTTTGGGGGGACATGTCCCCGCCGAAAGAATTTTACTAAAAAAAACTCTTTTATATTATTTTAACTAACTCAAATCAATATTAAATCTTTTAAATTTAATTAAAAAAATTTCTAAATCATCTTTAATTAATTTAAAACTTTTTAAAATTATTTACATCACTTTTACCTAATAAAGTTAAATCATTTATACTTAATTTAAATCATTTAAAATTATTTTTAAAACATTTTAATTAAGTTAAATCACTATTAAATCATTTAAATATAATTTAAATATTTTGTAAATAATCTTTAATTGATTTAAAACTTTTTAAAATTATTTACATCATTTTTAACTAAGTTAAGTCTTTATACTTAATTTACATCATTTTTAACTAAGTTAAACGAATGAGCCGAGATGATATGGTTGTACACAAGATGTTAAACGAATGAGCCGAGATGATATGGTTGTACACGAGATGTTAAACGAATGAGCCGAGATGATATCGTTGTACATGAGATGTTAAACGAATGAGCCGAGATGATACGGTTGTACATGAGATGTTAAACGAATGAGCCGAGATGATATGATTGTACATGAGATGTTAAACAAATGAGCCGAGATGATATGGTTGTACACGAGATGTTAAACAAATGAGCCGAGATGATATGGTTGTACACGAGATGTTAAACGAATGAGCCGGGATGATATGGTTGTACACGAGATGTTAAACGAATGAGCCGAGATGATATGGTTGTACACGAGATGTTAAACGAATGAGCCGAGATGATATGGTTGTACACGAGATGTTAAACGAATGAGCCGAGATGATATGGTTGTACACGAGATGTTAAACGAATGAGCCGAGATTATATGGTTGTACACGAGATGTTAAACGAATGAGCCGAGATGATATGGTTGTACACGAGATGTTAAACGAATGAGCCGAGATGATATGGTTGTACACGAGATGTTAAACGAATGAGCCGAGATGATATGGTTGTACACGAGATGTTAAACGAATGTGCCGAGATGATATGGTTGTACACGAGATGTTAAACGAATTTGCCGAGATGATATGGTTGTACACGAGATGTTAAACGAATGAGCCGAGATGATATGGTTGTACACGAGATGTTAAACGAATGAGCCGAGATGATATGGTTGTACATGAGATGTTAAACGAATGAGCCGAGATGATATGGTTGTACATGAGATGTTAAACGAATGAGTCGATATGATATGGTTGTACACGAGATGTTAAACGAATGAGCCGAGATGAGATGATATGGTTGTACACGAGATGTTAAACGAATGAGTCGAGATGATATCGTTGTACATGAGATGTTAAACGAATGAGCCGAGATGATATGATTGTACAGGAGATGTTAAACGAATGAGCCGAGATGATATAGTTGTACACGAGATGTTAAACGAATGAGCCGAGATGATATGGTTGTACACGAGATGTTAAACGAATGAGCCAAGATGATATGGTTGTACACGAGATGTTAAACGAATGAGCCGAGATGATATGGTTGTACACGAGATGTTAAACGAATGAGCCGAGATGATATGGTTGTACATGAGATGTTAAACGAATGAGCTGAGATGATATGGTTGTACACGAGATGTTAAACGAATGAGCCGAGATGATATGGTTGTACACGAGATGTTAAACGAATGAGCCGAGATGATATGGTTGTACACGAGATGTTAAACGAATGAGCCGAGATGATATGGTTGTACACGAGATGTTAAACGAATGAGCCGAGATGATATGGTTGTACATGAGATGTTAAACGAATGAGCCGGAGTCAACAAACAATAATGGGAATGATGTATTAACTTTGACAAAAAAGTAAATATTAAATGAAGATATGGTTGTACATGAGACACTAAATGATAAACCTTATCCGCTTTAATATCCAAAAAATCTTATCCAATCTCTACATAAAATCCAAAAAATCTTATCCAATCTCTATCTTATATTCCATCCCTCTCTCTCATTTGCATATCCAATCTCTATCATATATTCCCTCCCTCTCTCTCACAACAGTAACAACGTCACCTCCATCACCATTGAGCTCCACCACCATTGGCGACCACCACCTTCATCCCCCATCACCACCTGATAACACCAAACCTCTTATCTTCACACCAATTTCAAAACCTGAGATGCAGCGATATATTCCTTTTATGTGTTCTTGTGGAACAGGAAATATAAAACTAAGAAAATCACATAAAAAATACATTTGGATGGGAATATTATGCATGTCCTCTTTCGAAGGTGAACAATCATACATTTCTTATTTATGTAAATATACAAACAATCATAACATTTCCTTATTTATGTAACATCCAAGAGAAAATGATCATGGATGTGGATATTTTATGTGGAAGAGTGAATTTGATGACCGGTTATGAGTAATCTCTTCTGCTTCAACATCTCAAGGTGATGGATCTGCATCA
The DNA here is from genome assembly GCA_021014915.2 of Artemisia tridentata subsp. tridentata. Classification (NCBI taxonomy): domain Eukaryota; kingdom Viridiplantae; phylum Streptophyta; class Magnoliopsida; order Asterales; family Asteraceae; genus Artemisia; species Artemisia tridentata. The sequence continues at coordinate 43,505,651 of CP139503.1, read as the reverse complement.
ACTTAGTGCTCAAACTGTTATTCCAAAGATCTTAGGATAAACATGCTAGAATCACAAAAACAGGTGCTAGAGACAAGAGTAAGGATGCTGGAGGCAAGACTAAAATGGCAACGAATCCCGATGACCACGACCACGCATGTCAGTCGGCTGCTGATCCGCGCGAAAGTACGTATATAAATAATTACAGACGGATACGCGTGAGTAAAGACAAATTAACCTTTTAGGAAAAAGGCTATCTTGCAAAAACTCACGTTTGTGATATGTGTGATACCAGGTAAGTGATTACCCAGGTCGTGTCCCAACGAGGTGTGAATGGACAAACGTTTGAGGTTTGGAATTAGAGTGACTGATGATTGGGATATGGAATTTTGCTTTTTTAATTCTAATCTAATTAAATAATGAGAAACAAATTCTCACTAGAAAATTAAGATTAACCCAATTTATATAAAAAACGTGAAACAGAAATTCTAAAAACGGGATTAAAAAGTGAAATCTATAAAATTTAATCTTACAAGTACCAAATTATTTTTCTTAAATCCTAAATAATAAAAGAAAATTTTAGAAAAAAGATTTATATTTTTCTGACTTTTATAATTTTTATTATGAATTAAAAACTATTAAAAATTAATTAAAAGGTTTAAAAATAGTAAATGACTTTGGAAAATTCTGAAAAATTGCAGGTAAATCTAAAATATTATTCTTAATCTAGGAAAAATAAAATCAGAAGTTATCTAAACCCTAATAAGCAAATGGGCTAATAAGCAGTTTGGAAATAAGCACTAAAATAAGCACTTAAGCACTAAAAAATACCACAAGCTCAGAAACAGTTCAAATAACTTATTTAAGCATAAAAAATTGATTAAAGTCCAGATAAGCACATGGAATAAGCAGATAAGCAGTTGAGCAGTTTCCCAATTTATGTAGAAAAGTCAGCTAAATCCCCTACTTGCAGATCAAATTAAGCACTTCAAATAAGCTGATTAATGGAAACTTATGGGGGCAAAAGCTTCCTAGTACTACAGGCTACACTAAAACACCAAAATCCCTAATTCTAACAACCCAATTGAACCCTAATTTTGACCTAGATCAGATGATCATTAAAGGAAAAACTGATTGCAGGCAATGTCTGAACTGAGGTGGTTTTTAGAAGCTGATACAAGCTACAATAAGCTAGGCTAATGAACTGGAAATCATGTACAAGAAATATGATATATCTAACATCTTATAAGTATGAAGATTAAGCACTTTAGATCTAAATTAAGCTCTAAAAAAGGGGTATGCAGTCTGCTATTAACTGAGATGATCAGTTATGTGCAGATGTGCACAAACTAAAGTGAGCCTAATCCAACTCTTGTGTACTCACTAAATGGACTCAGAGGAGCTCAGAAAAGCCAAGGATAAGGTCCTAATGAGCTTATAGCTTTAATTAGCTTATTTGATCACTTAAAGGCCTAGGATTACCACAGTTGGCTCAAAACTATATTTTCTATTTAATTGGCTAAAAAGGACTTAGAAACAACTTATATGGGACAAATTAAGCTGGATTAAATTTGATGAAATGGTAATTGTACAGTAACAAGCTAGTTTGACCCTTAATGTAAGTTTAACCCAAACAGCCCTTTCAAGGCTGTTTTGAAAATTTCAAGGTGCAATAAAGTAAACTGAGCTAAGATATGAATTAAAAGTTGACAACAAAGTATAATAAGCACTAATGAGTAACTATAATTGAAAACTAAGCAGTTCTAATAAGCTATCTTATTTTTGTCTTTTTTAACTTTTTTAAGGAAAATAGAGCATAGGCTATACTAATTATCAAACTAGGCTACAATTACTTCAAGCAGAACATATAAGCTGAGAAAATGACAATAAGCAATAAAATAAGCACATGTACAGTAAATTTGACCAGAGTTGACTTTTTGACTTTTGTTGAAATTAACTTAATTGAGCAGTAATAAAACTAACAATAAGCTATCAGGATCATGCATAAGCTAAAAGGGAACAGAGTAAAGGCTTTTGGAATACTTAAACAACAATAACTAACTTGAATTCGAATTAACAATAACAACTGAGTACTTGAAATTTTGATTTAACTTGAAATTGAAACAAAGCTTCTTAAATTAAGTACAAAAGAGCTGAAATGAGTTTACATTAAAGTTTAGAACTGAATTTGAAATTGAAAATAGAACAATAACTAAATTACACTACGAATGGTCTAAAGCAAGGACAATCTTTTCTGTGTGTCTTCTTTTCTTTAAATAGATATCCCAAAAGCATCTCTGACAATTTCTGAGCAAATCCCACCATTTGGAATGGCTTAAATCAATCCCAGTCGTCCAATGTATTTTTGGCGGGAAAAGTGAGTTGCAAATGGTTCTGATAACTTGTGGGAGGGGGCGAAGCATTTAATGTTTTTGGATTGTTAGGGAGTGTGTAGAAGAAGCTTAGGAGGGGGTGGTATTGTCTGATAAGGTGGGTGATGGTGGTATGGTTTTGGCGGGTCTTGGTTTGGAAGAAGAGTTTGACCAAAGGTCAAACTGGTATTGGTTTTAACTAAGCAAAGGTGGGTCGGGTTTATTTACTTTGGGATTGGGCTGGGTTTATTATTTTGTGGGCTGGATTCGGTTGGGTTTTTATTTGGTGGATTGGTGGGTTTAATGGGTTGTAGCTGGGTTTATTAGATAAGGTTTAATTAGGATTTGATTTAGGTTAAAGTTTAGGGACCTATTTTGCCAAATCTGAAAATTCAGGGACCAATCTTGTAATTTCTGAAAATCATCTCCAAGGGCTATTTGTGACAATTCAACATTCTTGGAAGTTGACTTTGATAATTTGAGCATTATCCCGGTCCAAACTTGTAAATTTCTTCCCCGTCCTCGGCTTTTCACGCTTTTCCAATCTTGTGCTCGGTTTTGTCTGTTTTTGCCCTGTTTTCGATCCTTTTGTACCTGAAACACATAAAAACACAAACCAAGGATATCTGCAGTATAATATGGTCTATTTGGGTGTTTTTGGTTATTTTTGTGTCTATTATGGGTATAAAATGATGAGTATTTACACACTCATCAGCTGCAATACTCCGTAAGCTGTTAGGTGACTTGGACAATCTTCATATGTAATGTTGTTGTTGTTGTTGTTGTTGTTGTTTGTGTTGTTGTTTTTTGTGTTATTGTTGTTGTTTAATAAAATGATGTTGTTGTTGTGAAAACTTAAGTATCCATCAAGATTCAACCATAAGGGGCCGTTTGGTTTATGTTGTCCAAACAGGGGTGTTTGGGATTGCTTATTTCTGCACCAAAAGGGTGTTTGGGTTTATGAGCTTATTTGAAGGAACAGTATCACAATTAACAAACACGAAGGCAAACATTTTATTTAAAACACGTAAGAGTTCTCAACCACATACATTTCATACAGACTCAAACGAAACAACTTGACAAGCAAACGAAACAAATCAAACGAAACAACTCAACAAGCAAACGAAACAACTCAAACGAAACAACACACGAAATATACCATAACAAACATCGCCCATTCATTTTTTATTTTTATTTTATTTTTTTTGCTGCTACTTCCCACTTTGCTAGAACCTGCACCATCTTTTCCCTTATTTGCTTTCCTTTGCTTGATGAAACGTTCAAACAAAGCTTCAAGATTTGTTATCCTATTTCCCTGATCATCAAGTGTGGTATCAAACGCGCTTTCAGCTTCATCGTCTAACGTGCTTTCAGCTTCACCGTCCAACATCTCTCTGTAGTACGACTTTTTCCTCAACCATTCCAGAATCTGGTCTCTCATCCACGGGCTAATGTTCTTAAAAGAACCATATTCATCATAAACTTCTTAGCCAAATGTATTAAGAACTTCATTAAAGAGACCCTCCGACGATAAAACCTTTGACCACTCCTCTTCCGCGTGTAACCAGCCATTGTTATGTGTGTTTAGTGAGAATTAACGATTTGGTTATTTGTGTTTTGCCGATTTGAGGATGATCGGTTAGGTTATATATAAGTAAAACTTTGGCTGGATAAAGTTGCAATTGGGCGGGAAAAATTGGCGCCTACACTTTCGGCGGGGACTCAGCACTGTGCATCTTTACTTTTGGTGGGGACGTGTCCCTGCCAAAAGTGAGGGCGGGAAAAAAAACACGGGAACAATTAAGAGTTCCAAGTTTGGTCAAACTTTGTCAAATATAGAAAACACTTTCGGCAGGGACATGTCCCCGCCAAAAAGTTGAGTTGAAAATTTAGTAGACGGTCAGCGAGACTTTGTGCCAGCTCAGCATTGTTTTTGTCGTTTTGTGACTTTCGGCGGGGACATGGGCGTCCCCACCGAAAACTTCCTCGCCCGTCCTCTCTTTTGTTGTAGTGAGCTGTGAGCAGTAGCCACAACTCACAGCTTCTTAAAGAAGCATTGGAAAAATGAGCTTTCCTAAAAAATAGCAAAGCTCACCGTTCCTTTGCCAAACGAACAATAAAAATCAAAAAGCTCATTGCTCACCGCTCATCGTTCCAAAAAGCTTCAAAAAGCTCCGCGCCAAACATAGCCTATATGTTACTATACTTTTGAGTACTGATTCTTTCTCTCCCAGAATACACATTCATAAAAATCCCATCCTTTCCCCTTAATCTTCCTGTTAATTAAGATCTCAAGAGGTCGAAAAGAGTTGGAGAAACTGCGGTTGGTATTCATTTTGGAACAACACACTCATGTGTTGCTGCTTGGTTTGATAAGTACAACAGACTCGAGATCATTCCTAATGAACAAGGTAACAAGATTACTCCATCATGTGTTGCATGGGATGGCAGTGAACTCTTTGTTGGCGAGGCTGCCAAAAATAAAAACACAGTTTTCAGTGAGTACTTCTAATACAGCTTTCATATTTTACGTGCTTCTAAGAAAAAACCCTACATGGGTACATTGCCTTTTATTTTTTACCCACTTTTTTAATTGATGGACTTCCTAAAGCTTGGTTTTTTGCTCATTTTCAGATGTTAAACATTTAACGCGAACCAGATCCAATGTTATCAGAGTGAAGAAGGGCATAGCATTATGGCCTTATATGGTAATTGACAGGTCCACAGATAAACCAATGATTGTATTTGTACACAGGTCAGAAGACAAGAAATTTACATTGGAAGAAATATGTGCGGAGATTCTAAGAAATCTGAAAGAAGCTGCTGAACCATACCTTGGAACGACAGTTACACATGCTGTCATAATTGTTCCTGTATATTTTAGTGAACAGCAACGACAGACAACCAAGAATGCTACTGCATTAATATTATTGGCCGGACTTAATGTCTTGCGTTTGATAAGTGAGCGAACATCAGCAGCATTTGCGTATGGTCTTGATAATAGGGCTGACATACACTTCCACAAAGATAAAACTGTCCTGATATTTGATATCGGTGGACAAACATTTGATGTGTCTCTTCTTAATATCAACAAGGATGGCATCACTACTGTTAAAGCAGTAAGCAGTGACACTCATATGGGTGCCGAATATTTTGACAAGGCGATGGTAAATTATTGTGTCGAAAAGTTTCAAAAGATACAAACTAAAGACTTGAGTAAGAATGCAAGAGCAATGATGAGGTTAAAAGAAGCCTGTGAAAAAGCAAAGAGGGTTTTGTCATCAACATTTGAAACATATATTGATATTGATTCCTTGTACGAGGGAAATGATTTTTCAGTAAAGTTCACCAAGGCGAACTTCGAGTATCTAAATCGCGGTTTCTTTGACAATTGCATCGATCGTGTTAAGAGGTGTTTGAAAGATGGACATATGCACAAGAAGGATATTGATAATGTAGTTCTTGTTTGTGGGTCAACACCGATTCCAAAGGTAAAACAAATGCTAACAGAATTTTTTGAGGGGAAACCACTTTCTAGCGGCATTATGCCTGATGAAAAGAAAAGTAAAGTAAAGTAACTCCCAATACCGTCTTCCATGGTGTATGGGGGAGGTTGAGACGTAAACATTAACTCTAACAAGCCTTACCCCTACCTAAGGTAGAGAGGCTGCTTCCGGTTTTACCAAAGGTAAAAAAGGACCTCCGGCCTTGCAAGAGGTGAGGATTGAACCCTTGACCTTTATCTCCAGAGGCAAGGGTGTTAACCACTTGATCCAACCTTGCTCTGGCATTATGCGTGATGAAGTTGTTGTTAATGGTGCACCGGTGTTGGCTGCAAACTTAGGTGGGATTGGTAAGCAGTTGGTCTAGGATTTGTTACTATTAGACGCGACTCCACTTTCCCTTGGCATTGGGCTTGTTGGAGATATTATGAGCGTCGTGATCCCAAAGAACAAAATTTGAGAAAAGAGATTCCTCGACACATCCGAACTTGATGGCATTCCAGCAGACCGTGCAAGTGCGCAAAAGTTGAAAGTTAGCTTTAACATGAATGCTAACGGCAATCTAAATGTCTCGGCTGTTGTGAAATGTAATGGTAATAAAAGAAGTTTAACGATTGCCAAAAGTGGAAATTTGTCAAAGGATGACATGGAGTGTAAACAGGAATATTGTTTACTGATTGCTCCTTTCATAGCTACAATACATGGAATATATAAGGAGCATCTCTAATCTATTTTGGGTAAATTACAATTACCCTTAAGACTAGCTAATCAACAACTCAATGCCAACTCATTTTGGGCTTATCCCTTTACATGACTTATCCCTTTACACGACAACTAACATATACAACTAACACTCCCCCGAAGTCCGAGCGGCGAAATCGCGAAAGCTCGGACTGTAGTGGTAAAATAGAAAAAAAAATAAAAGAAAAAAAAAAAAGACATTAACATAATAAAAAAATAACTTTAGTCGACTCATAACAAAACCGTACGAACGGTCGAATTTAGTCGACTGGTACAAACGATCGGCTAAGTCGACCGGTAACAAAACCGTATCAACGGTCGACTTTAGGGACTGGTACCAACGGTCAACTTTAGTTGACTGGTAACAAAGCCGCACGAATAATCAACTAATTGACAAAAAATAAACTCATGCATTAACATCAAAAGAAAAGATGATAAAACGAAAGTTGGTTCTAAAACTTCAACCCCCAAAGAACCTTCCTAACAAACGGGGCGTGTTTTTCCCTAGAAAAACATAAAGATCGCAGATTTAAAAGAAGTTGTGGTTTATTTTGTTTACGGATTAAAGGGAGCCTTCCGAAATTCCGGCGAGAATAATGTGTTTATTGATTTTTATTGATTACATACAATGAAGAGCCAATATATAGCGATCTTATACAAGATCTATATTAGGTAAATACAAATTACCTACTAAACAAGCTTATCTCCTGGTCATTATCTAGACACCAAACGATAATTACAATACGGCACTGAAGTTTTGCCACCGCGAACAGCGTAAAGTCATATCATGCATCAAAGTAAGAACTACCAACGTCTTCCTTTTCACCTCTTTTTCAATGATGCTGCTGCATGCAACACAACTGTTAGTAACACAATTATTATTGGTTGTAAGTGAAATAAAACAATATAGTGTACCTTTGGCATTTCGGTTGCATCATCGAATTCTAAATTGTTTATATTCCTTAGCATCACAGATGAAGCAGGTCGAAGTCTCCTGATAATCCAAGGAAAGAAAAGTGAGCCATAGATAAGCTTCGAAATAAGAAAAACAACATAAGCAAAACAAATGGCACTGCAACATTGAACAAACATGTTTTCAACTTATAAATGAAGGAATCATATGGACATTGTAACAATTCGAAAAAGGTAGCTTGAGCAGGTTGGGAAACATGTCAATAAGGGTAATTTTAGTATGGGTCAAAACACATCGGTTTATGTCATCCCAAAAATACTGGTATTCTTTTTGTACTTCTATTGACATCAAGAGAAAATTAAGAGTTTCATGCTTTAAAATAAAATTTGGATGACTTTGAACCAAGTGACTATTTCTGTTTTAAGTAAGTCTTTTAGCTAAACTTCGTTGAACCGATCCCCCCCCCCCCCCCCCCCTTTGATTAAGACATACATGGTATAATGATGAGCACAACCCTCTAGACTCTCATCTCACTAATGAAGTATCTGTTTACCTCTTTGGTTTTGCAGGGTTTGATTGGCAGGGTTGAACACTTGGCGCCTTAGGCAACTTAGCATTGCTCTTTTGAGAACTGATAACATCACCAGGCAGAACCAAATGCTGATCTGGGACTTCCTGTAACCAGCAAAACATTATTATAGATACTTTATTGCAATTAACCAATGTAGCGCCTATAAAGGTTAAAGTAGAAATAAAGTGAGAATTCCATGCAGGGGCAGACATAAACGAGTTGTGATCTGAGAATCAGTTAAACTAGTAGTGACAAGATGGGCTGGTTCAGTCGAAACAAATCTGGTTAGGTTTGCCCTGCTGTTGTGGTAACAGCTTTTTTGTCAATATATTTATACTCAAAGATTTATTAGATTATAAAAACTAGAGTAAATTGCAAATATCGTCCCTAAAGTTTGGCCAAATTGCAAGTTTTGTCCCTGAAGTTAGGAAAGTGCAAGAATCGTCCCTGTGGCAAACTTTTGGGGCAAATATAGTCCCTGGCCAAGTTCAAATGACACAAATACCCTGTCTTTCTTTTTTTATATTCCTTTTCAGTTTCTTGCAGAAATGGTCCTTGTGTTGCGCAAGCTTTACAAATTTAGTCCTTTTTTTACAAAATGGTCCTTCTTACAAAATCGTCCTTGTGTTGCGCAAGGCTTCACAAATGGTCCTTGAGTCCGTTTTTTTACGTTTTCGTCCGTTTTTCTTACGTTTTTCCGTTTTGTCCCATTTTATCCGTTTTTGTCCTTTTTTCTTCTGTTTTTTACGTTTTCGTCCGTTTTTTCTTCCGTTTTTTTTCGTTTTCGTCCGTTTTTCTTACATTTTTTCCGTTTTTATCCCTTTTTTTACGTTTTCGTCTGTTTTCTTCGTTTTTCTTAGTTTTCATCTGTTTTTTCCGTTTTCTTACCGTTTTTTTATCTGTTTTCTTATGTTCTTTTACGTTTTCGTCCGTTATTCTTATGTTTTTTCTTTTTGTTTTTATACGTTTTTCTTACTTTTTTTTCCATTTTTGTCCGTTTTTTTACAATTTTATCCGTTTTTTTATACGTTTTCGCCCGTTTACTTGCGCTTTCATCCGTTTTTTATCGTTTTCGGACGTTTTTATTAAGTTTTTGTTTGTTTTATCCGTTTTTGTTCATTTTCCTTACCTTTTTGTACATTTTCTTACCTTTTTATCCATTTTCTTTTTTTTTGTCCGAATTTTTTTATTTAGTCCAAATTTTTTTTTTTGACCAAATTTTTTTAAAAAAATAAATAAAAAAAAAATCAAAATCAAAATTTTTGTCCGATTTTTTTTTTCTTTTTTGTCCGAATTTTAAAATAAAATAAAAAAAGTTCAAAATTTTTGTCCCATTTTTTTTTTCCGAATTTTTTTAAAAAAAATAAAAAAATTCAAAATTTTTCTCCCGTTTTTTTTTCGAATATTTAAAAAAAAATAAAAATAATAAAAAATTCAAAATTTTTAAAAAATAAATAAATAAAATAAAAAAAATTCGGACAAAAATTTTGAATTTTTTGATATTTTTTATTTTTTGTTAGGAATATAAATATTCAGTTGAAGACTCGGTCACCCCGAGTACTTAGTAGCACATCATAGCTCGTAGGATCATTAGTAATATTATTAGTAGTTTAGTTATAATTAGTATTTGTGGAGTGGGTCGGGGCTTTCCCCACTGTCAGCTCGCTCCACAGTCCACTAGGGACATATTATGTAATAGTATAAATACTCCCTTCCCACCCATGGGAAGGGTTGGACCTTTTCAATCTAATATTACACAAGTTACTTTCTCTCTCTAAAAGGCTCCCATTTCTCTCTCTAAAACATCCTCCATTCGATCCATACAAGCCACAAGCTAGTGATTTATGCATTGTGAATACCCTACAATTGGTATCAAGAGCCATGGTTAGGTCCATGAGAGTTGGTATTCACGAATTTGTGTAGTTCTTGAGGTTTTCTTGTTGGTTCGACTTGTAGTTTTAAGTTTTTTTTATTTTGTTTGTTTAGTAGCATAAATCTCATTTTGTACTTTGTTTAGTGATTAGAAGTTGTTTTACTTTGTACTTTCTTGCTTAAGATTAGTATTAGAGTGGTATTTGGTGTTTGGATTCACAGATCCAAGAACCGTGTGGTGATTTTGGAGCAATTCGTGGGTTTTTTTTTTGTGGAAGTGTTCTTGAATGCGGTTTGTGTAGTTTGGACGTTCTTGGATGCGGTTTGTGTAGCATCGGGTACGCGGTTTGTCTTTATACTAGTTTAGGCAAAAGGACAAACGGCATTGATAGTGACAGGTTTGGAAGTTTGTGCCAACGCGGTTTGTCTCTTGGCACATACGCGGTTTGTATATCCGGTGTGAACTCGGTTTGTCTATTTGGCGAATACGCGGTTTGTGTCTTTGGTGTGAACTCGGTTTGTCTATTTGGCGCACACGCGGTTTGTGTCAACGCGGTTTGTATATCCGGTGTGAACTCGGTTTGTCTATTTGGCGCATACGCGGTTTGTGTCATACGCGGTTTGTATCTTTGGTGTGAACTCGGTTTGTATCTCCATTGTGAACTCGGTTTGTCTCTTGGCACATACGCGGTTTGTATCTCCATTGTGAACTCGGTTTGTCTCTCGGCGCATACGCGGTTTGTGTCTATGCTATCTGTCTAGGCGGTTTGTATCCAAAGTTGACTTTTTACGTCAAAACTTCAAACGGCCATAACTTTTGAACCGTAACTCCGTTTTCAGCGAAACACCTGTCAAAACGACCGTGAGACCGAGGAGAAGGACACGTTGAAATAATTTATTCATTCAACCCAAGTTTCGAGGCCTGAAAACGCTCCAGAATGAAGTTATTGAGGTTTTAAGTTTCCAGACCAAAATTCCACCGTAACAACTCGCATCAACCAAACCAAATCACCACTTAACAATAGTGCAACAATCCAACAGTCATCATAACACATATCAAGCATCATTCCACGGTTTATTCTTGATTTTGTAAAACCCCGCGAAAGAATCTATTTCTCGGTTTAAATCATAGAATTGTAAAATCCCGTGCACGTTAATATCATGTCAAATACTTCAGATTCTGCTATATCAGAGATACTCAGTTTGTACAACATGATAGACAAACAAAAGATTCCCAAAGATGTTCGACAGATAAACGTGTTTGACTATGTTGGTGCCAATAGAGACTTTGTGTGCCCGAATTCTCAAGAGAAAGAGCTTCATCAGCCACAGACAAACGTTGTTGAGTCAGATACTGTTAGGAACATCGTGCAACATGAGAAGCACAACGAAGCGTCGGCTGAACCTAATGGGGTATCTTCTGTCATTAATAATGATAATGTGTTGCATGAACAAAAGATTCCCGACAAAATACAACAGACAAACGTTGTTAAGTCAGATATTGCTAATATGGGAAATAACAATGTTTTCCCATATGAACAATATGTGAATCACAACGAAGCGTCTGTTGTACCTAGTTGTGCATCTTCTGTTCTAAATGATGATTATGTGCTGCATAAGTACAAATTGCCTGTCCCTGATAATAACTTGATCACTAGACTAAACATCTATAAAGAACAAGTTGCTATGTATGAACAGCGTGCTAAGTTTGAGCTTAATGATCGTGAGCAGAAATTAGAAGGTCAAATGAGTACACTTATTAAAGAGTCTAGAGTGCGAGAAGAAACATTAAAAATAGAGTTAAGTTCTTTGAAAAGTCAGCTAGAACAGTCTGTCAAACAGAAACAAGAAGCACAAAAGTGTGTAACAACACTTAAGCAAGAATTCAAACAAAAAGAAACAACTCTTTTAAATGATTTCTCTAAACTCAAGACGTTAAAAAATAAGCTTGAAGATAAGTTGTACACACAAAATCAAACCATACAAACTGCTCAAATGATTCATAAGCACAGAAAGTTGAGTGATAAGCATAGTAAAATCATGATAGGTGAACCAAAGTCAACCATCCTTAGGGGTATGCAAGTACTTCAACCAGCCCTATATGATGGTAATGTGATGATTAAGCATATTCATGACCAACCTGAGCATATCTACACTGATGAAGAGGATGAGTTAAGTGATAAAACGAGGGAAAAAATGAATGAGAAAATGAGGGATCCCGAGTGCATAGCCAGACGAATAATAATCAAACCCCATGATTATTATGAGGAAAATCGTTTGACTGTGTTTGCTCCTCAAAAGAAGTTAACACCTGAACAGATATTTTGGAAACAAGATAGTGAAAAACTTAAGGAAGATAAACTTAAGGCCAACACCCCCCTCATTAGAAAAGTTGTGTCCATAACGGTGTATCCTCTCCAATACACCTAGGAATCTGGTGCCCTTGTCTCTTCCCACTGAATGCAAAACCTTTATTAGCTTATATGTGCTTTGGCAACTATTTGCTGATTTTGATAAAACATGTAAGAAGAGAATCACACCAACCGGCATTACTGAGGGGGAAAGGTGTTTTGAACATGCAAAAAGGTGTTACTTAACTGAGGTCATGCCATTCTTTAAACTACTTAAAGAACATTTTAAAGGGTTGCAAACTGCCCTTAAAGTCGAAATAAAAGAAATGGAAGTAGTATTTAAAGACATGGAAAAAGAGGTGAATGAATATGCAATAGAGCTTAAGAGTCGAGAGATTGAAAGAAAAAACATACTCATTACTAACGACAACTTGATTGCTAGATGTATTGCACAAGATGTATTTTACACTGTTACTGATTCTGCATTGTCTGCTTGTCAATTTAATGAGTATGCTATTGCGTTGAATGTCACCCAGAATCGTGTTGTTGAGCTTGAGGGGGAGAATTTGAAATTGCTTGAAAAAATTCAAAATGATGACCATGATAACATGGTTAAACGTTTTTCAAAACTAGAAGTTGATTATCTGAATTTGCAACTCAAACATCAACACTTAGAAGAAAAATGCAAAATATCAAATGTCAAGACATCCTCGGATGCTCCTGAGTTTGATACATATTTTGAATTAAGCAAACGTGATGAAAAAATTCAAGCTCACACAAACACGATTCGACTGTTGAGGGCCCAAGTTGCCCAATTGAAATCCAACAAGTGTGAAGTGTATGGCACCAATAAACCTTCGTCTTCAGATTCTCAGAATTTTCAATATCAAAACACCATAAATAAGTTACATTATGAAAATGAGTGTTATCGAGAAGAAAATTCAAAGGTCAAACAACATTTCAAAGAGTTATATGATTCTATTAAAGTTACAAGAAGCAATCACAATGATCAAATAACCTCTTTGACAAATGAAATTGAGAATCTTAAGGCTCGGGTGAAAGGTAAAATGCCATGCACCACTTGTAATTGTGTTGCATCAAAGGTCTCTGCTTGTAAAATGTATGATGTTGATGTGGGGTCTATTCCATTTCCCATGAGAAACAACAGACCTGTCCATCAAATGTATCTCTGTCACCTTAGGGATGGACTTGATACTCTTCGTGAGGTTGTGGAAGAGGACAGAATAGGAAAACCACTCGATAAGGCAGTTGGTTATGCCTGCGTCCTCACAAAAAGGATCCAGGAACAGTTAGAATATGCCATTGGCACGGGCCCTAAGTCTCACAACCAAAGAGATAGAATAGTTGCATCATCATCCACTATTAAGAACAAGCATGTAACCGTTGAGGTATCCTTGGAAACTTCAGATCCCAACACATCAAAACATGTTCAGCAACTAGAAGTGAAAAAGACTAAGATTCCCATCAGTCCTTCTACAGGAGTTAATAGTGACACTAAAGCTAGCGAGTCAAAACCTAGGAGAAACATAAAGAATTCTAGGATTTCACCAGCTAAAAGTGTTCCTAAAAGGAAAGTAGAAGACCACATGAGAAACAACAAGTTAGATTTGAACAAAAGGAATCATAATTCGAATTCAAATTCACTTTGCAAAACATGTAATGAATGCATAATTTCGTGTAATCATGATAAATGTGTTAAGAAATTTCTGAAGTTGTCCAACAAACCCCCAGTTAGGAAAGTTTGGAGAGCTAGACAAATTAAGCAATCTTGGAAACCCACAGGAAAAATGTTTACCAATGTGGGCTTTCAGTGGAAGCCCACGGGCCGAACATTCACACTAGGGGAATATTGCCCTTTAACAAGGATTACAATTCCTAGAGTAGTGCCTGTTAAGGAATGGAAGCCTACTGGTAGAGTTATCCCTTTAGATACACAATGTCCCTTAACCAGGTCCATTGCATCTACTAGTGTTGCCCCTATTGTTAAAACCAAGGCACCTATGGTTTCAGCAGCCCCAAAGATTGTTTGCACTAACCAACTGGAACCCAACCTAAATTGGGGATCCGGCTCTCCAAATTCTCTTCTTTCGTCTGTTTTCAAATGCAGGTCGTACGGATCGTCCTTTGACATTTGGACACAGGCTGCTCACAACATATGAGGGGAATCATGACGTCTGTACACATCAGTGCAGGCCTCGTTCTTCAAAGAAAAGAAAAGTGTACGCTTGAGTGCACTTTATCTTCAAAAGAAGAGGAGTCTTCTTATTTATGGCCATTCTCATCAACAAGATTCATGCTCTTTCCGTGCTTATTCAGTCTTCAAGTGGATCAGCGCACATTGGAGTATATTCTTATTCACTTGTTCAACCAAAAATTGCAGTTGACAGGCATATGCAATTTTTGAGGGGGGGAAAGGGTGAATAAACAACATGTCAGTCGTCAAGAACCGTCAAGTGGAGCTACTTACCGTTGATGGTATTCATATTCACTAGTTCAATCATCAAAAATTGCAGTTGGAAGGCATATGCAATTTTTGAGGGGGGGAAAGGGTGAATATTAATCTACATGTTGGTTGATGATTGAGAAATGGTCATACGACTCCTGAATACGTCAGTTCAGGAGTCGTGCAAACCATGGTTCTCCAACACTACTTCTTCTGTCTATCAAGGTGTTGAAGAACATGGTCATGGAATGCTAATCTACATATTCTCACGGGCTGGTACAATCAGCAACAATGGGTTTCTAGTCAATGCTTCATGCATACGTCATCAGGCTACATGTACACATCATGATGATGATTTCGATTAATCGTAACCATCATGGGGGAGAGAAATGTGTACACCAAGGACGCACAACAGGTTCACGTGATCAGGGCTTAATATCCAGGATGGATAAATACTGTAGATGATCAGTGGCTCAACTTGTTACTTTGGTATTATCGTTTCACTGCTACGTTATGTGCTGATTAATCGTAACCATCAGGGGAGAGAGAATGTGTACATCAAGGACGCACAACAGGTTCACGTGATCAGGGCTTAATATCCAAATATGGATACATTCTATAGATGATCAGTGGTTCAGCTTGTTACTTTGGTGTTATACTTAAGACTGAAGAAGGTCGAGTCGTCAGTCTACTCTTGGTTCTCTGTTGGGTGTTATCATCTCATGTGTATGCTGCGGGCTGATGGGTTACATGTAAGGTTACTGGAAGGCATTTGGTGAGATAAAGATGATTGGTATTCTATTCCTCCACATTGGGCAATCTTGAAGAAGGTCGAGTCTTCAGTCTTCTCTACATTCAAAAATGTTGAGCTCTGTTCTTACAACTTGATATTTAACTTAATCCCATGACAGTTCTTGTTTGATGAGTTGTGGAGTTAAGTTAGGTTCAAGTTGTTCTGTAGTTTAAGGTTTGGTCCAACTTGATTTTAACCTAATCTCATGACAGTTCTTGTTTGATGAGTTGTGAGGTTAAGCTGAAATCAAGTTGTTATTGGGCTTAAATTTGTGGTTTAGTTTAACCTCATGACAGTTCTTGTTTGATGAGTTGTGGGGTTAAGCTAGATTTCAGTTGAGGCTCAACTTAAACTACCGAAAAGATGCCTAAGGTTTTTGACGGCGTCACTCTAGGACGGGAGTGTTAGAAGATTAAAGACGGCATGCATTTGGTTATCAAAAGTCTTCTTCATATTTCGGGCGTTCATCCAAAGTCTTCTTCCTATTATGGGTGATCGTCAGAGGTTGTCAGATTGGGGGAGAGCACTAATTAGGGGAGAGTGAAAAGCCAGAATCATTCCCTGATTGAAAGTGCTCACATTGCTCTTCAGCAAGTCAAGTGATGAATGCGGTGTAGATTCAGAATGCTGAGGAGTAATGGTTTCTGGTTCGTATCCTTGTATATATTTTGCTTCTTACATTCTTTTTCTCATCTTATACCATTTTGTAAATAGATACATAGAATTCATGCTAATTGTAAATAGAGAAACGTAAATCCAGAAAAACCATAAAAAAAAAAAAAATTAGAAAAGACCAAAAATAGTTTCACCTAGGCATGTCTTCTGTTTATCGATAACATTTACGGACTTAGAAATGTCATTCAATAATGGCACGGGTCTTTAAATGAAGCTCGAGCAGAAGTTAAAATGGATGGTTAAAACATGTCTAAATGGCTTGCTATTACTTTAGATAGCAACCCGCGCTTCAAACTGGGGAAAGCACGTCGCCAAAAAGACGGCTGTTCCTCCAACTGGGTGATGTTCACCTGGGCATGGATTACTTTATATCCATGTTTCTTCGATCTGATGTACGTTTCAGTGCATCATTTCTTGAAAAAGAAGAGAAGTCTTCTTTGCATACAAATAGTTTTCATTCTATGATTCTTCTGAAAATTATTTGTGAGACACTTGGTGAATATGTGTTGTATGAAATTTGGTTATACTTGGATTATGCATAAAATTTGTCACTCAATCAACGACTACAAAACCTCATGACAGTTCTTGTTTGATGAGTTGTGGGGTTAAGCGTGATTTTAGTTGAGGTTCAACTAGAATACGGGTCATTGATTGAGGGGGAGAGTGAATTCAAATTTTATATCATCAAACGGGTTTCTTGATTAATACATGACTCTTAGAAAAGGTTTTTCAGTTAATGGGGTATTAGTTGAAGAGGATATTGCTTAAATATATCAAATGACCAAGTGTGTTAGTTGCTAGAAAGTTTAGGACATTATGTGCAATTTGCTTGTAGTATCCTAGCTTCATATAACTAGAAGGTTCATTTGTATCTCTTTGGAATCCTCGTTTAATACCCTAGATACTTTAAGACTCAAAACCTAAAAGAAGTTAGAAAACCCATTAAGTTTGATGTTCTTGAATGCCCCAATGACATTTGTATGATCTGAATGAATGAGTTTCAATTGTTGTTTGACTTATGTTAATCGATTGCTGCTCAAGAGTTGTCGATATTGTGCTTATGCTATCAGGATTTGTTTAGGTGTATTGTTATCATGCGTGAATCATGTTCCTAAGATCCTGAGTTGAATATTGAAATGTGTGTGAATTGCCATGTGCATGATTGCTATTTGTTCTTCATGCTAGATAGTGGTTTGACGTAGTTCCTGATTATGGTTTGATTATAAGATGAACTTGGTAGTATTATGTGGCAAGCTGCTGAAGGGTAGCTATTAAGGAATAGTGTATCTGTATGCATGTATATCTGTGTTGATATTCTTATGCAGATTCCATAGCCAAAATGAAGGTGCCAGTTCCCATTCTAACCATTTAATCAGACGTTCAAATTCTATTGATTGGCTCGAAATTCACCTCGACAACAACAACGGCAGTAGCAACAACAACACCATCATCAAAGTCGACTTATGCATAACAAGCAGTGAATCTCCCTCTTAGATTAAGGGGGAGCAAAGTATGTTTCATCATCAGAACATGTTAAACTTGACCACATTTTCTCTCAAATTTTCTAAACATATTTAAATCAATTGGGATCACAAATCTCAAATGGTTTGAAATTTTTGATCGGGGGAGAGAATGTGATTTAAATATGAAATTCTGATAAAAATGTGATCTTTTGGAACTCAAGTGTAGGCTCTCCCATATGTGCTAAACCTTTTCGTATATCGATGCACATATTGAGGGGGAGCGAATGATTTATGATGGCAACTGTGGAAGAATACCAAAGACCGACCAATCTTATTTTAATGCATTGGAGTTATAAGGATGGTGAGGTTAGGTATTTGTTCCCATGATCCAGCCAGAACCGGAGGGATCTTCCCAGGGACAATCCTCTAATTAGAATAGAAGTCCTTAGGAAGGATTAAAAAGGAGAAAAGTGAATAAGGGAAGAGTGCCGACTGAGATGGAGCTAGCACTAGAACAAACCCAACAAGGTGCTAGTTATGAAGTCTCGGTAAGCACTGAAGGGGTTGAAGAATGAAAAAGAAATGTAAAGATAAAGGGTGAAAAGAAAGAAGCCCTCCTTACATCTTAGGCAGAAACCGGGTCAATACATATGCTGTCAGAATCACTTAGTTGATTGCTGACATTGAAGACAAAGTATCATGGACCCAGTGATACGCTGCACAACCCTCCCTAGCCACTCAAGGTCCCTCAAAGGACTCTTGTTTCACTTGTCACGGAGATTAATACATTGCTATCGTCTCTCTCACTCCGAGTTAGATGATATTGAAAAGGTGGCAGTCCTCTCCAGCCTCCGATCACTAAATCAAAATGCACTATTGAGTCTAGAGCCAAGAGATCATCAATTAATCTCATTAGGACACATTTCCAATATGCTTGCTGTTTCATACACCGTGAAAAGCAAGAAAATATATATGAAGAGTCCTACGCATTATCCTTGTGGTATTGCCAGAACATCCGAGTGATACTTAAAGTAATCACAATGAAGATGGAAATCCTTCTAGAGCCAACATCAAACGAGCTCTTGGTGGGTGACATGTGAGATCCTTCATGGATCAAACCTGTGACAACTGGAATGAAACAATGGGGCGATTCACATTTGAATCAAACTTGTTCCAGGAAATGGATTGACGGATGCTTTTGGAAAACCCTTCAATGTGCTCATCAAATGA
The DNA here is from genome assembly GCA_021014915.2 of Artemisia tridentata subsp. tridentata. Lineage (NCBI taxonomy): Eukaryota > Viridiplantae > Streptophyta > Magnoliopsida > Asterales > Asteraceae > Artemisia > Artemisia tridentata. The sequence goes on along the minus strand of CP139503.1, from coordinate 43,486,724 downwards.
ATTTCGAGCTCATTGATTGTGAAAATTTTCAAACAAAAGTATTTATGACAGAAATGTGATTTAATGTGTAAAACCCTCGTTGTGTTACATAAAAATTGTTTATCTAGTAACACGCGAGTGATTTTTCTAATCAATTTCTCATCAATCAGTGGGTATTCAATTCACTGATTCACTCAACCGTGTTGTCTGCTTTGAGACGTTCCGGTATGAGAACATGCTTGTAAGACGAGTCCAATGTTAGTTCATTGAATGAGTCTTTACAACAAGCTGGAAATTCCTGTCAAGGAGAATTCTCTTTAAAGGGAATTCTACCTGATCACAGGTCGGTCCTCACGGATCCGAAGGTTAATCTAACCACACCGAACGAATGACAAAGCCATATTCGTTCTCCAACTTTATTGCTAACTGTTTTATTTCAGGTACATATAAAGATGGTAATGGTGGTTCCTGATTCCAGTATGTGACATGTCAATTCACACTCCATGCTCACACTTCCAACTCATTATTAAAGACATCATGATAGCTAAAAGACCTTCAACACAGCTTTCGCAACTCTGATGATAGCTATCATGATCCAGAAAAGTGTGAGCATGCGGGCCCAACGGTCACAACAAATCACATGGAGGCATTACTACAATGGATGAGCTCAGAGATTTTCGGTGGCTGATGATCTCAAAGAAGGCTCCAAGATCACAACTTCTCATGATAACGAAGCCACAAGATGACTTGAAGACGCATGTTGGATGATAACTTCAAAGAATACTCAAAGATCATCCAAAACAAAGAACAGTCATCACAAGTTCACTGCTAAAGGCACAAAGATTCTAGACGTTGAAGAATCAAGGTCTACGAGCTATGAAGTCAAGATTCAAGGATGAAGTGCTAGAATTCAGAACATTACTTCTGGGGTGACCTCCCTTAGGGGGAGATTGTTAGGAATATAAATATTCAGTTGAAGACTCGGTCACCCCGAGTACTTAGTAGCACATCATAGCTCGTAGGATCATTAGTAATATTATTAGTAGTTTAGTTATAATTAGTATTTGTGGAGTGGGTCGGGGCTTTCCCCACTGTCAGCTCGCTCCACAGTCCACTAGGGACATATTATGTAATAGTATAAATACTCCCTTCCCACCCATGGGAAGGGTTGGACCTTTTCAATCTAATATTACACAAGTTACTTTCTCTCTCTAAAAGGCTCCCATTTCTCTCTCTAAAACATCCTCCATTCGATCCATACAAGCCACAAGCTAGTGATTTATGCATTGTGAATACCCTACATTTTTTTTAAAAAAAATTCGGACAAAAAAGAAAAAAAAATGGGACAAAAAATTAGGACAAAAATTTTGATTTTTTTTTTAAATTTGGTCAAAAAAAAATCAGACAAAAAATTCGGACTAAATAAAAAATTCGGACAAAATAAAAAAATTCGGACAAAAAAAAAAGAAAACGGAAAAAACGTAAGAAAACGTAAGAAAAATGAACAAAAACGGATAAAACAGACAAAAACGTAAGAAAGACGTCCGAAAATGATAAAAACGGATGAAAGTGCAAAAAAAGGGCGAAAACGGATAAAATTGTAAGAAAAACGGACAAAAAGGGAAAAAAACGTAAGAATAACGGACCAAAACGTAAAAAACGTAATAAAAACAGACAAAAACGTAAGAAAAACGGACAAAAACGGATTAAAACGGACAAAAACGGACGAAAACGTAAAAAACGGAAGAAAAACGTACGAAAACGTAAGAAAAAGGGACAAAAACAGAAAAAACGTAAGAAAAACGGACGAACACGTAAAAACGTAAGAAAAACGGACAAAAACGTTAGAAAAATGGACGAAAACATAAAAAACGGAAGAAAAACGGACTCAAGGACCATTTGTGTAAGCCTTGCGCAACACAAGGACGATTTTGTGTAAGAAGGACCATTTGTGTAAAAAAAGGACTAAATTTGTAAAGCCTTGCGCAACACAAGGACCATTTCTGCAAGAAACTGAAAAGGATTATAAAAAAAGAAAAAGACAGGGGTATTTGTGTCATTTGAACTTGGCCAGGGACTAATTTGCCCCAAAAGTTTGCCATAGGGACGATTCTTGCACTTTCCTAACTTCAGGGACGAAACTTGCAATTTGGCCAAACTTTAGCGACGATTTTTGCAATTTACTCTAAAAACTAGGATGTTATAATAATATTATACTGTTCCTTAACATTTTTGGACAAACACTTTTGGATACTATTTGACTCATTTAACCTGGTTCCTTATTATCCAAGTTTTATATGTTGACCCAAAGGAGTCACGGAACAAACTACAGCCCACATTGAGCTATTTTTAGGTAAAGGGGTCGAATTTGTTGGATTAGGTAAAGGGGTCGAATTTGTTGGATTAGTTTGTGTTGCGTGTGTTCCCAAAACAGGGTATAGATAATCAATGAGTACTGGATATCACTTGAAATCGTGTGATCACTTTCCAATAGAAACTATTCGACCCTATGCTTGGGTTACACGAATATCTCTATGGGATAAGACCAAGTGGTGTTCTTGTTTTTAGGCACAAATCAAGAACCAAATCGCTTTTAAGTGTTTAGGGTTTGTATGTTGTATATCCATGCAGTTATGTTATGACCTCTATTTATAATAGAGATTACTCAAACCCTAGCCCATGAAATTATGAGTGATTAACGGCCCATTAATCATACCATAATTAGTTTCCATAATAGCAGAGATTAGTGGTTATACCAGCAGTACTAACTTTGCCCAGCAGTACTAACTTATGCCCAGCAGTACTAACTTATGCTCAGCAGTACTAACTTTAATACTAGCAGCATTAACACTGCCAACAATACTAACTTCAGTACTAGCAGTAGTAACTCTGTGAAGGACTAAACCTTCTGATGAGTTACTCCAAACCACTATTAGAGTCAGGGTGTTCAGGTCCTGATGGGTGTACACTCCGTACCTCCTGACTAAATTTTTCAACAATCCTCCCCAAATTTAGTTCACTTCCTTTGCATGAAAATTAAACATAAAACAAAACATGTGCATAAATGAAAATATCTTGAAGATTGAATTCTCATCTTAGTACATTACACGTTCAAATATTCGAGAATCAGGGTGTTCTAAGAATTGAACCCTTCAACCCATTTGAATACCTGAAGATAAAATACACACAAGTTTTCAAACACTTAAATGCTCCTGACACTAAATAAGCCATGTGTCCATATCCAATTCATAAATGTTGTAAAAGCTAAAAGTCCAAAGCTTCCTGAAGCGGCAAAACTTCAACATGTGCTCCAGTCCACTAAATGTTCAGCTTTCCACATTGAACTCAGCTCCCAAGTTTCCTCAGGAGGGAGTTGGGTGTCTTAGCATTCAGTGACTAAGTTGGACTTTAAACCCATCCCTTTAGCAGACTTTAAAACCAAGTCTCTAGCCAATCCCTTCGTCAAGTGATCAGCTAAGTTTTGTTGAGATCTAACAAACTCTATAGATACCACCCCATTCATGATAAGCTCACGAATCATGCTATGCCTGACACCTAAGTGTCTAGACTTCCCATTGTACATCTGGCTATAAGCCTTTGCCAATGTAGCAGCACTATCACAACGGATAGAAATAGGTGCTATAGGTTTAGGCCACAATGGAATCTCAAGAAGCAAGTTTCTCAACCATTCAGCTTCTTTACCAGCAGCTGCTAAAGCCACAAATTCAGATTCCATTGTTGAACTGGTGATGCAAGTTTTCTTCTTGGATGCCCAAGAAATTGCACCTCCACCAAGTAGGAATACCCAGCCACTGGTAGACGAATTGTCTTCAGTGTTACTGATCCAACTTGCATCAGTGTATCCTTCTAATACTGAAGGATAACCAGTATATGAGAGACTATAATCCATAGTCTTCTTCAGATACTTCAGTACCCTCTGAACTGCTTGCCAGTGATGAGCACTAGGATTACTAGTATACCTGCTCAGTTTACCCACTGCAAAAGCAATATCAGGTCTTGTACAAGTCATGGCATACATTAGGCAGCCAATCACCCTAGAATACTCAAGTTGAGATACAGCTTTGCCAGTATTAAGAGATAGAAATTCCTTTACTTTCATGTTTAATCCTTATACCAAGGATAACATCAGCCTCCCCCATGTCCTTCATGGAGAACCTTGATGACAAAAATTCCTTTGTCAGGTCAACCTGATTTTGGTCAGTGCCAAAGATCAACATGTCATCAACATATAGGCAAATGATGACTCCTTTACCAGATTCATCAAATTTGCTATATACACATTTGTCAGACTGGTTAAGTAAATAACCACTAGACAAAACCACTTCATCAAATTTTTGATGCCATTGCTTAGGTGCCTGCTTCAGTCCATAGAGAGACTTAATCAGTTTACACACCTTGTTTTCATTGCCAGGTATGATGAAGACCTGAGGTTGGTTCATATAAACCTCCTCATCTAAGTCACCATTCAAGAAAGCTGTCTTTACATCCATCTGATGAATAATCAGATTGTGAATTGATGCAAAAGCAATCAGCAATCTTATGGTACTGATACGTGCCACAGGGGCATAAGTATCAAAGTAGTCTATCCCTGACTTTTGTTTAAAGCCCTGAATGACTAATCTAGCCTTGAACTTTTCAATAGTTCCATCTACCTTCATTTTCTTTTTGAAAATCCATTTGCAACCTAAAGGTTTGCAATCAGCCAACACCCAAGTGTTGTTGCCCATGATGGAATCCATTTCATCATTAATTGCTTCTTTCCAGAAAGTAACATCCTGGGACTTCATTGCTTTATCAAAAGTTTTGGGATCATCCTCAACAATGAAGCAATAGGAGTATTGGTCAGAGACCTCGTCCCTTGTTCCTTCAATTAGATATAATTGAAACTCAGGTCCAAATGACTTTGGAGTCCTGACCCTATTGCTCCTTCTGAGCTCAGGTTTAGGTTGTTGTACCACAACCTCATCAGAAACCTCATCAGAGACCTCTGAAACACCAATGTCATTAGTTCCATTTGGAATCCTTTGACTTGGTCTAGGGACTTATGAGAACCTATTCTCATCAAAGATTGCATCCCTTGATTCAATTATTGAGTTAATTGAAACAGATTCATTAGGTTCAATAACATAGAACCTATATGCCTTGGAATGTTCAGCATATCCAACAAAGATACATTCAATGCCTCTTTCACCCAAAGTTTTCTGCTTTGGATCAGGGAGTCTTACAACAGCCCTACAACCCCAAACCCTGAGAAAGTTCAGGTTGGGTTTTCTTTTAGTCCAGAGTTCATAAGGGGTAATCTTGTTCCTTTTATTGGGAACCCTATTTAGTAAATAGCAAGCTGTTAACATAGCTTCACCCCAGAACTGTAGCAACCCGTAAAATTTCATAAGGCAAAATGACTATTTTACCCTTTGACTTTTCAAAGTTGACTTTGACTTTTACTTCTTGACTATTTGACTTTTACCGTAACGTAAAAGCAAATAGTGTAACCGGTAATTTTCAAAGTTAAATAATTCACTATTCTTTAAATTATTACTCTCTGAACGTGCCTTGGGTACAAATACTTCATGCACGAAATCAAAGAAATACATTTCGTTCGTTCTAATCTGAACCCACGACTCATTTTAAGTATTAAAATTGAGTATGCTGATATGTTTTAACATTTTTATAAGCTTTATATTTTTACGTCACCTGGTTTTAAGTTTCATGACTTAAGCACCTAACGTTTGTAATTACCGGGATCAAACTATACCCTGTAACTCAAGATAATATCAAAAAATTTATTATTATCTACACCTATTCACTTCCTTATCTTTTCATTAATAAACCGACACCATCAATATATGTACTTCTCTCTCTCATTCGATAAAAACAAAAACAAAAAGAAAGAGAAGAGATAACTCTTCCCTCTCCTCTCATCCTCACCAATCGACAACACCACCACAACACCACAACCACTACGCCGCCGCCGCTATCAAGACGCAAAGAAGATCAAGATCGTGAGTATTAGATCTTGGTCGCGACCAAGGTTTGGTTTGGGTTCATTTTTGGCTCGAGAATCACCACCATCTTCATCTCCAACTTGTCGTGCTGATTCGATACCGTTGTGCTCTATATACATGACTTCGCTTTCATTTTGTTATTCACCATGCGCTACGGTGAGTTCATAGCCCCTACTTTTGTTTAACTGGTTTATAAACTACTTGGGGGAGATACATGCTACTGTTTTTATTATTATGGACAATTACTTGCAAACTGAATGCTAGCCCTGAATGTATTATTGCATGCCTAAGTTGTTTATGCCAAAAGTCCCCTTATCATGGACCACTAATCACTTGTTGGTGCAAGTGAGCGCAAATATTATGGATAGGCCTATCGGGATTGACGAATCCCGTTTGTGTTAATCATACAGCGGATATCACAAACGCACTATATTTGAATTTCTAGGTATATGGCATAGTACCTACACGGGGCAAATTATTGGATGTATATATCGTACGGTGATATATATATATATAGTCAGTCGTGCGTACCATGAGCTTAGAGCAATAATAACTATCAGGATGATGATTGCACACATTGCAATTATACTATGAACTTTATTGTCCACTACTGTTTACAAACCTATGAATTCACTCAACCATTGTGTTGACTTTTTAGCATGTTTATCTCAGGTTCAAAAGGAAATTAACTGGCATGGGAAGGCGTGCATATATTATCTTTCGAAAGTTTTTAAACTTTTATGTTGTATGTACTACTGATGTACAGTCCAAAACTTGTGGGACCTCTTTGTAAACTCTGATATTTTAATCGAATGATAATTTATTTCAAAACATCTCATTTAGAGTCGTTTTCTGTAACTTGTACTGTAACCGATGAAGTAATACCCCAGTGACACAATCTTCCGCTGCGATTATTTTGGGGGTGTTACAGATTGGCTAAATATGACTGCGTATGCCTATTCAAAGGCATTATGGCACAACCAGATTTCCCCGATCATATACATGTTATTGTGATCTACGAAATTACTCGAGACATTGTAATTGATATGATTACTCATATATCTCAAACATTGTGAGATACACAACTTGATTACTCATATATCTCAGGCATTGTGAGATACACGACTTGATTTCTCATATATCTCAAACATTGTGAGATACACAACTTGATTATTCTTATATCTCAAACATTGTGAGATACAATACTTAATTACTCATATATCTCAGACATTGTGAGATACACAACTTGATTTCTCATATATCTCAGACATTGTGAGATACACAACTTGATTATTCTTATATCTCAGACTATGTGAGATACACAACTTGATTACTCATATATCTCAGACATTGTGAGATACACAACTTGTTTATTCAGATATCTCAGACATTGTGAGATACACAACTTGCTTATTTATATATCTCAGACATCGAGAGACACACAATAGTCTTATCTATTTCTCATACATTGAGAGATACACATTAGTCTTATTTATTTTTACTGACATTGTGAGTTGCACAATGATCTCTCTGGTATTTCTCAAACCTTGTGAGAAAACTATTTTATAACTATGAACTCATCAACTCTTTTGAATGCTATGTTGGCTTTCTCTGATTATCTTACTCCTCATCACCGAAGATGAGTGTGAACATTCATTCCGTACTCTCGGAACACTTATGACGTCTCGTAACACACCGCCTTGTAACTCATCGGTTAAGTATGAGTGTTTTGTCGGGAATTCTTAAGTAGGATGATTTATAATATCCTTATTTAAATGAATTGGGACGCCTTTTTATTTAAATAAAGAAATTGTGAATCGCCGAACCATAAGTTTATATTTCTTTATTTACATTGTTTGGGACGCCTCTCTATGTAAATAATGAATTATAAATAAGTGGGCTTATTTGTATCCGATGAGACATGAATATCACCAGTATTCTACCACTCAGCAAAAATCTTAAGATCTCATTTGAACTACCTAAGTTCATTCTTAAGTTATCACTTTTGTCATTACAAATCATTACAATCATGAGCTATTTATTGAGTTAACAGACTTGTTACACTCTTGATTTAGTTCAATCTTGAACTAACAAACTGAGTACGATATTCCACCTACTTTGCTTGGGTGCGTAACCATCTACTTACTTGGGTACATAGATGCCTACTTTACTTAAGTGTGTGGACACCTACACATAAGCTCTCCCACGAGCTCCTCTCACTTGTTGGCCCATGTTCTGGGAACAGTGCCTCTTGAAATATCCTCACATCGAAGGTAAGTTACCACTGGTTGAGCATTACCACCATTAACGGGATTCTTACCCTTATAATCTTTGGTCATATGGCCTACTTTCAAGCAACTTCTGCACCTAAAAGTGCAAGAACCAATATGATGCAACTAGCATCGATGACATAATTGTTTATTCTTGACATTACCTCTTCTTTCAGTTGAGGCAAGGAAATCATAGGCTCTGGCATTCTTTTGCCTACTGTTTTGCTATTGTTGGGTCCTTGGGCAGACCAAGCTCGCACAACTTGATCCACTGGATTACGAGACATCTAGACTGTTTATATAGTGTGTGTGGATCAAACAAAGTTACGATCCCTTGAATATTGAGTGGAAGTTCACAGATGAACTTTTCCAATAACATCTCATTGGTTGAGACTATCATTAGGCACACTATTGCCAACTCTTGAAAGCGACGGATATAAGTCGTGATATCAACACCACTGACAGCAAGAAAACTTCACCTCCATTTCTTGCACCTCATTCCGAGGGTAATACTTCTTGATTAATAACTTCTTCAACTTAGTCCAAACAATCTTGTAAGTATTCTCAATACTAATAGATTGAGCAACAACATTCCACCATGACAAAACATTGTTCAGAAATGTGCTTGTGGCATATTTGACTTTGCAGTATTCAGCACAGTTGCTGATTAGAAATACTGACTCTGTCCTCCCAAACCAACGAGCTAAACTAACCGCTCCTTCTGTGCTTTTGAAATTAGTGAGCCTACAACTCATAAAATCTTTGTAAGAGCAGCCTTTAACCACTGGAACAACATTTACTCATGCGGCGCCTCCAACTAGCACTACAATATTAGGCCCTCCAGTTGAGTCCTAATATTAATCAGAGCACTCTTGCTCACCTATCAAAACTTTAAATGAGTTCCTGATCTCACCTGAGAGAGTGACATCAGAATTCACCACAAATACTCATATTTTTCCCAGACAGCTCAACATCGGACAATTCAAGATCCTGATTAGGATTGGTTCGGTAGCTTGCACACTTGAGCTACCACCAGAACTTAGCAGTGTATACAACATCTTTCATGTGAGCAATATGAAGAAGTGTCATACTAGACACTCGCTATTCCTCTGGAAGAGATCTAGATTGACGAATGTCTGAACTTCACTAAAGAACCTATCGAAATCATAGACCGTAAGGTCAAACGACTTAAGCAAAGTCGCACTCCTATTGTTAAAATCGTTTGAATTCTCGCCGAAGTTTGAATATACTTAGGAACGAGAAGACCAAATGCGACAGAAGTACCCCCACCCTCTTTTGAGGCACATCATCAACTCATAACACAGTTAAATCATGAGGACATGATTCCCTTAACCAATGGAGACTATAGCAACCCGTAAAATTTTATAAGGCAAAATGACTATTTTACCCTTTGACTTTTCAAAGTTGACTTTGACTTTTACTTCTTGACTATTTGACTTTTACCGTAACGTAAAAGCAAATACTGTAACCGGTAATTTTCAAAGTTAAATAATTCACTATTCTTTAAATTATTACTCTCTGAACGTGCCTTGGGTACAAATACTTCATGCACGAAATCAAAGAAATACATTTCGTTCGTTCTAATCTGAACCCACGACTCATTTTAAGTATTGAAATTGAGTATGCTGATATGTTTTAACATTTTTATAAGCTTTATATTTTTACGTCACCTGGTTTTAAGTTTCATGACTTAAGAACCTAACGTTTGTAATTACCGGGATCAAACTATACCCTGTAACTCAAGATAATATCAAAAAATTTATTCTTATCTACACCTATTCACTTCCTTATCATTTCATTAATAAACCGACACCATCAATATCTGTACTTCTCTCTCTCATTCGATAAAAACAAAAACAAAAAGAAGGAGAAGAGATAACTCTTCCCTCTCCTCTCATCCTCACCAATCGACAACACCACCACAACACCACAGCCACTACGCCGCCGCCGCTATCAAGAGGCAAAGAAGATCTAGATCGTGAGTATTAGATCTTGGTCGCGACCAAGGTTTGGTTTGGGTTCATTTTTGGCTCGAGAATCACCACCATCTTCATCTCCAACTTGTCGTGCTGATTCGATACCGTTGTGCTCTATATACATGACTTCGCTTGCATTTTCTTATTCACCATACGCTGAGGTGAGTTCATAGCCCCTACTTTTGTTTAACTGGTTTATAAACTACTTGGGGGAGATACATGCTACTGATTTTATTATTATGGACAATTACTTGCAAACTGAATGCTAGCCCTGAATGTATTATTGCATGCCTAAGTTGTTTATGCCAAAAGTCCCCTTATCATGGACCACTAATCACTTGCTGGTGCAAGTGAGCGCAAATATTGTGGATAGGCCTATCGGGATTGACGAATCCCGTTTGTGTTAATCATACAGCGGATATCACAAACGCACTATATTTGAATTTCTAGGTATATGGCATAGTACCTACACGGGGCAAATTATTGGATGTATATATCATACGGTAATATATATATATATATATATATATATATATATATATATATATATATATATATATATATATAGTCTGTCGTGCGTACCATGAGCTTAGAGCAATAATAACTTTCAGGATGATGATTGCGCACATTGCAATTATACTATGAACTTTATTGTCCACTACTGTTTACAAACCTATAAATTCACTCAACCATTGTGTTGACTTTTTAGCATGTTTATCTCAGGTTCAAAAGGAAATTAGCTGGCATGGGAAGGCGTGCATATATTATCATTCGAAAGTTTTTAAACATTTATGTTGAATGTACTACTGATGTACAGTCCGAAACTTGTGGGACCTCTTTAAAAACTCTGATATTTTAATCGAATGATAATTTATTTCAAAATGTCTCATTTAGAGTCGTTTTCTGTAACTTGTATTGTAACCGATGAAGTAATACCCAGTGACACTATCTTCCGCTGCGATTATTTTGGGGGTGTTACAACCCTTGACTCAGCCCTGAATAGGACAACATGGAATTAACCATCTCCTTCAGTACCCTGTTTTTCCTTTCAGATATACCATTTTGCTGAGGAGCATAGGGAGCAGTCGTTTCATGGATTATTCCAACAGACTGAAAATAAATAGTATCCATGTACTCACCTCCCCTATCAGTCCTTAACCTTTTGATTAGGGACCCTTGTTGTAATTCAACTTTAGTTTTAAACGCTTTAAATTTATCTAATGCTTCATCCTTAGTATGTAACAAATAAACATAACAAAACCTAGAAGCATCATCAATAAAGGTCACAAAGTATTTCTTATTCCACAAAGAGGGAGTAGCATGTAAATCACATAGGTCACTATGAATCAGCTCCAAAACTTTAGTTTCACGTTTTATACTTTGAAATGGTTTCTTAGTTATTTTGGTCATCATGCAAGTTTTACACTTTTCAGTGTCCATATCAAAGGCTGGAATTAACTCATCCTTAGACATATCTCGCATTCTCTTAATGTAACACCCCAACCCGACAAGGGTAAAGGTGTCACACTAATGGTTTCATATCAGATCAAAACAAAGCATACATTACAGTAATACAAGGAATCTCAAAGGTTACAAATGAAATACTGAAATTACAAGGTTACAAATGCGAACACAATTTCTAAAATATAATAACTTCTAATCAACTCTAATCCAGAATAACTATTAAGTCTTCTAAGTCCAAGGTATTCTTCACTCATTCCCAGCTTCCTACTAAAACCTGCCGCAGGAAAAGAAATGCGGCTGAGCTTAAAAAGCCCAGTGAACAGATATATATAAACGAAAACGAAAGCAAAAGAGAATGAACATGTATGGTATAGTGCAAAGGAATATCATATGGAATCGACAAAGGTGCAAAGTAAGAAGGAGAAAGGGTCAGTAATCCACCACGAGCCCAGAAACAAATCATATCATATCGTAACCATAAATCTTCATAATCATATAGAGGGGAGACCTCTCAGATAATCAGATAATATGAGGGGTGTCCTCATTCTTCAAATGGAGTAGCTAGCTCCCATATTTTGTGAAAGACGTGGATTGCACCCATCATCAGTCACCATATCATATCATAGCATATCATAAACAGAACATATCTAGGATGCATCCATACGCCCCCCAAACAAATCATATTGGCCATAAACAAATCATAGTGAGCTCATATCATATCATAATGGGGACGGTGTAACCAAATCACTAGGGCTACACACTAGTCATGCCAGTGGTGCATCACAGACACGGCCATGTTACCTTCATGGCTAGGGAAACATATTTTGGCTCGTAGTATCAAACTGAGAGTCGGATATCATATCAAACAGACTGTCATATCAAAAGGGGTCATAACAGATGGTACATAACAGATATATCAGATGTAATGCCAAAGGTCCAAATAAGAGTTTATCAGATCAAGGTTCATATTAAATAATCAAGTCAAGGTTCAGATCAAAAGTTCATTTCAAAAGTTTCTATCAAAAGTCCATTTTAAACAATCCTTTATTCATGATTTTCATAAAACGATCCTTTAAAGTGGTTTTCACAAAAATAATCTTTCAAAACGGTTTTTATAAAGATAGTCTTCAAAATATAGTTTCCATAAAAGTTAGTAACATTTTATATAAAAGTAGTTTCGCATCATTTATAAACATCTGTTTAAAATGGTTGTTTTTCTCAAAACATTTCCATGGTATAATTAAAAAGGTTTTCATAACATAGGTTCATAACAGAGGTCATATCATATGGGATCAACGGATAAGGTTCAAGCAAAGGAAATCATAGCAATGGCATCAGTTCAGAAATTAACGAATCAGAAATGAAAGAGATCATGAGAAACCTTATAATAAAGGTCAGAATATCTGTACCTTATCAAATCAACAAATGAAATAAGAAAGTGCAACGGAAATGGAGGATCACTCCTTCTTCGCCGGACCTATACAATTTAATGATCACGTATTACTAATAAGCTTATTATATAAGTTTACCACCTGTAGTTATTAAGGTTCCCATTTATGATTTCTTTCTATTTTTTTGAAACTTCCTATTTTTAGTAACCTGCCATATTTAGTCAGTTTCCCGTTTTAATAATTTTCTATATTTAGTAAGTTTCTGGATTTAATGCCTTTTAGGGTTAAAAATACCACTTAAATAACTTTAAGACTTAACATGATAATCTTGTAGTTTAGGGTGTAATATGCCAATCTTTAATAATTTAGGGTTTACAATTGTCATTCTATTAAAGTTCAGGGGCTTATGTAAAATTTACATATTTTATGGGAATTCTCATGCGTACATTACTTCCTTAATTTCCTTAACCACATCGACCAAGTCCCCATTTCTTAACCACGTTAACGCCACGAAACTTGACATAAAATCACACGTTTTGAGCTATTATGTCTTACCCATTCGACCATGTTGTTTACCCGTATTATCCCGACACTAATCACATCTACGGACCACACATACAACAACCATGACGACCCGTTTTAAATCCCTCACGTACAGCGACTATAATGACCCAAAATTTGCTCACATTAACCTTTGCTTTTATAGTTAATCGCCACACAATATAACAGATTTTTTTAAAAAAAACACCATCTAGTATATAAGTCGACATGTATTTAGACTCATCCATACAAGACCCATATCGACACATTTCGAACCAACTATCACCCACATTTAGCACATGCTTTCAGCCCACGACACACACCTCACATTGTCATGTATATTACAACAGGCACACACACCACTTATCGAGCACAACATCACACGGAATCACACACGATCAAATCCTTTACCCACGTACAGTAACATACACGTTCCATCTTGTATATCTAGAGTTTATTTCAGATTTTTAATGTCGATATTAGAGATCAAAACTAGTGTTAAAGACCGGATTTATGACGTTCACAACAGCAGCTTTGAAAAGTGAAACAGAACAAGGTCGACATGTATAGGTTTCGTAACTCATGATTTCGTGTGACGCATATTTCAATGAGTCACTAATAGGATTATAACATGACCAAGGTTAAGTTCAGCATATGTGTTTTAGATTAGTTTTAGTCATATACTCCTTAGTATGTAAGCAAGCGTACGTATGTCAGATTGATGGCGAAAAGGTACCTCAACCGAAACTAACGGGTCGACATATCATGAAGTTAGCAAGACTTATAATTTTTGTGGCGTATCTCACATACTTATGTGATCTCATCGTGACACAACAGCAACACAACTTGGTTAACAATTAAGTTTAGTACGGTGGTCATATGAGCAGGACCTGGTTAAGATTTGGTTATGAGAATCATGTTTGTATATAGTTTTAACGTATGACAAGGAAAATGATCAATTTATACCTTGGCTGGATCGAAGAGTGATCGAGGAGGAAAGAAAATGGAACTCGAGTCGCACCACCAAATCACCATGACTTGTTAGGACGAACAGAACCTGGTCACCACCTATAACCTCCTTCGTCCCTTCTTTCTTTTGAGTGAAAGAAAAAAAAAATAGCAAAATGAGGCTGCCGCAACGTTATGGATTTTTATTTTTATTTTTTTAGGGTTTGATTGGTGGAAAGATGCATTTGTATACGTTTCATATAAAGAGCAGATAAGTGGGGTTGGGCTGAAGATGGGCCGAGTTCCACGGAGAGAAAACAAAAAGACTATTTCCCTTCAAATATTACAAATATTTTAGGCTAATCTTCATGTGTTAAATTGTGTACAAAAAATATTCTTGGTCCTTTAATACTTGTGTAACGTGATTTTAAAAAAAAAGGAATAAGGAAGTTGCCGAATTTTAGGAAGTATGATTGCACCCTTCCAAACTTAACAAATTTTCATACTTATCTCTTACGATTAAGTTGTGTACAAGTTTTTAAATAATTTGGCCTATATAAGACATATTAAACGTGTCATACTTTTATTCATAAAGTTCTTGTACAATTTTATATAATACTTTAGGTTACATGTTCATATTGTATCGTTTCGAGTCATACATGATATATAACTCAAGTTTTAATTTATAGCGTATTTCATAAGTTAGTAAAATTTCAAATTTAGAGGGTATTTTGGTCATTTCGGATTGTGGTAATTTTGGGGTTTTACAATTCTTCCCCTCTAAAAGAAAATTTTCGTCCTCGAAAATTGAAGTGAAACGAAACGGAACACAATGCACGGTGAACAGAAATGTGAAAGACTTGTTTCTCATGACTCTATCTTGTTGATCAAAATAGCTTCGGCTTTCTCAGAAAGACATACCATACTGAATCTAGATCAAAGAATAATATACCAAACGTAACAGATGATAATCGTATTCTCTTGGGAGAGATACAGGGAATACGTAGGATTTTGACGGATATGCCGTCCATAGAATTTGATTAGGCAAATCAGATGAGAACGTACAGAAAACAGATTGTTTGATATCATCAAACGGCAGAAGGCTCTACAACAGAACCTAAGATTCTTATTGGAAGTGCAAAGGTCAGCAAAACGCTTGTCGAGAATCCAAATGTATCAAATCGTATAACGGCGAAGGCAGATTACGCGTATAGGTAGGATGAACCTAAAATCTCACTAACGACAAATCCTCGTACAGCTTATCAAAATCCTAAGGCTCCTAACGGCACTTCTCGAAATATCCTATGCCCACAATAAGTGCACGTTATATGATGTAAGTATTATCACATTGGCCAGACGTCATAATACTGGCATCATATAATTATGCCCTCGTGATGGTCATACTTTATCTCAAGTCGTAATCAAAACCACCTATCTTAATCCACCTAGTACTTCTATAGTCATCAAAGGTCAACCAAAATCGAATGCCAAAGTCAAGAGGGAAAACAAAACTATTCGTATGAGTATCAAAATCCCAGATAGCCAAATTGAAGTGAGGTACGCCGTCACAAGCATCATATCTTCCACAATTCGTCACAATCCCTCAAAACAAAGCCATCACCGAACATACGAAAAATAAACACGAACTGAAATGCTTCTAGGGAACTCAAATCGTTAGAGGGTCTTATTACTTCATCACGAAACTTAAGAGGTTCAACGGAAATAAAATTTAATCGTCAAGAACTTCGGCCTTCATAAAATCTAATCTTCCAAACATGAAGGGTCTGTTTCAAAATTTCGCTCATTCAACACCTCCAATCTCTTCAAGTACGGTTAATTTGTCTTCGTCTGTCCATCAATCGGGAAGTGAAACCAAAATCGGAAACTTGTGTCTGGTTCGTCGAGCCTCCTGCAGTTCTTCTTGGAATGTGATGGAGTATTGTGGATTTCCGGCACGATCTTTAAATCTTCTTCATCATCCAGTCTGCTTCCGCTCTCAATTCATCTTAGTACAACCAAGATGAATAGGGAAGTAAGACTGCATGTCTTCATCAGCTCCAGGTTCGCCATCTTGACCAGAATTTCTTCTTGTGCATCGCCAACACTTCTGTCTTGAAAGGAATGTCTTCACTCTTCGGGGTAGCCTCCGCAGTTATCAATAATATCAATCTCCCAGAATGCACAAATGATCGTCAAATTTCTAAGAAGGTGCAAAGAAATGATTTTCATGCTCTTCCTCGTCTCCGAATGTACCATTAAGTCATACAATGACCATTTGCCCAAGTACTCACGAGAAAACATCATTTATCAAATTCACGAAACAGTCAGAGCTTTAGCTAATACTATTAGCGTCACTAACCATCATAGTAGTCGTTTACGAATATGGGGGTCGATTCCAAGAATAGACTCAATTCATCAGAAGGAAACTTCGCGCTCTGAATTTAAACAACCGCATAGTCGTTTCAGGGTAGAGGAATATCGGCTCCTAACAGTAACACGGTTCAGCTATCTCCCGTCGCCATCCTTCTTTATCGCGAACGAAACTATAACACGCCCAGAAGATACACTTAAGAAAACTCACTTCTTGGTCTTCGGTCACTGCTCTTCCTAGTTGCTCAAACCAACTGGTATGATCCCGGACACATCTGGAAGACACCCTCGCTCGGTGACTAGACAATCTCTCGGTAACATGTCAAATCCTACTTCACGCTCCGGTGGAAGATTTGTGGGTTCGATCAGGAATCATATTCAGAAAACTCAGGGTGCCAAGTAACTCTCAAGATAAAGTTCATTCACTGGTGTACGAAATGGGTCCTAGGAAAACTTCATAACCGTGAAAGTAACACACGAGTCTCCAGAGTAATAGTGATAGCAAAGGGTTTAACAATCGGTAATCACAGTAGGGAGTTCAAAATTGTTTCAAACGCTAAAGGTGAGACCTAGAAGGGTGGTTGTCAATATTTGAGTGATCAATCAACCAATTCCTTGTAGGAATAAAATCGAAGTTAACTATCCGAAGAAAGACAGATCAGCATAGCAAAACTTATCGTTCAAAAGTGAGAGGAAAACATTCTTATACTCGTGGTTAAACACCACAAGACTTCTCGTAGGGACATAGACGGGTGAAACGAAATCAAATAGTGTCGGAAGATTCATAGATACTTATCAAAAGCAAAAGACAATTAACAAAACATATCCAGTACGCCATCGCCATGGAGGTTCTCAGAGTGCCCGAAGAGGCGTCAAAATGATTAACGAAAGGATCAGAGATCAGAGTCAAAATTTGAAGATAAGGATCAAATAGTGTCAGGCAATTATTATGAAATTCTCAATGCCTTCAAGATTTAATCAGGTTCAAATCTTAGGTGGTGCAAAGCATAAGCTTTCACTTTCCAAAAGTGGTATCAACAGGATCTAACCAAAAGCAAGGCACGAATCAGAGTGGTGCGGAAGCAATGATATTTAAACAAATGCCTTATAGTCTACCCATTCCTCACTGGTCAAAACTTACGTTCCTATAAGGAAATCTTAAAGCAAATTTTCAAAGGTTGTCTTACGAGCGCCTACAGAGAAAACTTAGTGGTCCTAACTTACACAGGCCAAGGGTAAATGTATTACGAGTCGCAGCCTGTCTCTCTGATACCATATTTGTAACACCCCAACCCGACAAGGGTAAAGGTGTCACACTAATGGTTTCATATCAGATCAAAACAAAGCATACATTACAGTAATACAAGGAATCTCAAAGGTTACAAATGAAATACTGAAATTACAAGGTTACAAATGCGAACACAATTTCTAAAATATAATAACTTCTAATCAACTCTAATCCAGAATAACTATTAAGTCTTCTAAGTCCAAGGTATTCTTCACTCATTCCCAGCTTCCTACTAAAACCTGCCGCAGGAAAAGAAATGCGGCTGAGCTTAAAAAGCCCAGTGAACAGATATATATAAACGAAAACGAAAGCAAAAGAGAATGAACATGTATGGTATAGTGCAAAGGAATATCATATGGAATCGACAAAGGTGCAAAGTAAGAAGGAGAAAGGGTCAGTAATCCACCACGAGCCCAGAAACAAATCATATCATATCGTAACCATAAATCTTCATAATCATATAGAGGGGAGACCTCTCAGATAATCAGATAATATGAGGGGTGTCCTCATTCTTCAAATGGAGTAGCTAGCTCCCATATTTTGTGAAAGACGTGGATTGCACCCATCATCAGTCACCATATCATATCATAGCATATCATAAACAGAACATATCTAGGATGCATCCATACGCCCCCCAAACAAATCATATTGGCCATAAACAAATCATAGTGAGCTCATATCATATCATAATGGGGACGGTGTAACCAAATCACTAGGGCTACACACTAGTCATGCCAGTGGTGCATCACAGACACGGTCATGTTACCTTCATGGCTAGGGAAACATATTTTGGCTCGTAGTATCAAACTGAGAGTCGGATATCATATCAAACAGACTGTCATATCAAAAGGGGTCATAACAGATGGTACATAACAGATATATCAGATGTAATGCCAAAGGTCCAAATCAGAGTTTATCAGATCAAGGTTCATATTAAATAATCAAGTCAAGGTTCAGATCAAAAGTTCATTTCAAAAGTTTCTATCAAAAGTCCATTTTAAACAATCCTTTATTCATGATTTTCATAAAACGATCCTTTAAAGTGGTTTTCACAAAAATAATCTTTCAAAACGGTTTTTATAAAGATAGTCTTCAAAATATAGTTTCCATAAAAGTTAGTAACATTTTATATAAAAGTAGTTTCGCATCATTTATAAACATCTGTTTAAAATGGTTGTTTTTCTCAAAACATTTCCATGGTATAATTAAAAAGGTTTTCATAACATAGGTTCATAACAGAGGTCATATCATATGGGATCAACGGATAAGGTTCAAGCAAAGGAAATCATAGCAATGGCATCAGTTCAGAAATTAACGAATCAGAAATGAAAGAGATCATGAGAAACCTTATAATAAAGGTCAGAATATCTGTACCTTATCAAATCAACAAATGAAATAAGAAAGTGCAACGGAAATGGAGGATCACTCCTTATTCGCCGGACCTATACAATTTAATGATCACGTATTACTAATAAGCTTATTATATAAGTTTACCACCTGTAGTTATTAAGGTTCCCATTTATGATTTCTTTCTATTTTTTTGAAACTTCCTATTTTTAGTAACCTGCCATATTTAGTCAGTTTCCCGTTTTAATAATTTTCTATATTTAGTAAGTTTCTGGATTTAATGCCTTTTAGGGTTAAAAATACCACTTAAATAACTTTAAGACTTAACATGATAATCTTGTAGTTTAGGGTGTAATATGCCAATCTTTAATAATTTAGGGTTTACAATTGTCATTCTATTAAAGTTCAGGGGCTTATGTAAAATTTACATATTTTATGGGAATTCTCATGCGTACATTACTTCCTTAATTTCCTTAACCACATCGACCAAGTCCCCATTTCTTAACCACGTTAACGCCACGAAACTTGACATAAAATCACACGTTTTGAGCTATTATGTCTTACCCATTCGACCATGTTGTTTACCCGTATTATCCCGACACTAATCACATCTACGGACCACACATACAACAACCATGACGACCCGTTTTAAATCCCTCACGTACAGCGACTATAATGACCCAAAATTTGCTCACATTAACCTTTGCTTTTATAGTTAATCGCCACACAATATAACAGATTTTTTTTAAAAAAAACACCATCTAGTATATAAGTCGACATGTATTTAGACTCATCCATACAAGACCCATATCGACACATTTCGAACCAACTATCACCCACATTTAGCACATGCTTTCAGCCCACGACACACACCTCACATTGTCATGTATATTACAACAGGCACACACACCACTTATCGAGCACAACATCACACGGAATCACACACGATCAAATCCTTTACCCACGTACAGTAACATACACGTTCCATCTTGTATATCTAGAGTTTATTTCAGATTTTTAATGTCGATATTAGAGATCAAAACTAGTGTTAAAGACCGGATTTATGACGTTCACAACAGCAGCTTTGAAAAGTGAAACAGAACAAGGTCGACATGTATAGGTTTCGTAACTCATGATTTCGTGTGACGCATATTTCAATGAGTCACTAATAGGATTATAACATGACCAAGGTTAAGTTCAGCATATGTGTTTTAGATTAGTTGTAGTCATATACTCCTTAGTATGTAAGCAAGCGTACGTATGTCAGATTGATGGCGAAAAGGTACCTCAACCGAAACTAACGGGTCGACATATCATGAAGTTAGCAAGACTTATAATTTTTGTGGCGTATCTCACATACTTATGTGATCTCATCGTGACACAACAGCAACACAACTTGGTTAACAATTAAGTTTAGTACGGTGGTCATATGAGCAGGACCTGGTTAAGATTTGGTTATGAGAATCATGTTTGTATATAGTTTTAACGTATGACAAGGAAAATGATCAATTTATACCTTGGCTGGATCGAAGAGTGATCGAGGAGGAAAGAAAATGGAACTCGAGTCGCACCACCAAATCACCATGACTTGTTAGGACGAACAGAACCTGGTCACCACCTATAACCTCCTTCGTCCCTTCTTTCTTTTGAGTGAAAGAAAAAAAAAATAGCAAAATGAGGCTGCCGCAACGTTATGGATTTTTATTTTTATTTTTTTAGGGTTTGATTGGTGGAAAGATGCATTTGTATACGTTTCATATAAAGAGCAGATAAGTGGGGTTGGGCTGAAGATGGGCCGAGTTCCACGGAGAGAAAACAAAAAGACTATTTCCCTTCAAATATTACAAATATTTTAGGCTAATCTTCATGTGTTAAATTGTGTACAAAAAATATTCTTGGTCCTTTAATACTTGTGTAACGTGATTTTAAAAAAGGAATAAGGAAGTTGCCGAATTTTAGGAAGTATGATTGCACCCTTCCAAACTTAACAAATTTTCATACTTATCTCTTACGATTAAGTTGTGTACAAGTTTTTAAATAATTTGGCCTATATAAGACATATTAAACGTGTCATACTTTTATTCATAAAGTTCTTGTACAATTTTATATAATACTTTAGGTTACATGTTCATATTGTATCGTTTCGAGTCATACATGATATATAACTCAAGTTTTAATTTATAGCGTATTTCATAAGTTAGTAAAATTTCAAATTTAGAGGGTATTTTGGTCATTTCGGATTGTGGTAATTTTGGGGTTTTACACTTAAAGTGTACATGGCCAAGTCTAGCATGCCATAGGGTTGAATCATTTAGTTTAGAGGTTGACATAAAGGCTGAATTAGCAATATCATTAACAATATTAAGCCTGAACATTTGATTACACAAATAGCCAAAACCAATAAACACACCATGTTTAGACAAAACAAACTTATCAGATTCAATAACTTGTTTATAACCACAATTATTCAAAACACTATTAGAAACCAAATTCTTTCTAATATTAGGAACATGTAAAACATTAAACAAAGAAACAATCTTTCGAGAACTAAATCTTAAATCCACACATCCTCTTCCATGCACCAGGGCTGTTGACTCATTTCCCATATAGAGAATAGAACTATCATTCAGTGACTCATAGGTCTTGAACCAGCTTCTATCTTTACACACATGGATTGTTGCACCAGAGTCAACCCACCACGCAACATCATCATCCTGCACAAAGTATGCCTTAGATATATATGTAACATAATAAATCTGAAAAGACTTATTAAATATATTCTGACCTTTCAGAGAATTGGTATTACCATTCCCTGATCCACTTGCGCCTAATCCATTGGCTTTGTTGCCAACTTTAACACCCTTACAATCTTTTCTGAAGTGTCCAGTTTTTCCACACTTCCAACAAGTAGCTTTTGGCATCTTGTTAAGATCTGCTTTGGTGTTATCCTGATGTTTACGTTTGCCCTTGTTGTCATTGTACCTGGTGGAGTTATTATGCTCCACCATATTGACAACTGATGGACCAGTAGCATTGCTACTCTTTGGCTTGTCACTGTCTTGCGCTCTGAGTGATTCCTCAATGCGCAAATGACTGCCCAACTCAACAAGAGTCAATTCCTCCTTCTTATGTTTCAACATATGCTTGAAATTTTTTCAAGAAGGAGGGAGTTTATCAATGACACAAGAGACTGAAATAGTCTCATCCATGTTCATTTTGTGTTGTGTGAATCTACCAAGTATACTAAGAAGTTCATTGTATTGTTCCATGACAGGTCTAGAATCGACCATTTTGTAATTGTTAAAATTACTTACAAGGAACTTCTTACTTGATGCATCCTCAGCCATATATTTGGCTTCCAAGGATTCCCATAGTTCTTTACCAGATTCCACATTTTGATAAATATCAAATAAAGAATCAGACATATCATTGAGGATTAAACCATCATTCTCCCACTTGTTCCTTCTCCTCATGTCTTCCACAGTAGCATCATCCCCGTCATCAGGAATAGGAGTGCTCAAAACATACACCACACTCATGCTTGACAACAAGAAGTGCATCTTCTTTTGCCATCTTCTGAAATCGACACCTTCAAACTTTTCCAGTTTGGAAAAGTTAGCAGCCATATGCTTCATAGCAGCAGCCATTGATTATCACTAAATAGTTTCTATTGATTGTTGGATTAGTTTGTGTTGCGTGTGTTCCCAGAACAGGGTATAGATAATCAATGAGTACCGGATATCACTTGAAATCGTGTGATCACTTTCCTATAGAAACTATTCGACCCTATGCTTGGGTTACACGAATATCTCTATGGGATAAGACCAAGTGGTGTTCTTGTTTTTAGGCACAAATCAAGAACCAAATCGCTTTTAAGTGTTTAGGGTTTGTATGTTGTATATCCATGCAGTTATGTTATGATCTCTATTTATAATAGAGATTACTCAAACCCTAGCCCATGGAATTATGAGTGATTAACGGCCCATTAATCATACCATAATTAGTTTCCATAATAGCAAAGATTGGTGGTTATACCAGCAGTACTAACTTATCCCAACAGTACTAACTTATGCCCAGCAGTACTAACTTTAATACTAGCAGCATTAACACTGCCAACAATACTAACTTCAGTACTAGCAGTAGTAACTTTGTGAAGGACTAAACCTTCTGATGAGTTACTCCAAACCACTATTAGAGACAGGGTGTTCAGGGACCTGATGGGTGTACACTCCGTACCATCTGACCCATTACCAGGTGTGAATCAGTACCCTCAAGTGCACTAAATTTTCCAACAGGATTTCCGCTTCCAATTCAGCCCAATGATACGATCCTGCATTCTATAGTTTATTATTATTATTATTAATTAATTAATTAGTTAATTTAGTTTCCTTTTATTATATTTCTTGGTAAGAAAGTTTCGGTGCTACACAGGGTAAGTCTATGATATCTTTAATTATAAATAGGGCATTAGGAATGTAACTTTCATTATGTTGAATATTATTATGGTTTATTGATTTCGTGCCAATTGGGAGAGCTTATTCGAGCTCCCGAACGTCGATTACTCTATCTTTATTGTTCTTATATCTCATTATCGACCCGGTTCGTATCAATTGGTATCAGAGCCGTCGATTCTGAGATTCAAACAAAAAAAACTGTTCACCGCTGGAAAATAATGTTCACGCGGGGATTACTATTCATCACCAGAAGTTGTTGTTCTCAGGCCGGATTACTGTTCATAAAAAGGAATGGAAGCAAAGAGCTTTGCAGAAGGGTTAACTGATGTCACAAAGATGGTTAAACGGTTACAATCCACGTTGCTGTTGCACCAATCTAAACTGGAGGAATCTTTATCTAAACTGGGGGAATCTTTTAGACGGGCGTGTCAAGATTTCTCATTGTTGTCTGAGAAGTTTCAAGGATCTATAAAGGCAGCAATAAAGGAAGAGATTAATTAGGAGCGACATGTCCATTTATTGGAGGTCCAACTAAACCACCGGAGTCCTAACAGGAAGGTAAAAGCAAGGTTGTTTTGGAATAAGTTTGTAGTTTCATGCATCCGAACTAGAAAAACTAGAATGCTAGGTACCTCGCTTGGTATTGGATTAGAAAGATTAGGTTCTCATGAACAAGTGTGTATAAGAAAACTCCAAAAGATATTGCAGGACTACTACATGCACTTGAAGCACACAAATGGGATAAAATGAAGAACATGGGATCCCGAAATTACCAAGGCAACATTTTCAAGCAACACCTTGAGGACAAGGTGTTTTGGGGGGGTGGAGTATTGATACGATCCTGCATTCTATAGTATATTATTATTATTATTATTATTATTATTATTATTATTATTATTATTATTATTATTATTATTATTATTATTATTAATTAATTAATTAATTAATTAATTAATTAGTTAATCTAGTTTCCTTTTATTATATTTCTTGGTAAGAAAGTTAGGGTATTAGGGTAAGTCTATGATATCTTTAATTATAAATAGGGCATTAGGAATGTAACTTTCATTATGTTGAATATTATTATGGTTTATTGATTTCGTGCCAATTGGGAGAGCTTATTCGACCTCTCGAATGTCGATTATTGTATCTTTATTGTTCTTTTATTTCATTATCGACCCGGTTCGTATCACCCAACACAAGAATGATCATGAATTCCTTACAGAGTCTAAGAGGTGCTTGTTGCCCACGCAATTTGATCCCTCCAGGTTTGATGAAGATATTATGACATTCACCTAATTAGAGAAGAAAACGTGTTACATTTCATTCAACCAAAATAAGGCACATGCATTGAACAGATACAAACAATTTAGACTAAAAAACTGATAATTATGGTCTTTTTTATCGTTTAAGAGTGTATGTGACTTATAGAGAGTATTATAAGCTAAAATGTAGGCCTACAAGATAATTACACAATGACTTGTCATTTACTTACGGCTTCTGTTGGAATTAAATAATAATGGCATGCATATTATATAATCACATAGAGCACACAATGGAAGACTAGAATCAAATATTTGTAATTAATTAACCAAAATCCAAATAGTAAGCGTACCTTTTAACAATCCAAGCACAAACAAGAAGTCAAGAATCTAGAAACCCTAAAGTTAGGGTTTGTGGAAATCGACTACAATAATTAGTCGATTAGGGTTCTTCAAAAATCCAATTGGGATTTTCCTATGTTCTTGTACACACGTATTGGTAGCGATTCGATGCGAATGCTAGTTCCTAGAATCACAATGACTAACCAATTACTTTGGTTTCGTCCTAATCAAACGCACAACCCTTGGGGGTTTGTGTAATTCGTCGACTAGGACAAGAGAGGGGAAAGAGAAGAGAAAATTGGCTAGCTAATGAGATCAAGGATTCCAAACAATGAATACATGTGTTTGTATTTATAGTTTGTGAAACTTAGATTCCAAGTTAGGATAGGATACCCCTTCCTTTTTCTCCAACCGATCGACCCTATTAATCCCATAGGGATTCTAGAACCTTCTCATAGCTTATTTCCTTATATTCGTTTCCCTTCAATATTTAATGACCGTTAGTCAATTTCGTTAAATACTTAACGACCATTAAACGTTATTGTAAATTAATAATTAAATATAACTATTATATATTAATTATTAAACATCGATTCTCATACGCAATGTGTGCAATCCCATAGTCTCGTGTTCGAATCCGGTCATACACATATAAAATGTGTCCATAAACTAACAGCTCCCACTTGGACAGATCTTAATATGTGTAATGACATTAGTTAGCGTCTAGCAACAAGCTAATGCCCCCAGAACGACCCTGAGTGTGGTTTCTTGGAAAAACCTTTTAATGATTCATCATTATACTTATCCTTTTGTTTTTAATACCACGTTAAATATGGATATGGATCTTAATCATTCCATTATTTAACTATTCTGTTTCTCGTTATATTTGATTAAACAAGATTACCAAATCATCTGAACATATTCTAGATTGATCTTGGGTATGGCCATACAAACATCTTGTCAACCTTACGAGGGACCAGTAGTAATATTCTTCAAAACAAATTTGAAGGAACAAATTCTCTCTTGACTACGAGCAAAACTCATGAATTTCAAAACACTTCAAAAGAGTCCCTATTACTAACAGTTACGAATAGTGTTAGACTATTTTACAAAAAATGGGCTACATCCATAACAGTTTCCTGGTATCTCTGAGGATAACTATTCATGATTTACTTGATAACAAAGATCCATAAAGTTCAATCATGTAGTTGGAATCAGTCCTATATTCAATTCATTGAATATCATGTGAATTTGGCATGACCACCCATCAATATACATAAGTATATTCTAACCAAAACTCATATTTGTCTTAATTCAATGATATTCTCATATCATTGATTGATAACGGACTATTTAGAATAACATAAGTTATTCACGGATTTAAACATGCAAATATAGTATACAATTTATTATAAATAAACATAACCAATACTTTATTTTATTAAAAGGGTAAATTGCAAATTTAGTCCCTAAAGTTGTCCAAATGCGCAAAAAATACACCGAGAAAAAAAGTTGTGCAAAAACGACATTAATGTTTCGTTTTTTTGCAAAACAGCCACCGAGAGCTACTTTTTGCTAACGCCCGTTAGTTATCCCGTTAGTCAAGGGTATTATCGTCATTTCACTCGTTTCCCGCTTTTGACTAGCCACACTTTATTTCAAGGACCAAATTTGCAACGTCTTAACTTACGTTTGCAAGCAAAACACACGTGGCAACCGAAGAGATTGCCTCGGTACTTTTTTTCAACGACTAAATTTGCAACGTCTTAACCTTTGCCTCCCAAATTAACACAGCAACCGAAGCGATTGCATAGGGACCCCCAAAACACACAGAATCCCAAAGAACATAACCACTGACAATGGCAAACAATGATAAAGGTAAGGCTATCTACATTGGGTCTGAGGAAGAGGAGTGGGCAAAAGTTTTAAGCAACTATTATCAAACTGATTTAGTTCTTGATGGATATGGCGCTGAACCAATTGATGAGTGTGGTTCTTATAGGAAAATACCTAAGGAGTTGAGAAAACAGATTCTGACTTGGCTGAGGAAACAAGATTACTACTATCAAGCGCTTTTGGGTGATACGGAGGAGGAGAAGCAAGAGACTGCGGATACCGGTTTACCAGAGTTTGATGATTTGGAAAAGAGGATTTCACATCTTGAAGTTGTGCTTAAGCATCTAAAGGATAAGAAGGACAGGAAAGAAAAAGAAATGAAGAAAAGGAAGAAAAAGGGTGATGCGGAAGGTAGCGGTTCTAACTTCTAAACAAGTGTGTGTTTAGATGATAGGGAAATTTGTAATGGTTGTGAACTCCTATGATCATCAATGAAATTTTGGATCTTTATGTTACTGATATAGCTGATACAACATGACAGTAACATGAGTTGGTTATCATGGAGAAATATCTCTCTTTTGACTACATTTCCACTGAACAAACACTCCTAATGTGAATGAGTAGGTTATCCATTCACCCTTTCAACAGCCACAAGGTACAAGGCCCTCAGATACACCAAAAGAAGGAGATAATTTGGTGCAGAGTTGTCTTATCTCCTTGTCCCAAACACCCCTTTAACATGTGTTGTTTGACTTTGGAAAGTCAAAATGCAATTGCTAAAAGGGAGTCCTGAGTTTTGACTACATTAGATAAAGGTGGTGTTTGCATGACTGTATCCATGAGCATTTGCACGATTTCCAGCCAAATACACACATTAGTACATTAAATACACTACATGACAGTTGACTTTAGAATGTCAAAGTAAGCAAACATGCAGTATATGACAGTTGACTTTAGAATGTCAATGTTTGGGTCAGTTTGGATTTTGACTCATTGTACTAAAAATACTCTTTCTAACCATTCATTTCAATTGAATTCAATGTAACAGTTTCATCCCAACTTCTCAATACATAACATGATTAAACAAAGATAGACATATAACATTGTTCAAAAGACATTAAAGACAAACATAGAGTTCAAACATATAATCCAAAAGACATGAACGTTAACAGAATTTCTATTGTTCAAAGATCAGTGCATAACAACTGAACAACTTTGACTTGCAAGCTCATCAACTGACTTCTTCCTCTTTTTTGTTGGCCTGTCAACTTGGGGTTTGTGAATTGGTGGTATTATTACTGTTTTAGACTCAACTAATGGCCAAAAGTCGCTGCCACAACATGGTTGATCTTGAATAAAGATGTATGTGCCCATGTTTCTAGTCTGTAAGCAGCATGAACCCACTCTTCAGGTATAC
Source organism: Artemisia tridentata subsp. tridentata (assembly GCA_021014915.2). NCBI lineage: Eukaryota > Viridiplantae > Streptophyta > Magnoliopsida > Asterales > Asteraceae > Artemisia > Artemisia tridentata. The sequence goes on along the minus strand of CP139503.1, from coordinate 43,457,796 downwards.
CAACTCCTCTCCCATTCTCATTCATGTGGTTTATTGCAGCCACAGCATGTTTACATGGTATTCCAGTCAGCTCCCACTTCTTACAACAACACTCCTTTCTACCCATGTTAACAACACACTGATCCTCGTAAGGCACAGTTACTTAATATAAAGAACCTTCAATCCATTGAACAACGCAATCAGTAGCATCTTTTTTTATAGCATCAAACATGGCTTTCACATTAGGAGTAACTTGTCCAACATTCTTTTCTATTAGTTGCTGAACTACAACAATTCTCTTCATCAAGTACTCTCTGATATATTCAAGACAAGTAATGATGGTTCCATCTCTGCCATCACATAGCTGCCTATTGAACACCTCACATATGTTGTTTAAGAGTAGTCCACATTGGGCTCTGCCTGTTAAACAAATCATACATTATATATTACTATATGATCAATTATCAGTATGCTTTTGTCCAGTGCAAGTTAATGAATTACCTGAAAAATGTGATCTGCTCCATTGTTCAGCTGGAATCTTCATCAACCAATCATAAGCAGCAGAATTGTAATACTTGAGATGAGCCATCTCTTTGTTGAATTCAACAACAGTAGTGGCTCTAGCTGCCTTCCAAAGCATGTCCTTGTAAACACCTCCTTTAAAATGTGACTTCATATCCTCATGAATATGCTTAACACATAACCTGTGTTCAGCACTTGGAAACACACTAGCAATGGCTTGTATCAGTCTCTGTGAACAGTTAAGGTTATGGATGGTGTTAAAACTGTACATGTTCTCATTTTGCATAAAACACATGATTAATTATAGAATAGAAATGTGTACCTTTTGCCTATCAGAAATGAAAGTGAACTTGCAGTTGGTTTCTATACCAAGATCCTCTCCAAGTAGTTTCAAAAACCAACACCAAGATGCCTTATTTTGTGCATCAACTACAGCGTATGCTACTGGATAAATCCCATTGTTTGCATCAATCCCAACTGCTGTTAGTAATTGACCTGGAAAAGGGCCTGACATGAAGCATCCATCTAATCCTAAGAATTCTCTGCCACAAGCTTTGAAACCTTGTTTCAGAGCTCCCAAACACACATACACCCTTCTAAAAGTTCTTGTTGACGACTCTGGATTTGGTTCTAGCTGTACATCAATCCTAATAGTTGTGCCTGGATTTTGATTAACCAACTCTTGGGCATACTCTCTAAGCAGTGCATAATGTTCCGTAAAGACTGAATGATGTTTACAGTCTTTAGTGCATAGCATATCATACTTACTTACGGGAACATCTTCAAGTATATGCTCATCATCATCATCAAACACTTCATCATTATTTGGATTATAATCCAAATCCTCTGAACCACTCTCGCCACTCTCTTCTTCTGTTTCAGTATCTACCGCTACTTCTTTCACATTTCCCATAGGACCACCTACAATTATAAATCCATAACATTAACAACAAATGTACCTTCTTTAAGAACCAATAACAATATTGAAGTAAACATGAAAATGCACTGTCTTCTTACCGTATTTTGCAAAGGCAAGGACAATCGCTGTAATATAACCGGAACTATACGTCAATGAGGATTGTATCTGAATAGGTGGTCGAGTTAATGTGGTAACGAGTTAGGGCAGCGGAGCCAATGAGGATTGTATCTGAAGATGAAGGGGTATATTAGTCATTTCATATGTATTTACCCTTGACTAACAGGATAACTAACGGACGTTAGCAAAAAGTAGCTGTCGGTGGCTGTTTTGCAAAAAAACGAAACATTAATGTCGTTTTTGCATAACTTTTTGTCTCGGTGTATTTTTTGCGCATTTGGACAACTTTAGGGACTAAATTTGCAATTTGCCCTTATTAAAATAATAATTGTTCAATACATCCTTTATCCAAATACTAAATAGATAAATGCATGATAATTCTAGTTGATGAATTATGCCTCAAGTCATGACAATCATACTTGTTGACAAGGCATAAATTCAACTAGCTTTGATCTATTGTAATTTTGAGAATACTTATTTCAAGAATTCAATTAGTGAAGTTCTTGTATGTGTGCATTCAAATATCTTGATATTGCCACATAATATTTCATAAAGTGCGTGACATCCTCAACCACCAATTTATGACAATCATCTTTCAAACCTTTTAAAGTTTAAAGTATTCTTATTCTTTAATGTATAATGCAACTATACTACTAGTTGAGCACAACTAGTCCACATAATCATCAACAAGGATGAAATCCTACCATTACTAGCATCATTGTTTACAACTAACAATATGCTCTTTCCAAAAATCCGTAAACTATGAATATTTATTATATAATGTTTGGTGCCTTCCAAAACTTCAAGTTTGTTGGCTATGACAATTGTGCAACAATTTCCGTATGTACATCCATAGAATCTAGGAGCAGCTCCTGAGGAATGTAATTCTAAATCCAAACACAAATATTACATTAGTTATCTAATAACTTTCTATTAGATATCAATGTTGTCAAATCATCATGCATTCAATCATGATACAACAATTTATCTACATATAGCATGATGTACATGAAAAATATTTAACTCAGACTTAGATTTTATTCATGTTCTATCTTATCAAAGATATGTATCTATTTGAGACTTTCTAAATGATATATCATGTTCTAATAGATTCATTTATTTACCGCACATGTTTATAACAATAAACATATATTCCAAGGTTGTATGTTTTACTTTCCAAATCTTTCAAGTGAAGTTTCATTCCAAACTATTTAACTTAGATGAAATTGTACTTCCTATATGTTATACAACATATATGATTTAAAAAAAATAAACATAATACTCCCAATAGCTTTCTAGAATACTTAGGAGTTATCTTATTTTAATTATAAATCAAACTTGGATTTAATATTTAAACATAAGACTCATCTCCCAGATGCATGCATTGATCCATACTTGGATTCTTGCATTTTGTACACTTTCAAAGATTATATGAATTCATAAAACTCTTGATTACTTACCGTCCTCGCAAAGGTAATCACAAAAGAAAGAGTTTTGATATTCCATTGTCAAATTCCATATTAATGAAAGTAAGTATGACAATTATCATCTTTGTATATTTAATGTGCCTAAGAAAGAATATTCAATCACGGTTAATTGCTTAAGTATGATTAATAATCTTGTCACAAAACATACATTAAATATGTGTACAATATTGTCCATATGATTTCTATAGAAAAATTTAAAACCGCTAGGGTTTCCTTCTCTTGGAAGAAACTCATCTTTATTCTCTAGTCTAACTATTTAGATTAAGATAACCCAATTTACTCAAAAGTTGATTATCTTTATGGACATCATCTTAACATTAATAGTATGAGTAATTTTCCAAATTCAATATTTGCAATGTTTCATTATGATTAAGTGATTAACTGGTTTACTAAGATCCTGTAACTCATATTCCTCAACATTGATATATTGCATATCATAACTCATATTCCTCAACATTGATATATAGCATATCAATCAAATGTCTGATATATCCTTGCGGATCTATGAATGAGAATTCATTCATCTTGAGGTTTAACATTAACATGTCTAGCCTCATCATGACATTCACTAGTGTGTTTTAGAAGGTTATATTTTTGTAATTATGTCTCGTCAAAATCTAAAAGAAACTCCCACTTGCTTTTAGTAATCCAAAGACTATCTATAAATACTTAGCATGTAGAGCAACAATAAATTGTTCTCTTTTGGGATATTACAAATCACATTGACAATTCCTGACTCTTGTTTGTTAATAATTACTCTTCATAAGAAGTTTAACAATTCAGAACTTCAATTTTTAAGACTTAATGTGATTCATCACATTTCATAGTATAGAAGTTATAGTTATCTTGAATCAAACAATCCAAATAGAGTTTGAGTTTGATTCTCCTAAATGAACATACCATTAACTTGTGGTATTTCATTAGAATTAATATTGTGAGACAATCTAACAATATGTAAGATAAACATATACCTTTTGACTTACTTATTTACCAACTAAGTCAAACTGTTCCAAGTCAATTGCATGCTTTATAACTCAAGTACTCTTTGACGAAGTCTCTTCATGTCCATGTCTCAATTAATAAGACATAAACTGTTATAATCCCACTATACGTTATAAATCATTGATCAACTCAATGACTTCTTGTATATGTCTTATTAAAAGACATAATAAGTTAACGTCTTACTTTATTTTATTATAAGTCTTCTAACAATCAAAAGACTTCATGTTTATAAGAAGATATAAACATGTAAAACTAAAATAATCATGAACACCACCTCTTGATTTCAATAGTAATTTCAAGTTAATTAATTACTTCATTTATTTATGTCATTCCAAGAATACACAAATATTTAAAATGAAGTAGTATTAGATTACTTCATTTATTTATGTCATTCCAAGAATACATAAATATGTAGAGTGAAGTAGTCTTTTGTTATCATCTTGACACATGTTTTAAATAGGGCAATCTCACACTTAATGTGTATAAGTCATATTAGAACGTTAGTCTCTTACCTTGCGGTCAAGAGAATCCTTTAAATCATATCTCTATGTGTTGTACCTTGCACACAATAAAGATTTCTCCCACTTGTGCATGGAACAACATTATGTAACAGATAAACAACACGACACGCATTTGTTTATGTGAACAATATGATTGTGTCATTGATATTAGCATAACAAGTAGATGTAGGACTACATTGTTTAGTAAGGAAACGCACATGACTATCCTTAAAAACATGAGTGTTTACAATTGAAAATGATAAAGTTTGTAGCTCCCACTGAATTAGAGAACATTACAATAATTCCTTATTCAGTAATAAAACATAATGCTCCCACTGGATTTGACAACATTGTAAGTGTTTCATAACAAGTGAAAGCAAATAGTGTGCTATTTACTTTCTTACACTTTTAAAAGCCTATACGTAACAATTACTTAGGTATTAAAAGAGTGTATTCTACTATTTAGATGAGGTACTTGTCCATCAATGCTATTAACTTGAAAAATTGGGCATGTAATTTCTTCCTTAATAAGTCTACCATCCCCACAATATGTAGCACCTTTAAAGTGTTAAAACAAACCAACTATATAAATCATGCTAGTTTGCCTTTACCACTTCTACGGTAATCAGTCTAGCTTCTAATTTAATAACTCATAAAATATCATATATCAAGATATAGTTATATGATCATTATTTTCCGGTTAACCAAAAATCTTGTTTGTTACAAAAGAATTCAATCACCGAATGAGGGTGATGAAATCTCTATGGAAAATAAGATGTGCAATTCTCTTAACTATTAAAGTTTGTTATGAGTTATATATTAGAATTTAGACAATTCTAATGTTCCTATCATGCCTTTCTCAATCATGAAAAGGAATAGGATTGAGTCACACTCTTCTCTTATGGAAAGGAGACTTTGTTTGTCTTTTCAGTAAATTTTTCTCGATCAAACATTTGTTTGAAAGCAGAACTGGATCAATTTACCAATAAAAGACCAAACCTCGTTTACGGTTTAATGTTGCATTAATACATTTAAAAGAATTGCAAAATTCAATTTTAGTATTTTCGATAATTAAATCTTTAAGAAAATTAAATACCCATTGGTTAATATTCATATAAACCATAGAATTTTCTTAAAGCTAGGATCCTAATTGACATAGTACCACTGCTAGTAATGATAGTACTCATCAAGGTAATTTTCGAACAATAATTGCCAAACATTTTGCAATTCCTAGATTAGTATAGGACTTACTAATTGCCAAACTATTTGCAAAATAAGCATGTTTCATCCTATCTTATGCCTTGGGTTACTAGATCTCACTATCTAACTCAATTAAGTTGTCCAATTTAAAAAATTGTAAATTTATTCCAGCTACGTCTCACGCAACGCGGAGATTTACCTTGGGATTACAATCTAGCTACGTCTCACGCAACGTAAATGGTAACTGCAAGTGTTCCTTTAATTAGATGGCATAAACTTAAATTTCAAAGGGTACAGATTTAATTTGATGTGTAATCAAATATGTACGAAGAAGCATGCAAACATCTTCGTATCATAGAATTTTAATAAAACCTTATTCATTAGTTTTTATTATGGTGTATGGTTTTGTGTGCTAATCCTGTGAACACAAAAACACTACACCTACAAATTGACGATTCAACTTGGTTTTAAGAATAAAGCAACAAAGTATTGTAATCGAGGTATTGGTGAACCAATCAAAAAATTACCACCAATTTTCCTCCACTATATCCTACTGTTGCATGAGTCAAAAGACCCAAGTTATTCGGATAATTGCCACAAAGTGGCGCGTGGAATTTGTGGAAATTTAACCCTTAAGATGTTTTTGACAATCAATAAGTCTTTCGGTAGCTCCATTTTGGTGCACAAAGAAGCAGAGAAGCGAATCATCGCGAAGCATGTTAAAAACTTTCCTCTTTCGGGTGCTAGCGCACACCTCCTTATACCTCTCTTATAGTTTACCAAAAATGGGTGAGCCTAGTTGACGAATTGTGCAAATAACATGTTGGGAACACGTTTTGTATTAATTCAAGTATTGATCATTTATGTAATAAGTTGCTTAGGCCTTTAAGTTAGTTTTATGCTTCGGCCTATGTAGAAGGCCCATGGGTCGTGGCGTTTTATTTATTTTAATTATTTAGTTAATTAGGGCTAAAAGCCCAAGGTTGTAAGAACACTATAAATACCCCCTCCCATTCAAAGGAGAGGGTTGGTTGGTTGAATGAGAAAACATTTCATTATTACCTTAAGCATAACCTCCCATCTCTCTCTCTCTCTAACTTTCTCTCTCTAGATCTAGGATTAGATTAGTAGCTTGTGTGATAAATCTAAGTAACAACAAGTGGTATCAATCGCCTAGGGGTAATTCAGGTTGTTTAAGATTAGATTTAAGTGAAAATTGAAGATCTTAGCCTCGGTTACTGTTCATGCGTAAAACTTAACGAGTTTGGTAAAGTTTTACCGAGTTTCTGACACTTACCGAGTTTGGTAAAGTTTTACCGAGTTTCTGACACTTACCGAGTTTGGTAAAGTCTTACCGAGTTTCTGACAATTACCGAGTTTGGTAAAGACTTACCGAGTTTGGTAAAAGGTTTCCGAGTTTCTGATTGGTTACCGAGTTTCGGACCTGTTACCGAGTTTCTGATTGGTTACCGAGTTTCTGTTTTGTTACCGAGTTTCTGATTTGTTACCGAGTTTCTGATTGGTTACCGAATTTCTGATTGGTTACCGAGTTTATGAAATTTTGCCGAGTTTGGTAAAATTTGCTGAGTTTCTGAAATTTTGCTGAGTTTGGTAAAATTTACCGAGTTTCTCACAAATTACCGAGTTTCTCACAAATTACCAAGTTTCTACCACAGAATCTTCCAAGTTTCTAAATGTAAAATCCTCCGAGATTCAAAGGTTGAATTCTCCGAGTTTCTTAGAGTAAAATACTCCGAGTTTCTTTCATTGTTATTTGATATACAAACCTAATCTTCAACAACAACCGTTATTATCCTTTAAAGATCCTACATCCACAAGTTACTTCAAGATGTCTCAACCACCATACCATAACTACTTCTACAATCAACAACAACAACAGTATCGTCAACAACAACCATATCAACAACAGTATCCTCAACCACAATATCAACCACCGTATCAACAACAACACATGTTAATGCAGCAACATCAATTTCTTCCACAGCAACAAATCCCTCAACAACCAATGCAAACTTACCAACCTCCTTCCAGAGAACCACACTGGTTTAACAAAATGTGCGAAGCTATAAGCAGTCAACAGTCGAGACATGAAGCAGGGTCTTTGGACACACCACCAATGTTAACACCAGGGAATTATGTGCAGTGGTCCAGTCGTTTTCTCCGATTTATCGAGCTAAAGAAACCTCATGGGAAGTATCTGAAGAAGGTTATCATTGATGGACCGTATCCAGTTCCTACTACAACTATTCCTGCTGATCCAAATCATGTTCCTCCAAGAGAAGCAACTACAACCCCTATTCCTCTAGCTCAACTCACCGCAGAACAAGTTCTTCAACAAGAGGCTAATGAGATAGCAATGTCTTACATCCTCCAAGGGATTCCCAATCCTATCTTCAGGAGTATCGATGCACAAAAGACAGCAAAGGATATGTGGGAGCATGTACACCTACTTATGGAAGGTACTGAGTTAAATCAGGAGGACTTGGAATCTAAGCTGTATATGGAATACACACATTTCACGATTGAACCTGGGAATCTTTAGAGTCATACTACCATCGTTTTACCAACATCATTAATGATTTGGACCGCCACAACATTGTACTACCAAAGATTGCTGTAAACTCTAAGTTTCTGGGGTGTCTCGGACCAGATTGGTAAAAGTATGTGACTTTCGTGCGACAAGCCAAGAATCTACACAGTGCTTCCTATGGATTGCTGTATGATTACCTAAAACATCACCAATCAGAAGTTGACAAGGAAAGAGCCACTCGTGGAGGATTCTCATCAGTACCTACCTCAAACCCACTTGCTTTAATGGCTCAATCTCACTTTGCACCAACACCAAATCAGGATTTTGTTCAACCACCACCTCATTCGAGTTATCCCTCACAACCTTCAAACCAACTTGTCCCTTATGAAGCACCATCACAATATTCTGACAATCAACTAGTTTCATACGACAACACTGACTCCATGATGTACTCCAACGTTGAAAATGATGAAGATGATGCTTTTAACTCACTGAATGAAGGATTTGCTTTGATTGCAAGAGCTTTTAGCAAGTTCTCAAATAAATCTAACAACCGTCTCAGATCTTCATCCAACACAAGGAATCAGGCAGTTGTTAATGATGGAAGGGTTGAAATCCAAAACAGGGCTTCCGGGAGATTTGGTTCAGGAAATTATATGGGGAATTCAGGTGGTCAAAGGTTCGGTTCAGGAGGAAATGGAAGAAATAACATGGGTAATGGACAGAAGAGGGCTCAGATTGTTGGAACAGAGAAGAAAGGGATTGCAAACACATCTATTACATGCTACAATTGTTGTGGGAATAGTCACATGGCAAATGCATGCCTCAAGCCGAGGACAATGGGCAGTGCTTATCACAAGGAAGCTCTTCTTCTAGCTTTGAAAGATGAAGCTGGGGGAAATTTGACTGAGAAAGAGCATAACTTTATGGCAAATGCATACTCAAGTGATGAAATGGAAGACCTTGAGGCAAATGCAGCTGTAATGTTGATGGCAAACATGCAAGAAATGCATATGGGTGAGACAGGCCCGGTTTATGATACCGACGGCTTATCTCACGTACCTGAATCTGATTGTCTTATTCATGAAATTGCATCACCCTCTGCATCTTCATCTGCACAAGAAAATATTGGTCAAAATGAATCATCATTATCCTCTCAAGACGATGATCAAATAAACACCGTTATTACATTTGATGATGATCAAATTAATCCCGTTGTTTCATTTGATGATCTTCCTGATGATGATAATCATGATCACATTGAACAAAATGATTTTATGCATGATACAGATCCAGAGCTTATGACCTTGCTGCTGACCACCCAAACACAATTAGATGCTCAAAAATCCCAAATTGATAAATGCAATGATATTTATCGGAATCTAAAAGCAAAAGTTGCATTGTTAACAAAGGACCTTGAGTGCTACAAACTAAAACTGTCAAATTTTGAAAATAAAGAACAACGAGAGAAAAGCTTTGAGGTTGCATTCCAACAATCATACGTGCAGGTAAAAGAGTTAGAACATCAAGTACATGAGTTAACAGTCTCTAAAAATGATTTGATTTCTCAAAAAGAACAAGAACGATTAGACTTTCAAAAACAAGTTGATATATTACACTCCGAACTTTCCAAAACGAAAAAGGAGTTGTCAACCTGTAAAGATGATCTTTTTGAACAAAAACAAAATTCAAAGAAACATGTTGACTCATATCTTGAAGAAATTGTTGCGTTGGAATCCAAACTTAAAGAATTTCAAAACGTTGTGTATAAAATGGGTGAATCTGTAACCACAATTCAAAAACTAACTGTCAAACCAAATCCCCAAGGATATGGTTTTGCAATTGGAAGTGATCAAACACGTTTTTTACAAAAGGCACTCAAGGAAAATCCCAAGTTGTACAGTGCAGAGTATTTGTTTGATGAATCTTTCCAACGTGTTGTTGTGTATGATAATGAAGAGGAAACGGAACACGAGGACGAGAGTCGATCTAAATTGAGTAATGTCTTTTATAACAAACCATATGATTATTCAAGAACACCTCATATTAGTGAAACTTTTGTACCTTAAAAAGAGAAATTAGAACAAACATGGTCTTTAACTGAAATAAATGCTTTGTCTGACGTTGGTCCAGTAACCACTATAGCACAAATTAATGGCCCTTTACCAAATCCGGGTGTTGTTCCACAAATGCCAAAACAATGTCGCATCCTTAAATATTTTAACACATTCATGGATGACATAAAACTTTTGGAAGATGTAATTGAAAGAAATTCTGAAATAAAAGTCTCTACTTTTCTCTCTCCATATGAGAAAGAAAAGAGAGAAGTTTTTCAAAAGCAGTTTTTACCACATGTCAAACACCTGCGACTTTGTGCTACACAGTGGGAACAGGAACTTCAATCGGAAGTCGCATCAATGATGAGTATTTTCAAAGCAAAAGATAACAAGATTGCAAAACAAAAATGTCAAAAGAAAGCTTTAGAAAAAGATACTGATCGACTCTTGATAAATGTTCTATGTTCTGACGTGATTTCTGTGATTATGAATTCCATATATCTGTCGTGTAATGAATTGCTTGTTGATGATCACTGTGTTAATGTTGAGATGTTGCAACTTGAGATTGCTAATTTGTCGAGAGAAAATGAGAACCTTCGTCAAATCAATGGTGATGTGGAAACCAAATGCTCAAAAGAAATTTTCAAACTTAACCAAAAATTGCAATAATGTCAGACTCATAGTCTTAACTTTGAGTTAGCACTACAAAGCCAAACGAAATCTTTATCTTCTCAAAACATTCATGTTTCAAAACTTCAGAATCTTGAAAAAGAAAATGATTTCAAACCTCAAATTTTTGAGTATGAAAAAGATATCGAAGAAATTTGCAAAAACAGAAATGACACCGTTCGGTTAAACAGAGAATTGGACTCAAAAATTCAAGAACAAAAACACATCATCATTGAGTTGAAAGAGAGACTCGCAGTATTGGAAAAAGGGAAATTTGTACAAACAAATGTGATTGAACCAGGGATGTACAAAGTCGATAAGGCACCTAAGAAAGCATCTTCACAAACCACTAATATGCATACTTCAACTTCCACAGGACTAGGCAACCCTTCTAAGGTTAACAGATCAAAGACCACCAAGAGTCAAAAGAAGAGTAGAGTCTGGAAACCTAAGAGTGGCTTATCTAAGGATGAAGAAGTAGAAGTTCATGCTAGTAGTTTGAATAAGACGCATGTTATGTCTAATATAGAATCCAACTTTTCTAAGTATAATTCTAAATGTGATGTAACGAATGCTAAAACCTTGAATGTTATGAATGATGTTGTTATTGATGCTTATTGTGTGTTTTGTCGTACTAGAATGTTATCTGGGAATCATGCAAAATGTGTAGCAAAAACCCTTTTATCTCGAAAGCAGAAACGTACTACTAGCATTTCCACTAGGTCCACTACCGTTGCTAAGTCCATTTTAGGAAAACCGCCATCAGTAGTTTCTGAGACCAAAGTTGACAAGACCATAGCTGCACCTAGGGCAATCCGATCACCAAGTGCATTCACTAGGAAGAAAGCAGAGTCTAGTTGGACGTGGCAGCGTTGGTTACAGCATAAACCTAGGTTCACTTGGGTACCTAAGATGCTTAACAAATGTGTTACTAACCCAACGGGATCCACCGTTACCAACTTTCCATCTATGTCAACCTCTTGTGATGCAGGTGATTCAAATCGTCCTCTGGATTGTTGATAGCGGATGTTCCCGACACATGACAGGCAACTTAAAGCTTCTAGTAAACTTCGTCGCGAAGTTCATAGGCACTGTCAGGTTCGGGAATGATCATTTCGCTGCTATCATGGGATATGGTGATTACGTCAACGGGAACATCGAAATAAGCCGTGTCTACTATGTTGAGGGCCTTGGACATAATCTATTCTCCGTCGGGCAGTTTTGCGATGGTGACGTGGAAGTGGCTTTTCGGGAGAAAACGTGTTTTGTTCGAGATCTCCAAGGGAATGACCTTATGAAAGGAAAACGCGGAACCAGTCTTTATACTATCTCCTTCTCAGACATGACCGCCTCTTCTCCAATCTGCTTACTATCCAAGGCACAATCCACCAAAGCATGGTTATGGCACAAACGTATGTCACACTTGAATTTCAAAACAATGACCGAGCTCGCTCGTAAAAAGTTGGTCGATGGTCTTCCAAGATTCAGATACGCCAAAGATCATCTGTGTCCCGCTTGTGAACAAGGGAAGAGTACACGTGCTCACTTTCCTCCAAAAGCTGAGCACAGTACAGATCATGTACTTCAACTTCTGCATATGGATCTTTGTGGCCCCATGCGTGTTCAGACTATAAATGGGAAGCGGTATATATTGGTAATTGTAGATGACTTCTCGAGATGGACTTGGGTATACTTTCTTCGCAGCAAAGATCAAGATCCTCCGATGATCATCTCCTTTCTCACCAAAATTCAAGTACAGCTACGCCAAACCGTCAGAAAAGTTCGAACAGACAACGGAAATGAATTTAAGTATCAGATTCTTCGTGAGTTCTTTGAGAAGGTAGGTATTGAACATCAAACATCAATTGCACGCAGCCCAGAACAGAACGGAGTGGTCGAAAGATGAAACCGAATGTTAGTGGAAGCCGCAAGAACGATGTTGATCAATGCTCAATTACCGGATTACCTCTGGGCTGAACCTGTTTCAACCGCCTGCTACACCCAAAACAAATGTATGATCACCAAAAGGCACACCAAAACCCATATGAGATTGTTCACCGAAGAAAACCGAACATAAATTACTTTCATGCCTTTGGAGCTCTTTGCTATCCAAAGAATGATCGTGATGACCTTGGAAAGTTAAAAACCAAAGCGGATATAGGGATTTTTGTCGGATATTGTGAAAATTCAAAAGGATTTAGAATCCGGAACCGTCGAACCCGAGAGATTCATGAGACTATACATGCTAATTTCGATGAACTCACCGAAATGGCTTCTGAGCAAAACAGCTTAGGACCCAAAGCTAACCGTCTAAACTTCCCTGATCATTCAGCTGCACCTCTATCTCTAAACCGCAAAGACTTAGGAGATTTGTTTGCTCCGCTATTTGATGATACTCTAGTTAGTCGTGCTTCTGATGTACCCACAAGTTCCACTGCACAACTCATCAACAATCAAGCACCTGATACACCAGCAACCACAACAACAGCAGTTGTTGGAGATGCACCTCAACCAGAAACATCATCATCAGTAGATCAAACAGCTTCCAGCAGTGCGAATGCAACTGAAGATCCCCCTCTACATTCTTCTGAAGTACCCACACCAGCAGATTATGATGGAAACGCTTTCTTTAATCCATTTGCTCCAGCTCCCACCATTCCAGACATTGGAGAGTCGTCCTCGAGCAATCTGGAACCGTCTAATCTGCATCAAAACTTTCAACACTACCCGTCAACACACAAATGGACCAAGGATCACCCATTAGTGAATGTGATTGGCAACCCAGAAAACCCAGTCATGACACGTCAACGACTCCACACAGACGGTGAAACTTGCATTTATGCACTTACCGTTTGTCAATCCGAACCCAAAAGCATTAAAGAAGCCCTTACCTACGACAATTGGATTGAATCTATGCAAGAGGAACTCGATCAATTCAAGAGGTTAGAAGTATGGGAATTGCTAGAGAGACCAGATGGGGTATACGTTGTCGGGCTGAAGTGGATCTGGAAGAATAAGTTAGATGCAGATGGCACAGTTATTCGTAACAAGTCCCGGTTGGTCGCTAAAGGATTCAGTCAAGAGGAAGGAATCGACTTCGAGGAATCTTTTGCACCAGTAGCAAGGCTTGAGGCCGTTCAAATGTTTTTGACGTATGCAGCTCACAAGAACATCACTGTATACCAAATAGATGTGAAGACGGCATTTCTGAATGGTCAACTCCGTGAAGAGGTGTACGTCACACAACCAGAGGGCTTTGTCGACTCAGAACATCCGAATCACGTTTACCGGCTCAAGAAAGCCCTCTACGGCCTTAAACAAGCCCCGAGGGCATGGTACGACAAATTATCTGCATTCTTACTAGCTAATCATTTCACTAAAGGATCAGTTGACCCGACTTTGTTTATACAAAAACACGGGGAGGATATTCTCATTTTTCAAATTTATGTGGATGACATCATTTTTGGGTCTACCCATAAAAAGTATTCAAACGCTTTTGCAAAATTAATGAAACAAAACTTTGAGATGTCCATGATGGGTAAACTAAAGTTCTTCTTAGGACTGCAAGTTCACCAATCACCCCGTGGTATATTCTTAAGTCAGTCCAAATATGCTCAAGAGATTTTGAAAAAACATGGTATGACAAGCTGTGACACATATAACACCCCAATGTCTTCCTCATCCCCGAAGCTAGATGCTGATCTACATGGGACACCCATTGATCCTACCAAATACCGTAGCATGATTGGGTCTCTCATGTATCTCACAGCTAGCAAACTGGATGTTGTATTTGCCACGTATCTATGCTCCCGTTATCAGTCACGACCAACTGAAAGTCATTTGTCTGCTGTTAAGAGAATCCTTCGATACATTAAGGGAACCATTCATTTGGGGATCTGGTATCCGAAGGATTCTGGTTTTGAACTTGTTGCATTTTCAAACGCTGACCATGCAGGATGTTTAGACACGAGGAAAAGTACATCTGGGGGAGTTCAATTTTTGGGTGACAAGCTTGTCTCTTGGCAGTCAAAGAAGCAGGACTGTACATCACTATCATCCACCGAATCCGAATACGTCGCCATGTCAGCATGCTGTGCTCAAGTCATATGGATGCGATCTCAGCTGATGGACTACGGATACGTCTTCAACAAGATTCCGATGTACTGTGATTCCAAGAGTGCCATCGCTATATCGTGCAACACTGTCCAGCACTCAAAATCCAAGCATATTGCTCTCTGGTATCACTTCATCAAAGAGCACGTGGAAATGGGTACAATTGAATTATACTTTGTGGGTACAGAATACCAATGGGCAGAGCTATTCACCAAAGCCTTGCCTCATGCAAGATTTGTGGAACTGGTTCACCAGATTGGTATGCGATGTTTGACTCCAGACGATTTGAACAATTTTCTTAAACAAAATTAAATGAGTCAAACATCAACACTATATCTTGTAAATAATATCTGAAAAAGACAAAAAGATTTTACATATAATTTCATCATTAAAAAAAAAAAAAAAAAAAAAAAAAAAAAAAAAAAAAAAAAAAAAAAAACTCTTTAAGTGTGCAAAAGTAAAACCGAATCAAAATATGTTTTCGTCATTTCAAATTTCATAAATTTCAAATCACGAACATATTTTGAGGGGGAGAAATTTTTGTACATTTATCATCTCAAATCTTCATCATTATCAAAATCTTCATAGGAAAATATTTTTATGATCTCTTGGACTACAATTCAGTAAAAATGTCAAAAAAAGGTCTTAGTTCAAGGGGGAGAAATGACATAAATTAAGATCACAACAAATTTGATCAAAGGCTAAAACCATATCAAACATCAAGGACTAAACTTGTCAAGTTGTTAAAAGATATCACAATAGGACTTAGAGTGAACTAGGAGTCTAGTTAAAGGACTGGATTTGTCAAAGTAGAACAAGTTGTCACTTTAGGGCCTAATAAGAATGAAAACAATGGTTAGAGGAATGAAATTGTCAAAAGGGCAAAATATACTCAATATACTCTAGATCTGACCTCAGTCAAACATACTGAACTCACAAAAATATTTCCCACTCACTCAAAACGCGCCAAAACACACTGTGTTACCAAGACTTTTGATTCTTCACTAATAACAAGTTGTAAGTGTTTAAATCAATTGCTTAATGCCTTATAATCATGCGTTTAACATGTTTGTGGCCAAATTTCAAGTATGTTATGATTTTACGAAATTAGGGTTTAAGCGAATGATTTGGGCGTTTATTGTTTAGAGTTGTTTAATCTGATTAAGTTAGTGCAAAAGCTTCATAACATGATTTAGATTAGATTGCACTTGGTTAATTAGATTTAATAACATCACATTAAGGCAACCTGATTGAATTAGGGTTTAAGGTGCCGCGTATGTGAGCTGAGATGAATGAGTATTGTGCATTGTTGTTTGAATGATGGGATATGTTTGTTTGATGTTCTTGAACATGTGGTTAATATTTCATAACATGAATCAAAAGGGTTGAGTAAATTCGAATGATTGTGTTTGATAGAATTGGCTGTGAGGAACAAAGTAGTGCTATGAACTTCTGAATGTTTTTTCTGTGCTTAGAACATGTTATGGATACTTGATAAACATATATTGTGAATTGTAAATGATATGCATGAAATCTGATAGTTACCGAGTTTTTAAGTGTTCATCTTCCGAGTTTCTGGTTAAATTCTTTCGAGTTTGTGCTAAGATGATAAAATCTTTCGAGTTTGTTACATAAATGGACCCTTTCAACTTTGTCTCCGAGTTAGGAGAATAAAGTCACAAGCTCTCGAGTTTTCTAAAAGCTCTCGAGTTTCTAAAAGCTCTCGAGTTTCTAAAAAACTCTCGAGTTTCTAAAAGCTCTCGAGTTTCTAAAAAGCTTTCAAGTTTCAAAGCTAGTCACAATCTTCCGAGTCTGTCACTACCTTTCGAGTTTCTAAAACTTTCAAAGTTAGTCACAATCTTCCGAGTTTGTTACTATCTTTCAAGTTTCTAAAATTTTTCAAAGTTAGTCACAATCTTCCAAGTTTGTCACTATCTTTCAAGTTTCTAAAAACTTTCAAAGTTAGTAACAATCTTCCGAGTTTGTCACTATATTTCAAGTTTATCAAATTTTTCAAGACTTAAATATATGTGAAAACTTGTTTGCAAGATTATGTTATGTATGAATGATGTATGAATGTTTTCATGATTTAGTCTATCTATGTGATACATCATACTAGTTAGGCTATTATCTTGTAACTAATAGCATTCACTAACATATATATGCGATTTCTATTGTGTATGGTTGTTGGTGTTTGTGGCATACAGGCTAATCATGTTGTCTCAAGGATCTGTAACTCGAAAGGAAATGGTACCTGAAGGTGATGAACGCAAAATCAGTGAGTCAAATTCAATAGTTGATTTTGAGAATCTGCCATGTCATCAGTCTTGCCAAATCATTGTGGAAATACTCAAAAGACACTACATCAGTCCGGTATTGACTAAGACAGCAAGCGTTCCAGAAGTGTATCTGAATCAGTTTTGGCATCACATGATCATAGGCAAAGACAACACAAACATTACAGTCACAATTGACAACACAGAGATTCAGTTTGGGATTGATACTCTTCGCAATGTTCTTGACCTTCCATCAGAAGCCTCAGGACCAAGGGGCAAATTTCACGATGACCCAACCTTTGAAGCCATGGTTGAAACACTCATGCGTCTCGGTTATGATGATGAGGATGAAGAGCTCACCTCAATCTCCAGAGTGGACAGGAAGTACATCCCTCAGCCATGGTTGACCCTCTACACCATAATCATTCACTGCATAACCGGCAAAACCACTGGACTTGAACACCCAAGACTAGAACAACTACAATTCTTCTGGGGTGTCGTCAACTTCTACCACATGTACTTCGCTAAGTTCATATGGAATGATATGATTTTCCTAGCCCAACAATTCCACCAAAAGAAGGGATACAAGGTACCCTTTCCCCGATTCACCAAACTCTTAATCTCACACTTTATGAAAAAACACCCTGAAATCGATAGACGAATAAATGAAAAAGCACATACCGAACAAATGGATCACATGCTCACCAGGGTAAAAGTGCAGAAGACCAACACGAAGAAACAGGGTTTGAGAATTCCTCAGAGTATGTTAACTGAAGCGGTGATGGGAACTGAGGCATATCAGTGGTACAATGATGCAGAAAAGGCCAAAAAGGTGGGAATCACGGTCAAGGGAACAAAATCAACCAAGGGAAAAGGTAAAGCAACAGCAAAAACTGTCCCAGCAGCTTCTTCTCGAACTAAGAAAGCTAAAATACCTGAAAAGAAGAAACTGATAACAAGAGGAAAGTCCACATATTTGAAACTCAGAGACGAATCCACAGACGAAGAGGAAGAAGAAGAAATTGACCTTAGAAAAGAAAAGAAGAAGAAAGATCTTGAAAAGATGAAGTCAGCAATGGTAGAATCAGACAAAGGTTTGGGCAGAGGTAAAGGAAAATCACTTAAAATGTCAGATCAATCATTCACACCCATCGAACCCCCAATGACTGAAGAGGAAGAGAAAGAACAATTAGAGAAAGCATCAAAGGCAAATAGGAAGAAATATCTAACTGATCAAGCAAAGCGTGAAAGAAGAAAAAGGGGTGAAGGATCAGCTTCACAACCTTTGGCTCAGTCAGAAGAAGAACCAGAGGCAACAAAGTCTGCTACACTGAATGAATCTGAGGGTGAATCAGAAGAATCAGATGAAAGAATACATACATCCTCAGGATCTGATGAAACTGATAGCAGTGAAGATAATGAAGGAGATGAAGAAGGTGAAGATGATGAAGATGAAAGCAATGATGATGATGATGATGATGATAAAGGAAATGACAACCAAGATGACAACCCAATTCCATCACCACAACTGTCGTCTGTGGGTCAGTCCTCAAATGATCTTAATGAACTCAAGGAACAACTTGCAGCACTTCAGAAGATGGTTTTGAGAAATCAACAAACTGAAGAAAATGAGCACAAAGCGTTAAAAGAACAGCTCACTGAGGTACAGAAGCAGGTGGATATACAAAAATTCCACGTCAATAATCTCAAAGCATTTGATCTGGAAAAGACAGCAAGGGAATATCTTAAGACTCATGTTCCACAAGAAGTCAGTGCTCAAGTACCCCAAGAAGTTGGCAAGAATCTTAAAGAAGCACTTCCAGACATTCTCAAAGAATATGTCAGGCAAAATCTGGAAAAGACAGTGGCTAACTTAATGCAGACAACACCAATGACAATCCAAACAATGCCACCCAAGCCATCTAGAGCTGACCTCAAAGGAAAATTACTTGCAGACATCATTGATGATCCCGAAGAGGAAGAACTTAAAAAGGCATTGCTCAATTCAATCAGAAAAGCTGAGAAGAAAGCTGAAACATGTAAGCAAGATAAGCCAGTCAAGCGTCGTCGGGATGATCCTGACAAAGACGAAGGGAAGAAAAGAAGGAAACCTTCCAAGTCAACCGGCCCTTCTACCACAGCACACTCTTCTGGAACAACAAAGCAATCAAGCCAAGAAAAGTTCGTTCCGCTTGAAGGAGGGGCATTCGATGAGACTGAAGCTTATGATGACATGAGTTTTGATCAAGAATTTCCTGTTGCACCACCAAGAGTTCGGAATGTGACAGCACCACCCACTAATGAACAAGTCAAACCTCAACCAGAATGGGTCAATCCTGAAGCTCCAAAGTTCGATTGGTTTGAAACAATGGTGGACGCATATCCTGAAGTTCCAGCTGAAAATGATGCACCCATTGAAGGATCTATTGTGGACTTCACCAAATGACTGAAGAAGGCAATGAAAGTCCAGAAGTTGGGATTGCCTCGCAAAGATGGCTTCACATAATTCAAAACCGTCACAACTTCAGAACTGGAGTTTGAGTATAACTTGGAACAAGTAGCTAGGGCTCTTTCTGAAAACATTGACTGGGATCATGCACAGGCTTCTCATCCAAAAGACAACTTTCAACTCCGAGATTATTCACAACCCTTACCTCTCGTTGGCCATTCTCACAACCCAAAGATACCCAAGGCGTACTTCTTCAATAAGGACTTGGATTATCTGGTCTATGGAAACACAAACCCTGAAAAAGTTATGCTACTTCCCTTACCAAGTACCCGGCAGCATCTTATGCATTAGAAGGTTTTGAAGAACAAATCAGCGATTTATTTATCGACGAAGTTCAAGAATACAACGATGAAGCTGCTATGGGAATCTATCACTGGCCAAATCTAAGGAAGTGGTTCTACAAATGGAAGCTCACCTTTCCTTCAAAGACTGAAGTTTATCAAAAAAGTATAATCCTTTCTATCACAAATGCAGAAACAGAATCAATGTTTAGCTACAACTATCTGAAAAAGATCACCGTGAGGAGGCTGGATGATCAAGAATACACCTTCAAAGAAGCAGACTATCCTTACCTGCACATCAATGATATTGAAGACATGTATCTCCTGAAAGTTCAAGGAAAAGTCGAACATCTTCCTGGACGTCTTCAGTATGATATCGTCAACTCTGTGCTACTGTACATCCGCAATATTGTCATCAGATCCAGAGTTGAAGACGTGCACCTTGGGGTAGAAAGCTACCAGAAGAAATTGAATCTAGTCATGCCTAATATTAAACCTCTGGGGATAGCAGACAAAAAGCCATACACGTTCAGTGATAGACCATTTGGGTTGGTATACGTAAGGGATACAAGCTCACCAAGGTTCATGGGTTATCAAGATATCCACAAATTCAGTGATGAGACTTTGTTACATGTCAAGTCTGAACTTGAAGAGATTCTGAAGAACCATAGAAAGGGGTTGAAGTCGACAGGGTGGCTAAGACATATGCAATGGAGTAAGAATGATGTGAAGCAAGCTGTCAAGTTCATGGACAAGATTGATCGAAGAATCAAGTTTCGGGTGACAATGAGACAACTGGAAAGCTATGTGGGAGGACGTGCCAGAATTCCTAACATTCTCACTTTTCGTCGACCTGAGCAGTAAACATTAGTATAATTTGTTATCATTTGCCATATTTTCATCATATTTCATCATTTATCATCATTAACTATGGCTTGTGCACACATCACAGTGCACAACCCGTACTTGTAAAGAAAGGACCCTGAGGTACGCATCAGTGCCTCAATCCTGATCAAAGGAGCGAAAGCTTCTTACTTATGAGTAGAATTAAACCAGATTTTTTCTAAGTTTTTCAAAATTCTGCTCATAAGGACAAGTATTCCCTCGTTAAGGGGGAGTATTTGAAACATAATCTTTGTTCTACAAACAAAAGTTCTTGAAATTCTTCCCATAAACCTCAAAAAGAGCATATTTTAATCAAAAGTTTAACAAAAACAACATGAGTATGCTATTTTTGAGGGGGAGAATAAGTGAATGATTAAAATATGGTATAAGTCAAGTTGTAATCTCACGAGAGCTCGACTCAAATTATCCCTCGAATTGACGGAATATCAAAAGTTAGTAATCGAAAAGACATATCCTGGACGGGTAATAATTTCAAGCTGGATTTATCCAGTGATGTAAACGTGTCTCGCAAAGGATATGTCTGAGTAGAATGTACCAATTCGAGATGTACCATTTCGAGAAATCTCACCCAAGTATTGACGGAAAACAAATGTCAGTAATCGAAAGGACTTATCCGGGACGGGTAATAATTTCAAGCTAGTCTAACTAGTGATGTAAGCGTGTCTCGCAAAGGATAAGTCTGAGTAGAGTGTACCGTAAGTGAGATTTTCTTTGAATATGATCGGGACGGGTAATAATTTCAAGCTAGTCCAACTAGTGATGTAAACGTGTCTCGCAAAGGTCATGTTCAAGAAAATCAATCAAGTCACATTTGGTTGTGGCAACATAGGATAGTCATGGAGTTATAAGGTGACTAGGGTTTAGGAAACCGTCCTATGATCCGCCAGAGCCGGAGGGATCTACCCAAGGACAATACCCATAGTTTAGTACTAGAAAGTCCTAGGTATGATTGAAAAAAGGAGTAAAGAAATGAAAGGAGAAAGAAGGGGTTGAAGAATTAAAAAGAAAAGTAAAGAAAAGGGTGAAAAGAATTAGCCCTCCATTTGTTCAACCTTAGGGCAGACACCGGGTTCAATACATATGCTACTGGTTGTTGCTAAGGCAACACCGGTATTGAAGATCAAAGTCGTCATGGACCCAGTGACGCACTGCACTAAACCTTCTAGCCACTCAGGTGTCTCTCAAAAGACACTTGTTTCATTTCACACGGAGAACCCTTCATCATCTATCGACCTCTCACTACGAGATGTGTTGATTTTAAAAAGGAGACACTCTGCTCCATGCCTCCGACGACCAAACAAATGTGCACTAATCGAGTCTAGAGCCAAGAGATACAACAAAAGATCTCATAGGAACACTTAGCATTACACTGGTTGTTCTACATTATGGACGCCAGTTGTAAAATTAAGAAGAGTCCTACGCAGATCTTAGCAATCTGCCGAGAACATTCATGAGAGAAACCACAAAAGTGATTCTCAGTGATTGGATGGAAATCCTGCCAGGGTCAACATCAAACAGCCCTGACGGCAGGTCACTTCGGTAATCCCTTGTGGGTTACGCTTAGTGTTTGCTCCAAAACGGTCTACAGTCGTGGGGTAATCTCCAGCGACTCACTGAATCGTGGGTGCACTTCGGTGTGTCCGTGTAAGCCCTTTCGGGGGTATCCGATTCAGAACGGCCTGGGCTAGAATTAGGCGTTTTGGTCAAAAGGTGGTCAACATCCCGCCTAGGCGGGTCAAATCGGGCTAGGCGGTCAAATTAGGCTAGGCGGGTCAAATCGGTCAACACCTATACCACCCGGTCAACACTTATAAAAACTTCAAATTAGAGTTTTTTTTACCCCAATTAACCCTTCTTTTCACACATTCTGTCCAAATACGCTTCTGGATTTACAATTGGAATGATTCATGATGATAAAAACACCACAATCACAATTAAACACACATGATCGAAGATTTGAAGGTATGTTGGCCCATTAAAAATATATATTGGCCCTAATAATATATAGTTTTCTTGTAAATTTTGCAATATATACAAAAGATATATAATTAAAAATAACAAGAACATTAATAAAATTATTAAAAATATACAAAAATATGCAGATTTTATATCAAATATACATAATTTTAAATTTTTTATATAGAAAAGTTCAATCCGCCTAGGCGCTAGGCGGTGGTCGACCGCCCGACTAGCGCCTAGCGCCTTTTGCAACCTTGATAATAACCATAGGGTCGATCGACCCTAAACAAAAAAAAAATAGGGTTTCAAAATTAAACCTTATAAATCATGCAATAATCATCAAGATTCAATTTTTATGTGTTTAGGTAATTAATTACACAATATTAACGGCTCGCGATGCCACTGTTGGAATTAAATAATCATGGCATGCATATTATTCACCTAAACCAAAAACTAAATAGTAAGCGTACCTTTTAGCAATCCAAGCACAAACAAGAAGTCAAGAATCTAGAAACCCTAAAGTTAAGGTTTGTGGAAATCGACTACAACAATTAGTCGACTAGGGTTCTTCAAAAATCCAATTGGGATTTTCCTATGTTCTTGTACACACGTATTGGTAGCGATTCGATGCGAATGCTAGTTCCTAGAATCACAATAACTAACCAATTACTTTGGTTTCGTTCCTAATCAAACGCACAACCCTTGGGAGTTTGTGTAATTCGTCGACTAGGACAAAAGAGGGGAAAGAGAAGAGAAAATTGGCTAGCTAATGAGATCAAGGATTCCAAACAATGAATACATGTGTTTGTATTTATAGTTTGTGAAACTTAGAATCCAAGTTAGGGTAGGATACCCCTTCCTTTTTCTCCAACCGATCGGCCCTATTAATCCCATAGGGATTCTAGAACCTTCTCATAGCTTATTTCCTTTTATTCGTTTCCCTTCAATATTTAACGACCGTTAGTCAAATCTGTTAAATACTTAACGACCGTTAAACATTATTGTGAATTAATAATTAAATATAACTATTATATATCAATTATTAAACATCGATTCTCATACG
The DNA here is from genome assembly GCA_021014915.2 of Artemisia tridentata subsp. tridentata. NCBI lineage: Eukaryota > Viridiplantae > Streptophyta > Magnoliopsida > Asterales > Asteraceae > Artemisia > Artemisia tridentata. The sequence goes on along the minus strand of CP139503.1, from coordinate 43,433,686 downwards.
CAATGTGTGCAATCCTATAGTTTCGTGTTCGAATCCGGTCATATGCATATAAAATGTGTCCATAAACTAACAGCTTCATGTCATTCTATACATAAAGATTGTGTAACATTCATTACAGTTATATAGTTTCGTGTTCGAATCCGATCGACATATCACCTCAAATTCAAGGATCAAAATCATCTAAAGTATTACCACGTGTATGTTCACTCAGATTCAGGTATCAAAGATTAAACTTGGATATGTTTTCCGGTTCACATATTGGTGAGCAGAAGCAAAATACATTAAAAAATAATAATAATAATAATAATTTAAAAAAAAAAAAAAAAAAAAAAAAAAAAGAAAAAAAGAAAAATCGACATTATATGTGCACGAAAAGTCATATAAAAGACAAGTTGCGTAGATATAGCTATGAGTTAAAGAGCGCAAATTTAACAGTAAAACATTGAAGCACTAAAGCAAACAATACCTTCAGACAATTATTAGTTAAACTAACCTCTTTTTCATGTACTGATTTTTCCTCCTCTAAAGTGTTAGAAATTTACGCTGCATCTACAGAAGGTAACTCTGAACCTCGGGCAGCTGTATCTGAACCATCACAGCCTGTAAATTAAGAAGCGCTTACAATAGTGATAGTGATCATATGTTCAAGCAATGATTTACACAATTTAAGCAGGGATTCATCTTTCTTTTAACTGATTTATTCACCCTCATACTGCATAATTCCACTTCAATTCTTTAAAGTTGTTAAATTAATAAGCAGGGATCTCCTAGACTCATCTTGTAAATAGTGACCCATTTATTTGGTTAGATCTAATAGCACATAGACTTGCCCCACCAATTTTTAATGTCGTATTTTTTTATTAAAAAAAAAAAAGATCCATTTGAGATATATGCCGAGTAAAAGAGCAAGAAATCAGATATATGTTTTCACTATGCCTTGTATCAAGTGGAATTTTAATTGCAAAACATGACAAACAGCTAAACAAGAAACATAACGTCTGATGGTATCTCTAAGACTCTAACCTGTTCTTTCTCCATCAGTCACCCTTGCTTCAACTTCCTTGACTTCTTGTTTAACAAGCACAACATTTGGAGTCAATTCCTCAATTTTCTGACCAAAATAATAGCACATTCAAAAATTCAGTTGTTATACAGACCTCAAACATTTCAAAAAAAATACTATCAAGTAAGCCAAAAATGAAATATACTTTGTTGCTCTGCTCTTCAAACAATGCAAGTTCATTGGATACTGATATGACTTCAGATCTGGGAGCCTGAACATTAATAGAAGAAATCAGTTAGGGCAGGTAGCTAGGTATTTCCATAAGGAAATAACATCATGGAGATTATGACAAGATAATTAAGGAAGCCATCTAAATTCAAGAAAAGCATAACAACGCCATTAATGGAAGCCACTTCATATCCGCGAAAAGACAAAAATCCACAAAACTTTTTTGGCTATTTAGTTACAATCCCCAAGTGTTTGACCACTTTGTCAAAACCAAATGCCATGCTGGCTACTTTGACCAATTTCCAAACATGAAATACAGGCATCGAAAGTGTATTCAATTATGCATAAAACTCATAATACTAAAAGTGGTGATAATATAGTTAAATGCAAGAAAACTTAAGGGATTATTTATAAAACTTATCGATACTGCATTGTTAAAATGTAAATCTACCTTTCATTCAGATGAAATACCATGATGTTTAAAATCTACTTTTGTTTGACTTATTTGACCAGTTTTTTTATTATCCAAGCTTTATAAAAAATTCCATTTTGACCTGATGGAAACATAATAGAGCCCACATTGACCCATTTTTTGGGTAAATGGGCCAGAATTGCCACCTTAAATTTAGACCAACACAAGCAAGTTCACCTGATTACAATAGCAGATCGTAATAAACGGAAGAAACCATAATACAAATTTACAATTCATTCGATAAAAAAAAAGGCATGCAGCTTTCTGCATGTGACAAATGTAAACAAACAAATAACTATCCGAGCTTGTGTAGACACGTATCGTCTTTTCTATTGTTAACAGTGTATGCTTGGCTTATCATTTACTAATCGCTAGCTATCATTTTATTCCTAAAGGTTGTGTAACAATTTCGCCACATAAGTATTTTAACAGGGTAAGATAAATCAAATACAAAATCATCGAAAGAATTACCAAAAGCACGTTAACTCAAGATCAAAGTTATTCTATGTTTACCAATGCACATATCTGTGAGAAGCAATTTATTGTCCCGGGTGCTTTACTTTAAGATAAGCAACAAAAAAACTGACCTCTTTTTCATTCTTTCTGGTTTGTCTTCCTCGAAAGTGGAAGAACTTTCATCTCCAACAACACGCGAAAACTCTGAACCTCGGCCAGCTGAAGCTAAACTATCAAAACCTGTAATTTAACGAACCCTTACAATCTTGATGGTGACCACTGACCATGTATACAGCAACGATTTAAAAGTACAATTTACGCTGGGATTTCTTAATTCGTTAAGCGGGAGTAACATTTACGGGTTTAAAAATATAGGTAACAGAGTAAAGCTGATTAGTTCCCCTTTTACTGAATAGCCCCACTTCAATTCTTTATAGCAGTTAATTTAACAATTACTTTACAACCCTAAGCTGGGATCTCAAAACAGTATTGCTCGGTAACCAAATTATTATGTTAGCCTAAAAACACATGCACAAACGTAGACTTGGACCCACCAATGTTGATAAGCTGTGTTTATAAAACAGATAAGCATTTGATATATGTAGTAATGTAGAGCAAAAAAACATGAAATGTGAGCAAGGTTTCAAGACAGTCTTAATAGTAGCATGTACAAATACAATGGCAAATATTTGACAAGAAATATAAAAAATCTGGTAAAATCTCTAACCTGATCGTTCTCTGTTGGCTTCTCTTTCTTCAACTTCAGTGAATTCTTTCTCATCAAGTAAAGCATTTGGACTCGGCTCATCAATTTCCTGTCCAATATAATGGCACAATTAATAAATTCAGTTGTTATGCACAAACATCAGACAAAAATTTGTAGCCATAAATCCATAATGCTATTACCGAGTAAATAAACCAAGACAATTATATATACCTTGTTACTTTGCTCTACAAACTTTTCTTCTTCACTGGGGGTTGATGCGACTTCAACAGATCTGATAAGCTGAGCATTAATAGTACTTTCAAGTATGTCTTCCTCCAATATGGAAGATACTTCATCATCAACTACCAAAGGCAACTCCGAACCCAGGTCAGCTGAATGTAAACGGTCACAACCTGTGATTTAGAGAAGGCTTATAATCTTGATGGCGACCATATATTCAAGAACAGGATTTAAGTACACTTTTAATTGCGGTTCTTAACATTTTTTAGCTGGATAGCAACTTCCTGGTTTATTAACACACTTGGTAATATATAACTGACTGATTCCCACATATACCCAATAACCCCACTTACATCCTAAAAGTGTTTAAATTAGCAATCACTTGAAAATCATAATCAGGAATCAAGGAAACATAATTTCCTTGTAACCCATTTAAGCTGCTGGACCTAATAATATATGTACCTACACTAGACCCACGAATGTTAGAGAGCCGTAGATTTATATTGATCACCATTAATACATGGAAAGAAAAACTAACATAACCATATAAATGTTGTAACTGAACCTTGTAGCCAGTAAAATTCAATGATGGAAATGTGACTAACTAGCAAATATACATATAAGGTCTGATGGGATCTCTAACCTGTTATTTCTCCATCGGCCTCCATGTCTTCTACTTCACTGAATTCTTGTTTATTAAACACAACATTTGGACTCGACTCATTAATTTCCTGACCAATATAATGGAACATTTTATTAATTCAGTAGTTATGCACAAACTGACAAACCTCTGACAACCACTTCTAGCTATAATGCTATTATCCAGTAAAAAACAAAACATAATATATACCTGGATACTCTGATCTACACACTTCTCAACTTCACTGGAAATTGATATAACTTCAACAGATATGGTCACCTGAGCATTATTAGTAGTTCTCAGTTAACATGCTGATTATTTATAAAACTTACAGAAAATAATTGTTGAAATGATAATCTATTTTTTTATTAAAACAAACCAAGAAGTTTTAAATAGGATTAAAAAAAAAAAAAAAAAAAAAAAAAAAAAAAAAAGAAAGAAAAAAGAAAGAAAAAACTATATTGCTAAACTAATAATCCCCTTTTGTTTAAAAAAATACCAACTAAGAGGTTTCAGGCATTTGTTTACACTTTGGGAAGCTTCATACTCACTTGGCATATTTGAACCATTTACTTTTAATTCAAGTTTTATAGAATTTGTGATTAAACCTATGATTATGAAGATAAAGTACAAACCACATTGGCCCATTTTAAAGTACTAGACGAGTACCCGTGCATAGCAACGGGATTTATAGCGAGTGATATTTTGGTTAAGTGTTTTGTGTAACGTTTTGTGTAACTATAGCTGTTTGCCGCTAGAAAATCCCGTTCCTATGCATGGGTACTCCTCTAGTTATTTTTTAAACCTCCAATATGCATACGCCTCTTTTATATAAACCTGTGCATAACCCGTTGATATGTTCGTAAAGCATACAGATACATAAGAAGCTATATGAAGAAAGTAATTTTTTTATTTTTCTTAACCATGATTTTATGATTTACAAATTGACTTTATATAGTAATTTATTGCGTATATATATATGAGTTTTCATTTGGAAATAGTGGAAGACAAAGTACATGCCATATATAAGTCATATACAAGTCTTTCATTGCCATGAATGTATTACCAAATTTACCACACCTTTCCTGCAATTTCGAACCCCATTCAACATTTCACATATTTATCTCACCTTTGACCATTTTCAACTTTCAACATTTCACATTTGACCATTTTCATTTTATATGTAGATATAGATATAGATATAGATATAGATATAGATATAGATATAGATATAGATATTGATACAGATATAGATATTGATACAGATATAGGTCGAAATTGCCACTTCTATATTATACCAGCACAAGCATTATCCCTCCAGTGTTAATGAAGAAACTGAGGCATACACCTGGACACAGTAAAAGACTGTACATTTTTACTAAATATGGAGCTTTCCTAATGGAACATGTATAAACAAACTAGACATAACTCCCGAGCTTGTGCGGAAAAGTATGGTCTCTCCTAATGCTTAAAAACATATTCAACATTCATATCTCTCCTAATGCTTAAAAACATATTCAACATTCATATAATATTCTAAGCTGATCAGTGAGCCAGAACAAGAAGAATCCACTATGACTTGTCATTTACTTCCTGTCATTTTGTATAGTTTGTGTAGTATTCATTACTGCTATTGCCTGAAAGGTATTTTAAGAGGGTAAAAGAATAAAAGATTACAAAACATTCTAAAGTATTACCTTGCAGGTTAACTCAGATTTTAGATATCGAAGAATACTTTAAATATGTTTTCCAATGCACATATTGCTTAGCAGAGGCAAAATAAAGGCTATTACAAGATAAAATACATTCACTAAATATTAATTTGATTTCAACACCATGTACGCTGTACGCAAGAATGCCGTATAGACAACCAGGTTTTAGGCATAGCATATAAAAAGAACACATTTCCAACAGAAAAACAATTAAGTAATACATCATGCAATAACTTAAGGAAATTATAGAGTTCAAACTAACATGTTTTTCTTCTTCCTCTGGTTTGTCTTCCTCCAAAGCGGAAGAAGCTTCATCTCCAACAGCAGAGGACAACTCTGAATCTAGGCCAGCTAAATCTAAACGATAACAACCTGTTACTAAAGGAGCCATTACAATCTATAATTCTTGATGGTGACCATATAATAAGCAGTGATTTTAAATAGCGATTTATAGTACACCTAGTAGAGTAAAACTAATTAACTTTTCCTAATACTGAATAACCCCACTTCAAATGTAGATTTTGACCCACCAATGTTGTAAAGTCGTATTTTAAAACTGATCAGCTTGTGATATATGCAGAGCAAGAGAAAATGAATTCAGAAGCATGTTTACCTCTGCCTTGTAGGAAGTACAAAATCCAATGCAAGAAACGTGACAAGCAAATAAAACAAAGTAAAAAAAAGGTCTGGTTGGATCTCTAACCTGTTATTTCTCCGTCAACCTCTCTTTCTTGAACTTTGTTGAATTCTTGTTTATCGAACACAACTTTTGGACTCGAGTCACCAAATTTCTGACCGAATATCATGGAATGTTAAATAAAAAAAAAAATTGATTGTCATGCAGAACCATAAAATAAGCACTTCTAGCTATAAATACAACTCTTAAATATATACCTCGTTACTCTTCTCTTCAGACATTTCAAGTACACTTGATACTGATACAGCTTTAGCAAGATCGGTAACCTGAGCATTATTAATGGTAAGCCAAAATATAGAAAACTTCTATTACTCCCTCCGTCCCATATTAAGTGTCCACTTTCCAAATGCACAAAGTTTTAGGAAATTCCACTAACTACACTCTCCACCAATCAAATATCACTATTACCCACTAAAGTCTCTTCTCATTTGTTGAAAATATTCCCTGGACACTTAATTTGGGACATCCCAAGATTCCATTATGGACACTTAATATGGGACGGAGGTAGTATCATTTATTCAGTGTTAACTGTTAAAAGAATGTATCTGCTTACAGTATCCGCTATTTCACAGCTCAAATCCAAGTCTGCAAGACCCTTCAAGTCTTCTTTATCAAACAAAACGTATTCAACGGAAACGCTTTCTTTCAAATCAAAATAGTGATCAACATATTAGGTCATAATTAACGTACACAACATATAACTAACCAGTTCTAGTTATATGTTTTATACCTCATTACTATGTTCTTCGAAATTCTGAACACTTAACGATGTCGATACAACTTCAGCAAAGCTTGCACCCTGATAATTAACAAAATAATCCTCATTGTCTTTGGGAATGACCCATTGTACAAACATGAGATAAAAAATTAGTGTATGCCTTACATTTAAGCCAGATACCAGCCCACTGTCTACACAAAGATTTGAGCAAGAAACTTGCGCATCAACCTTAAAGAAAAGAACATATAATAAGATGATGTACATAAGTTTGCTAACTCACAAGTCAGAACTTGTGATACAGAATGTGGTTTTCTTTATTAAATGTCTCGGAATATCAAGAAGAATAATAGTAACAGAACTAGTCACCTGAGCATTATTTTTTAGTACGAATCAAATAGGTAAAAGAATCATAGTATAAACACCGCAGAATGAATGTGTCTACTTACAGTATCAGCGCTTATCTCCAATATGGCAGCATGTGAAGAAGAAACTTTTGCATTTGACTGAAAACAATGAGGAAAGATGTAATAGAAAGATTGATAATTCAATGAATTTAGTATAAACTTAAGCGGTTAGAAGACTAAGAAACTAAATCTGCTCTGACTGCATTAGATGTCACACAGTTTTACATGTGGAATGTGTGCAAATGGAGGTATAAATCTAAAATAAATAATCTAAAATGTTCCACAAATGGATCTACTACTGAAAAATAACCGAAGAGCCCAACGGTATTAAATATGCCTGTCATGTAATGGTCTTCTAGCCAAGGGGATGTGAAACTATCAAATTTAGCATCCTATTCTATTGACATAGCATCAGTCTACAGCATCAACATTCTTAACTCAGAAGAAGAGAAATATAAGCCTTAAAACTAGTTTCTGAAAATGCAGACATGCTCCAGAACACAAAATTAAACCCGCAAGACGTTGATGCTAAGCAAATCAGCACTTTATATATTATAGCACTTAAACAAATGTTTAAAATGTGTAAAATGTGGGCATTAGTGTGAGAGCATGTGTGTGTCAGTTCCAGTGGCACTTGGAATATGAAATTGCTAGCTACTGACCTCAAGGACATCAATTGGCTAGCTGATATCTCTCCAACTCAACCGTGCAGTCAGTTAATTTAGCTTTAGAACCATTTTCTTCAACCTCGGCCACCGCTTCCTTCCCACATGAACAGGAAGCTTTCATGAGATTCAGTTCAGTTTCTAGTACGGAACATCTTTCCTTCTCAGCAGTGAGACTATATCTTAAAAAACTAACTTCATCGACATTGGCCTACCTAAGAAGCAGAATGAAAATCAATGAATTTACATATTACTACAGTAACATATTAGCAATATATAAGAAAGCAAGTGAGAATATCAAACGCGACAGCTTTCAATGGTTCTTCAGAAACTTACGTCAAGTTTGCTTTTATATTCTTTCAAAACATTCCACAATGCTCTGGGAAAATTTAGAAGAATTTGATTCTCCCTAGCAGCTGTCTTTGATAGATTGGTGGCATGTTCACTAAGAGATTTGTCAAAATCTGCTTCTGCATCAATAATAACGGGACACTCAATTAAATTCAGCATCTTCGTCTTTCTTTGGAATGAGCTCTGTTAAAATAAGAAAGACAACCTCCAATGTATAGTGCATAATAGGCCAAGATTTAAAACCTTAAAACATAATATTAACCACAAACGAATGTAAATATTTCGTGTAACCTTTATTAGGCTGATGAAGAATGTCGCTCCTCACCTCGTCATCCTGAAAGACGAAGTTAACAATGTAAAAGTCAAAAGATGTGCACCGTTCATTTATTAAAGTACAAATGAGTTTTAACAAGGTTTTTATTTCCCCATGCATTGCGGTGGAATTAAATCATAATATGGGCAAAAATGTAATCTATGAAAATCTAAGGACTAAAAAAAAGTTTCAGTACAAAGTAAATTTTAAGTTGATAATTGACATAAAAGAGAATATATGTAAGCATTGAGGCATTAATACAGCTTCATACCGTACAAACTCCATTACTGTCGAGCTTCATTCTCTTAACTTGCTCGGTTTTTGACAATATCTGGGTCCGTCTCTTATTGCCAAAAGTGTTTGCAAGTTGCTCTTCAACATTCTCAAACCTAAAACATAAACATAGAAACTGAGATCTTTGAAGTTTAATTACAAGTTTTCAACAACTCAAGAAGAGTCCCATGAAAAGTTTCATACTTGATATTCATATATGGAGCGGCCTGTCTCAGCAAGTAGGACGTATCCTAGTAGTCTTCATCCCCTGATTTTGCGGTAAGTATCTACATGATGTAATTGATTAGCCAACTGATGATAGTCAATAACGGATACAGGCATGCAAATTAAAAGAATCATGAAATATCAAATTTGTACTTCAACCATATTGTCGTAAATAAAACTAAAAATGTATACCAGAGCCATCCTCTTTTTTCCTTGTAAGAAGTCACGCAGATATTTGGTCAACTGGCAATTATGTAAAACAACGGTTGTGTCACAAACTGAATACAAAGAATTTAAGCTTTATGAGCATATGAGAAAAGAAGCAGAAGAAACATTTGCTGAGAACTATACCAATGAATTCTGAAAGTGCTTATGTAGAGGTTTCTTGCGGTTCTTCTGATGCTCTAACAATGACTGGAAGTAAAAAAATCAGTTAGACAAAGAACAACATAGGCTACGTAGTAACTTGTTGAGTGCGCAAAGTATGTGTACATATACGAATCATATGTACGCATACACACAGAAACATAGTTATGATACGTACCCTCAAGCATAGTCCAAACACCATAGAAGTATTGTTGATGAAATTACTTTCAAGCAGCCTTGTGCCCTGTCAGGAATATGTCCGAAACTAGTAAGTAATCAACATGACTTTAGAGAGTAAACACTAACACATACCAAAATAGCAATAACAAGGACAATAGCAATTGATTGAAAATAATTATGCTCTGAGCATGATAGAAACGAGCAAAGAATCCAACGAGCTCAAGTGTTAACTGTTAAAATAAAAATTTTGTTCCACCAATTCTTTACATGTAGTAAGCTGTAATAGTCAGTAATTGATAACAAACCGCACCTGATTTCCAGTCCTCTTTTCTCTTTCAGCACCCGCAAGATCAACTATGGTCAACATAGCAGTGCTGGATTGAGCAGCCGCACTGTGAACGGCTGAAAGAATATATAAATATGGGTCATAATCTCATTTAATACAAACATTAGAGATAATATTACTTCTTGGCACACATATGAGAAATAAAAATCAACAATATTAAAATACACCATCTCATACTTCACAATGGCATTATCATGAATCTCATGAAGTCAAAATAAAACTGCAAAGAGATTAAACAACTGATATTTCAGACATGATATATTAATATTAACATAAGCAACCTTTCAGCACTCACCTCGACTGAAGATTGGAATTTGTCATAGCCGTAGAACGCTTCAACATTCCACTGGCAATAAATGATTCAGCCTGCTGAACATCATGAATGACAACCTGTAGGAGAAAATTATAACAGTTTCAGTAACCATAATCCTTTGATTATAACTTAAAGAACGATGCAGGAACTTATGAGGTTAAAAATTAGGATAATAGAATAAACATGAAAAGTTACTGAACCTCTTGGAGGCCTTTAATTGTTGATTGCTGCATGGATAAATCACCCCCGTCTGGTGATAGATCCATAATCCTTTCTCCTTTCCCTCTCTCTGAATATATTTCAAACATTGAAAGATAGAAAGTCCTGCAATAATATAACAAAAATCAACTAGGCTATCACATGGTTCACTTATCAAATAATAATGACTAGCCAACGTATATCAAATTATGAAACTATCAATGGACACTACGCGACGAACTAAACTAATGTTAACATTCAAACATGATCAGCATTTAACCACTGACCTTGAAGATTTTGATCCATTGCTCCCCTTTTCTGAAAATATCTGGTGAAGAGCAAGAGAAACCATACCAGGATCTCTTGCACTACCAAATACGGTATGGGTTTTACCAGACCCACTTGGCCCCATTGCCGCTAACATTCCACTCTTGCCCTTCAAAACATCTTCCACTAGTGGATTCACCATTCTTTCATAAACTTCATTCTGCCATAAACAAATCAACGTTAAAGCAACAAACATTCTATCCATTTCATACTCCATATATAGTACAAGTTTAACCTATTATCACAATCATATTATTAGTTACTTATTCCGTTGCTGCTGTGGGGTCATCATTCCTATATCAAAATGTATCTTATGCACCAAATGCTGTACCTTAGACCAAATGCTCAATCACAACTTAACGACAAGCATTAACTTGATGGCTCAATGTAAAGAGGCCATATACTGATTAGAACTATCAGATAATGAATATATACATCAAGCAATCTATTATGTCACACTATTATATATTTAACCCAGATACGTTAGTGTGAAAAAATGTTCCTAATCAATTTTGTGTGATGTTCAGGACTGCTTACTTTGATGTGCTTATAAGGCATGTAACCTGCTTTCTTAGTGCTTATTTCTGTGTAAAATAACAGAAACAGAAACCAAGTCATCTACAATGTCACACTATTCTTTATATAACCAAATGCTTTAGATGCTTATTTTACGGTGCTTGTAGCTAGAAAGTAAGCTCTGCGTTTTTAAGTGCTTATCTTGGCTAATAATAAGCAGATAAGCTATTAAACAAACGAATCCCAAACACCTTATATGTACTCATTTCATGATTCACCTCTTTTACATTTCAAACTTAATAAACAAAATATTTAAAACAAACTAAACATCATAACACATATCAAACGTAAGACGATACAGCACAAACAAAAAACATGTTATTTACCATCCATTAAACCTTTACCTTCAAGGCAAATCGAATGTATCTCAAACATCAAAAGTTGTACATTTATTTATCAGGATGCTTTAGAGTGAAAATGTCCCCAATCATTCAATCCTTTATTTTAAAACTAATTATCTGCTTAAAAATAAGCTAATAACCTACTTTTTTAATCTTCGTTTCAGTGTGAAAAAGGAGATGTAAGCGGTTTTTGCCAAACACTTGAAACTTGTTATCTGCTCAAACATGAGCTTATGACCTAGTTTTTTCAGTAAAAAGTAGGCAAATAAACACTTAAAGTGTGTTATCAGCTAAAAAAAGCAACTAATAACCTACTCATATCAGTGACGATAAGCAAATAAGCTGTTTTAGGTGCTGTTTGGTATTGCTTATATTAGATTGGTTATCAGCTTAAAAAATAAGCTAATAACCTACCACTTTTCAATAATTTATGCTTGTTTTACAACCTTAATGTTATACATACTTAGACAAACGTACATACAAAAAAAGTAATGTTATACATATTTTCAATATTTTATGTTTGTTTTACAACCTTAAAGTTATACCTTCATTTATGTTATTTACAACCTTAATGAACGAACATAAACAACCTCATTTTCTAAATAGACGTATATGAACAAGAGATAATGTCCCCTTAAGCATTCGTGTTCGTTCATTTATCGTGTTCGTCCGTTTAATTACAGCCCCTACTCTCAGGTTTTTTCCTGGGGTAGGATCTGTCTACATTCTACCTCCCCCATATCTCGCTCTCGCGGGATTGGGTATGTTGTTGTTGTTGTTGTTGTTGTTGTTGCCAGTTTAATTACAGCCCTAATTTTATGTGTTGTTTGATATTAGTTAACTTATTACTACTTATCAGCTTATAAAAAAGCTAATATCCCGACTACTTTCAATCCTCATTTCAGTACAAAATAAGCAGATAAGCAGTTTTTGCCAAACACTTGATAATAAACTTTTAACCTAAAGTCCTAAACATCCAAACACATGACAAAAATACGCAAGAAGAAAACAGCCTGAGCCAACTCGCTGACAAATATGTAACCTATTTTTCCTAAATGCTTATTTCATAGTAAAATAAGCAAATAAGCGGTTTTAGCCTACTTATCTGGTTACAAATAAATACTTTAATATGGAACTCTTAAACTAAACATCAAAACAACAATAAGCAATCCAAATAACAATAACCTAATTTTCCTAAATGCTTATTTGATAGTAAAATAAGCAAATAAGCAGTTTTACTTTTAGCTACTTATCTGGTTGCAAATAAAACACTTGTACATTATTACGGAACTCTTAAACTAAACATCAAAACTACTTATCAGCTTAAAAATAAGCTAATAAAGTACTATTTTCAGTCCTCGATTCAGTACAAAATAAGCAGATAAGCAGTTTTTGCCAAACACTTAAATACTAAACTCTTAACCTTAACATCCTAAATGCTTATGTCATAGTAAAATAAGCAAATAAGCAGTTTTAGCCTATTTATGTAACCTAAGTTTCCTAAAAAAAAAGGCGCCTCGGGTGGAAAGACATACGAAAACCCCTGATAAACCTCCGATTTCGTCCGCCTGACCTCTGCCACACTCGTCGGCGGATTCAACATAACCGAATGCTCATCATTAACTCTCAAACAAATCTCATTCTCCTTATCCTTTCTCCTCCTACCAACCACCACATCTTTCTTCCTCTCCTTAGGCCACACATTCTTCTTCCAAACCTTATTTTGAGTAACTAAAATCGGCCTAATTCGAAGGAAAACCTTGAGTTTTTCAGAGTCCGATTGTTCAATAGGAGGTTTGGAGGTTTCGTTGGGGATGGGGAAGGAGCGGATGGCGGAGGAAGGTGTGTAGGTTTTGGGATGTGGTTGTGGGGTGGTGTAAGGGGGGGGGCGGGCGCGAGGGGGAGGGTTGCGACGGACGGTGACGGTGGTAGGGACGGCGGTGGGCTGGTGAGTTTGAGCGGGAAATGAAGTGTTTGGAGCTTTTTGGCATTTTTCGATTTGTTGAAGAAGTTGTAAGCACAAACACAACCCCTACACACACCTAGGAGCACCCCGGCTACTGCTCACACATTATAGTGTGTGTGCCAAGTAGAGGTGGCGATTTGTGCCCAAAATTAAAAAAATGGGCTAAATGGGTAAATTTTTAAAAGATTTAGACACATTTGGACCCCCTCTTTTTTTTGAAATGGGCATATATTGCCCATTTAGAAGTTAAATGGTATAATGGGCACATGTTTTTCTCTCAATTGAAGAACATTAAATTGTTTTTAATGAAAAACTTATGCATATAGTATATTTAATTACTTAAATATAAATGAGGTGTTACGTTTGAGGAATTTTTTTTTGTTGTTTTGGGTGTTTTCTAAACATGCGCCCGTTTGGCCCACGCCCGTTTATCCCGTGCCCGTTTAGCCCATAGCCCGTTTAGCCCGTAGCCCATGCCCACCCGACCCGCCCGTTTTGCCACCTCTAGTGCCAACTGTGTTGTTTGACCATTTGATGACCCAGATTGAGAACTGAAAATGATAGTGGCCGGGAGTCGTATATGACAACTGAAAATCATTCTAGGGTGTCAATATAGTTTTAAATGTATAATTTTCATCAACTATTATTATAACATAAATAAAAATATTAATGGTCAAAATTGAACTAAAAATACTCATGGTCTAAAAAAAAATCAAATTTAACACTTGTTATAGGACGAAGGGAACAATATTACGTGGATAAGTTTTTAAAAGTTACTGTAATAGTTTATGGATATATCGATGCTATCTTTTCATTTACTAATTCATGGGACATTATTATTTAGAATTCTATTTCTTGAATTTTTTTTTAGATATTGGGAAAGAGTGAAAGGTTCAATTGTTATAAAGGAAAGTAAAGTAACTCTCAATACCGTCTTTCACGGGTTATGGGTCTAAATACCGTATTCGCAAGTTTTATAGAAACATCTTAATTAGATGTGAAAATGATTTCTAATGAACTATGTTAATGTTTAAATTTGTAACATAAATTGTATAACAGGAGGGTTTGGCAGTTACCTATTTGGCATGAGTGAAGTGATAGCAAAGCATCCAAACGAAGACAACACTACCGAGAATATTAAGAACCCTTCTCTCACTAGGCTGGTTTCCTTTTTGTTGTTAGCTTCCTTGGGCTGTTTTCTGTCGTACCTCTTCGTAAGGTAAATATAACACCAGTGCAATAGCTCACACGCACAAATCCATGGTAAATGATTTGACTAGAGGTGGCAAGACGGGCGGGCTGGGCGGGCACGGGCTAAAATTGGCACGGGCTTAAACGTGCACGGCCTAAACGGGCACATGTTATACAAATCGTTTTATAGAAAACCGAAAATGATGAAATAAATTCCTTAAACATAATACTCGTACCTCATTTATATTTAAAAAATTAAATATATTATATATATATAAGTTTTTCTTAAAAAACGATTATAATGTTCTCTAATTGAGAGAAAATATGTGCCCGTTGTGCCCATTTAACTTTTCAATAGGCTAAATGTGCCCATTTCAAAAAAAGGATGGGCTAAATGTGCCCAAATCTTTTACAAAGTAACCAAAATTAGCCAATTTTTTTATTTTGGGCACAAATTGCCACCTCTAAATTTGACACAGACCATGTCGATCAATATAATCAGTATGTGATGACGTATAGTCCATACCCGGGTCACGAACCCGATTAGTGAACAACACTAACAATTAAGCCCACCACGTATGGGCCGCAACTGGACTACCAGTTATGTGACTTGGGTCGACAAGGCCCAAGCCCGAAGTTATTTTCGGATAATATATGGAGTATCTTCTAAATAAAGAAGATATGTACCAAATCTCCGATGTCGGCGGACACGCCGAGGAGTAGGGAACACGAAACCTACTAGGGTTTCGTGCATATATAAAGGGCATTCCAGCCCTCGGTAGAGGTACGATCTCCAATAAACCCTAACCATAAACTAAACCCTACATTCGATTACTTACTCTCACGCCGGAGGATAATCGGGGGAGACAATCCCTCGATAAGCCTAACGGTGTTTGTTCTTTTTCTTAGTGCGCAGGTCTCATCAAGCATTAAGATTCGAATTGGTACGAGAATAGAAGTCCTATCAAGGAACGCCCAACTTTTGTATCAACAAGTGGCGCCATCCGTGGGACCCTACACTAAGGATTTTACCAAAAAACTAGAATGACGAAACACGGAAGTCATAAGAGTCCGCATGGGAAGAAAACGCAGGACGATCCACTAGGAAAGAAACATCAAATTGATACGGCTTCTAAACAGGCCTCTGGGACAACCAGTACGCCTCAAAGCTTAGGAGCGCACCCAAATCTGGTCTTTCCTGCAGTGGAATCGCTTACCAGGTTTACCCCCGCTATTACGACAAGTACTAGCGAGATAGAACTGGAGCGCACACCTCTTGCCATGCCAGAAGTGAACTTCACTGAGCCTCCCAACGCGCCTATACGAAACAAGGATCCAGTTTTGGAAACCGACTCTATCGCGCTAGAAGGAGTTACCTCCGAATTGGCCCCAAGTGACTTCGTATCTCAAAACTACGAAGCCTTGACTGCGCTCATGCGAGAGGAGGCAAAGAAGAGGTCAAGCCAAAGTCTGCACGCCAGACTCAACTTTGACCCTAATCCTGACGCATCCCCACCGCGCTACCGAAAGGAAAGACGCGAGAGGGATAGCCGTAAACAACCAGTGTTCGCCAGGATTGGAAGGAAGGTTGTGGACGATGAAGCAGCCGACCTTCAACATCTGGAAGAGCCTGAAGAGGGGGAGCGGCGCGCCAATGTCCACGCTAGGCTTGGCAGACGCAGGATCCAAGATAGGCTTGGGCGACGATGTTCCCCAAGTGAAAGCCCCTCAAGCTCTGACTCTGAGGATAGTCGGCGCAAGCGCCGCAGAGGAGCAAGCTCAGACTCTGATGATAGTCGACGCAAGCGTCACAAAAGAGTCCGCTCATCCTCAAGAGATTCCTCGGACAGCGAGACTGGACACTGGAAATCAAGAGGGAAATACCGCGACCAGGATGATGAAGACATGTCTCTCCCCTGGCGTCGCCAAAAGGTTGATGCGTTTACTAGGCGCATCAGTGACTTTTCTGAGAATAAGAAAAGGCGCATGCCTGCTAATGTCAAAACATATGATGGGACAGGTGATCCTGATGATCACCTAAAAATTTTTGAATCAGCAGCTACTATCGAAAATTGGCCACAGCCTGTGTGGTGCCATATGTTCAACTCCACATTAGTAGGAAATGCGCGCAACTGGTTTAGTAAGCTTCCACGCAGAAGCATTGGTGGGTTTGAAGAGTTGCGCAGAGCGTTTCGCTTAAACTTCACCCAAAGAAAGAAGTGCGCAAAAAACCCTGTCGAACTCGCTAGGGTTAAACAGCGACAAGGGGAATCCACAAGCGCTTTCATGGAACGCTTCAAGGACGAGTGCATGAAAGTCAAGGCGTGTCCAGAGATACTCAAAATATCGGGTTTTATGAATGCAATCAATAACCCAGATCTGATAAAAAAGCTAAATGATAAGGTTCCCCTAACCTTCGATGAGCTCATGAAGCGCACGAGGTCTTTCGTCCAAGGAGAAGAAGCCGCCGCGGATAGCAGGAAAAGCTATTCGAACCATAGGTCGCAAGAAGAGTCAAGGAGACAATCCAATGACCAGAGCGGCAATCGTAATAGGAGTTACCGTAATCAAGGCGGCGGAAGGGGAAACGACAAGTATGCCCCATTAACAAAAACTCCAAAGGAGATATTCGCAACAGAAGGGGCGAACTTCCCGAAACCACCACCAATCCGCACCCCAGAGGATAAGCGTATAGGGAATGGTTATTGCGAATACCATGGACAGAAGGGCCACACAACTAACGATTGCGTCCAACTGCGCCAATTGATTGAAAAATTGGTAAAGGAAGGAAAGATGGACCACCTCGTAAAAAACATCAGAGAAGGGAAAGACAAACAAAAACCAGTGGCCAAGAAAGAGACGCCAAGAGAAAAGGCAGATATCATCTACATGATACAGCCATGGCCGCGCGCGACAAGACAAAAAGTTAGTCAGCGTTTCTCTAAGGGAAACGAAATTTCTTTCCCCTCCCTGACTGCGAACAACGCAGTGGTGGATCCACTTACCATTGAAATACATACGGGGGGTCACGACATCCGTCGCATGTATATAGATGGAGGTGCATCCGCTAATATTATATATGAACACTGCTTCAAGAAACTGCGACCTGAGATACAGAGTCAGTTGATCCCAGCCACAGCACCGCTCACTGGCTTCACAGGAGAGAAGATATGGCCCACGGGGCAATTGCGTCTATTTGTAGAAGTTGGTGACAAACCACACTCTACAGTTACCTGGATGGACTTCATGATAATCAGATCCCCCTCTCCGTACAATGGTATCATCGGGAGACCTGGAATATCATCTATCCGCGCCGTGCCATCCACAGCGCACGGGATGCTAAAGTTCCCAGTGGAAGGAGGTATTGTCACCCTTTACAATACCACCACGCCACCCAAAGAATGTAACGCAGTGACAAGTGACGTAAGTGTTGTTCCAGAACAGCGCGCAATCAAAGTCCCAAATCTAACGGTCGCCATTCACCCTGAATACCCGGATCAACAGGTATTTCTTGGTGGGTCTCTGTCTGACAAAGGCAGATCAGCTATATGCGCACTCTTGCAAAATAATTTGGATATTTTTGCATGGGAACCTAAGCATATGACAGGAGTGCCACGCTCCATCACGGAACATAAGCTACAAATCCGACAAGGATATCCTCCAATACGACAGAAAAAGCGCGGACAAGCTCCAGACCGCGCAAAAGCCATCCTGGAAGAAGTACATAAGCTAGTAGACGCAGGCATCATGCGTGAAGTCTACTACCATGACTGGCTCTCTAACCCAGTGATGGTAAAGAAGAGCGATGGTAGTTGGAGGATGTGCGTAGACTTTACAGATCTCAATAAAGCATGTCCACAGGACTGCTACCCGCTACCGGAAATAGACTGGAAAATTGAGTCTCTATGTGGATATCCCTTCAAATGCTTCCTGGACGCATACAAGGGATACCACCAAATTCAAATGGCGGAGGAAGACGAAGAAAAGACGGCCTTCTACACAAGTCAAGGGGTCTACTGCTACACAAAGATGCCCTTCGGCCTAAAGAACGCAGGAGCAACATACCAAAGATTGGTGGACACTGCGTTCGAGAAGCAAGTGGGACGCAACTTGGAAGTATACGTCGATGATCTCGTCATCAAAAGCCATACAGAGGACGAGCTGGTGCGCGACATGGAGGAAACATTCAAAACACTCAGGAGAATCAACATGAAACTGAACCCCAAGAAGTGTACGTTTGGCGCTACGGAAGGCATGTTTCTCGGGTATTTGATAGAACCCGATGGGATCAAGCCTTGCCCAGAGAAGACTCAAGCAGTCATCGACCTCCCCTCACCGCGCACACTAAAAGAAGTTCAGTCATTAAACGGCAAGCTAGCCGGACTGAACCGATTCTTATCCAAATCAGCAGACAAGTCACTTCCCCTATTCAAGACACTCAAGAAGTGCACCAAAAAGGGAGACTTCAGGTGGACTGCGGAGGCAGAAGAAGCCTTCCAACAGCTCAAACAACACATAGCAGCGCTCCCAAAGCTTGTTGCACCCCGACCAGGGGAAGAGCTGATCATGTACCTATCTGCGACTCAAGGAGCAGTCAGCGCAGTCCTACTGACAGACAGGAATTCCGTCCAAACACCCATCTATTTTGTTAGTAAGGCGCTGAAGAAAACGGAGATCAACTACACTGCAATGGAGAAATTGGTCCTAGCCTTAGTGTTTGCAGCGAAAAGACTACGCAGGTACTTCCAGGCACATCCAATCGCTGTTATCACAGACCAACCCATCAAACAGGTTATATCGAAACCCGACGCATCGGGACGCCTACAAAAATGGAGTGTGTTACTGGGCGAGCATAACATATCATACAGACCGCGCACTGCAATTAAAGGGCAGATATTGGCCGACTTCATCATCGAGAAGCCGGATACAGACACTCCACTTGCGACAAGCAAGGAGGAACTTCAAGAACCATGGATTCTATTTACTGATGGATCCTCATGCGTAGATGGATCAGGAGGCGGCCTTATTCTCACCAACCCAGAAGGAGTTGAATTCACCTACGCACTGCGTTTTGAATTCACAGCCACGAACAACGAGGCAGAATACGAAGCACTCCTAGCTGGGTTACGCATCGCAACTGAAATGGGTGCACGCAACCTAGAAGTAAACGTCGATTCGCGGCTAGTGGCTAACCACGTGTCAGGAGAATATATAGCAAAGGAGGAACACATGATCCAATACCTCGAAAAGACCAAATCTCTGATCCAGAACTTCGATAGGTTTGTCATCAAGCAGGTTCCCAGGAGTGAAAATAGGAAAGCAGATGCGCTGAGCAAAATTGCATCCACCAGTTTTGCGCATCTATCAAAACAAGTTTTGGTGGAAACCTTGAAAAACAAGTCAATCACAGAGATGGAAATATCCACGGTGATAGAAGAGGAAAATCCTACGTGGATGACACCGATCATTGACTTCATCAGCAAGGGCATACTTCCCCAAGAACAGAAGGAAGCTCGAAGAATCCGACGCACAGCGCAGCGGTTCGAGCTCAGAGACAACGTCTTATATAGACGTTCATTCCTACAACCATGGCTTAGGTGTGTTGGACCTCTCCAGGCAGACTATGTACTCCGAGAGATCCACGCAGGCTCATGCAGCATGCACTCAGGACCACGATCCATTGTAGCGCGCGCCCTGAGGTCTGGATACTATTGGCCAACTATGCACCGTGACGCACGTGACTTGGTACGGAAGTGCAATGATTGCCAGGTTCACAGACCTATTCCGCGTCGACCACAACATGAACTAACACCTATTACATCGCCATGGCCCTTCTACAAATGGGGTATCGACATCGCTGGCCCTTTCCCCATTGCCGCAGGAGGATTGAAATTCCTCATTGTGGCAATAGATTACTTTACCAAGTGGATCGAAGCAAAGGCAGTAGCGACTATAACAGGTAACCAGGTGAAACGATTCGTGTGGGACAACATAGTATGTCGCTTTGGATTACCTGGAGAAATTATCTCTGATAACGGAAAACAATTTCGTGATAACCCGTTCAAAGACTGGTGCGAACAGCTGAACATCACGCAACACTTTGCATCAGTAACTCATCCACAAACCAATGGTCTGGTCGAGCGCGCAAACAGAAGCCTTGGCGAAGGAATCAAAGCGCGCCTGGACAGACACAAAGGTAGATGGGTAGAAGAACTATCACATGTTCTTTGGGCGCACCGAACAACCATCAAGGTCAGCAACGGGGACACCCCCTTCTCGTTGGTCTATGGGACAGAAGCTGTTATACCAGCTGAAATTGGAATGCCAACCATCCGTACTGCGGAAGTTAACGTGGCAACCAATGATGATGAGCGGCGCATAGACTTAGATCTATTGGAAGAGCGACGTGAACGCGCAGCAATACGCGAAGAGAAAGCCAAGTCGAGAATGAAAAAATACTATGATACCAAAGTACGCAGCACTTCATTCAGACCAGGCGACTTCGTATACCGCGAAAACGACTCAAGCCGCGCAGAAGACACCGGAAAGCTAGGACCAAAGTGGGAAGGACCTTACGAGGTCATAGAAGCACTTGGCAATGGAGCGTACAAGCTACGCGACAAGGACGGAAATGAGCTACAGCGAACATGGAACGTCCGCAACCTTAAACGGTGCTATCTTTGAAGAAGGCTACGGCCCAACATGGACATTCATGCGCTTTAGAAAGTGCCCTCAATAAAGTTCCATGTAATTTTATTTTTATGAATTATCTAGATAAACATTCTTTTTCAAAACTTGCAAGTATTAATAAAACGTTATGGTTTCTAGCTAACTCCATAACACATTTAACTTTATTGTTTGCATCTTTTATTATCATGTTTCAATATTGTTATATCCTTGCCTACATGGCGTGCATGCACACACTAAGACCCACGATGGCAGAAAGGATGAGTAAACCTAATAAACTACTCGTTGAGTAAGAGGGTTGCAAACCCATCAACACCGGATCACGAATCCTTGTTAAACACCTTGCGCTCAAGACGTTGGCGCAAGTTCCTCACGCACCCCACGACGGATGCGCGATAGAGCACACTGTGCGCGTTTAACAACTCCGGAAATCAAGACTCTTGATTCCTTAAAAGTACAATACGACAAGTAAACTTACAAAAATACATAGACGGCTATGATTAAGTTGGAAAAATTCAACACACGACTATGGTCCTTAAGGAAATTCATACACGATTATGACCCTTATTTTCTAAGTACGCTTAAACACTTAAAGCTATCTTCACGCAAGGATACATAAGTCATATTAGAACTACGAGTTCAAAAAAGCATAAGTATTTAGAAGTCATAGAAACATTAAGTACAAAAGCAACCTTTTTATTCATAGAATACAGTTCTACAAAAAGTCTTGTACAAAATAGCTAAATACTATATGTACGCCTTAACTGGCTGGAACCCCCGCTCAAAGACGCTTCCTTTGCATCCGCGAGCCTCTTCAACAACTCTGCATCATCCAGAGAAACAGTGGCCACGCAAACAGGCACACCATCGGATCTAGGCTGATGCGCAGCGCCTATGCCGCACAGAATAGCCTTTCCTTTCTCGCCTTTCTTCCGTGCGACCCTGGAAACATGCGCATTTAGCGACCTTTGCAAAGAAATCTCTTTCTCAAGACGGAAAGGATTCAGAATGTCACGAGGCTGAGCAAAAATGGGTACCTTCAACTGCGCCACATCAGGCTTCAAGTAGAAGTCCACCTGCTGATCTGCGTCATCCTGCAGATGCCTAGGAAGAGTGAGTCCCGCCATGATCACGCTGATCGGCTGGTCCTGATCACGCTCCAAGAGAGCGATATGCGGAAGCTCAAGCTTCTTTAGCTCCTCCATGGCAGCAACAAGCTCAGCATGGGCATCCGCCTTATACCCAGGCACCTCAGCAAGCGGTACAGTCAGCAACTTAGCCTCCGCAAGCTTGTCTGCGGCCGAGGTCTCACCGTGCGCAATAGCGCAATTCACAACCTTCCCAAAGGATGCGGTGACCTCAGGATGCTCCAGCGTACACATGGCGGCCAGGCGAAGACCATGACTGATCAACCACCTACGAAATAACACAAGTGTTATAAGAAAAAGGATATGAATACATACAAGTTATAAGGGAATACAACAGCGCGTACCTGCGCTCAGCCACAGACTGAACCAAATGAGGATATAGCTCCTCATCATACTCGATGCTAAGCTTACGGAGCTTCTCCTCCTGCATCTTCAGCGCAAGCTCCACCTTGCTACGGAACTCTTCAATATTGGCAAAGTGCTTGCTCCTATTTTGTTGCAAGTACTTCAGCGCCCATAAAGAATTTCGTCTCTGAAGATCCGCAGCAGCACGCTCCTTCCCTAGCTCAGCCATCACCATGACCTTCTCCTCACCCATTTTTCGCGCAGACGCCTTTGCGCGCTCCAGTTTAGCCTTGGAGCTCAGCTGCTCAGCTTTAGAGCTTGCTAATTCAGCTTGCACAGACGCCAGTTGCGCCCGCAGTCTGGAAATTTCCTCAGACTTATGCACCCTTGCTTGCGCCACCAGCTCAGACTGGCGCACAGCGATAGAGGCAAGCTCCTCCATCGTAGAGTCAAATGGACTTGACTCCACTTCAACACCCCTCGGTGAACGCGCCCCCGTCCAGAGCATGACTCACCTCGGGTGGTGCACTCCCATCTAGGACGCCAGCGTCCTCCACAGGTTTTTCACTGCAAAAAACACCAAGAGACAAGGTTAGTGCACGGTCAAGCATACACAAAATACTAAGGAAATGCTAAAAAATACTTACATGGGGGGAGGAGTCGAGGACACGTCCTTCTCCTTCTCAGTCTCAGTCGTGGACGCACCTCCACCAGACTTCTCAACATCCACACTGAGGACACGAAGGCATAAAGTTAGCGCAAATTATAACTTGACAAAAGTTTATAATGACTAAGGTACTTACTTCATCTGCACCCCAGCAAGAGACGAGCTTTCCCCAACATCAGTTCGCGGCCTCTTGGAAGGCCCTTCACCATCACTGCCACGCGCTCTCTTGCGCGTCAGTGGGGAGCTCTCCTCCATCTCACTGTCAGTCTCCTCTAAATGGATCACCGTTTCAGGAAGAGGAGGCTGCGCAGCTTCAGGACCTGGCTGCACAGGAGGAGCCACCTCCTGTATTGGCTCAGCTGCTATCACATTAGGGGAGCCTTCGGGATCTGGGATAACCAAATCCACGACGCGCCCTGCCGTCGCCTGCAGAATAGTCTGCTCACCGTCCCCCAGAGGACGCACTCCCACCGCCACAGAACGCGGATTCTCCAGCCTCACAACAGCGAACAGATCCATCTCTGCGCATCAAGTAAACAAAGAAAGGCAAGTTACATAAAGTATGAAAAAAGAAGAAGAACTTACACTAATAACGACAGTAAGGCGACAGAAGGAGCACCCACCCGTGCCATCCGCATTCAAGAATGTGGGAACTTCTGTCTCATGCTCAAAATAGTTGCGACTGATGCCCATGTGCACCAGGAACGCTTCTGGATATGGTTTGATCGGAAGGCGGTTCTCATCTATTATTGCCGCATGATCCACGTTATACCACGTCTCAGGGGGGCGCTCATCCTTGGGCAGATTGGCACGGGTGTAAAATGGAAAATGGGAAGGGAAGACGGCGTCATCAACCCAAAAGAATTTTTCCCTCCAATCCTTGAGCTTATCTACCTTAGTCAGATAACATTGTAACTTCCCTACGCGTTTGGCGAAGGTAACCCAACCATTTGACCACGTCAAGTGATAAAACGCGCGAAATAAGTGGAGGGATGGGTGAATCGCTAACAAGCGACAGTTCACCTCAAAATTAGCAATCTTCCCAGCACCAATACAATGCAACTGGGAGATGTGGAGGTCGTAGTAATGGAGTATGTCACTCAATAACACGGAGATGGGGACGCGCTGATTCGCCCACTCGAAAAAGCGCGTATATAACCCCACCTTCCCGGCAGGGAAATCCGCGATGGTGTCATTCGGACCTGGTACCTCGGGGCGCAGACCCATAGGAATGAAGTAATCCGAGGTGAACTGAATCAGTTCATCCTCGGTTATGTTAGAATGGAAATCATGAAGTTGCGCTACCATTTTCTGACTCAGATTATGTGCGCACGCGCAATTACCTTTGAATTATCTTTTTTGGAAGAAGATTTGAAGATGTAAAAATGGTGGAATGGCGATTTTTTAACTGTGGATGTCACAGTAAATGAGAGGCGGCAGTTTATATACTTTTCCTATCCACCACAGATGAGTGACACGTGTATCCCACTAACTCAAATCGTGTGGCTGGGGATAAAGGACGGTACAAGACAAGTGGGCAACCTCTCCATTTCCCAAGGTACCCAAATTGCACTTTTTTGGACTAGATACATGCTACGTGTATTTTTAGGCGGTAATTTTTTGAAAGCTTCCCGCGTACGCGTGAGGAATTAATTCGACACGACTTTAGTCTAGCATCCGCAGGTTTTTTACCCTGCGCATACTAGACTGGGGGGACATGATGACGTATAGTCCATACCCGGGTCACGAACCCGATTAGTGAACAACACTAACAATTAAGCCCACCACGTATGGGCCGCAACTGGACTACCAGTTATGTGACTTGGGTCGACAAGGCCCAAGCCCGAAGTTATTTTCGGATAATATATGGAGTATCTTCTAAATAAAGAAGATATGTACCAAATCTCCGATGTCGGCGGACACGCCGAGGAGTAGGGAACACGAAACCTACTAGGGTTTCGTGCATATATAAAGGGCATTCCAGCCCTCGGTAGAGGTACGATCTCCAATAAACCCTAACCATAAACTAAACCCTACATTCGATTACTTACTCTCACGCCGGAGGATAATCGGGGGAGACAATCCCTCGATAAGCCTAACGGTGTTTGTTCTTTTTCTTAGTGCGCAGGTCTCATCAAGCATTAAGATTCGAATTGGTACGAGAATAGAAGTCCTATCAAGGAACGCCCAACTTTTGTATCAACAGTCTGTTTTAATTGTACATACTGCAAATAATGATCATCGACTTCAAACTCATTTATCCCAGTGGCACAGCAACTGCTCACCTTATCAACAGTTTCCACACTCCCCGAAGGGGCCAAGTTATCTAAATAAGGGGATGTTTACTAAATTAAGTTATTTTATATGAAGCTGATAATTAGCCTCTTAAAAAGAATGGTGTAGTTTTAATGAGTTTCTCCATTAAGAGAGAATAACAATTCTCTCCACTATGAGACCCCCTAAGGCTATGACCAGACCAAACTTCTAATCTCATGGTCATTAAATATCATGCCGTAAGGGTTTGAAAATGGGTCAATATGATTGGGTTGAACGGTGTGTGTTATAAATAAAACTATTTATATCTATATCTATATATTCTAATATACAGCAGTTGAAAAAACACATGAATACCCCTCTAAAAAAGCAATACTCAAATTCTAAGATGTCTACATTTGTCAATTCATCTACTAATTTTAATTAGACCATTAATTAAGGAAATTATATATTTTAGTCAAAGCTTTAGATGGAAGCCTCTAAAATTTCGGATCAACCAATACATTTTAAATCTAAAATTATGGAAACAAAAAAAAGGAAAAAATGTACGAGGGAAGCCACCCATTTTTCGGTGACAACCCATCTCAAAAACACCAACCAGCCCAACTCATGACTACCCCTTTGGACCAGCCCTCTACAAACAGATATTCACCCTAAATGAAACCCTAACAATAAAATTATCCAGCCGCCGACAACCACCATCCCTCCCAAACATATTCATCCGGAAATCGAGCTATGTTTCATGATTATATCCCAAGTAAGTTCGATAATCTATTTATTTAAATTTATTTGATATTATCCCAACCTATCAATACATATTTTATTTTATTTTCAAATAAGATGATAGGTTCTGTTTGCGAGTATGAATTTTTGAATTCATGTTAACTAGAGTTATGTGTAAAAAAAATTTCCACTTATCTTTGATGCTTTTGTTTACGATTATGCTTCTTATTCATGTTTCCGCTACTCTTTTGGTTATGTATTCTATTTATTTGCTACAGCTTGGCTCCACACTAGAAAAAATGTTGGGAATTAAATATTCTGAAGTTAGAGTATTAGAATTTACTCTAAGTCAAAGGTACTGCTAGTTCATGATCAAGGTACTGCTAGTACATTAAGGTACTGCTAGAGCAAGAAGGTATTGCTAGTTCAAGTTGAAGGTACTGCTAGTTGTATATGGTACTGCTGATCAGTGACTCATAGGATAAGATCGAAAAGATATTTATTGTATTTTGGTCAAACATATACGGTAGATAATATCTTACTCCATGTGCTTAGTTAACAAGTTGTATACATAGATACATGTTGTATCTTATGTACTGACACAATATAAGAATAAGTTAACAAAGTAAGTCGGCTAAGACTTTAAGCAATTTGTAAAGATCTCTTGCAACTATAAAAGAGATCTTAGACTTGGATATTATATACACAGAATAAGTGAATATCAGTTAAGACATAGAACAAACACAAATCACAAGTTGTAACATAAGATTCAAGGTTTTGTAACCCTAGTGAAAAACTCAAGATCACTCGTATTATTTTGAATAATATTGAATCGTTTAGTGAAAAACTTTCTTTGTTCATTGTTAAGTAACAAATATAATTCTTCCATTTCCATAACATACATAACCTTCTAAGTGTGGTTAAGTAAATTCCGCGTGCTTAATCATATTAACTCAATATATCTTATACACAAAGACACAAGGTTTAACCACCTTAACCGTGTATCAAATCAGGTCCTCTCAGTTGGTATCAGAGCTCAGGCTGATATAATTGAATTAGAAGAAACAGAAATGGAAGCACATGATGTTCAAACAAATGTTGCTGCAAAGTTGCCCATGATCAAACCTAATGAGTTTGAGTTATGGAGGATGAGAATTGAGCAATATTTCATGGTCCAAGATTACACTCTTTGGGATATCATTATATATGGTGATTCTTTTTCACCAAGCTACTCAGAGGTTGTCCTAGAAGGTAAAACAAGTAGGAAAAGAAATACTGGACCAGTGTCAAATGAAGAGAAGATACTGAAGAGAAATGATCAGAAAGCAAGAAATTTGCTGCTTATGACCATTCCTGGTGAGCAGATGCTATCATTTAACAAGTATCTTGATGCAAAAACTCTTTTTGAAGAGATTTGTGCATATTTTGGTGGTAATGAAACTACCAAAAAGACACAGAAGACACTACTAAAGCAAACAATTTGAAAACTTTACTGCTTTTAGTAATGAATCTCTTGATAAGCTATTCTCAAGATTACATAAGCTTGTCAGTCAGTTAGCTGTGTTGGGTGTTGAGACAGAGGAAGAAGATCTCAACATGAAGTTTTTAAGAAGTCTATCTGATGAGTTCCATACTCATGTTATTGTCTGGATGAACAAACCAGACATTGAAACAATGAAGCTCAATGATTTGTACAACAACTTCAAAATTGTTGAACAAAGTCTTAGAAAGTCTGGAATTTATGGTACTAGTTCTGGGAATGTGGCACTCTTGTCATCTCCTAGTATTGGTAAGTCAGAAGAGGTAGAAGAAGTTGAAGGTGTTTCTAATGCTAAAAATGGTGGTCCTTCTACTAGTGCACACAAGATTGTTGCAGGACTTGGTGATCCAGCATTCTATGTATTTATATCTAGTCAGTCTAGTGGTTCTCCTCTAAATCATGAAGACCTTGAGCAGGTTGATAGTGATGATTTGGAAGAGATGGACATCAAATGGCAGGTTGCTTTGCTCAGCATGAGGGCCAAGAAGCATTGGCAGAGAACTGGGAAGCAAATTACCATAAATGGTAATGATACTGCTGGGTTTGATAAAAAGAAAGTGGAGTGTTTCAACTGTCATAGGTTAGGACACTTTGCTAAGGAATGTAGAAGCCCAAGAAAGCAGGAGAATAGAAACACATGGTATAAGCAAGATAGGAAAAAGGAAGTTACTGTTGAAGAGCCAAAGGCTATGTTGGCTATTGATGGTATTGGTTATGATTGGATCTCTATGGCTATTGAAGAGGATGCACCACCGAATGCTGCTCTTTTGGCCAATGAATTTGCTCTAATGGCCCATTCTGATTCAGAGGTAAACAATATTACATCTTGTACTGAATCATGTCCTAATCTTAAAGCTTATGAAGACCTTAATAAGAGATTTGAAGCTCATAGAGAAGAGCTACTTAACTCTCTTTTTAATTTGGCTAATCACAAAAGAGGTCTAGGTGTTTTAGAAAAACAAGTCTTACATTTTAAAGATAATGAAATTCATTTTGCTGATGACATCAATATACTAAAAAATGACATTAAGATCAGAGATGAGTGTATTGTTGAGTTGAATGATTCATTAGCTAAACACAAAAATGAAAGAGAAAATGTAAAGGTTTCTGTGGATGTTTTAGCTCATTCCTTAGAAGGATTCAATAAGCTTTGGGAAGCACAAGTTATTGATAAGGTTAATTCTGGTGTTGGATTTAAGTCTGTACCCCCACCATACAGAGGTGTTCATTCACCTCCAGGTATTGACTTAGCACACACAGGATTACCTGAGTTTCAAGAACCAATCATGGAATATGGTTCTCAGGTCACTAAATCTCCAAAGATAGAAAAGGTAAGTAAAAGTTTAGATAAAACTTTATCTTATCAGGACAAGGTGTCCTTTGTTAAGAAAGGAGATGCTATAGTTGTTGAAGATTGCACAACTGATAGTGATAGTGAAGAAGAACAGGTTATGTCTAAACCTGTATTGGTTAAGAAAGTAGGAACAAGTCTTCCTAAGATAGTCAATCACAACACTAACAGGCCTAAGTCAAATGTTAAGACTGATAGGAAACCAGTTAGATATTGTGAACAATATAGAACTACAAACAAGCCCAGAGGTAACCAAAGGAATTGGAACAACCTCAAGTCTAACCAAATAGGTGATGACTTTGCATTTTACAATAAAGCTTGTTATACATGTGGTAGTTTTGACCATCTTGCAGCTTTCTGCAACCAAAGGGTAACTGGGTATGAAAACAATAGGGTGAACTACAAAAGGCAAACTCCTCAAACTCATTTTCACTCTAATACTCATATAACAAAACCCATAACAGTCTCAAACAAGTCTGGACCCAAAGGTCCTGACAGACAAAAAGGTCCTGTTAATACATACATAAAGGTACTGCCAGTTCAAAATAAAGGTACTGGTAGATCAAAAGGTACTGTTAGACCTATGATGACTGTTAACCCAAAATCAATAGCTAAGGATGCAAAAACAACTTTCATACATGCATCTAAAACTGTTCTAAGGCCCATTCAAACAAAAGCAGTGGTCCACAAACAAATTTGGAGACCAAAGGGTGTGACTTCAAAATTAGCAGACTCTGCTAAGCATGTTACTCACTCTGCTGCTAAGGGTAATAGGGCAAATGCTGTTAAGGCCTCAGCATGTTGGATTCAAAAATCCAATGTTGCATCAACAGTCCTTAAAAGATTAAATTACATTGATGCAAGAGGCAGATCCAAGTCAGTAATGGCTTGGATCCCCAAAGAAAACTAACACTCTTATTTGTGTGCAGGAACATTCTATTGATCATCAAGATCAAGGATACTCAGATAGTGGATGTTCCAATCACATGACAGGCAACATGTCTTATCTTTCAGATTTTCAAGAATTCAATGGAGGATATGTTACCTTTGGAGGTGGTTTTCGTGGCAAAATTTCTGGTAAAGGTACTATTAAAACCGGAAATTTAGATTTTGAAAATGTGTACTATGTACAAGAGTTAAAGTATAATCTTTTTAGTGTTTCACAAATGTGTGACAAAAAGAATAATGTCCTTTTCACTGACACTGAATGTCTTGTTCTATCTAAGGATTTTAAGATGCCTGATGAAAATCAAGTACTTCTTAGAATTCCTAGAAAGGCCAATATGTATAGTGTTGATATGAAGAACATCATTCCTAAAGAAGATTTAACTTGTCTTGTATCAAAGGCCACATTGGATGAATCAATGTTATGGCATAGAAGGCTTGGTCATATTAACTTCAAAATCATAAATAAAATTGTTAAGAATGGTTTGGTAAGAGGTTTACCTCACAAAAGATTTGAAAATGATCAAACATGCATTGCTTGTCTAAAAGGCAAACAACACAAAGCCACTTGTAAGCCCAAGATTTTTAACTCTATCAATCAGTCATTGTTTATGCTTCATATGGACTTATTTGGACCAGTTTCAGTAAGGAGTATGCAACATAAAAAATATTGTCTTGTTATAACTGATGACTATAGCAGATTTACATGGGTTTTCTTTTTAGCCACTAAGGATGAGACATCAAGCATCCTTAAGGACTTCATTACACTGATAGAAAATCAAGTAAGTAAGAAAGTAAAAGTCATTAGGAGTGATAATGGGACAGAGTTTAGAAATAGAGTTATGGATGATTTCTGCAAAGAAAAAGGTATTAGGAGAGAATATAGTGTTGCTAGAACACCACAACAGAATGGAGTGGTTGAAAGAAAGAATAGAACACTAATTGAAGCTGCTAGAACAATGTTAGCTGATTCTAAGCTACCTATAATCTTTTGGGCAGAGGCAATTAACACTGCTTGCTATGTTCAAAATAGAGTTTTAGTTGTGCAGCCTCACAATAAGACATCATATGAACTCTTTAATGGTAGAACTCCTGCAATAGGATTTCTTAGACCTTTTGGATGTCATGTGACAATTCTCAATACCTTAGACCATTTAGGAAAATTCGATGGTAAAGCAGATGAAGGTTTCTTAGTTGGATATTCTCTTGTTAGCAAAGCTTTTAGAGTTTACAACTTAAGAACTGAGAAAGTTCAAGAAGAACTACATGTGGAGTTTCAGGAAAACAAATCCAATGTAGTAGGTCAAGGACCAAAATGGATATTTGATCTTGATTATCTAACAAATTCTATGAATTATATACCTGTTGTTGCAGAAACTAATAATTTTTCAGGTTCACAAGCAACAAATGAGGTGGAGTTAGATAAAGATCAATCTGATGTCATTATGCCATTGTGGTCAAGTACCAGTGTGGATTTAGCTTCAAACAATGATGAATCTTCTTCTGGTAAAGCAAAAGAAGATGTTGAGGCTCAAAGAAAAGATGTTGGAACAGAGGAACAACACAATATGTTAAATATTGATGGTACTGCTGAGTCAGAGCAAGGTACTGGTAGTACTTCTCAAGGTACTGGTAGTTCTTTTGAAGGAACTGTTAGTTCAGTTGAAGGTCCTGCTGGTCCTTCACACTCAAAAGATGCAGAGTTCCAAGAAGATGAAGTGGATTTGACTAATCTTTCATCATCTTATCATGTTCCTACTACCCCACACACAAGGATTCACAAAGTTCACTCCCTGGATAATGTGATAGGAGATATACAATCTGGTGTGAAGACAAGAAGACAACTGGTCTCTTCAGACCAAAAAGGGATTCTTGATGCCCTTTATGCTTCAAAGCAACATGAGCTTTCAAACTCTTGTTTATTTGTATGTTTTCTCTCTCAAAAGGAACCAAAGAATATTCTTACAGCCCTAGATGATTCAAGCTGGTTAGAGGCTATGCAAGAAGAGCTTCTTCAGTTCAAGATTCAAAAGGTTTGGGTGCTAGCTGATTTACCTACATGTGAGAAGCTAATTGGCACTAGATGGGTTTTTAAGAACAAAAGGGATGACAGAGGAATTGTGATCAAGAATAAGGCTAGACTAGTAGCACAAGGGTACACACAAGAAGAAGGAATAGATTATGATGAAGTTTATGCTCCAGTAGCAAGGATTGAGGCAATTAGGCTGTTTCTAGCTTATGCTTCATTTTTAGGCTTCACAGTCTACCAAATGGATGTCAAAAGCGCATTTTTATATGGTAAAATTGGAAGAGAGGTGTATGTTTCACAACCTCCTGGTTTCATTGACCCATTACATCCAAACAAAGTGTACAGAGTAGTGAAAGCTCTCTATGGCCTTCATCAGGCACCAAGAGCTTGGTATGCAACACTTGCTTCCTACTTATTAGAAAATGGATTTCAAAGAGGAAGATTGATCAGACACTTTTCATCAAACAGCACAAGAAGGATCTTCTGTTAGTGCAGGTGTATGTGGATGACATTATCTTTGGATCTACAAGGAAGGAAATGTGTTTAGAATTTGAGAAGCTTATGAAAGATAAGTTTCAAATGAGTTCTATGGGAGAACTTACATTCTTTTTGGGTTTGCAAGTTAAGCAATCATCTGAAGGCATATTTATTAGTCAAGACAAATATGTTGCAGAGATACTTAGAAAATTTCAATTTGCTGATTCAAAAATAGCAAGCACACCAATGGACTCTGAGAAGCACCTTCTGAAAGATGAAGATGGAGAAAATGTAGATGTACACAATTACAGATCTATGATAGGCTCCTTGATGTATCTTACATCATCTAGACCTGATATCATGTTTTCTGTTTGTGTTTGTGCAAGATTTCAAGTTACTCCAAAGGTTTCTCATTTAATTGCAGTCAAGAGAATATTTAGATATCTCAAAGGTCAACCAAGGTTGGGTATATGGTATTCTAGAGAATCTCCTTTTGACTTGGTAGCATATTCGGATAGTGATTATGCTGGTGCTAGCTTGGACAGAAAGTCAACAACTGGAGGATGTCAATTCCTTGGGTGTAGACTTGTCTCATGGCAGTATAAGAAGCAAACAAGTGTGGCAAATTCAACAACTGAAGCTGAATATATAGCTGCTGCAAGTTGCTCTAGTCAAGTTCTATGGCTTCAAAACCAACTTCTTGATTATGGGTACAATTTCTTAAACACTGTTATTTATATTGATAATAGTAGTACAATTTGTATTATTAAAAATCCGGTACAACACTCTAAAACAAAACACATTGAAATTAGACATCACTTTATAAGAGATTGCAATGAGAAAAGATTAATTCAAGTTCTTAAAATTGCTTCAGAGCATAATTTTGCAGATCTGTTAACCAAAGCTTTTGATGTTTCAAGGTTTCAGTATTTGATAGCAAGTATTGGAATGCTTAATCTTTAAATTTTCAATATGATGTGTTTTTGTACATAAATTTTTGTTGGTACTGCTGGCTTTATAAGGTACTGCTAATATATCAAAATTTGAATTGTGTTATTCATACAGTTGGTTTTATGATTATACTAATGCAAGACAAGTACTTTGTACATTGTTCTTTTGGTTTTAGACTAACTATTTCAGGTATGAATATATGAACACAAAGGATATTTCAAGTGAAATGGGAACAGCAGAATGCTTATCAAATTGCTGACCATAATAGGTTTATGATGGACTAAGTTTAGGAATTAAACCTCCTTAAAACTTCTTTCTTGAAATCTAGTTATGATATTTCACATTGAATTGATGACTTAGTTGATCAGATAGTAACTGATACAACTCACTTTCTATCATTTTATACTTTCAAGTATAATGAGTTAGTCTAAGGACATCTGATAGAAATAACAGCTAGTAAAAGTGAATCTAACACTTGTGTTGGAGGTAACAATTACTATGAGCTGGAAACCCTGTCAAGAAAATCTTTTGAATAGATTTATCTTTTCACAGGCAGTTAGTGATGACTGAAAAACATTGGTTCTCACACAACCAAAGGTTGCTTTAAACCGAAATGCTAATTAAGTGTCTGTTATACACTTAATTCTTTCAAAATGGTTGAATGTAGTATGATTTTTCAATTCTAAAATCATGAACATACTACTAAGTTAAATGATTTCTTAAAAGGATTTTCAAGGATTCAGAAAAACCATTCATTGATGGATTATGAATCAAAATGTCCACTGATTCACCTCTCATAGGAGTTAACACACCTAGAAGTGATGAGGACAGCAACTTAAACTCTTAAGGAATTGATGGCTTCATGTACAATATTGTCTGACAACAAAAGTTACATATTGATAGATCAGTCAAAAGGTACATAGTGAGATCTTCCAAACAAGGTGAGGATGAAACAAAAGTTATTTGCTTCAGGGGAGGAAATAATTGCCCAGAAAAGGAAGTATAAACCAATATATGGAAGGAGAAGACAAGAGCATACAAGATGATGATGTAGAGGTTGAAAATGATTAGAACAGATCAAATATCTAGAAGGGATGAAGCATTTCTAAAGGAGAAAGTTCTATCTAGATCAAACGAAGGAAAGTTTCAATTTCAGTTCATTATGTTTGTTTATCACTTGCAAAGGCATGCTGATAGATGATTTCACTTGTTGAAATCATTGCCTCTTACAATTCCTCCATCCAAGGAAATTGCACCATCTTTTGGTACAATGTTTTGATATTGCTAAAGTCAAAGAAGAACAAGGCAGATGAGTTCAGAATAAGAAGAATAGTTCAGATTCATGAAGTGTTTGAAAGATCTTCACAAGTCCTCATTTAATTCAGAAAACATGTTTGAATTGATTCACATGTTTAGGGGAGGATTGTTGGGAATTAAATATTCTGAAGTTAGAGTATTAGAATTTACTCTAAGTCAAAGGTACTGCTAGTTCATGATCAAGGTACTGCTAGTACATTAAGGTACTGCTAGAGCAAGAAGGTACTGCTAGTTCAAGTTGAAGGTACTGCTAGTTGTATATGGTACTGCTGATCAGTGACTCATAGGATAAGATCGAAAAGATATTTATTGTATTTTGGTCAAACATATACGGTAGATAATATCTTACTCCATGTGCTTAGTTAACAAGTTGTATACATAGATACATGTTGTATCTTATGTACTGACACAATATAAGAATAAGTTAACAAAGTAAGTCGGCTAAGACTTTAAGCAATTTGTAAAGATCTCTTGCAACTATAAAAGAGATCTTAGACTTGGATATTGTATACACAGAATAAGTGAATATCTGTTAAGACATAGAACAAACACAAATCACAAGTTGTAACATAAGATTCAAGGTTTTGTAACCCTAGTGAAAAACTCAAGATCACTCGTATTATTTTGAATAATATTGAATCGTTTAGTGAAAAACTTTCTTTGTTCATTGTTAAGTAACAAATATAATTCTTCCATTTCCATAACATACATAACCTTCTAAGTGTGGTTAAGTAAATTCCGCGTGCTTAATCATATTAACTCAATATATCTTATACACAAAGACACAAGGTTTAACCACCTTAACCGTGTATCAAATCAGGTCCTCTCAAAAAAACAACTAAGGAGGTACAATAAACTAAATGATAGCTATTCTTTGACTTTACAATGTATTTGTTTGTTACTTGGTTTGTGGTAATTGGATTTCGTACACACATGTTGGGCTACAACCAAATTCCATTAGTGATATCAGTAAAGTTATATATCCTAACCATTAGTCATGTTTTTTGTCATTAAATACACGGGACACAAATATGTGTTTGTCCAATTATTTGCTTAAATGAATTTGTTCTGATATTTTTATCATTTTTTAGATAACTTGCAGAGATGTAGAGGCTTGGGAGACTTTGGTTTTTGTTCAGACACATTGTTTCTTATAGACGGCTTTGCGAAATCGGGAATGTAATTTATAACCTCTTTTTTTTAAATCCTTACATTTGAATGACGAATTCAACCCATTTACTTTCTAATGGGATGATTATGCTTCCACATCCTCTCATGTTTTTTTTTCTTCTTAATTGTTCAAACTTTATGACTATGCGAATTGTTTTCAATTTTTGGTTGTCACTTATTTTTTTAGTTCTTGATTCCAGAATTTTTGTATGTTTCACGTGGTGCTTTCATTGGACAAGTCAGTGGTCTAAGCGTGATGTTAGAAGGTGACATATTCCGGCCAAGTGGGATTTAGACTCGCATTACTTTCAAGTAAGGAAAACTGCACCAGTTCTTTGTGTTCTATATATCTTTGTGTGACTTGTGTGATACATATGTGCCTAACAATTGAGCTATGATGAGAATATTCAATGAAAAATACATGTATCTTATTGTCTGACTTAGGTTATTACTTGCCAATGCACAGGGGTGGTGGTGATCTATTAACTTACAACCACATGCTTTGGTTGAGGCTATATCAAAATTTACATGTACCTGAAAAATGGTCATCAGAATCGAAGCCAAGGTCTATCTTCAAATTTATCTGACTTATGAATTTTGTCTAATATCTTGAATTCGTGTCTTTGTATCAAAAAGTATGTGTATGTAAGATGTCTGTTTGTATATGCAATATTTGTTACTGTATGTGTATACTTAACCCACATATGAACTGCATGTATCACCCAAATAATGCTTGATGTGAATCGAGTCCAATATGTTGATGTTTCATAGTTTTTATTTCATTCCTATATCCCATCTCGAGAGTGGATGCTCTCTTAAAGTATGTTTGGTTAAATATGTGCACTTAAAATCATACCTCATTTAACATTTCATGTATACGGTAAGCTTATTACTTCTGTGATGATTTACAATTTATATAAATAATCTTTTCACTTTATATTTATTTCACTTCTTTGACTTCACCACATTTGATGTTTGTGGTAGTATTACTTTTTGGGGGAAATCATGTCGCCTATGAGTTTTATGATTTTGCTTTTAGACATATATTGCTAAGAAAAATATGTGTGCTATGTTTGTGAATTGTATAATGAATTCTTATATCATTAGCTATACACAGGAAGTAGAGATGGATTTGCACAACAATAATAATGGTCATGGAGTAGCCAAGGCTCTACCAGCTCGAGTCCTCGACATGTTATGGGAAATTTGATTTCTTAACAAGCCTTTGGGCGTGTCAAGAAAAGGTCTTGGGTGTCCCAGTAGCTTGAGGTAGGTTAGCTATGGGACGACAAAATATTTGCAGTTCTTGATAATCACTTATATTTATTGTATGAAGATAATTTACCAAAACTTTTTACCCCAATTATTCAGTTTAACTTAAGTAATGTATTCATGATTGATATTGGTAACATTATTGTAATTTATGTCTGAAATGTATTGTGTAACATATTACATGCACGATTTTAGTTTTCATTTGATACTTTTATATTCATGTTAAGAAGTCATATTGTTCACTAAATCTCGGGGCTTTTGCATATATATCCTTCCAAAAATGCATAATTGCATATATATTCAAAGCATGCATAAAAACCATTGTACTATATATATATTTACTTTATACAATTGGTTGATTCGGGTAAAGGTCAAATAGGTTGAAAAATGACCCATTTAGGATTTTGATTCATGTATAATATTTATCAATATCAGTATAATCTAATAAATATCAATTGAACGCATTATGTCAACATAATCTAATAAAGATCAAAAAGTGACCCATTTCACTATCAATATAATTTAAAAGGACCATTAAAAAGTATATATGACAAATTAATTTTACGAGTTTAAAAATATGAAAATGTGCATCAACACTTTAACAACTGAAGAAAACTTTTCACTTTATCATGAATGCTAAAATTGTGTTCTCCGCCTATTAAAAAGCACATGAGCATAATTGCATTGGGAAGTATTGAGCATTTGAATGTATAAGATAGTAAAGTTGTTAAAGTGGCACCTGCAACTAGGAGGCATTCAGATGGATACTAGATTTCATGGTTGCTAATGGATGACCAAAAACAAAGAACCTATAAGACATCCATATATGACAGAATGAAAAGGCCATTACATAGTTTGCTTTTCACAAAGTAATTTGTGTCTTGTGTTTGTGATGGTGTATTGTTATGTCGAACTTATGTGTATTCTTATAATTTCAAATGGGTAGCGGGTCAAACATAACCATACTATCAAATGTTGGCGCCAAGTCTAATTAGTCTTTTGGGAATGAAGTCATAGAATATGTTGTATCACAGGTCATTCATGATCAAGTTGTCAAAATTTGTTTATAAAATTGAGAAGTTAGTAAGATGTCTCAATTCTATGGCCAATCACTTACTATTAGCATACAAATGACCTATAACCCGCCTATCTTGACACCTTCATATTTATGCTTCTTTCCACTTGAAGTAGATATTAGTTAATGTACTTGCAGACAAGATGCATTGATAATTACTTATAGTATCATTTGTTCTACAGGAAGATTTTCGCAAAACTGGTTTGTTATTACAATACAAGAATTGGGGTGCAAATCTAAGATTGTAAGTGCAATATTTTATTTTTCAAAGTTATAATAAACATGATTACAGAGATGTTACTTGTGAGTTTCAATCCATTTATTTGTAAATTTGTTAACTCGAGTTATGTTTTCTACCTAACAGGTAAAAAAAATCTTAAACGGGTCAAAAAATTATAGATAATTTTCTTTAGTAAAGTAGGTTGAAGGGGGTAGATTCGGGTTGGCCTGAAACACTTCTATTCCAAAAATAATGAGTTCTTTATAAATTAATTGTGTCCCAGGTTACAAAATAATGAGTTCTTTATAAATTGAAGGGTCCAAAAAGATAACTAAAAAAAGTACAGAAAATACTTTAAAGATGAAAGTTGACAGTGACATAGTTGAAGTTGCTAAATTGGTAGCGTACAACTACATTTGATGGAGATAGTTTTAAACATGGAGATAGGAGTGTAGTTGGTCTATGCGACAATATCCATAATACAAGTAGCATGCCAACAATTTAAGGAAGACAATATCCATAATACATAATATCAAAAATTGTTCTCTTATATAAACTAATTCCTTTTAATAACAGATTCAAAACTACTATTCTACGGTTCTCAATTTAATCCCATGAATTTCACGGGTCAATAACCTATTAAGAATATAAACATCTTTTTTCCTAATTTATTACAAATGTTCAATGTGTCAGTACGTTAAGTAATCTACTGTAATTCTTTAAAATAAAACAATTTAGAAGATTATAAGCATTATAAAGACACTTTGAGAGACTAGTATCTCTTTCAGATGATTTTATTTAAGTTTTGTTAATACAAATAATGTCAAAAACTTTATTTGCATTACTCGGTCTCTATACGTTTTGATAATCACAAAATATAAAAACTACGTTTAATCGAGAAAACTCGTTTCGACAACGTCTCGACTACAACATCACTTAATGTATGAACAAACACTATACCAATATTAGTTAAGCGATCAAAGAAAATATTTTTCTTAAAACCTCACATTTTTAGGTGACAAAACATTTTTACAAAAGTATTTTTGTAATTATAAAGAAATGTTTTAATAAGAAAATATATTTGAATTCAAAATTCTCTAACAGCTAGTTTTCCCGCCTAAAACTAGATAAATTTTCATCACACCAGGACAAAAATGAGAGCGTTTGTCGGGACGGTCCCGTAAACATGTGACGGTCCCGTATATATATAAGGGATCGTCCAAGTTTTAAGAGATTGTCCCCGCTCTTCCTAGTGTCTATAAATACTGCACTATTCCCTGCAGAAAAAATGATCATCTTGGCACAAAAACTTTCTGTTCTTTCTTTCTTCCTCTTTGATCACTATAACGTATTGATATGTGCTTATAAGTGATCCCGTTATCCTCTACATCAAAGTGCAAGAGAAGAACGCTCGTATTCGTCAAGAAACGAAGTGTTATAGATTAGTC
This sequence comes from Artemisia tridentata subsp. tridentata, assembly GCA_021014915.2. Lineage (NCBI taxonomy): Eukaryota > Viridiplantae > Streptophyta > Magnoliopsida > Asterales > Asteraceae > Artemisia > Artemisia tridentata. Next base: position 43,393,140 of record CP139503.1, on the reverse strand, counting down.
TTCACATACACACGTAACTAGTCTTACTATTCTCTTCTTCCACCTCCAAACTCTATTTGTATATATTTGTGTATCCGACTTGTGTGTGAGTCGTGACTAGTTGTGTTAGTTTAGATTGGGACAAAGTGTGAAGTCCTTGTAATAGTGTGTTGATTAGGATGGGGTGATCGTCTGTGTGTAGATTAGGACGGAGTGATCGTCCGTGTGAAGATTAGGACGGGGTAATCGTCCGTGTGAAGGTTAGGACGGGGTGATCGTCCATGTGAAGACTTGGATTGTGTGTAAATCCAAGTGGACAAGGTGCTTGTACGTGTTGCCATGTGTCGGTGTGTAGATTGGTTTTAGCTAGGATTAGGACTCGACATTCCGCTTAGTGTCGTTAATTGGTGTAAGCGTTGGTGTATGGTTTGCCCCGCCTAAAGGGAGTATGTTGACATAGTGATTATGAACTCTCGAGTGTGATACTCGAAGAGTGGAGTATGACGAAGAGTGAGCTTTGTGCAGAACCACTATAAATCTCCGCGTCTCGGTTTGGTTGTGTCTATTCCTTATCTCTACTCTATATTTTCTTTTACTATATGCATTATTGTTGTGCTCATATATACGTTTGATTGATATCACATAACTTAGAATCTAACAATTTTCAAAAAGAATAAAACAGTTGCAAAAAGTCTTAAAACATAATTAAAACGGTGAAACTATTCAACCCCCCCTCCTTCTAGTTTCTACAATTGGTATCAGAGCGGGTCACTCAAAAGCTTTAAAATATACCGTATTTTAAAACTTGAATCGATCTATGGAGTCTGAAAGATATCTAGAATGGCATTCTTTGAAAGAATCACCATTTTTCGAAAACAATAACTTTATTGAATGGAAAAATGTATTTGAAAGTTATGTGAAATCAATAAATCAAGATCTTTGGCATGTCATTTCAATTGTTGATTTTCAACCAATGGAAATAAATTTTGAAAATCAAAGTGATGATTTTAAAAGAAAATTTTACAAAAATATTGAAGCTAAAATAATGATTTACAAAGCTTTGCCGAAAAGTGAATATGAAAGAATTTTTTTGTGTCAAACGGCAAATGACATTTGGAAAAGTCTCTTAAACTTTCATCAATAAATTATTCAAGCCAAAGATAAACAAATTGATATTGAACATATATATGAACAATTCGTCACTTTTGAAGACGAATCAATAGATAGAAATTCAGATAGATTAAAAACAAGTACTACTAGTGTAAATGTTTTCAATGAAGGTAACGCCATCAAGGACCACATGAATAATTTACGAAGAGAACTCATTGGAGAATCTTGGAGTGATACTGATGAAGAAGACAACACTTGTCCTAAATACGAAATATGTCGAATGGTTGAATCTTCAAGTGAGGTACATTCCAAAATGGAACATTTTTGCTATGACACATTCATTATAGAATTTTCAAATTAGAAAGTGAGTTTGAACATTTGTGCAACATGAGTCTAAAAACATTTTCAGAAAATGAATCTTTAAAATCTTTTGAAAGTAAATTGGAAAAAGAAATCATTTTGGAAGATAAAATGTCCAAACATGAAAGTGGCATAGAAATTGATCTAGAATGTAAAATATGTCAAGGTCATAAATATGAAATTAATAAGCTTAAGGAAAAGGCTAGTATATTAGCTAAATTTGAAAAGAGTTCTCAATCTCTTAAAGATTTACTAAATAGTTAAAAGGCATTTGGAGATAAAACGGGCTTAGGTTTTATTCATATGAGTCATCAACGAGCAAGTTAAAACAAATTATTTGTGAAACCTCTTAGACAAATCTAGATTTGTTATTTGGAAAACTTAATTTTCTAAAAATCTCGTTTGGCACTAATGGATTTTAAGTAAAACATCTTCAAATAAAATATTTTATATCTTACAATAAAATTCAACTAGACATGTATCTGTGGGAATTTTGTTTGCTAACGACATCCTCATCTTATGCATGAAAATAAAAAGGATGTTTATTACTAACCATCTCGGACCCATGAGAAATTAGATACCAAGTTTTCTTGCAAGTTACCTCTTCAGATGCACGAGGGAAGTAAATTAAAGATATGAATGTCTATTCATGCTCTCGTCAAACATGGGATAACTCGTCACTATTCAAACATATGAACTCACCAGCGTTAGTTGACCTTATTAGCATGTTTTCTCAGGTTATTGATGAATCTACTGTTGAATGTTGATGTGTTAGAGGCTTGGCAAGCGGCATGGTTCAAGGATCAATTTAGACTCTGATAACCTATTTGGGACCTATCTTTATGATTTTCTTTTGGGCTTACTTCCGCACTTTTGAATAAATGTAAATCTTAAATGTTGGATTTGAAATGTTTTATTTAAAACGGGTGATGTATTTCCGTTTTCTTATGCTTGTGTTGTGTACCAATCCCGTAGCACCTCGATGCTTGTTTTGTCTTTCGCTGAACCGAATTATGGGGGTGTTACAATATGAACACAAGTTAGCACAAATATATCTTATAACATTCTCATTGTTCTTTCTTAGTTCTTGATTCTTAAACTTATCGAGTTTTTGTTTTGCATAACCTGGTTTTACTTTGACTTCTCAACAACTTATGTGGGCGTTGGCATGATCTGCCCATATTTGATCAATGTATCTTTGTTGGTCGGAGCAACAATTTCATGGGGTTTAATGTGGCCACTCATTCACCTAAGAAAAGGTAACTGGTATACCCTGCAGACCCCTCTTATAGTTTTCTACATAGGGTTTCAAACCTAAATTAACCAACATAAATGAAGACATAAGCTACAAGAACAACAATTAATAACTTACATTTACTAATGTTAAACTTTAATTAACGCAATTTTATTGATTAACTAAGTTAGGTTTGACATTTGAATCAGGGAAATTTTGGGTGGAAAGTCAACTGAGTTAGTTTAATGAGGGTCAACATGTCTTATATAGTGGGGGAGCAAATCCTAGTAAGATAATACATACGTACCGTTAGCAACGGCATTTCTGTTGTCAGTTAAACTACCTTCACGAAAATGGCGGGCGGGCAAAACTACAGGGTAGGGCAATGGTATGATGTTCCGGCGAAGAAAGGGAGGGGTAACAACGGCCAAAACAGATCTAAAACTCATGAATCAGGGATGAAGTTCTTCGTATCAAATCTTCCAGAACGGTGTTCATCGGCGGATTTGGTTCAGGTTCTAAAGTCGTTCGGGGACATTCAAGGTACGTACATAGCCAGGAAATATGATCGTCTCGGTAAGCATTTTGGGTTCGTCACGTTCAGGAATGTTAGGAATCCGATGGAGATGGAGAGTAACCTTAAAGATGTTTGGATTGGGAGTTATAAATTATTCATAGTGCTTGCGAGATTCGTTGACGGTCAGAGGGTTCTGAGAGAGCAGGAAAGGGAATGGAGACATGTGCAAGGGCAAGAGAAGGGGACCAAGGAGGCGACTATGCCCAAAGAGAAAGAGATAGTGACTGAACAACCGATTGTTAATGGTTCGGGTTCGAGATCGTTTCGTGATACGCTGTTAAACAAGGACGAAACTGATGGGTTACAGGAGATTGCGGTGGAACCGAACGTTCAAGCGTTTGCTGATTGTTTTGATCGTGGGCTGATTGCTAGGGTTAAGGATTTTGGATCGCTTACGGCGCTTAGGAAGTATGTCAAGGAGATGACCGACGTGCATGTAAGTATCAAATATGTGGGTGGGTTTTATGTCTTGCTGTTATTCCGTGATCAGGTTGAAAGGGGTATGTTTTTTGAGAATAAAGTTGGTTGGTCTTCCGTTTTCTCACATGTTGAGTTATGGAGTGGTCAAATGTTAGAGACGGAAAGAATTGCTTGGATAAAAATGCATGGTGTGCCGTTGAGTTTGTCATGTATGCAAGTGTTTGATGACATTGCGGCCCAATTCGGTACTGTCATACATTCGGCACAACTGGATGAGCAAGATGGTGATTTATCTTTTGCATGTTTTGGTATTTTGTCTAAGTCAGTGGAACGTGTTAACCAAAGGTGCAAGTTGTCGTGGAAGAACAATAGCTTTGTCGTATTGGTTGAGGAGGAGGTTGGGGAGTGGATTCCAGATTGTTTGGTGGACCTGGAGGATGAGGTACAGGATGTCTGGAATTCAGACGATGAGATGAATGTGGTGGATTCCGGTGAACGGAGTAATGATAGGGATGATGCGAATTTGGAAGGTACGAAAATTAATGATGTGAGTCAACATTCCGAATCTGGTGGCGATATTCAAGGTAACAATCCTCAATTTAATGAGGTCTTTATTAAGCACATTAAGGAAGGTAATAATGGCTTGGGTTCAAAAATTAAGAGGAGGAAAAGTGTTAGGAGGAAGACCCACAGTAATAGTTCGCCTGCTTCACTAGGCCATGAGAGGCCCAAAAAAAGACAAAGAGATGGAGAGGATCCATTTGACTTGGACCGGTTCATATTCCCGAATTATGCTAATAGAGAGGGGAACCTATTAGAGTATTTAACTCCTGATCTTAATAGGGAGATTGGGACTCCTGATGGTTCTTTGAATAACATTCGGTTGGAGGAGGGTGACAAGGAGAATGGGTCGAACACATTGGGTCAGGAGGTTGGGAATGAAGTCGATCAAACAATATCTTTGGCCAAGGCGTTAAGAGCAGAAAATATTGAGAACTTCAAGCAGTCGGTAACTAAGGTCGTGAACGAAGAAGACGAAGGTTTTCAAATGGTTGAAGAATGAATTTGATGTCCGTCAATATTAGAGGGCTGGGTAATCATAGCAAAAGTGATTTGACTCGTAAAATTCGTAGGCATAATGATATTGGGTTCATGATGTTACAAGAAACTCAATTTGAATCTTTAGATGGGATGGATTTGCGAAGGTTTTGGGGTGATGGGGAGTTTATGTCTGAGCAAGTTGATGCTACCGGTCGTTCGGGTGGTCTTTTATCGTTATGGGATCCTAAGAAGTTTGTGAAGAATCGCGTTGTGAAACATAGAAACTTCCTGGTGGTGCATGGTACGGCTAGAGACAATGGTATGGGTATGTCGATTATTAATGTGTATTCGCCTCAGAAATTGGTAGATAAAAGGGAGTTGTGGGCCGAGTTGGGACGGGTTATAACGCAAGATGATAACTATTGGATCGTGGGGGGAGACTTCAATTGTGTTCGAGAACGTGGTGACAGACGGAATTCTAAGTTTAATGCGGCTGAGTCCAATGAATTCTTAGAAGGAGTGGGGCTTCATGAGTTCATGTTGAGGGGCCGAAGATTCACATTTGTGACCGGGAATAAATGTAGCCGTTTAGACAGAATATTTGTTTCGTGGAACTTACTTAGCGCTTGGCCGAATGCTGAATATAGAGCCCTTGCTAGGGAAGGTTTGGATCATAGTCCTCTTATTTTGAAAGTGGAGTATAGGAATTACGGTGTTAAACCGTTTTGGTTCTTTAATTTGTGGCTCTCTCGGGACGGATTTGATGAGATTGTGAATAAAGCTATGTCGGAATTTAGAGGAGATGGCACGCCTGATGTGGTTCTCATGAAGAAGTTCAAGTTTGTAAGGCATGTTATATCCAAATGGGTTGATCGTACCAAGGCTTCTGAATGTGAGGAGGAGGAGAATCTTGTGCATGAGGTTAATGTGTTGGATTCTATTATTGAAGATAGAGATCTTACAGAGGCGGAAAGGTGGGTTTACGAGGAAGCTAATGTGAAGATTAAAGAACTACGAGCGTTTAAGGATAAAGATTTAAGACAAAAAGCAAGAGTTCGGTGGGCGAAGGAAGGTGACGAAAACTCAAGATTTTTTCACGGAGTGGTCAACAAACGAAGAGTGTCTAATTCCTTGCCGGGGTTGAATATAAATGGGACTTGGGTTACTAAGCCGTCGTTGGTAAAAAAAGAAGTTTTCTGTTTTTTCAGGAATAAGTTTGTTGAAGATATGCACCATCGTCCGTCTTTGGTGTGTAGCGATTTGAAACATTTGAAGGAGCAGGATGCGATGGACATCATTAGGCCTTTTTCGGAGCGTGAGGTAAAAGACGCCGTGTTTGATTGTGGTAGTGACAAGGCGCCGGGTCCTGACGGGTTTAATTTCCGGTTTATTAAGAGGTTTTGGGCTTCTTTATCTTCGGATTTTATGTCGATTATGCATGATTTTTTTTATTCGGGTTTGATTAATCGGGGAGTTGGTTCGTCGTTTATTACATTGATCCCTAAAGTAAGTGACCCGGTCGAGCTGGGGGATTATCGCCCTATTAATCTAATTGGTGTCGTGAGCAAGGTTATTTCTAAAGTCCTTGCAAATAGATTGAAGACGGTTATGGGTTCCATTACTTACGAGACACAATCGGCCTTCCTTTCGGGGAGGTATATTTTGGACGGCCCATTGATCATTAGTGAGATTCTTTCTTGGGCAAAGAGTAAAGGGAATGAATTATTCTTGTTTAAAACTGACTTTGAAAAAGCCTACGATAATGTTCATTGGGAATTTTTATTGTCCGTGATGCGACAAATGAAATTTCCTGAATTATGGTGCAAGTGGATTGGTGGTATCTTGTCGTCGGCTCGATCTTCGGTGCTGGTGAACGGGTCGCCTACCTTCGAGTTCGGGTATGGGAAAGGCCTTAGGCAAGGAGATCCGATATCCCCCTTTCTTTTTGTTATTGTCATGGAAGCTTTTTCGAGTATTATTCGTAAGGCGTGTAACATTGGTTCATTTGATGGGGTGAAGATTAAAGATGGGGGACCTTTAATTTCTCACTTACTATACGCGGATGATGCTATGGTAATGGGTGAATGGTCTAAATTTAATTTTCAGGCGCTAAGGAGGATATTGAGGATTTTTCATCTATGCTCGGGTCTCCGGATAAATCTCCAGAAATCGGTCATATATGGAGTTGGGAAGAGTTTGGAAGAGGTTAATATTGAGGCGGCCTCTCTGGGTTGTAAACCGGGTGTTACTCCCTTTAAGTATTTGGGGATTCAAGTAGGAGCGAATATGAATCGTATCATCAATTGGGATCCGGTGGTGAACGTGTTCATTAAAAGATTGTCGAAGTGGAAGGCGAACGTTTTATCTATAGGAGGCAGGGTGGTGCTTATCAAATCCGTGCTAGAAAGTCTTCCATCATATTATTTTTCATTGTATAAAGCTCCGGTGGCCGTGGTGAATAAGTTGGAGTCTATTATCAAACGTTTTCTTTGGGGTGGGAATGATGAAGTTAATAAACTTCATTGGGTTTCTTGGGAAAAGGTTACGAAGGCGAAAAACGATGGTGGGTTGGGATTAAATAAATTAGAAGCAAGTAATAATGCGCTAATTTTGAAGTGGCTATGGAGGTATCGTACCGAACGCGATGCTCTTTGGAGAAAAGTGATTGACGCGATTCATTTTTCCAGTCGACGATGGGATGAATATCCGTCTAACAAGAAGGGGACCGGTACGTGGAACAAGATTGTTAGAGTTGGTTATCGGTTGAAGGCTCAAGATACTTCTTTTGTGAACATGATCCGGGGGGTTGTGGGTAAAGGTACGAATGTTAAATTTTGGATTGATCCGTGGATTTCAAATGAGCCGCTTAAGGTTTTATTCCCGGCGTTATTCCGTATTGAAAGTAATAAGTGGTGCACGGTTTCGGAAAGGATTGGAGTTCAAAATGGGTCAACAGCGATTGCATGGTGCTGGAATAAATATCTGAGTTCGGGTGTTGAGGTGGAAGAGGTTATTGCTTGTCATCGTCTTATTGCAAATGTTCGATTAAATGAAAAAAATGACCAGTGGGTATGGAACAAAGGGATTAATTATATGTATTCTGTCAAAGAAACGAGGATATGGTTGACTGAAGACATCGATAGAGATGATAGCAAAGTGTTCGTGTGGTGCAAGTGGATCCCGAATAAGTGTAATATTTTTATGTGGAGGGCTAATATGGATCGGATTCCGACTTTGAGTGCCCTTAGAAGGAGGAATGTTGTGGTGGGAGATGGGGGCTGCTATTTTTGTGGTGAAGAGGACGAGAGTACGGATCATATATTCACGGCTTGTAGAATAGCGAATGGCGTTTGGGCCGGTGTGGCTTCTTGGTGCAGGTTACCTCCTCTATTCATTTTTTCGATCCGTGATGTTCAAGATTATGTTGATCATATGAGGAGCTCGAAGACAAAGAAAGATATCGTATATGGTGTGCTTATTTTGACGGCTTGGCGTATTTGGAAAGCTCGGAACGACAAGGCCTTTGCTAACATTGAGGCGACCGTTGCTCATATAGTGTCCGACATTAAGGGTTTGGGGTATCTTTGGTATAGGAGTCGATGTAAGGATTGTACGATAGATTGGAAAGGGTGGTGTAATTTCTTGATTGATATGATGTAATTTTGTGTTTGCGGATATCACTAGCTTGGAGATATTCCGCGTGTGTTTAATGAAGTATACCTTTCAAAAAAAAAGAGATAATACATACGTTAATTATTAGCCTAGTCAAATAAATGACATGTGGTAAAATTTTATTCACAGCTGGTAGCCGGTTGCAAAAGTTGTTAGAACGTGACAAATTTGAAACTTTCAATTAATAGATTGGTAATTTAAAAGGTTCGTTTACAAACTCGGGAATTTTGTGAAAATTTATTTCTATTTGACTTAAGCCAGTATTTGCGTAAAACTTTACTCATTTTCATTTTGGCGTCAGAAGTAGGGGTAATTTTGTAAATAACAGTAACAAATTATGCACTCCCAAATTAGATCTATAAAAACACTTTCCCCCTTTTCTTTCATTTAATCCAAAAATCGTCACACACACTCACTCACCCACTCAATTCGTTAGGGCTAACGGATCCTGCAAACGAAGTGTTATCTCATTCGGTAGATTTAATTTTTTTTATGTGTTTATTTTTGCGACATTGTGATGTTATAGTGTAGTTTTGTTAAAATAGATAAGCGTTTTTTTTTTTTTTTTTTTTTTTTTTTTTTTTTTTTTTTTTTTTTTTTTTTTTATGTTATGTAGCTACGATTGATGATTAGATGCGTTAGGTTTGTAAGCTGCTGATGTTTAGAGCTGCGATTGTGTTTATGATAGATGTGTTAGGTTAGTAAGTTGTTGATCGTGCTTTATGTGGTTGAGCTACGAATATGTGCTTTATGTGTACTAATTGATGTGAATATGCGTTATGTTATGACAGATGTGTTAGGTTATTGAATCGTTGCTACTGTGAATAATATTGTGTTCGCGTTTGTGTTTTTGAATGTGCGTACGTAAGAGGCATTAGGTTATGATAGATGTGAATGTGCATACGTAAGAGGCATTAGGTTATTGAACTTTTACTTTGCAATGTTGTAGTGCTGTGATTTGGTGCTATTGTGGTATTACGATTGAACATATCATTATTGAACAATAACTCACGAATCGATTATTGAGCTTCAAATAGGTGTTTTGAGGTGATTATTTTTGGTGTTAGATATAATGTTTGTGTAGCTTGTATATTGTATATTAGAATATAGTGTGTAACTGTATATGTGATTAGCTTTTTTGAATGAATGGAAAGTTGTAAGCAGTTATATATATAGGAGATGACGTCGGACTTTGTTAGATTAGTGATATGCAAAACAGTGATCAATCGTTGTGTTAGTGTAGTTTACTGTACTACTTATTGATAAGTTAGGGCTATGATCTAGTAGATTGCTACATTTTGATTGAGAAAAGTTGAAGGCGTATCTGATATGCGGATGTGCATGTGTAATGTACTGCTGAGCATATCAGAAGCGCAATTACTGTTTGTTTAGTTAATTTATGATGGTAGAGATATGGCATTCTTACGGTCTTACGGTCTTGCGGATGATGATTTCGGATGTATTGATATGCGAAACATCGAATTTAAGGTAGTATTAGTTTGATATTACTTCTGAATATGGTGGTAGCTTCATTAGTTGCTGACTTCTAGTGGTGATGTAGATATGCAGACTTTGGTTGTAGTAGATAAAATGCATTTAGTCGTTTCAGTTTCATTAGCTGTTCTTCAGAATGTAAGAGATTAGGCGCTAGTTAGATTGTATGCCAATTAGCTGTTCTTCATTAACTGTACTACAGTATGAATGTTGTTACATTTAGGTTAAATTTTTTATTAATATGTGTATGTTTTGTTGTTTTTTTTTTCAGATCATGGCAACGGAGAATAGCGACAATAGCAACACCACACCATTGTAAGTGTTTTGAGATATCTTTTTATCATGTTACTTAATTTTACCTGTCTGTGGAAAATTTGTTGTAATTGTGACGCATGAATTTATCATTCTAAGTTAATGGAATGGTTATGTTTGGAAAAGTAGCTGAAGCTTTTATTTTAAGTTAGATAGGGCTTGGAGCCTTGGACAGAGCTTATATGTGTAAAATGATGTTAAGGGATATAAGTATATAAATTAAAGCTAAGGGCACTTAAGTAATTAACCACACAAACATTTTATAAAAGCTCCTTCTAGGTGGCTTTTCTATTAAGAGGTTATGAAAATTAAAAGCTCCTTCTAGTTGGCTTTTCGATATTATAAGCTAGCTTTTAAAATCTCAAGCTCGTGTAAGCTCTCACAAGCTTTGCGCCAAATAATGTACAGAAGATTATTAGATAGGTTTAAAAATATGAATAAATCAGATGTACAGAAGATTATTAGATAGGTTTAAAAATATGAATAAATCAGATAAACGTAATATATTGGTGATGTTGTTGATTATGACAATTTGGCTTGAATCGATATTTTTTGGTGTATATGCTCTGATTGTTTGATTATTGTATGTTGTAGAAGTGGATTTTTATATTTTTTTTTATAATGTAAAACTGTTACTAAAATAGGTCTGAAAAGAGCATCAAAATTAAATCTCTTGATGTTAAAACATATTAACAAATATTCTTTTTTCTTAAGTTGGAATGTAACTGAAGGTATATAGATAAGTTTTAAAAGAGTTCACCAATTACTCAACTTGTGGTTGTGTAACTCTTTCTTGCTACTTTTCAGGCTTCAATCGGCCACAGTAGGATCTATCACTGGCTCACCCATCGAGTCTAAACAGACTGGGCCCAGGAAAAGGTAAGTAATCATCAGTCTTGAGTATTTCTTCTTAATATTTTACATAATATTATTTATGTAGAATCAGTTATTGTAGTTATGATTTTTTTATTGTGACAATTTGGCTTGAATAGATATTTTTTGGTGTATATGTGGATTGTTTAATTAAAAACTAAAATGGAGATTATAGATAAGTTTTTAAAAGAGTTCACCAATTACTCAACTTGTGGTTGTTTAACTCTTTCTTGTTACTTTTCAGGCTTGCTACTGACTCATTCACTGGCTCATCCAGTATGTCGTCTTATGTGTTTAGCTCTGGACGTGCTAGGTCCAGGTCAAGGTAAGTAATCATCAGTCTTGAGTATTTCTTTTGTAATGCAATAAATATAATAACAAGATTAATTGCTTAAACTTTTTAGTTTATGTTGGGATTTTACAAATTAATCAGTAACCGTACAAACTAATAATAATTGAAACATAAGCCCTTATACAGTCTCTCTTACACTTGGAGTGTTTAACTTTCTTAATGTCTTCCATATTTGTAAAGTTTAGAAATTTAAACACTCCAAATGTAAGAAAAACCTTCACAAAAACAATTTACAATCAGTTGTCAATAAAAAGTACTCAAAATGTCCTCAAAACTCTTTAAACTAAAATGGAGATTATAGTAAAGTTTTTAAAAGAGTTCACCAATTACTCAACTTGTGGTTGTGTAACTCTTTCTTGTTACTTTTCAGGCTTGCTGCTAACTCATTCACTATGCCGTCTAATGTGTTTAGCTCTGGACATGCTAGGCAGAGTTCAAGGTAAGTAATCATCTGTCTTAAGTATTTCTTTTGTAATGCAATAAATATAATAACAAGTTTATGTTGGGATTTTACAGACTTATCAGACCGTACAAACTAATAATAATTGAAACATAAGCCTTTATATCTATCTGACAGTCACTCTTACACTTGGGAGTCTTTAACTTTCTTAATGTCTTCCATGTTTGTAAAGTTTAGAAATTTAAACACTCCAAATGTAAGAAAAACGGTCACAAAAACAATTTACAATATGCTGATTGTCTGATTAAAAACTAAAATGGAGATTGTAGATAAGTTTTTAAAAGAGTTCACCAATTACTCAACCTGTGGTTGTGTAACTCTTTCTTGTTACTTTTCAGGCTTGCTACTGGACATGCTAGGCAGAGTTCAAGGTAAGTAATCATCTGTCTTAAGTATTTCTTTTGTAATGCAATAAATATAATAACAAGTTTATGTTGGGATTTTACAGACTTATCAGACCGTACAAACTAATAATAATTGGAACATAAGCCTTTATATCTATCTGACAGTCACTCTTACACTTTGGAGTCTTTAACTTTCTTAATGTCTTCCATGTTTGTAAAGTTTAGAAATTTAAACACTCCAAATGTAAGAAAAACGGTCACAAAAACAATTTACAATATGCTGATTGTCTGATTAAAAACTAAAATGGAGATTGTAGATAAGTTTTTAAAAGAGTTCACCAATTACTCAACCTGTGGTTGTGTAACTCTTTCTTTTCTAATGCAATAAATATGATAACAAGTTTATGTTGGGATTTTACAGATTTATCATACCGTACAAACTAATAATAATTGGAACATAAGCCTTTATATCTATCTGACAGTCACTCTTACACTTTGGAGTCTTTAACTTTCTTAATTCTTCCATGTTTGTAAAGTTTAGAAATTTAAACACTCCAAATGTAAGAAAAACGGTCACAAAAACAATTTATAATCAGTCCTCAATAAAAAGTACTCAAAATGTCCTCAGAACTCTTTAAACAGAGGCTTTTAAAAATACAATTATATAACTTGGATTTGATGTTGGCTTGGGCTCCAGATCTGTGTTGTTGTGGCCTTAATATGGATTTAAATTAGGATTATAACTTTCTTTTTTCACATTCTCAGGTTTCCTCCTCGAGGTTCCTTTTTTCATGGCGCTGGGTGAGTAACTAATTGTATCTTCTAGAATTTATATAATGTACAACTATTTTAATGATGGTCTTTTTTCTGTAACAAATTCAGAATGGCTGACGGGTCTGCGTGGGCTCCTCCTGTGACACAACCAACAGGGTCAGTTACTATTCATGGAAACGAAGTGGATGGAAAAATGTGTGCCCTTAGCAACTGGAATCAAGATCCATTATCTATAGCTAATATTTTTTCTAGAAGTAATTTTTTGTTGGGTGCGATCGAATTTGGGGTGTTGGTTTCATACTCATGATTGTTATTAAACTCTTTTGCTTGTATTAGCTAATATTATTAGCTATCGATAATGGATAGCTAATATCTAATATCAATAGCTAATATTTTTTGCTTGTATTTGATAAAGCGATATTAGCAATAATTTGGGGTGTTGGTTTAATGCTCATGTATTTCTCAATAACATTTGTAAGAGGTAATTATGTCAAGTTGATAATGGGGTGTAAAACAATAAATCTATTACAGTTTTCAACAAGTAATGTTTTTTGGATATCAGTACTGTTGTGATCAAACTTGTGTTGTTAAATTACTTTTGCAGACCTGTTCAGGGTGGCACTGGGTCTCAAAATCTGGCCATTCTCAATCAGGGCGGCACTGGGATTCAAAATCCCAAGCCTGAGTAAGTACATGAAAACTAATGTGGTACCTTTAGTTACATTATTTATATTAACTTCTTTTAATTTTATGTTCAACTAAAGGTTATATGTGAACCTTTTTTTAAGAGTAAATTGCATTTCTGGTCCTTGTGGTTTGGCCAAATTGCATGTTTGGTCCCCAACCTTTCGAAAGTGCAGCGACGGTCCCCATTTTAAAGTTTGGATTGCATAATTGGTCCTTGGATTAATGACTAAAATACCCTTTGTCTTCTTCAGAATTATACAAGGGTAATTTGGTCATTTCACATTGATCATGACCAGAAATGCAATCCAAACTTCAAAATAAGGACTACCACTGCACTTTCAAAAGAATGAGGACCAAACCTGCAATTTGACCAAACCACAGGGACCAAAAATGCAATTTATTCTTTTTTTTTATGTGAACTTTTAATTTTATGTCCAACTAAAGGTCATGTGCTTGTGCATTTTAATTACTACAATACTAAATGATGCAACTTATTAATACAAGTTCAATCATTACAGAGTCAAAGATGCTGCAAAAAATATGTCATTCACAGTCACAGCAGCTGGCATGATATACGGAGCTGAGCTGGCCATGATCGGATTGTCCAAAACAAGCTTTCAAGATCACAGAAAGCTGTTTTGGGCATCCCTTGGCTTCATGACATGTGCTGCTGCAACCTCCGTGCTACTCAAGCACAATACAAACTTTGGAGGTCCTTGGAGACGTGAAGCATGCTTAGGCGTCTACGTGTCATTTATTCTGGGAATAGCAACATTAGTTGGGATCCTGATGCGCTCCTCTGGTTAGTTTTTGTAACTGTTAAGAATTTAAAAATTAAATTAAAGGTGAAAATTGACAACCCTTTGGACATGATATGAAATTTTGAGATCGACTTGAAAATAGTTGACAAAGTGTCTATTATCTATATTTAAAAGCCAAGATGAGCCCCACTGGATCTAAATAAACCGGTCACTTACAAAGTAAAAATTTTGTAATAGCACTAGACAGTAATTCCAGTAATTTAGTTTTAATCGACTATATATAGAAACCCATACCATACTAGGTAGAGTCATTCCAGGTTGGGTTGGTTGGTATCAAACTACAGAAACTCACCCAAACCAGTTAGCAGTTACAATCCCGGTGATCTGGATTTTGGGTTACTTATATAAGCTGCCTTTTTTAATTTCTGATAAACCAGTTTCTGTTTGTAGTTTCATAAAAAAGCATTTTCAATCTGGATTTTGGGTTATTTATATAAGCTGCCTTTTTTAAGTTCTGATAAACCAGTTTCTGTTTGCAGTTCCATAAAAAAGCATTTTCCGTCATAAAAAAGCATTTTCATAAAAAGTGAAAAACAATTTTTAAGTTCCCCCTGGTATTAGCACAGAAGTAAAAAAGCACTTTCCAGTAAGTTCATTTTTTAAGCAAATGCTGCCTTTTTTTAAGTTCTGATAAACCATTTTCTGTTTGTAGTTTTTTCATAAAAAAGCCATTACTAATCAGGTTTCTAGACAAAACATTATGTAAAGAAACAACATAATCAGTGATAATGGAAGGTCAAATGAACTTACTGTCAGCTGTGAAAGTTGTAAATCATTGATAATGGAAAGTAAAACACCATTGGCTGACGACTAGCATGTGATGAAGCAGCAGCTGGGTGCAAACAAATACTATCATCTGTCACCTAAAAAACAAACAAAATTGTAAATCTGCAATCTGCATACCAGATTTGGGTTTTGGGGGGGGGGGGGGGGGGGGGGGGGGAGATTAGCATCTCAATAAATTAAAATAACTACTCTACAGGACAGCCTTTTAAATCTGAAAACGCAGGGTAGTTGGCTATAAAATTGATGGTAAAAGCCAAATATGCTCTATGTATTTACGATTTGTTTCATTATGCATAACAAAGCTACAAAACTACCATTATGCACTATGAAACCTGCTAGTGACCTGTTTGTAACTTGGTTGACTAGTCAACAAGGGTAATTTTATCATTTTATACTTTATCTTCTACATCTAATTTGTTCTTCAATTTTCTTCTTAAAAAAATGTCTCTTGTCACAAATTTTGGACCAACAGTAATAATTATACCAAATGTTAAACGTTAACTGTATAAACCATGTAACAAAGAATAAAGTAACAGGCCATTAAGAAATCTTCTAGAATAACAGGGTAGTTGGCTATAAAATTAAAATAACTACTCTCCAGGACAGCCTTTTAAATCTGAAAACGCAGGGTAGTTGGCTATAAAATTGATGGTAAAAGCCAAATATGCTCTATGTATTTACGATTTGTTTCATTATGCATAACAAAGCTACAAAACTACCATTATGCACTATGAAACCTGCTAGTGACCTGTTTGTAACTTGGTTGACTAGTCAACAAGGGTAATTTTATCATTTTATACTTTATTTATCTTCTACATCTAATTTGTTCTTCAATTTTCTTCTTAAAAAAATGTCTCTTGTCACAAATTTTGGACCAACAGTAATAATTATACCAAATGTTAAACCTTAACTGTATAAACCATGTAACAAAGAATAAAGTAACAGGCCATTAAGAAATCTTCTAGAATAACAGGGTAGTTGGCTATAAAATTAAAATAACTACTCTCCAGGACAGCCTTTTAAATCTGAAAACGCAGGGTAGTTGGCTATAAAATTGATGGTAAAAGCCAAATATGCTCTATGTATTTACGATTTGTTTCATTATGCATAACAAAGCTACAAAACTGCCATTATGCACTATGAAACCTGCTAGTGACCTGTTTGTAACTTGGCTGACTAGTCAACAAGGGTAATTTTATCATTTTATACTTTATCTTCTACATCTAATTTGTTCTTTAATTTTTTTCTTAAAAAAATGTCTCTTGTAACAAATTTTGGACCAACAGTAATAATTATACCAAATGTTAAACCTTAACTGTATAAACCCCTGTAACAAAGAATAAAGTAACAAGCCATTAAAAAATCTTCTAGAATAATAGATTGCCCTTCAATGTATTTTTGCAAAACTATCTTACCATATAAACTTTTTTTGAAAACTGTTATGAATATGAATTAATATATGATTGGTATAAACTTTGTTTTGCAGGTTAATGAGACCAGTGCCGCTCTGTTTTGAGAATTTCAGATTTTGGAGCTGACTATTTTTTTTCTGGATTTTTAGTATATGGTTATGGTATGGATCTTTAGTATATGGTGAATAAGATCCAAACCTTTAGGCCTCTATATTTGGCAAATCGTTTCCGTGCAAGAATATCAACTTTGTTTTGCAGGTTAGTATATGGTTATGAGACCAGTGGGGCTTTGTTATGTGAATTTCAGATTTGGCGCAACTATTTTGTTTTATGGATCTTAGTATATGGTTATGGTATTAATCAAATAAGATACAAACCTTTAGACCTCTGTATTTGGCAAATCGTTTCCGCGCAGGAATATCAACAGGAGCACTTCATCTGGGTATTCTGAAATGCAAAAATAACATAGAACATTTTAAACCACACTAGTAGTTCTCCTTTTATGAATGTAAACTGTACACGTACTTGTTTACAAGTAACCTAGAGGTGATATAAACAGATAAAATCTAATAAACAAAGGCAAGCAGGATAAATGAGCCTGTCCCTTAAAAGTGTACACAGAAATGAAGGATGGGTATGAAGCTTAAGCTTAATGATTGTCATGAATCAAGTCCGTAATATTCTTGATGCAAGCAGAAAGCAAGTTTATGGGTGTACTTGCACTCTAATTAATTTAGACCCATTTACTTATCTATGGGTTAATCCAGGTTAAGATTTATCTCTAACAAGTCAAACGATAGAATCAAAATAAAAATATGAGTATTAAGTTTAAAAGGCGGGTCAGAAGTCACCAAAAGGATATTTTTTAATCCACATAAAAATGAATGCATTTTAATTAAAAAAATTAGATTAGCATATGGTACTTTAAAAAATATGTTTACAGACAATCAACGAATACAAAAAAAACAACCTGTTTTAACACATTACAAACTTGAGGCTATTGCCCTTTTAGCTATTTTCTGAAAATAACTTGGAAGAAACTATGAAAATCACATATATAAACATCATGCAAGTAATAAGAACATTAAGTAGCATTCGTTTCTTAAGAAAAGAAAGATACCATCATCATAGATTCAGCTTCGGTTTCGTCATCAGAATCCCTAAGTTTGAGTGAAGCCTGGTCATCCTCAAGACCAAATTTCCGACAGTCAGTTGGATTGGTGAAGTCTTGTTCTCCTTCATCAACTACCATACCATTGTCTGAACCATCTTCATCATCACTATCTGAACCAGAAACTTCTGAATCATCCACAATCCAGGCAGCCTAAAAATCCAAATTCAAATTCAAAATCATATATAAGATGGTAACATTCACCAGTTAATATAAATGAAACTTGTTGAGAAAACTGCTTACCTGGTATTCAGAAGTACCACGAGGATGAGACCTCTTTTTCTGCTTCTTTTCTTTATGTACTCTATCAGCTTCTGCCATTTCTGCCTCGGTTGGCCATGTCTATCAGACTATCACAAAAGAAGGTGACGTAAGCAGCCAAAAACAGTGATGATGGTTAAAGGGAAAACAGGTGTATAAGAGCAGGTTTTAGAGGACAGTGTTTAAGTAATTTGCAAATTTTAATTATTTAAGAAGTTTAATATATAAAAGGACCACAACGGGTCAAACTTTTTTAATACAACAAATTTCTGTTTACTTTTTAACACAACAAAGGGCAAATTTCTGTTTTCTTTTAAACACAACGGGTCAAACTTTATAAAAGGACCAACAAACCTATAACAACCCCTAACAATATGGACCACCCAAAAAAGTAAACAGAAATTTGCAGCAAGTGGAGTCTTGGGGGCACTCCAGAGACCAAAAAAAGATGTCTAAAACTTTTTTATAGAACATCAACTATTCGACAATTGTTAAAAGGCAACTTGCAAGTAGCAAGTCATTAAGGAAAGAAGCAACAGCCAAAATAAACCATCTACAAAAATAACAATTTTAAAAACAGACTAAAACTCGTTTGAAATATCGACGGTGATTTACTATGAAGAAATAAGGTATAAATGAGTAGATGTTACCTGTTCCCCTTCCAGAGGATCGGTATGTTTTCAACAAGTAAGGGCTCTTGATTCATTGGATCTGGAATTAAAGTTCTGATAACCTGCAGATTATTTAGAGAAGTCGTAACTAATCCTTAACTCCATAAGTTAAAGAACAAGTGCACACGAAGACAATATGAAAACCAACACCCATTTAACATTCTTTAGGGAAAAAATATGTACCTGCGAGTCATTTACTTCATCTGCATCCGTGAAATCCCCTTTTTTTGACATTTAATGAACATGGATCCTTGAGAAGTTCAATCTTTCCCAATTGAAAATCCCCAGCACCATATATATGAACCTGATCATAACTATGTTAGGCACTAGATCAAAATAAATTGAATTAAAATCATGGGATAAATAAAATGAACAACCACCAGCTGATTCACTGAGAGATTGCGAGCACGAATATAACCAGTGACAAGGAGAGTACATTTCCCAGGCCCATCAGCCACCATGTCAACCTGAAATAAACAGTTACATTTTAAAACATAACAAATGCAGCTACAAGCAAAAGATCAGGTGTTGGTTCCGATATAAAACCAATAACTTTACCTTTTGATCCATAAGATAAGGTCAATGGGCCATGTTTTGACTACACGGTAAAAATACAATTAAGATTATAGATAGAAAAAGACATGGTTTGGTAACAAGTCAAAAGCTTTTTTGATAGTTGGTGTGTTAAATATGATTAGAGACACAGCACTGTTCTATCATTAGCCATGTTTGACTAAAGCGATTTCTATGTTTTTATTCCATGATTATGTCAGAACTGCACCTATAATGATGATGCCTTAACTCAACTATGCCAACGTGTTCCATGACAGTTGAAAAATATTACCTTGTGCAAGTCATCTTTCGTATCTGCTGGGTAAAACTTGCAATCTTCAGGAAACTCAGAAGAGATGCTAGAAATGCATGTCTTCTTTAGTTCATTTCTTTTCTTTAAATCAGAAGGTAGATCCTGCAGTAAAAAGAGAAAAACATTAGATCCAACTGTCAATATAAGCAAGATACGTATTATGAAGACATTAACTTTTTTAAAGGAAAAGAATTTTGTAAGCACTTAAGGAAAACAGCAGAACTAGGTAAACCAAGAGACCTGAACACAGAAAGACACTGAGAACCGAATTCATCAATGTGATAATTGGAACTGCCTTTTCTCACTTGAACCGTTGGCAGAGGCCACAAAAATGATAAGATCTGCAATCTATGATTGGAAGAGTACACGGAGCATCAGCTTATTTGAAACAAAAACAGCAATATAAACATGTAATATTGTTAAATGCCTATAACGTAAGTACCTTGGCCATCTCCAAGCACGCCATAAACTCACCATGCAGTGCTTGTAAGACCTATCAAAATAAGTAAATGTTAGTTACACCAAATTTTCACCTAGAAGCTCGATGTAGACATAAATACAGAGCCCAAAAGTTCTGCGATCTCATGTAACAGATAGCAAAGCTAAAGTTGAAACAATAGTATCCCGATATATATTCCAAAAATTTGGTCACCAATGACACACTGCCAATTTACCAGCAAAAGACCAATTTAACAATAGCTTGACAAACAAAAGTATTATGGCAACATACCGTTGCTCTTAGCCTGTATTCAGACGATGCAACTGCTGGTAAAGGAGTTCCAGTATTCTCATTTGACAGTAACGACAAAAGACCCTGTGCTAGCGAGCTTACATTTGCAGAAGCAGATAGACCAAATAAAACCTGATTTATGGGAACAGATATGAGTTTCATGAGCCAAAATAAATAAAATTTCAACATGATCAATGAAGCAAATTCTTCATGGAGAATACTCACAATAACAAGGGGAGCACTAGTTGTTCCACTGGAAGCCCTTTTCTTTTTCATGAAACGATTGAACTGCATGGTGTTACGTTGTAATCGAACAGCCCGAGTGCCCTTAGTCGCATTGCGATCCTGCTTTTTTAATCATGCTCCCATCTAAGTTACAGTAAAATAAGGAAAAAAACATAAGGCAAATAAAATATAATGTGATCAAATACACGACGTTGGTCAACACTGTAACTACTGAGCTCCTTATAAACCCTTAATGACAGTAGGGGTGTCCGTGTCAGTAGGGTCGGGTTGACCCGACCTGAACCCGATAAGGCTTATAGGGTCGGGTCTAATCGGGTTGAAAATGCTTATCGGGTTAATTTGACCCGATAACCCGATACTGATATAGGGTCGGGTTCGGGTTGAATTATTTATTTTATCGGGTTATCGGGTCAACCCGATATGACCCGAAAATTCTTAAACTATTTTTTATTTAGTTAGTTTTACCTATATATTTTTTTTATAAGATAGTGCTTTTTTTTTTGAACATCAGATAGCGCATTAGCTAAAAATAGATTATTGTGACATTTTAACGCTCAATAATTAGTTCCAAAAGACTTGTGAATATTTAACGCCCTATAACATCTTCCTCTGCTGTTGGATGCTAATGTGATTTCTTTTTTCTTAAACAGCCTACTGTAACAACTTTATTTTCTACTGTTATTTTTTCTTTGCAAAGCTTACTGCTACTCATTATGTTGTACATTTTTTTTCACTTATATACTTTTCTTTTTGTGTCTGAGTTAAACAAGTAAGTAACCCGATAAACCCGAATCACCCGGCCCGAAATAACCCGACCCGATAACAACCCGAACCCGACAACCCGACTCCTTATCGGGTCGGGTTGCGGGTCACACATTTTCAATAAAAAGAACCTGAATCAACCCGACCCGATTAACCTGATAACACGACCCGATAACACCCCTAAATGACAGGTTATCCGTATCTTGATTAAAAGGACAATTTTAAAAACAGACTAAAACTCGTTTGAAATAT
Source organism: Artemisia tridentata subsp. tridentata (assembly GCA_021014915.2). NCBI lineage: Eukaryota > Viridiplantae > Streptophyta > Magnoliopsida > Asterales > Asteraceae > Artemisia > Artemisia tridentata. Next base: position 43,371,474 of record CP139503.1, on the reverse strand, counting down.
CGACGGTTATTTACTACGAAGAAATAAGGTATAAATGAGTAGATATTACCTGTTCCCCTTCCAGAGGATCGGGTATGTTTTCAACAAGTAAAGGCTCGTGCTCAATTGGATCTGGAATTAAAGTTCTGATAACCTGCAGATTATTTAGATAAGTCATAACTAATCCTTAACTCCATATTAAGGTCACCCACGGAATACTGACAATCGTTTCAACCCCAATACTAAAACTCGTTTGAAATATCAAAGTATACACTAAAAAGAGATTATTTTACAAACAAAATATAAATAAATGAAACAGCCCTACACCAGATCTAGTTTAGAACATTAAGATCTATCTATGGACAACATTTATATAAGTAAGATACTAAGAAATATATGAAATTTCATGATATACCTGATGTTAAAGGAGTAAAAATGAGATTCATTTGATTTTTGAGATTGGTTCGGTTTTGAGATCAGATGGATTTATTTGTGCGGCTGACAATAAACTAGGTTAGAAGATAAGTGATAGATCGTTCGGTTTTGTTTTGTTTTGTGTTTTTAAAGTACATTGACTTCCTAACACTACTTTGTACTTTGAATAATACTTTTATTTAGGGTACAATTTTTGGTCCTTTGTTTGGCACAAGTAGGAGCTGGAGCGGATCGCTGGAGCGGGTTGCTGGAGCTGGTTGCTGGAGCAGGTGGCTGGAGCTTTTTTTTACATGCTAGTACAACTAGCATTTCATTTAGTAGCTTATTTTTTTAACAAGCTCCTTCAAGCCGTGTCAGCCAAACGAGACTTATTTTCAATGGTAGCTTATTTTTCTAAAAAAAATAAGTTCATGCTACGATAAGCTCTGATAAGCTCGTGCGCCAAACATAGCCTTAAACTACAATTTTTGGTCCTTTGTTTTTGTAATGTTACACAAATTTTGTATGCGTCACCTAAAAACGTATGTAATAAAATGAGTTAAGTACATTTTTTGTCCTTGTAGTTTGCAGGGTATACTGATTTTAATCCATTAGTTTCAAAAGTATGTGTAGTCTAATGGGCGGGCTAGTTTCATTATATTGATTTCGAATATTTTAAAGTATGCGTCACCTAAAAACCTATATAATAAAATGAGTTAAGTACTTTTTTTGTCCTTGTAGTTTGCTTGGTATACTGATTTTAGAGGTGGCAATTTTTGTCCAAACTCAAAAAAATGGGTTAATTGGGCAAAATTATAAAAGATTTGGGCACATTTGGTCCCATCTTTTTTTTGAAATGGGCATATATTGCCCATTTAAAAGTTAAATGAGCACAAACGGGCGGAGAACATTACAATTGTTTTTAAAGAAAAACTTACAGATATAATACATTTAATTTTTTAAATATAAATGAGGTGTTACGTTTGAGGAATTTATTTCGTCGTTTTGGGTCTTTTCTAAAGCGATTTGTATAAAATGTGCCCGTTTGACCAGCGCCCGTTTGGCCCGCGCCCGTTTAGCCCGTAGCCCGTTTTAACCGTAGCCCGTGCCCGCCCGGCCCGCCCGTTTTGCCACCTATAACTGATTTTAATCCATTAGTTTTAAAAGTATGTGTAACAATTGTTTCAATTATTTCAGTATCCCTCAATACTAAAACTCGTTTGAATTTGAAATATCGACGGTAAACTGAAGAATATTATAGTATACACTAAAAAGAGATAATATTATTACTTACAAACAAAATATAAATAAATGAAACAACCCTACACCAGATCTACTTTATAACATTAAGATCTATCTATGGACAACATTTACATAAATAAGACCTGAAGAAATATATGAAATTTCATGATATACGTGACGTTACAGGAGTCAAAATGAGATTCATTTGATTTTTGAGATTGGTTCATGGTTTTGAGATCGGATCAATTTATTTGTGGATTATGCAGCTGACATGAAACTAGGGTTAGATAAGAGATACATGGTTCTGTTTTGTTTTGTTTTGTTAAAGTACATTGACTTCCAACACATCTAACACTTTGTACTTTGAAACAATACATTCATTTAAACTACAATTTTGGTCCTTGGTTTTTGTAACGTTACACAAGCTTTTTATTCGTCACCTAAAAACATATATAATAAAATGAGTTAAGTATATTTTTGGTCCTTGTAGTTTGCTGAGTATACTGATTTTAATCCATTAGTTCCAAAAGTATGTGTAGCACAATGGGCGGGCTAGTTTCGTTATATTGATTTCGAATATTTTAAAGTATGCGTCACCTAAAAACCTATATAATAAAATGAGTTAAGTACATTTTTGGTCCTTGTAGTTTGCTGGGTATACTGATTTATAATCCATTAGTTTCAAAAGTATGTGTAACATTTGTTTCAGTTATTTCAGTATCCCCCAATACAAAAACTCGTTTGAATTTGAAATATCGATGGTAAACTATAGAATATCAAAGTATACACTAAAAAGAGATAATATTATTACTTACAAACAAAATATAAATAAATGAAACAACCCTACACCAGATCTACTTTAGAACATTAAGATCTATCTATGAACAACATTTACATAAGTAAAATCTGAAGAAATATATGAAATTTCATGATATACCTAATGTTACAAGAGTCAAAATGAGATTCATTTGATTTTTGAGAATGGTTCATGGTTTTGAGATCAGATCGATTTATTCGTGGATTATGCGGCTGACAAGAAACTAGGGTTACAAGATAAGAGATACATAGTTTTGTTTTGTTAAAGTACCAACATATCCAACACTTTGTACTTTGAAACAATGATTTCATTTAAACTACAATTTTGGTCCTTGGTTTTTGTAACGTTACACAAGCTTTTTATGCGTCACCTAAAAACCTATACAATAAAATGAGTTAAGTACATTTTTGGACCTTGTAGTTTGCTGGGTATACTAATTTTAATCAATTAGTTTCAAAAGTATGTGTAGCCCAATGGGCGGGCTAGTTTCGTTATATTGATTTCGAATATTTTAAAATATGCGTCACCTAAAAACCTATATAATAAAATGAGTTAAGTACATTTTTGGTCCTTGTAGTTTGCTCGGTATACTGAGTTTAATCCATTAGTTTCAAAAGTATGTGTAACAATTGTTTCATTTATTTCAGTATCCCCCAATACTAAAACTCGTTTGAATTTAAAATATCGACGGTAAACTAAAGAATATCAAAGTATACACTAAAAAGAGATAATATTATTACTTACAAACAAAATATAAATAAATTAAACAGCCCTACACCAGATCTACTTTAAAACATTAAGATCTATTTATAGACAACATTTACATAAGTAAGATATGAAGAAATATATGAAATTTCATGATATACCTGATGTTACAGGAGTCAAAATGAGATTCATTTGATTTTTGAGATTGGTTCATGGTTTTGAGATCAGATCGATTTATTTGTGGATTATGCGGCTGACAAGTAATTAGGGTTACAAGATAAGAGATACATGGTTCTGTTTTGTTTTGTTTCGTTTTGTTAAACTAAATTGACTTCCAACATATCCAACATTTTGTACTTTCAAACAATACTTTAATTTAAACTAAAATTTTGGTCCTTGGTTTTTGTAACGTTACACAAGCTTTTTATGCGCCACCTAAAAACCTATATTATAAAATGAGTTAAGTACATTTTTGGTCCTTGTAGTTTGCTGGGTATACTTATTTTAATCTATTAGTTTCAAAAGTATGTGTAGCCCAATGGGCGGGCTAGTTTCGTTATATTAATTTTGAATATTTTAAAGTATGCGTCACCTAAAAACCTATATAATAAAATGAGTTAAGTACATTTTTGGTCCTTGTAGTTTGCTGGGTATATTGATTTTAATCCATTAGTTTCAAAAGTATGTGTAACAATTGTTTCAATTATTTCAGTATCCCCTAATACAAAAACTCGTTTCAATTTGAAATATCGACGGTAAACTGAAGAATATCAAACAATACACTAAAAAGATAAAATATAATTACTTACAAATAAAATATAAATAAATGAAACAACCCTACACCAGATCTACTTTGGAACATTAAGATCTATTTATGGACAACATTTACATAAATAAGATCTGAAGAAATATATGAAATTTCATGATATACTTGATGTTACAGGAGTCGAAATGTGATTCATTCGATTTTTGAGATTGGTTCACGGTTTTGATATCAGATCGATTTATTTGTAGATTATGCGGCTGACAAGAAACTAGGATTACAAGATAAGAGATACATGGTCTCTGTTTTGTTTTGTCAAAGTACATTGACTTCTAACACATCCAACACTTTGTACTTTGAAACAATACTTTCATTTAAACTACAATTTTGGTCCTTCGTTTTTGTAACGTTACACAAGCTATTTATGCGTCACTTAAAAACCTATATAATAAAATGAGTTAATTACATTTTTTGTCCTTGTAGTTTGCTGGGTATACTTATTTTAATCCATTAGTTTCAAAAGTATCTGTAGTCCAATGGGCGGGCTAGTTTCGTTATATTGATTTCGAATATTTTAAAGTATGCGTCACCTAAAAACCTATATAATAAAATGAGTTAAGTACATTTTTGGTCCTTGTAGTTTGCTGGGTATACTGATTTTAATCCATTAGTTTCAAAAGTATGTGTAACAATTGTTTCAATTATTTCAGTATCCCCCAATACTAAAACTCGTTTGAATTTGAAATATCGACGGTAAAACGAAGAATATCAAAGTATACACTAAAAAGAGATAATATTATTACTTACAAACAAAATATAAATAAATAAAACAGCCCTACACCAGATCTACTTTAGAACATTAATATCTATCTATGGACAACATTTACATAAGTAAGATCTGAATAAATATATGAAATTTCATGATATACCTGATGTTACAAGAGTCAAAATGAGATTCATTTGATTTTTGAGATTGGTTTATGGTTTTGAGATCAGATCGATTTATTTGTGGATTATGCGGCTGACAAGAAACAAGGGTTACAAGATAAGAGATACATGATTCTGTTTTGTTTTGTTTTATTTTGTTATGTCACACCCCGTCAAAGGCGGAAACACGAGATGTAGCTGAGAAAGGCACATTGCATAACATCATAGATTCATACCTTACAATTATTTCAGTAATAGTTTACAAAACATTCTTCGACCAAATTTAAAAGAGAAGCATGTCTCATTTGAAATCTTGACATCTTGACAAACATAGTAATAAGTATCAAATAGTCTCGCTCCGATAAATGTGCCTTCAAATACTTTAGTAATGACCCACCTGAAAATGGTACTAGAAAACGTCAACATAATGTTGGTGAGCTCGTAGGTTTAAAAGTAAAACCATTGAGTTATGAAATATAACATAGGACAATAGCGCATATGAATACCAATTACAAGCATGTTATCCAATCAGTAATAGTGTCGCGCCAACTGAACCTATAATGTCCATCATACTCATAACCAATATCACGTGGGGAGCTACCCTGATAGATCTATCAACACGTAGGCTCTCAACAAAGAGTTAACAGTTACACCAACTGAAACTATAACCTGTGGGCTCTCAACAGAGAGTTAACAGTGGCGCAGTCAAGTAATCACTTGATTTTTGAGATTGGTTCATGGTTTTTAGATCAGATCGATTTATTTGTGGATTATGCGGCTGACAAGAAACTAGGGTTACAAGATAAGAGATACATGGTTCTGTTTTGTTTTGTTAAAGTACATTGACTTCCAACACATCCAACACTTTGTACTTTGAAACAATACTTTCATTTAAACTATAATTTTGGTCCTTGGTTTTTGTAACGTTACATAAGCTTTTTATGCGTCACCTAAAAACCTATACAATAAAATGAGTTAAGTACATTTTTGGTCCTTGTAGTTTGCTGGGTATACTGATTTTAATCCATTAGTTTCAAAAGTATGTGTAGCCCAATGGGTGGGCTAGTTTCGTTATATTGATTTCGAACATTTTAAAGTATGCGTCACCTAAAAACCTATATAATAACATGAGTTAAATACATTTGTGGTCCTTGTAGTTTGCTAGGTATACTGATTTTAATCCATTACTTTCAAAAGTATGTGTAACAATTGTTTCAATTATTTCAGTATCCCCCAATACTAAAACTCGTTTGAATTTGAAATATCGACGATAAACTGAAGAATATCAAAGTATACACTAAAAAGAGATAACATTATTGTTTTGTTTTGTTAAAGTACATCGACTTCCAACACATCCAACACTTTGTACTTTGAAACAATAATTTCATTTAAACTACAATTTCGGTCCTTGGTTTTTGTAACGTTACATAAGCTTTTGTATGTGTCACCTAAAAACCTATATAATAAAATGAGTTAAGTACATTTTTTGTCCTTGTTGTTTGCTGGGTATACTGATTTTAATCCACTAGTTTCAAAACTATGTGTAGCCCAATGGGCGGGCTAGTTTCGTTATACTGATTTCGAATATTTTAAAGTATGTGTCACCTAATAACCTATATAATAAAATGAGTTAAGTAGATTTTTGGTCCTTGTAGTTTGCTGGGTATACTGAGTTTAATCCATTAGTTTCAAAAGTATGTGTAACATTTGTTTCAATTATTTCAGTATCCCTTAATACTAAAACTCGTTTGAATTTGAAATATCGACGGTAAACTGAAGAATATCAAAGTATACACTAAAAAGAGATAATATTATTACTTACAAACAAAATATAAATAAATGAAACAGCCCTACACCAGATCTACTTTAGAACATTAAGATCTATCTATGGACAACATTTACATAAGTAAGATCTGAAGAAATATATGAAGTTTCATGATATACCTCATGTTACAGGAGTCAAAATGAGATTCATTTGATTTTTGAGATTGGTTCATGGTTTTGAGATCATATCGATTTATTTGTGGATTATGCGGCTGACAAGAAACTAGGGTTACAAGATAAGAGATACATAGTTCTGTTTTGTTAAAGTACATTGACTTCCAACACATCCAACACTTTGTACTTTGAAACTATACTTTCATTTAAACTACAATTTTGGTCCTTGGTTTTTGTAACGTTACACAGGCTTTTTATGCGACACCTAAAAACCTATATAATAAAATGAGTTAAGTACATTATTGGTCCTCGTAGTTTGCTGGGTATACTGATTTTAATCCATTAGTTTCAAAAGTATGTGTAGCCCAATGGGCGGGCTAGTTTCGTTATATTGATTTCGAAAATTTTAAAGTATGCGTCACCTAAAAACCTATATAAATTTAAGTATAATTTTGGTCCTTGTAGTCTGCTGGGTATACTGATTTTAATCCATTAGTTTCAAAAGTATGTGTAACAATTGTATCAATTATTTTAGTATCCCCCAATACTAAAACTCATTTAAATTTGAAACATCGACGCTAAACTGAAGAATATCAAAGTATACACTAAAAAGAGATAATATTATTACTTACAAACAAAATATAAATAAATGATACAGCCCTACACCAGATCTACTTTAGAACATTAAGATCTATCTAAGGACAACATTTACATAAGTAAGATCTGAAGAAATATATGAAATTTCAAGATATACCTAATGTTACAGGAGTCAAAATGATATTCATTTGATTTTTGAGATTGTTTCATGGTTTTGGGATCAGATCGATTTATTTGTGGATTATGCGGCTGACAAGAAACTAGCGTTACAAGATAAGAGATACATGGCTCTGTTTTGTTTTGTTTTGTTAAAGTACATTGACTTCCAACACATCCAACACTTTGTACTTTGAAACAATACTTTCATTTAAACTATAATTTTGGTCCTTGGTTTTTGTAACGTTACATAAGCTTTTTATGCGTCACCTAAAAACCTATACAATAAAATGAGTTAAGTACATTTTTGGTCCTTGTAGTTTGCTGGGTATACTGATTTTAATCCATTAGTTTCAAAAGTATGTGTAGCCCAATGGGTGGGCTAGTTTCGTTATATTGATTTCGAACATTTTAAAGTATGCGTCACCTAAAAACCTATATAATAAATTTAGTTAAGTACATTTTTGGTCCTTGTAGTTTGCTGGGTATACTGATTTTAATCCATTAGTTTCAAAAGTATGTGTAACGATTGTTTCAATTATTTCAGTATCCCGCAATACTAAAACTCGGTTGAATTTGAAATATCGACAGTAAACTGAAGAATATCAAAGTATACACTAAAAAGAGATAATATGATTACTTACAAAAAAATATATAAATAAATGGAACAGCCTTACACCAGATCTACTTTAGAACATAAAGATCTATCTATGGACAACAACTACATAAGTAAGATCTGAAGAAATATATGAAATTTCATGATATACCTTATGTTACAGGAGTCAAAATGAGATTCATTTGATTTTTGAGATTGGTTCATGGTTTTGAGATCAGATCGATTTATTTGTGGATTATGCGGCTGACAAGAAACTAGGGTTACAAGATAAGAGATACATGGTTCTGTTTTGTTTTGTTAAAGTACATTGACTTCCAACACATCCAACACTTTGTACTTTGAAACAATACTTTCATTTAAACTATAATTTTGGTCCTTGGTTTTTGTAACGTTACATAAGCTTTTTATGCGTCACCTAAAAACCTATATAATAAAATGAGTTAAGTACATTTTTGGTTCTTGTAGTTTGCTGGGTATACTGATTTTAATCCATTAGTTTCAAAAGTATGTGTAGCCCAATGGGCGGGCTAGTTTCGTTATATTAATTTCGAATATTTTAAAGTATGCGTCACCTAAAAACCTATATAATAAATTTAGTTTAAGTATATTTTTGGTCCTTGTAGTTTGCTGGGTATACTGATTTTAATCCATTAGTTTCAAAAGTATGTGTAACAATTGTTTCAATTATTTCAGTATCCCCCAATACTAAAACTCGTTTGAATTTGAAATATTGACAGTAAACTAAAGAATATCAAAGTAGTTTAAACCGAGTTGTTATTGTTTCGTGGATTTAAAATTGTTTATGAAACGAGATTATTAATTCGTGATTAAAAACCGGATATAAACGTGTTTTTTGCTAAGATTCGTGTGGTAATAAAGTTATCAAAACATGTTAGGTTGACTGTTGTTGTCGAGTAATTTGGGGTCGTGACCCGTTTAGGGTTGCGAATAATGTTTGGGTTTGCTATTGGTTTAACTTGGAGGGAGGCGTTATGTACACATGGCCGGCGTTATCATCGCGTTATTACACTGTACCTCGGCGTTAAGGCTCGACGTTGAGGCAGGCGTTGCCACGGAAACGCGGCGTTAAGCAGGTTTGAATATATATAAAAAAAGTGGGGCCTAAAATGAGGTATTATGGTGGTGTTATAATAAGGGTTTTTTTTTTTTTCCCCCTTAACTGTTAAGGTTGAAATGTTAAAGCTGATGTGCCACTGACGTTGCATGGTGTTATATATTAACTCAAGTTACCGTACCCCATGCTCTAAGGGTGAAGAAGCATAAAAAAAATTATAATGTCACCAATGTGGGACTTCACCAGTGATGTTTTATTTGCCTTACATCATTGTTCGATACTTTGTTGTTCACTTGTATAGAAGAATATAAATTCTGTAATGTTATATAGTTCCAAACACAAAAATCTTCTTAAAAAATGAGTGATAAAATAACATTTTTCACTCACATTAATCCTTTAAAAATTTGCCATCTCCAACAACTTAGAGCATAACACGAAATAACACCAAAAACCCCGCCACATCAGTACCACATCATTTTAACACCAAATAACATAACACCAAAACATTACCATTTAAACTTGAAGGCAAGGAACCAATATATTCGCCTTACACCTCAGCGTCACCTCAACTTTCTCTCTCCTCTCATTTCCTCTCACACCACTCACTTATTTGTGGACAAGGTCACCTTAACATCACCTTTCGTTAAAATAATCACTTTATAAAAACATACCCCACTAAATACCCCATATACGCTCACAAACCAAATAATATAAAACAAAATAGTAGAGCCCACATCACACCATGTGACTTAAGGTGAACCGTTCACCTAGTTTATGCTTGGGAAATGCAACTCGCGCGTCACCTTATACTATGGACAAGGGAATAACTAGGTGAAGGTGGGGTGACTTTGTTGTTTTGCCCCCTTTGCCGAGTAGTCTTATCATAACACCAAATAACACCACATTTTGGGACCCACTTTAAAAAAAATTCAAATTACAGTAACATGGCATAACATGGCCATAACACGGGGTGGAGGTATGATAACTTGGCCATAACTTGAGTTAGTACAATAACTTGAGTTGTAACGCAGCCCCAACGCCCATGAACTCGGTATGGATAACGTGAATCAACGCTTGCCACCTAGACTGTAACACCCCAACCCGATAAGGGTAGAAGTATTACGTTATGGTGACATATCAAAGCAAACAAAAGCATATGACTAAATAATACAAAATGAATTTCAAAGGTTACAAAGAGAAAATCTGAAACTACAAGGTTACAAATGAATTACAATAATTACTAAGTCTAAATATCGTCTCTTCTAGTCATCTCTAATCCGGAATAGCTTCTAAGTCAAAGATAATCTTCACTCATACCCAGCTTCCTACTAAAACCTGCCGCAGGAAAAGAAATGCGGCTGAGCTTAAAAAGCCCAGTGAACGGATATATACGAATAACAAATCATAAGGGTAAATAAGCATAAGCAACGAAGGAAAGAAAGATACGAAAGCATAATCATAAGTCATACGAATCAAAGCATATCAAAAGATAAGAGTGCATGAGAACTGAATAAGAACTGAATATAAGAACGAAATGGAAATAAAGAAAATGTCATATAAGGATGTGCCATATGAACTCCAAACAAATTCCGTCAAATCATATCATATCATATCATATAAGTGCACGAAGAGGGGAGACCTCTAAGTACTAATCCAAAAGTGTGAAAAGGGGTGCAAGGCACACACCACCTGGTCACCAAATCATATACATATCAAAATGTCCTAGGATGCATCCATACGCTCCCATCAAAAAGTATGTATGCCAGTACTAGACTGGGCACACACACACGGAAATGGCCAATAGTGATCACAAATCATATCATATCAAAAGGGGAACGCCGTAGATCTATCACACCTCTACGGGAGTGTCATGCATAGGGTGCCATCCTAAACATGGTCCTAGTACCTCTAGAACTAGGTAAGCTCAGGCACGGAATATCATATCATACCAAATCATAATCAAAGCATAGCAAGAGAAACGAAAGTGTATCTCAACAAAGCATGGCAAACAAATAATCATATCATAGCAGAGACATTTAAAATAAATGTCAGAATGAATCATATAGGATTGGCAGTCATACAATGAGAGCCAAGAATCAAACAAAAGGGAATCATAGCAGTCATCGGATCATAAGAAATATCCCTAGTGAAAAGGGAAAGCATATCTGTACGAAGCAAAGTGTCTTAGAGTAAGACAGAATATCCGTACCTTAACGAAATACGCAAGCAAAGAAATGAAAAGCAAATCAAGTAGGAGATCACTCCCTCTTCACCCGATCTACAAATAATCACAAGTTCTCTTATAAGTTCATATAATCATAGGGTTTCATTTTAGTTCTCCTTCCATGTTAAGTAACTTTGATTATTAACATTCTCGTATGTCAAATTAAAGTATTATAGACGATCATATTCGTAGTTTAAGGTTCATAATGTCTTTTACAAAAATTTAGGGTTCGTAATGTAGTTTCCATGCTTTTAGGGTTTATTATGTTATTATCACAAGTTTAGGGTTCAATATGAAATTCTCATAACTTTAGGGTGTAAAGTGTAATTACTATAAAGTTACAGGTGTTCACAAGTTAGGTCCATTAGTTTTAGCAAATAACAATTTAAACCCTTTAGTTTATAAAATAAACACAAAACACCTTTTAATTTCCTTTTTAACCTTTTAGAATTTCTCACAGTTTCATATACGAATTTGTTAAGTTTTCTATAATTTGTAAACCGTATAAGAACTCAGTAATAAAATTCCCAAAAATTTCCAGAGATGCTCAAATGTCTTAAGTATTTTATCAAATTTTTCCAGATTTTATTAAGTAACATAGGTACATATTAAAAATCCATTTTCTCAACATGTTCTAAAATCGTATCTGATGGAACACTCGACAATTTCATACCTTTTTACCCATCCAAATAAATTCACAAAAATCTATAAAAATTCCAGGAAGTAATAGACATCCTAAAGATTACCCATTTCAAAGGAAACCTTCTAACTCGACACGGTTTGAAAATTAAAAATCATAAACCGGGACTAATTTTCCAGACTCACAAATCCGATCAGACACATAATTTTCTAAAAATCAAAAAGTAACCTTCCAGGCCTCAAAAAATTACAAACTAAATTTTCCCAGGTAGCCATTTCATTGAACTTAGTTTTAGACTCTTAAAACACCCAAAAATTCGATTCCATCATTTAGTTATAGCCGGTTAAAGTCGAATAAAAATCCAGCTCAGAAGCAGTTATCACAGAACCATGTTTATGTTAGGGTTTTCGTCATTCCATTCATTAGTTCTTGACACCAAACGATTTTAGGTGAGTCCATAACATATTTAGGTCATTTAAAACAGGTCTTAACACAATCAAGTCGAATAATTTCACCATAAAACCCTGGTTCGATTCATACATAACAGTTTTTAGGGTTTTCATAACTTATTATTTTATGTGACATTTTATGTGGTTAATTCGACTAGAACAAAAAAGAAAACAAGAACAAGGATCGAATAAGGTATGTGATACAATACCCTCGTAGATCCCACGAAGAACACGGATAACACAAGATCAAAATACCACACGAATGGATCTTTTCTCCTTCCTTCTTTTGATCGAACAGCAGCAGCACAAAGGGAAAAAAAACGATTTAGGGCTTGATCCAAGAACACGAATGTATAGAAAACATGTGAGTATGATTACCTTAATATGGATTGAACAAGAACACACTAAAAATTCACTTGGTGGCTGAAATGGATCGAATAAGAGGAGGGACAAAAAGGGAGCCGCATTTTTTGATGGAGAGGGATTTAGGGTTTAGTATTTTCGGTATTATGGATTAGGAAGGACCGACCATTTGATTTGCACAAATAAGGAAGGGATCAATCCCATTATGGGCTTGGATCAATCAAAGTTAAGGCATGATTATCTCCTCATAACTTGGGCTGAAATTTTTTTGTACATAACACTTTAAATGGATCGACTAGTCTTAGCATTAGATGTAGAGATTTTAACTTTGTACATAACCTTATAATGTAAAGTTTTTATTGGTAGCTTAATTCGTCACATAACATAAGTCATAATCACTTTAGGTTAAGTATAATAGATGTTACTTATAGGATATTCATAAGTTCTCAAAATTTTAAATTTGAGGGCATTTTTGTCATTTCGGATTATATTAATTTTGAGGTTTTACATAGACCATAACGCAGGATTTGCGTTACCACTCCGAGCCCTCTTAGGTCAAACTTAAGGCTCGTTTGGTTCGTAGATGGGTTTAGGATTTTGATTTGGAGTTAGATTAAAATTAGGATTTGGATTTGGATTTGATGCATGTATAAAACAATATTATTTTAAAATTTAGTATATCATTTAAAATTATATTTTATATAAGTTAAGAGAGAGAGAATCCTAAAAATATGACTTACAAAGCTAGAAAACCTAACATCTCTATTAGGATTTCAAAATTGTGGGACCATCGAGTCTCATGACTAATTTCTAAATCTATTTTTTACACCAAACATGGGTTTTTGATCTTTTAACTACAAAACCCAAGCAAAAAAGGGATACCAAACACACCTTTATACTTCAAAAACTATATATAGATTTACTTTTTTCAATAACTTAATTCATTCACACTACCTTAATATGTTTAAAAAATTAATATGTTAAAAAAATAAATAATAATCATCCGAATATGGAGGATATGAGTAATGTTATTTCCTCCAAATATGATTATTAAAGATGAGTTATTATGCTTTATTCATCAAATATGATTTATAGCATGTTAGAAATGAAGCTGAGCGATATTTACGTGAATTGGAGTAGACAACTAGAATGCATATAGTGCAGGGACTTATTATGTAATATTCGAATAGTTGTCTTGTAAGTCATATAAATACCCCTCAAATCTCCACTTGAGGGGTGTGGCTGTGAAACTTCTTATCCATATCAATAATATCCAAGTTTTAAACACTCCACCTTCTCTCTACACTCTCACTAAAACTAACATGGATCTCTTCTATTTTCATCAACCTCGACCTCCTGAAGGTGTTAAAGACGATTCTTGGTCTATACAATTGGTATCAAGAGCTAACCGGGGGCGAATCGTGGTGTGTTTGAGGTAAAAAATGTGATTTTTTGGTGTGTTCTTTCTCGTTCAGTCGAGTTTTTTAGGCTTTTGTGTTCCGTTTTTTGTTCCAAAAAGACCCACTGTTGCGTTTTTGATCTTAAAAAACGTGGCTGTTTGTGTTTTTTTTGTTGAAATCGTACACATTTTGAAGATCAAAGGTTGTGTTTGTGCTTTATCGACTTGGCTGAGGAAGGTTAGCTAGTTTATCACTTAAATTTTGGCTAGGAAGAATAGATTTTTGGTTTGTTCTTATCTTCTGTGATCGAAATTCATCAAACAATCTTGTATAAGATTTGTTTTTGGATTGATTAAGTGATGGATTTGATTGATTGAAGTTAGTCAAAGTTGGTGAGTTGGTAAAGAAAAGTCTTACAAGAAGAATGGGCTTGTCAGTGGAAAGAATGGGAAAGTAAAGAAAAGGACAAAAGTTGGCAATCTCTGCACGTTATCGCAATTCAACAATCTGCAGTCGTTTTATCGGAATTCGAATTTTTTATCGAAATTGGACCTTGTCTGTTTTATCGCAAATCAGACAGAATTATCGGAATTCAATTTTCAACATTTTTATCGCAATTCAATTTCCGATAAAATTATCGCAATTGTACTTCAGAGAGATTTATCGCAAATTGATTTCCGACAATTCTATTGCAATTCGAATTTCGATAATTTTATCGAAATTGGGACTTTGGCAGATTTATCGCAAATCAACAAAACAGACCTATCCGAGATATTTATTCCAATTGCGATATCGGACAACTTAAGCCAATTCAGATATCGGACAACCTTTGGCAATTGCAAAAAAAAAAAAAAAATGGCGGGAAAATTTGAGTAAAATTTAATTCGGAGGAATGACTTAACGGACAATTTTTACGCGAGATTCAAATTCTGGTACAAGAGTGAAAATTTTGGCCCAAAATTCAAATTTTTTGGCCAAAATTCGAATTTTTCGGGAATTTTTGGCGTAAAATTTTCTTAAACTCAAAATTTTCCAATATAATTAGAATGTCATTTTATGGCATATTTCACACCAAAATCACAAATGATATTTTTGCCCTACACCGTCAACATCACCACGTATAGCCGAAAAGATCCTGATCAAGAATCGCAATCAAATGACAATGGCTAAATTATCAACTGTGACTACGAGGAGGATTCATTATTACTTACTTGAAGTTGAAGTGGAATATCACGGGTACGTGTACTTAGTATCTTGAAGATATCGGGGTTGGTTGGATGCATGATTCTTCGAGATCCTTGTTTGAGCATTTATAGAATAGTGATTAAGTCTTGGGTTATCTAGTTTTCATAGGTCAAGGGGTGGATGGACGAAGACCTAGTTAACTATCACTTAAAGGAGATACGTTGTAGTACTCAGTGTCACACAAAGATGTGGATAATTCAAGAGAGGTTCATATACAGTTAAGGAATGATGGATGGGTATATGAAACGACCTATGCTTTAAGGAGTTACGTTGTAGTGCTCAGTATAGGTTCTTAGTCACACTATCGTGCAAGTTTAAGTCACAAGCCTGGGTTATTTTACTTCAGTCTCAAGTTCGCCATAGTGGGTTTCTCCATCAGCAGTCACTACAAAAAGCCGTTGTTTTGATACAAGAGGTTTGAGAAGAGATTGATCTGAAGAGAATCGCAGAGAGAATAGTTATCGGCATCCACTCATGGGGTATTGATTTGTATGTTGCTTCTAGTTGATATGTCTATGTACACATATGTAGGATGAGTCCGAAAGATCGTCATCATCCTGGAGGGAGAAATGTGTACATCGGGGCTATTTATGAAGAACTGGAAGCATTCTAAGTGAGCTGAAGATGTCGATATGATGCTCCCCAAACAAACCTGTGAAGAAGTTACAAGTTATCAGTCTATAATCCATTTTTCGCTGTGCAAGAGACTGTAGACAATTTGGCAAGATTTCAGAGAAACTTCTTCTACAAACATCAACGTTATATCAAACGGGTTGTCAATTTGGGAGGGAGCATGTAAAAGAATATGGCTTACTAATTGGGAGGGAGTAATAACCCAATTAGATCATTACAGTGATTCTGCAAGTAATTCATGTGAGAATGTGGATTTTGAACAAACATCTTCTGCGAAATCTGAAAATCTTTTTCTTAAAAAGAAAATCACTGAACTTTCAAAAGAAGTTGCTAAAGTCAAAGAAGAATTGTCAAAAAGAATTGCTTCTTCTGAAAACCCTTTGACAACAGTGCTCAAAGAAAGGAAAAGATGTTTGAAGAAAACTGTGATGATGCCAAAATCAAGTTTGACTTGGACGAACTTGATACAAAAAATGTTGAATTGGAACATGTTGTGGCATCATTACAAAAAGAAAATGAGCATTTGAAACAGACTTACAAAAACTTGTTTGATTCAATCAAACGTTCACGAGTTCAGAATCAAAAATCAAACACGAAACAAAAAGAGTATGACGTATTGAAGCCTCAAATCACAAAAGTTTCCTTTCCAAATCCATTGTTTGATTCTAATCCTTCAGATTTTGAAACGGAAAATACAAATCATGTGCTTCAAACAAAAGTTCTTGAGCTTGAAACGCTTTTAGCTCAACGAACAAACGATCTTGAGGATGCCAAAACTGATCTTTTCAACAAAACAAACAAATTCGAAACATATTTTGAAAGACTTGAAAAGGAAAATATTGTTTTCGAACGGAAACTGGCACGTAAAATGGATGACTCAAAAGCTGAAAAAGATCAATTTTTGAAACAAATTGCTTCTTTGTATTCTAAATTGGCATCTCAAGATCAACTTCAAAAATAATACAGTGATTTGAGAACTTCATACAATGCTTTAAGAGTGAAGTTTGAATCTCTTAACCAGTCAAAAGGAAAAGCTTCCATTTCAAATCTTTCAACACTTAAAGCAAGTGTTTCAAAGAAGGTTTACACAGGTGAATCTTCAAAACCATTTTCGAAAAAGGTTTCTCAGTTTACAACCTATTCTTTGCAAAAAGGAAGGAAGTTTTCGAAGAAACCAAGATTTTCTGAAACACTTACTACTCCAAAGCTTTCAAGATCAAACATGTCTCATGAAGAGACTCCAAGATTTCAAACTCCACAATCTCGCTTTACACGGGTAAAGCAAGTGTGGAAACCAAAGCATAGTCCTTCAAAACCTTTGAAATATTCAAACTCTGAAATGCTTCCGCTGCAACACACGAATGACTCTGCTTTGAAAAATAGTTTTAAATCACCGTTGATTCCGCGAGTGTTATTTCCAAATGAAACACCTGCTCTCAGTCCTCGTTGGAACTCAACTTCTCTTAATCAGATTGACACAACTTACAAATGGATTGCAAAACATGCTAAACCCGTTGGTGCAGTGCTCAAATGGGTTCCAAAGGTTGTTGTGTAATCTGGTAACTAAATGGCTTTTAATCATATCGGATTAGGACCCGCGCTTAACCCAATGGGTTCTAAACACTTTAGTTCAGGACCCGTGCTTCAAAGAAAGGAAAGTGCTTAATCAAAAATTTTGAGCACTTATCCTAAAAATCTCAATGGCTTGTAAGTATTTCAGCTTACATCCCGGGCTTCAACGTTTTGGCTTATGTACACATAACAGTGCATAACCCGTTTTTCAAAGAAAGGACCCTGTTGCACACTTTATTGCAACAATCCTAAACAATAAGAAGTTTTCATGCAAAGTTTTTCAAACCAAACTTCTTAATCTTAAGCAAAATTTTATTCAAATTTCATCAAAAGGTTTTTCAAATCTTTTCAAAAAATTTGCTTAAGATTTTCAAATCACTACTCCCCACTTGCTCCAAAGTTTACAAAAATGTCAAAACCAATGCAAGTTTTGAGGGGGAGCATCTCAGAAACAATTTTGTTC
The DNA here is from genome assembly GCA_021014915.2 of Artemisia tridentata subsp. tridentata. Lineage (NCBI taxonomy): Eukaryota > Viridiplantae > Streptophyta > Magnoliopsida > Asterales > Asteraceae > Artemisia > Artemisia tridentata. Next base: position 43,353,256 of record CP139503.1, on the reverse strand, counting down.
CAAAACTTTCATGCAAATCCGCTTCTCCCTATTTAGCTTTCCAAAAAAAAAAAAAAAAAAACAATGATTTTAATCAAACGGTATCAAAAATACCATCGAAATGCTATTTTTGAGGGGGAGAAATGTGATTAAAATGTGATCGTAGTTGAATCTCAAAAGAGCTCGACTCAGAAAGTACCAACGAATTGACGAAACTCATATGTCAAATCGAAAAGACATGTCCTGGACGGGTAATAATTTCAAACTGGTTTTCCAGTGATGTAAGCGTGTCTCGCAAAGGACTTGTCTGATTAGAATGTACCAATTCGAGAGATGATCTTTGAATATGACCAGGACGGGTAATAATTTCAAGCTAGTCTAACTAGTGATGTAAGCGTGTCTCGCGAAGGTCATGTTCATTGAAAGTTGATCATTTCAAAATGTGCGATCTCTACCCAACATGTGCAAATTTTATCTTAAAATGCATGAGCACATGTGAAGGGGGAGTATTTCAAAAATGCAAAATTCTCAATGTGTTAACTAAATGTGTTTTCTCATAAACACTTTGAGAGATTTTCAGGAAAAGGTTTTATGGCAAGTGATCAACAAATCTAGGATAATCATGGAGTAATAAGGTGATTATGGTTAGGTAAAGTCTAATGATCCGCCAGAACCGGAGGGATCTACCCAAGGACAATTCCAATAGTTTAGAATTAGAAGTCCTTAGGTAAGATTGAAAAAAGGAATAAATGAGAAAGGAGAAAGAAGGGGTTGAAGAATGAAAAAGAAAAGTTTAATGAAAGGGTGAAAAGAAATAGCCCTCCATGAAAACTTAGGCCAGAAACCGGGTCAATACATCTACTATCGGTTTTCACAAAGATGATACTGATATTGAAGACAAGACGTCATGGACCCAGTGACGCACCGCACAACCCCTCCCAGCCACTCAAATATCTATTAAAAGACATTTGTTTCATTTCTCACGGAGAACAATGCATAATCTATCGACCTCTCACTCTGAGATGAGTTGATATTGAAAAGGTGGCACTCTGCTCCATGCCTCCGACGACTAAAACCAAAATGCACATAATTGAGTCTAGAGACATGAGATTCATCAAAAGATCTATTAGGAACACTTCCTATGCAATACACTTATGTTCATAAAAAAGGATACAAGTTGTATGAGTCTTAATGAGATCTGAACCTGCAAGTGCTGGACGAATTATTGCTAACTGTTTTATGCAGATACTGACGAAAGTCCTTCAATCATCATCTACATTGGAAGAAACGATGCTGTGAATACATGAAGATGTTGATCAAGACAAAGAACAATCAAAGGACGATATGAAAAAGATCACAATGCATGAAGGAACAAAGAATCACAAAGTTCAAGACCCTTAAGTCTAAAGACCTAATCACGCGGTGCATCTTTTGAATGACCATCCCTTAGGGGGAGATTGTTAGCTTTAATTTTATAGATTAAAGTGATGGTCATTCAATTTAGTTAGAACTTTGTAATATGGGCTTGTGTTAGAACTAGTGATAAACGTAAAAGACCAATCCAATGGTCAAAAGCCCACAAGCCCATCAAAAGCCTTAAAGGCAAAATGCTTGTAATATTTAAAGCACCACAACACCTCATTTAGAAGGTGGTTCACTGTGTGTGTTATGTGTTCAATAGAAAAACATTAACATCTATCTATCTCTTATATCATACGATCCAACATATACATCTTGTCCCATCATTCTCTTGTGTTTAACGCCATACATATTGTGTGATAAAGAGTGATTTTGTGATACAACATAGCAAAAGTTTAGTTAAAGACAATGGATGAAAAAGTTGATTTAAAGACAATGGTTGAAGATCGTTAAATGTAAGAGAAGCGCATTCAAATTCAGTGACACCGTTTTTACTTTTAGCGACATTTTTATTTTTATTTATTTATTTATTATTATTATTTTTAATATTTTGGTGACGTTTGGTGATAGTTTTTTATTCGACACTAAATGACTAAATTTTTGTAGTTTAATAATAACTTAAATTTACATTCTTAACACATGTTTAACAAAAAGCTTAACCTAAACATATACGCACAGCGTGGTTGCTGAACATTTCTAACAGAAAGAGAAGACTACTCTTACATCTTCAGTCTTTCCAACTGTAAACAACCTCTTGTTTCATTAACTACTATCCTCCTAAGATAAATTATGGCGAGCCTCAAGAGTTCAAGCTTTGGGCAATCGCCCATCTTGCCAACTCTCAGAGGCGGCAATGGTAGATCGAGTGCAAGTTACCGAGACCATAAACAAACTGGAATGCAAACAGGGACGGAACTAGTGCCAAACATGACAGGGTGAACAAAATTTTTTCAACTATAATATAATAGAGTTAAATCGATAAATCGGGTGATTTAAAACGCATTTAGAAAAAATCGATTCTTTCTCAAAAATTAACACGGTATCAAAAAAAAAAAAAAAGTCATTGCCAGGGAACCGCGTAAACCCTCTGGTTACGTCCTGAATGCAAATCACAAATTCACAACCACGAAAAATAAACAAAAACATATTCACAAAACTAGCTTCGTTGCTAAACATTTCCAACAGCATGAAAAAACTCATCTTACATCTCTACTCTAAATTTCCAACTATTACAAACTAGCAATAATACATGTAAAAAGCACTCGATATATAGTACCACAACCTAAACAAAAGCCTCAAAACCAACCAGGCTGAACCGACGAATGATACTTAACCAATACCAAAACCAGTATCACCAAAAACGCTACCCCCCAAGGCGAAGTTCCATCTTGTTTTCCAGACGATGGCATACTCGCAGCTCGAACCATAAACGGCAACCTGTGTCTCATGGTAACATAGGTAATGTTAGAGTTTATGGATTATTTATTAATATTTGTATGTCCGGTTTCGAACCCGAGACTTCAGGATTGCACACATTACGTATGAGTCTCAATGTATTAATAATTAATATATTGATTTATGATTAATTATTAAATCACAAATATTTATATGGTCGAACAAGGAAAAATGAAGGGGTTAAATGTCGATTTTTGAAACTTAAGGAGGTGTTGGACTCAAACTTGGAGAAGCAAGTTTGGAGTGTATTTAAACACCTTAATAGATTCATATGATCGAGATATATAGAGCATATCCCCAACCGATTCTCTCAGTCGGTTCTCTTCAAAATTCCATCTACTAATATACTACCACGTAGCACTAAAAGGTGTAATTATATACCATGCATGTGATGGATACGTGTATTCATATGCATGGAATTTTCACTCTTTTAAATTATATGTGCATACGTACAGTGGAGTATCCTTTGGGGATTCGACCGTGTATTATCTAGAACATCAAACCCTAGGTGTTGTGATATTTTATTTGTGATACATGAACCTAGCTTTTCACATTGAGACGCTAGTAATACGTGTGTACAAGAACGGAGTACAAGCTTACTTTAGCTTGTTGTCACCTTGCCCTATTCGACTATACACAAGTCGATCCATCCTTAAACCCAATTAGGGTTTATATTGTTCTTGGAGCACGTGATTCCTTGTTCTCGCTAGGAATCGAAAAGGTACGCATCTATTTAGTTTTTTATGTTAATTAATTATATGTTATTGTAGATCTTTCCGCTGCGCATACTTGTGATGTTTATGTGTTTATAGATTTGTATGATTCACATATTCCAACAGTGGCATCATGAGCCGCGTTTTTAACATGTAATTAATTACATAAAACCCTTAAAAATTGAATCTTGTATAGATACATGCAATTGATTAATCTAGGGTTTATTTTTTTGTAAACCCTAATTAGGTCGACACCTAATTAAAAGATTTAGGGTTTTGGTTTTTGTAGAAAACTTGTAGAAAACCCTAGGATTGCATGCAATTTTTTTAGGGATTAATTAATGAATACCTTATGTGATGTCATTAATTAATTAATTAGATTGCGTACTATATAGGCTTGTAAATATGTGTTACATGATTTTAAGTGCTATATGGGATCCATGACAAAATCTTGCATGTTTTGTCATGGAATGTTTGTTGATTTAATTGCTACATGATTTTTAAGATAAATCTTAAATTAGGGAAGACCCTAGTATATTAATTAAAATTGGTTATGTGCAATGTGGTATCTAATTAATCAAAACTTACGCGGTCAAGTTATTTGGCGTCTGTGGTCCATTGGGCACAATGAGCTCGAAAACCAATGGGAGTTTTATTAATTACATACATTAAAATTCACATAGATTTTTAATAGGATTTATCAAAAAGGTTTGCATGTGGCTATATGATATTGTTAATGATCATATACGTGTTATTTAGTGTTTATTTATTTTTTTCAATTACTTGTTCTTTGTGTGTTTAATTATGATGGATTGTAACAACAAAGAGGGTAATTTTTCAAAATAAAAATAAATGAACCTAATAACTATGAAACCTTTATAGTAAACTATTTAATTGCCAAGTCTTATGTGCCGACAGTGGTTCGCTTCGCACGGTAATTTGCTCCCAGGCGAGACTAGCAATCAATAATTTACTACATAAAATTGTTTTAAGCAAGAAAATCATAAGTTTTAGTTGATTGATGCGACTGTACAAAAGTGGTCGAAGCGGCGGACCTATTATTGACAAACTAAAAAGTGGGTATAAGGAGGCTTGACATTAAATTGTCATCCGAAAGGGGCGCGTTTTTAATTAGCTTCGGCGGACGTTTGCCCCTCCGCTCGCCTGTACGTCAATATTAGACTTACCAAGTACACCATGATAAAGTACGAAGCATCTTAAGGCAATGTTGTAAGTTTCTCAACGCCATCAATTAAAATTTTGTTGATTTTAAGCTGCGAATTGGTAAATGGTTTTTGTAGAAAACATATGATACAAAGATGAATGCATGACATCTTTGTACATATTTTTTGATAACATACATCAAAAATTTTATACCCTTAAAAAATTTAAGTAATATGCCATCCAACTACAAAAAGGAACACCTAAGGTTTCATCCTACATCACTAGCAGCCAAAGCTGAATGTTGATGTTCAAAGGGTGGTTGTCTAAGGGTAAATTGAGTACTTTCGTTGCTAGCAGCCAAAGCTGAATGCAATGAAACGACGTCAATTTACAGTTTCTTAAGTTGGTGAACTTAATTGGGCACTTTCATTACTAGCAGCCAAAGCTAATGTAATGGGACGGCGCCAAGGCATAAAGATTTGGGGATGAAACATGTTTACATTTTGCAACTGATGTTGGCAATACAATGTAAGTCCCATGATTCTAGGAATTGCAATTGCATATTGGCAATTGAGTGTAGCTCTACCTTATTGAGTACTTTCATTGCTAGCAGCCAAAGCTGATGTGATGAAACGACGTCAATTTGGATCCTAATTTTCAATGAAAATTAAATGGTGAAATTTTATTTACCGTGGGTGTTTAATTTTCTTGAAAAGTTATTATCAAAAATATTAAATTGAATTTTGAAAATTCTTTTAATGTATTTAATGCAACGTTAAAACCGTAAATATGGGATATTCTTTTAGTAGTAAATTGATCTACACCCGTAGGGGTTTTGGATAGAGTCAATTTTTTCTGAAAAGAATAAACCGAGTCCACTTTCCGTGTGAAGAGTAAGACTTAATCCTATTCCTTTTCATGAGTGAGAAAGGTATAATAGGATAATAAGAATTGTCTAAATTCTAAGAAATAACTCATGGCGAATTTCTTAAGAAATTGCATGGTTAGGAGTTATTAAAAAAAAATTAGAAGCTAGACTAATTACCGCGTAATTGGTAAAAGGCAAACTAGAGTGTTTGATCTAGTTGTTATGCTTTAACCATTTAAAGGTGCTACATACCATGATGGGGATGGTAGACCTAACTAAGGAAGAAATTGCATACCAAATTCTTTCAAGTTGATTGTATTGATGGATATTCCATCATTCACAAAGTAGAATACATTCTTTGAAGTACCTTAGTAACGTTACGTAAGGGATTCATCAAAGGTGTAGGAAAGTAAACAGCACGCTATTTGCTTTTACTGGTAATGCAACACTTACAATGTTGTCAAACCCAGTGGGAGCATTCTGTTGTAATTACTGAATAATGAGTTCATGTAGTGATCTTAAATTCAGTGGGAGCTACAAGTCTTGGTAGTTACCCGGCTTATCTCTAGAATTCTTGAGATAAAAATACTTTTCAATTATAGACACTTGTGGTATTAAGGATAGTCGTGTACGTTTCCTTACTAGACGAGGTGATTCTATATCTACTTATATCTATGACACAATCATATTGATCAAATAAGCAAACTATTGACGTGTTGTTTATCTGATACGTGATGTTGTTCCATGCACAAGTGGGAGAAATCTGTATTGTGTGCAAGCAACAACATAAAGGAATATGATTTATAGGGTTCTCTTGACTGTAAGGTAAGAGATCAATGTTCTAATGTGTTTTATACACATTCTAATTTATAGAACACTTGGAGTTAATATCTACTTTCATTACTAGATATTAATGACAAGGTAAATTACATACTTTCATCATTGCAGCCTCGGCTGAAATAATGAAACTATGTTAATTTACAAGTTTCTAAAAATTAGATTATTATTAGAACAAGTGTCAATATGATAATAAGACTACTTCAAATGTAAATATTTATGTATTATTGCAATAACATAAATATATGAAGTAATCTTATACCACTTCATAATTTGAATGTTTATGTATTCTTGGAATGACATAAATATATGAAGTAAATAAATTAACTTGAAATACTATTGAAACCAAGTTGTGGGTTTCATAATTACTTTAGTTATGCATATTTGTATTTTGTATAAAGATATAAATATGAAGTATTTTATTATAAGACTTATAATAAAGTAAGACGTTATCTTGTTATGTACCTTTTTAAGACATATACAAGAAGTCATTGAGTTGATCAATGATTTATAACGTAGATTGGGATTATAACAGTTTATGTCTTTTTGGTAAGATATAGACATTAAGTGGCTTGGACAATAAGGCACTTATGTTATAAATTATGCAATTAGCTTGGAAATCTATTGTACCATTAAATTGACTTAGTTGGTAAATAGGCAAGCCAAAACGAAATATATTTATCTTACATATTGTAAGATTAACTTACAATATTAATCCTAATGAAATACATAAGTTTATGGTATGTTCAGTTAGGAAAATCAAACTCTTGAAAAATTGTTTGATTAAAGATAATTATATCTTCTAATCTTCCTAAAAGATATCAAGGTTAGAAAATTGAGTATGGATTAGATATACTCAATTTGACTCCAACCTAGAAGATTAATAAGACACCATTTAATATGGAATGTGATCAATCACATTAAGTCTTAAAATTGAAGTTCAGAATTTGTTAAACTACTTGTTGGGTAGGTTATTAACAAATTAATGTTAGGAACTGTCAATTTGTATCTGTAAAGTCCCAAAAGATAACAAATTTGTGTTGCTCTATTTGCTAAGCATTTATAGGTAATCTATAAATTGCAAAAGGCGAGTGGGAGTTTTATCTTCAAAAGATAAAAAATTACAAGATACATAATCTTCTAAATACGCTAGCAAAATCATAATGATGATTTAACATGTTAGTGTTAAATCTCAAGATGATTGAATTCTTAATTCATAGATCCGCAAGGATATCTCAAATATTTGTAGAATATGTTGAGGGTTATGAGTTATAGGATCGTGGTATGCCTGTTAATAAATTGCAAATGTTTATTTGGCAAATTACTCATACTATGAATAATTAGATGCTATCCAAAAAGATAACTAGTTTGGAAACATAGTTGATCTTAAACTCTATAGTAACACTATAGAATGGAAATGAATTTCTACAAAAGGAAATGAAAATCCTAGAGATTTAAATTCTTACGTAGAAATCATAATGGACAAATTTGTATACATATTTAATGTGTGAAAAGATTATCAATCACAATTAAGCAATTAAATGTGATTGAAATTCTTTCTAAACACATTAAATGTATGAAGATTATGATTGTCATTATTAGTTTCATTTATATGAAATTAATAATGGAATATCAAAACTCTTTCTTGGATAATTACTTGAGCGAGGACGAAAAGTAATTGAAATGAGTGTTTGAATTCAAATAATCTTTAATAGTATACAAAAGTGCAAATCATTTGTGAATGGATTAATGCATGCATCTAGAAGATATACTTATTTTTTGTTATTAAATCTAGTTTGATTTATAATTAAAATAAGATATTTCTTAATATTCCTGAAAGCTAGTGGGAGTGATGCATTTATTTTCTTATTTCATATATGTTGTATAACATATAGGAAGTAACATTCCATTAACATTTATATGTTAAGTCTTAGTTTGGAATGAAACTTCACATGGAAATTTAGAAAATAAAACCTTGGAATATATGTTTATTTAATTATAAGCATAAGCGGTAATAATAACTGATTCTAAAAAGAACATGATATACTATTAGAATAATCTAGATAGTAACATATATTTGAAAATATATGACATGAATAAATCTAAGGTTGACAAAAGGATTATTCATGTAAATCATGTTGCTTGTTGTATCATGCTTGGATAAAAGATGATTGGCAACATTAGTATCTAATTGGAAATTATTAGATAGCTAAGTATAATGGATATGGTTTAGAATTTACATCCTCAGCCTGGATTTGCTCAAAAATTCTAAATAAGAACCATATAGCATATTGTTGCATGATTGATATAGTTGACAAATCTTGATAGATTTGGAGATATCAAAACATTACACGATGAATGTTAAAGTTTACGGAACTTTAAAAGAGCATATTGTTGTTTGATACAATGATGCTAGTAAGATTGAGATGACACTCAATACTAGTCATGGTGGGAGCTCATCCTTAATAGGAGACCATGTATACTAGTTATGCTCAATATGAGCATAGTTGCATTATACATAAAGAATTAGAATACTTTAACTACAAGGTTTGGTAGTTTAATTTTCATAAATTCGTGCATGAGGATGTCACGCATTTTATGAAGTATGTGGCAATATCTAGATAGATGAATGCACACATACAAGAATTTCATTATATGAAAAAAAGTATTCTCAAAATTCCGATAGATCAACATTAGTTGATTTATGCCTTGTCAACAAGTATGTGGAACATGACTTGTGGCATAATTCATTAATGAGAATTATCATGCATTGATCTAGTTAGTATTTGGATAAGAGATATTAAAGCAATATTATTTTAATGAAATAAAGTGTGGATAACGTTTATTCTCATTTATAATATTGTATCCTGTATTTGCATGTTTAAATCCGTGAATAACTTATGTTATTCTAAATGGTCCGTTGTTAATCAATAATATGGGAATATTATTGAACTAAGACAAATGTGAGGATTGGTAGAATGTACTGTAAGGTTAAGAAACCAATATCACATGATATTCAATATTGGATAAATTGAATATAGGACTTATCCCAACCACATGATTATACTTTATGGATCGTCGTCATTAAGTAAATCATGAATATTTATCCTTAGACTTGAGATACCAGGTGACTGCCGAGGATGTAGCTCATTTTCTGTAAGGTAGTCTAACGCTATCCGTAAAAGGTAGTTATAAGGGCTATTTTCGGAGGTGATGCAAAGTTCGAGGGTTATGTTCGTAGTCAATAAAGGATTTGTTCCTTCAACTTTGTGTTGAAGTTTAATACTGCTCGGCCACTCATAGGATTGACAAGATGTTTGCGTGGCCACGCCCAAAGTCTATCTGGAACACTACAACATTCGACACTTTCGGCTGGGACTTTTTTTACCTTTCGGCGGGGACATGTCCCCGCCAGTAACCTTTCGGCGGGGACATGTCACCGCAGAAACGCCGCCGCGGCTGGACCGTCGCTGATACATTCCGCGGTGACTTTTACACACTTCCCGCGGCGACACGTGGGTCCCACTGGTTTCTGGGTGGTCAAAGGGTGTCCAGCGTGTCAATACTTTTCGGCGGGGACATGTCCCCGCCAAAGGCTATATAATTAAATAAAAAGTTAATTAATCAACTGATTAATTAATTTAATTATAGACTTTTGGCGGGGACACGTCCCCGCCGAAAACCATTTTAATATAAATCTTTTTTACTTTTGGCGGGGACATGTCCCCGCCAAAAGTGACTGACCCATTTTGCAGCAAATTGCTGCAAAATGGGTAATTCCAGGTTTTTTCCGCAATGGGTGCAGAAAAAACCTCTCCAATGCAGCATATATTACACAATCCTGCTGTTACCCATTTCACCAAGTTCGCCAAAACAACAAACTCGCCAACAACACCAAATTAAAACCAAATTCGCTAAATACAACAACACCAAATTCAAACAAAATTCACTAAAAATAATATTAATCCAACTTCGCTAAACAATCCAAATTCGCTAAACATAATCATATGGATCCAAATTCGCCAAAAACGGTTCAAAAACCGTGATCCACATGATATTCTACAAAACTATACATAAGCTAGCGAGGAACAAGTTAGTTGGGAATCCTAACACATAATAATCCATCTAAATATACACAACTATGTCCAATAAACCAAAACAAATATAAAGTGTCTCATCCGACCCATAAACTAATCCCCATTCTCTCCACCATCCCCATTACCCCCACTACCCCTAGCTCCCTGACTACCTTCCCCTGCAGGTCTAGACTCACCCGGCGATGCATTTTGGGATCCTGATGTCCCCGGCAATCCCGCTGCTAGCTCCCCAGGAAAGCCCGGCTGTCTCCTCGCCCAATCCAGAATCATCTGCAGCGTGTTCCCCTGCTGCGCCAGCGCGTTCCCCTGCTGCGCCACGGTCTCGCGCAGTGAGGACGAGGAGGCTTCCTCACGAGCTCGTGAGGAGCTAAGAGTCGTCCTGTGACCACCTCCGGGTAAAACTGGACCTATGCCAGGAATATGCCCCCTCTGCTTGCCACCGATCACCTGGCGCAGGATTTTCGTATCCGACATACGCGTCCCAGAGGAGGTGCTCTCTGACCGCAGCCGAATCATCTCATTCTGTTTAGTTACAAAAAAACAAGAAAAGTAATATATAAGTCGTGATTTATTATATTGCATTAATGTTGGTGAGTTTTTGGAAATAAATTATACTTACGTATCTAGATTCGGCCTCCTCAGACTCCCAGACCTCCCCTCTGGTATGGGTATGTCTGTACAAGTCGATATGATCTCGAGTATCCTGGGTGTCGGGGTCGGGGGAGCTCAACTGTTTATAAATAAAATCAATCAATACTCACCCAACACTATATATATAAATAAAATGATTAAAAAGTGTCTTACAAAGTTATCAGCTATGACAGCCAGGGAATGTGATCCATGACGGCTGGCAGTCTTCATTTTGCTCCTGTTTTGGCTGTTGATCTCCCCTATCTTCAACTTCTTAGGGTCGCTCCAGTGATCAATCTGCTTATTATAAATAATAAAAACTATTATATAAATGAAATATTATAATAATAATAATAATAATAATAATAATAATAATAATAATAATAATAATAATAATAATAATAATAATAATAATAATAATAATAATAATAATAATAATAATAAATTAAAGTATGTGTCGATCCAGAAATTTACCTGCCTCTCCCATTCGTCTACCGGCATGTTCTCGGGACGCTTTGTCTTGATATCGCCCAGTTTCTCGACCCCACCTGCCAGTGTAAAATTTTTCTTCTTGTGCTTGTACTTGTTGTCATTGTATATCTTTTTCAGGTAAGCTTCGATACTAGCGGCAATCTCGACTCCATTTGGACCGGCAAGGTGGGGGGCGAGATCAAAGAAATGCTGCAATATAATATAATTAAAATAAATATACAAACTTAAATAAAGAGACAAATTTAAATAAATAAACACATTTAAAATAAATAAACACAATAATTAAAAAAATGAAAGATAAAAAAAAAAAAAAAAAAAAAAAAAAAAAAAAAAAAAAAAAAACCTTACGTTGAGCCGGTTATCCACGTGTACCTTCTTATCCTCTGGAACTTTATCCCACGAATTGTGATACAGTGGAATGGTTTCCCGTATCAAGTCCCCCACAAAGTTCGAGAACCATGAAGCGTGAAGGCCTACATGCTGCCACATGCCTTTGGCGTTCCTTCTGAATTTGATCGAGACCGGGCGCCCTGTGTTCTCTCTCGTGGAGTGTAAGGCTGTGTTCTTGTTGGGGCCGCGAACCACCTTCCCGCCCTTCCCTATTTTCGACCCAGGCTTCGTAGGCCTGGGAGCTCTTGAATTAGAGCCTGCAAGTAATCAAATTAAAGTGATGTTGACATAAAATAACAAGTTAGCAATTTCAAATAATGATCAAGTTTAATTAAAATAATAGAGAAATTCTTACGCTCGCAGTTGCTGCCTATCCTCCGGGGAATGTGGGGTGGCTCATGACCTCCATCACCACCATGACTCGTAGCTATGACATCCGCCATCTGTACAAGAACATAGAAATTAGTGAAGAAACACATATACGCATATATATACACACATTCAAATAAATAACAATATATACCAAAAAAGATAATAATAAATAATTAAATAAATAAATAAACACATTTAACAACTCGATAAAAATTTCATTCAAATAAGTGTCGTTTAACAAATTACAATTTGAGATCAATCTCCTACATCACTAAGATAAAAATCATCATTATTAGTGCCAGCTTCATCTTCACCATCGACGTGGTCTTCATGATCAGATGCTAAATCATGAGGAATGTGGTCATCATAATCAATATCATCGTCGTCGTCGACATCAGTGATAATTGGTGCTGGTGGTGCCTCAACTTCCGCTGGCTGGACATCTATATCTATGGTGCTATAATTCAACTTTTCCAACTCAGCAGAGAGTGTGACATGTGATGAGTTGTTGTCATGTACAACATCTTGATTGTCTTCTACCACGATGATATCCGGGTTCCAAATCTTTCGATGATAAGAATCTTGGACGGCCTTCCAACTACCACGTTTACCCGGGAAATCAAGGTAAAAGACTTGTGTTGCTTGTGTTGCAAGAATGTATGGTTCATTTTGAAACGATACACGGTCTGTCATAATTTGTGTAATGTTATTTCTATATGTACAACGTTTTATGCGACCCTCGTTATTAGTGTCGAACCATTTGACTTTGAACAGCACAACCTTGAACGGAATATACAAAAACTCGAGAATTTCTTCAAGCTGGCCATAATACATTCCTCCGCTAGGATTAGGAGTTGAAATTCCGCTGTTTTGAGTTGAACGACGTAAATCACGGTCGTGTACGATAAACTTCACACCGTTGACTACGCAAGAGTCGACTGAGACTGCAGTCGATGTTGGTCCACAAGCCAAAGCGAATAACTCGGAAGTACAACTTGGGTCATTCTTTACTTTTAATTCACGAATCTATGAAAAAGTTAAGAATAGATATAGATGAGTAATAGTCGTTATTTTTACAGGGTAATACATACAATAAGTCTACCTTGCTCCCAAACCAGCGAGGAAATCCTTCTTGTATATCATTGCCAGGAAATGCCCTGTAAATGTTCATGATATTAGAATAAGTCATCGAATAATAACTTACGTAAAGCACATTTTGAAATAAAACGCGTACCTCTCGTACTCGTTCATGTACGGGTCGATTTCATGACTGTTGTGTAGTACATACCATACTACTTTCTTCATTGTGTCTGGTTGAACCCGGATCAATGATTTCTTGCCATTCAGTTTACAGATTGATCGAAACACCTGAAATTGACTTGTTGGGCTTGGACCATCCTCATTCCGGTCAGGACGATTAAATCTCGTCTCAACACCCCGAAAATAATGCGAACAGAAAGTTAATGCTTCATCAGCAATATAACCCTCCGCTATTGAACCTTCGGGCTTAGCTTTATTTCTGACATAATTCTTGAGCTTTTTCATGTATCTTTCAAATGGATACATCCACCTCATGTAAACAGGCCCGCCTTCAATAGCCTCTTCGGGTAGATGAATAACCAAGTGAATCATTATGTCAAAAAAAGCAGGAGGATAAATTTGCTCGAAACTGCACAAAATATTGATGAGTTGTTCTTTAGCTTTCAACATGTCATCCACCATCAAAGTTCGAGCGCATATTTGTTTGAAGAATGAACAAAGCTCGATTATTGGTGTTGCGGTGGTTTGGTCCTTCAAGTAATTTTGAAGTCCAGCAGGAAGCAACCGCTGCATCATTATGTGACAGTCATGAGCCTTCAAGCCTGTTATGTTGCTATCATTGTCGGTCACTTTATGCTTGAAGTTAGATCCGAACCCATCAGGTAGTTTCACACCTTTGATGAATTGACAAAAAAATAATGATATTAGAGTAAGTCGTCGAAATGGATACGCGAATAGAATTGGAACAAATAAATTTTGAAATAAAACGCGTACCTTTGATGAATTGACAAAATTGTTTTCTTTCTTCAGCTGTGAAAGAGTACGTGGGATGAGGCTTAGAGCACTTCCCGTTTCCTTTGTTGACGAGCCACAACTCTTCACGAATTTGCAAATTTTCTAAGTCTTGTCTTGCCTTGTTGGTGTCTTTTGATTTGTCATTCATTAACAAAGTACCCAACACACTCTCACACACATTTTTTTCGATATGCATGACATCTAAATTGTGTTTTAGTGTAAGAAAAGACCAATACTTTAGCTCGTAGAAAATGGATACTTTGGTCCAATTCAATTCGCGAACAGGATCACGTTTTTTCTTTGCACCCCCAAAGCTTGGATGTTTCCCCGAGATACGTTTAGGCAATCTACTAAGTTGATTCAAGATGACATCACTGGTAAGTTTTCTAGGAGGTTGTCTATGATCATCGACCCGAGTATAGAATGCCCGTTTATTTTTCCGCCATTTATTGGTCGTTTTTAAGAATCTTCTGTGACCAACATAAGCGGTTTTGCCTAACACGCGAGTAGATGGAGTGTCTATATTACATGTCGGACAAGCCAAGTAACCTTGCCCACTCCACCCAGACAAACTACTTCGAGCGGGAAAGTCATTGATAGTCCATAAAAGCGCTGCTCTCATACAGAATTCAGTGCCAGTGGCAGCATCCCTAGTCATGACTCCATCTTTCCATAGAATCTTTAGGTCTTCAATCAAAGGCCTCAAGTAAATATCTATGTCCTTCCCAGGTGATTTAGGGCCCGGAATTAACAACGTCAACATAAGAGAAGTTTCTCTCATACATATCCAGGGAGGCGTATTGTATGTTGTTAATATGACCGGCCACATGCTGTAAGACTGACTAAGGTTGCCGTACGGATTGAAACCATCAACAGCCAACCCTAATCGGATGTTTCTTTTTTCATAGGAAAATTCTTTAGAATACTTAATGTCAAATTTCTTCCATAATTGACCATCAACCGGGTGTTGCATCTTACCGTCCTCCGTAGACTGCCCAGAAGCATGCCAAGTCATATGTTTTGCAGTGTGTTTAGACTTGTACAAACGTTGTAGTCTAGGAATGATAGGAAAATAACGCAACACCTTGTTAGGAACTTTCTTCCCCAGTGTGTTCTTGTCTTTCCATCTACTAGCATCGCAGATGGGACAATTCTGCAAATCTTCATTACCCACCCCCGATATAAAAAACAGTCATTTACACAAGCATGTATGGATTCGTATCCTAACCCGATCGTTTTATATGTTTTCTTTATGTCATAGTATGACGATGGGATTTTGTATCCTAGAGCGGGTGGGAAACATTCTTTGAGAAATTTTAGGGTTTCGTTAAATGTGGTGTCACTCATTTTACCTTTGACCTTAATGTTCGTAAACTTTGCCATAAAGTCCAATGAAGACATCCAATTACAGCCCGGGTATAGTGGCTCGTTGGCATTGGCGAGTAACTCTTCAAAATCGTTACGTTGGGGAGTTGGCTCGTTGCTTGTCTCGCCAATATTTCCTTCAGTTGGCTCATTTTGTTCGTTATTCGGACAAATATCATGAAGGAACTCAGCCATATCACTCCCATGTTGATTCGTGTTGGGTACTACTGTCTGCTCATCCGGTTCACCGTGATTATACCATTTCGTATAATTTTGATCCCAACCGTATGAGAGTATGTGATCAAACAAATCTTCGTGTTTTACCCAACGAGAGTTACGACAATAATTACATGGACATTTAACATTCCCATCAATATTCACAAAGGACTTGCAATACTCGCAAAAAGCTCTAAGACCTTTTAGAAATTCGAGGCTAGCACGAGGTTGAGAGACCCAACTCTTATCAATTGGCATAACTGCGTTTTAATGATGCAATAAATAATTATTTAGAATTAAACATTTTCAAAAAAATCTACCCATAAATACATAAAGGTGGAATCACGAGTTGTGCATTTTGTTCACCTAATCCAACTATGGAAGGCAATCCTAACCCACTCTTTGAATGTTTCGTCTCATATATGAATGCGTATAACTGAATTTACTATTTGAGAAAATTTCGGCAGCATTTCCCCTCAACTCCCCAAATATGTGCATTAAAGACATATTCGTAGGAGTAAAGGGGAAACACTGTCGAAATTTTCACAAATAGTAAATCAATTATACGCATTCATATCCTAAATGAGACAAAACATTCAAAAAGCAGTCCCAAACAGGGGACTTTCCGAAATTAATTTCTAATAAATTAATTTCGGACGGGTTTTCTATGGGATGATTAACTTCGGACGGGGACTTTCCGAAATTAATCACTAAATTCCTAAAATCATGTATAATAGTCTAACACAATTAGATAAAAAAATTATAAGAACATAACATATTCGCACAATCATTTTCATATATTCACAAACGCATACCAAATATAAGTGAATACAAGTAATCTGTAATCTGAGTTTATCTAATACAAGTAATATGAGTTTATCTAATATACTCTAAATGTTTTATTGTCACTTTTGCGTCAACACACAACTCAACCTAACTGATAAACTAATTCAAACAGCCCTAGCTAGTTTCGACAGCAGGTAACTGATAAACAGCCACTTTCAAGCAGCCCTAGCCACTTTCGACAGCAGGTAACTGATAAACTGATAAACAACTCAACCTAACTAATAAACTAATTCAAACAGCCCTAGCTAGTTGCTGTGGTACGACACCCACAAACGAATAACCACAACGACAAACACCACCTGTGGTGGTTTTCTGTCCAACTGAGGGCAAACAAACAGCACCCTTGTGGGTTGCAGTGCATCAGTTTATACTAACTGATAAACTAAGCCAAACATCCCCTATAGCTTAGCTAAAATTATACATAAACACAAATTAATCAATATAAACTTTTGGCGGGGACATGTCCCCGGTAACACATAAACAAAAAAAAAAAAATATATATATATATATATATATATATATATATATATATATATATATATATATATATATATATATATAAAGAAAACCTCGGTTGTGGTCTCGGCTTTTTGGCAGCGAGATGTTCTCAGCAGCAAGTATACCTAAAAAAATTAACATATAAAAAAAAAAAAAAAAAAAAAAAAATCAAGAAATTAACAAAAATTAACAAATGACAAAAAATTAAAAACAAATAACAAATTAAAAAGATAACGAAAATAAAAAAAATAAAAAAAGCTAAAATTACTCACCAAAAGAATTAAACGGGAAGAAATTAAACGGAAATGAGAGGAGGAGAAAAGAATTAAACGGGAGAGGAGGGGAGGAAAGAATTAAACGGGAGAGGAGGGGGAGGAAAGATGTGCACAGTGGTGCGAGTGTGGGTGGTGGTGGAGATGGTGGTGTTGGTGGTGGAGATGGTGGTGTTGGTGGTGGAGAAGCAGATCGAACGCACAAGCAGAAGCAGCAGAAGTTAAAGGAGATAGAGTTTTTTTTTTTTTTTTTTTTTTTTTTTTTTTTTTTTTTTTTTTTTTTTCTTCTAAGTGTTTAGATCTGAAAACTAATATATGGGGTAAGTTTTAGGAATTACTTTCTGCGGGGACATGTCCCCGCAGAATGTAAATGCTTATTTTAATCTTACTTTTTTACGGGGATAAGTCCCCGCTGAAAGTAAAAAAAATTCGCCAAAACCTTTGGCGGGATAAAGTAAATGTTACGAGGGAAACTTGATTTTTTTGGGAAATCTTTCTGCGGGGACATGTCCCCGCTGAAAGTATTTTGTAAATTATTTTTAATTAATTTAAAACTTTTAAAATGAATATTAATTCTTTTAAATTTAACTAAAAATTTTCTAAATGATATTTTATTAATTTAAAACTTTTTAAAATAATTTACATCACTTTTACCTAATACACGAGTTGTTTAACGAACGATCCGAGATGTTATGGTTATACACGAGATGTTTAACGAACGAGCCGAGATTTATGGTTATACACGAGATGTTTAACGAACGAGCCGAGATGTTATGGTTATACACGAGTTGTTTAACGAACGAGCCGAGGATGTTATGTTTATACACGAGATGTTTAACGAACGAGCCGAGATGTTATGGTTATACACGAGATGTTTAACGAACGAGCCGATATGTGATGGTTATACACGAGATGATTAACGAACGAGCCGAGATGTTATGGTTACACACGAGATGTTTAACGAACGAGCCGAGATGTTATGGTTATACACGAGATGTTTAACGAACGAGCCGAGATGTTATGGTTATACATGAGATGTTTAACGAACGAGCCGAGATGTTATGGTTATACACGAGATGTTTAACGAACGAGCCGAGATTTATGGTTATACACGAGATGTTTAACGAACGAGCCGAGATGTTATGGTTATACACGAGTTGTTTAACGAACGAGCCGAGATGTTATGTTTATACACGAGATGTTTAACGAACGAGCCGAGATGTTATGGTTATACACGAGATGTTTAACGAACGAGCCGATATGTGATGGTTATACACGAGATGATTAACAAACGAGCCGAGATGTTATGGTTACACACGAGATGTTTAACGAACGAGACGAGATGTTATGGTTATACACGAGATGTTTAACGAACGAGACGAGATGTTATGGTTATACATGAGATGTTTAACGAACGAGCCGAGATGTTATGGTTATACACAAGTTGTTTAACGAACGAGCCGAGATGTTATGGTTATACACGAGATGTTTAATGAACGAGCCGAGATGTTATGGTTATACACGAGATGTTTAACGAACGAGCCGAGATGTTATGGTTATACACGAGATGTTTAACGAACGAGCCGAGATGTTATGGTTATACATGAGATGTTTAACGAACGAGCCGAGATGTTATGGTTATACACGAGATGTTTAACGAACGAGCCGAGATTTATGGTTATACACGAGATGTTTAACGAACGAGCCGAGATGTTATGGTTATACACGAGTTGTTTAACGAACGAGCCGAGATGTTATGGTTACACACGAGATGTTTAACGAACGAGCCGAGATGTTATGGTTATACACGAGATGTTTAACGAACGAGACGAGATGTTATGGTTATACATGAGATGTTTAACGAACGAGCCGAGATGTTATGGTTATACACGAGTTGTTTAACGAACGAGCCGAGATGTTATGGTTATACACGAGATGTTTAACGAACGAGCCGAGATGTTATGGTTATACACGAGATGTTTAACGAACGAGCCGAGATGTTATGGTTATACACGAGATGTTTAACGAACGAGCCGAGATGTTATGGTTATACATGAGATGTTTAACGAACGAGCGGAGATGTTATGGTTATACACGAGATGATTAACGAACGAGCCAAGATGTTATGGTTATACACGAGATGTTTAACGAACGAGCCGAGATGTTATGGTTATACACGAGATGTTTAACAAATGAGCTCAACAACAAAGTTCCAGCTTATCATGTTCTAGTTTGAAAGATGCAATTCCTAACTAATGAGCCGAGTTGTTTCATTTGCTTGTCGAGTTGTACACGAGATGTTAAACTTTCCCACCAAAACTTCCCACCAAAAAAGCCCGCCGAAATTTTGGCGCCAAAACTTCCCACCAAAAGATCTATTTTTTTTTTTACCATATATAACAGTTAGCAGATCTGCTCTTAACCACAAAAACACATTATACACTCTCAAATCCTCACAACCACAAACACACACTGTTATCATGGTGAAGATGGCGGAATTTGAAGCTTTTGCTTGTCCTTGTGGACGAGGAGACGTAATTCTGCGACAATCGCATCGATCTCACTCCCGTGGTAAACAATACTATGCGTGTCCTTTATCCAAGGTGAACAATTACATACTTTTTTGTGTGTTATTTAAATAATTTGGTTAGTTGTTAAAAATAATAATTTTTACTCTTTAACAGGGTGGGACAAAGGAGTATGGATGCGATTTTTTTTATAGAAGGAGGAACGACTAGCCAAAATGACCGCTTCTGTTGGAGCTTCAACGCCTCCAACTCATTCCGCAAGACCATCCACAACTCCAACTCATTACACTGCAGGACCTTCAACATCAAGTCCTGGAAATACAGAGTGCTCAAACTGCATCAAACTGACTCACCAGATAATGGTACTCAATAAAATGCTAGAAGTGTATATGCATCCAAACGAACACACAACTGATTCAGCTGCCTTATTGCACGACCTTTATAATGACATGGTAGGTGATATGGGAAATCTTCGTATGTAGGTTGTTGTGAAAACTGAGGAGATGTTTAACGAAGGGCCGTTTGGTTTATGCTGTTTGGTAAATTACTTCCAATGATGTTGTTGTTGTTGTGAAAACTTAAGTATCCATCAAGATTCAACCATAAGGGGCCGTTTGGTTTATGCCTTCCTTGTTAACAACAGCCCACAAGAGCCGTTTGGTTTATGCTGTCCAAACAAGGGTGTTTGGGATTGCTTATTTCCTGCACCAAAAGGGTGTTTGGGTTTATGACCTTATTTGAAGAAACAATATAACAATTAACAAACACGAAGGCAAACATTTTATTTAAAACACGACAACCAAACGAAACAACTCAAACGAAACAACTCAAACTAAACAACTAGACAACCAAACGAAACAACTCAAACTAAACAACTCGACAACCAAATGAAGCAGCCCGTTTATTTTTTTTGCGGCTACTTCCCGCTTTGCTGGAACTCGCACCATCTTTTCCCTTCCTTGCTCTCATTTCCTTGATACGTGCAAACGTAGCTTCGAGATTTGTTACTCTATTTTCAAGATTACCAAATTCGGTGTCGAGGTCCAACGTGCTTTCAGCTTCATCGTCACCTCCAACAGCAGCAGCTTGACCTTCAGCAGCACGTTGAGCTTCAACAGCACGTTGAGCTTCAGCAGCATCTAGCTCTTCCAAATACTCTCTATAATACGGCTTTCTCCTCAACCATTCCAGAATCTTGTCTCTCTGCCACGGTGCACAGTTCTCATAAGAACCATATTCATCAAAAATTTCCCAGCCCCAATGAAGTATAATTTCATTATACAGGAGCTCGTGTGATAAAGCCTTTGACCATTCCTGTTCCGGCGTTAAACCATCCATTGTTATGTGTGTGTGTTTTTTGTGAAAATTTACGTGTTTTGTGATAATTTCATTATACGATATATATAAGTAAAAAATTGGCGGGGAAAAAGGAAAAAAAATTGGCGGGCCACTTTCGGCGGGGACTTGTCCCCGCCAAAAGACCATAAATTTTGGCGGTAATAAACTTATCTTTTTGGAGCCAAAAACTAAAAATAAACTTATAGTTTTCAGCGGGGACATGTCCCCGCTGAAAGACAGTGCGGGAAAAAAACGCGGGAAGAATTAAGCGCTCTAATTTTGGTCAAACTTTGACCAATATGTTAAAGACTTTCGGCGGGGACATGTCCCCGCCGAAAAGTCGCGTTGAAAATTCTGTAACTGGTCAGCGAGACTCTGCGCCAGGTCAGCAACTATTTTGTCGTTTAGTGAGTTTCGGCGGGGACATTGCTGTCCCCGCCGAAACAACCGTCGCCCGTCCTTCTTTTGTTGTAGTGGAAGACGTTCAGATGTTTTGGTAATCTTGATCAATTAAGTATAAACGAGAAACTATCGTTAATTATGGAATGACATTGATCCATATCCATATTAACGCGGTATTAGCAACAAAAGGATAAGTATGATGATTAAATTCATCACGTGGTTTTTCCAGGAAAACCATACTCGGATCGAGCTGGGGGCATTGGGATCTGTTAAGCTAGACTAGCCCATGTCAATACTATATTAATGAATATCCAAGTGGGAGCTGTTAGAGTTTATGGATTATTTATTAATATTTGTATGTCCGGTTTCGAACCCGAGACTTCGGGATTGCACACATTACGTATGAGTCTCAATGTATTAATAATTAATATATTGATTTATGATTAATTATTAAATCACAAATATTTATATGGTCGAACAAGGAAAAATGAAGGGGTTAAATGTCGATTTTTGAAACTTAAGGAGGTGTTGGACTCAAACTTGGAGAGCAAGTTTGGAGTGTATTTAAACACCTTAATAGATTCATATGATCGAGGAATATAGAGCATATCCCTAACCGATTCTCTCAGTCGGTTCTCTTCAAAATTCCATCTTCTAATATACTACCACGTAGCACTAAAAGGTGTAAATATATACCATGCATGTGATGGATACGTGTATTCATATGCATGGAATTTTCACTCTTTTATATTGTATGTGCATACGTACAGTGGAGTATCCTTTGGGGATTCGACCGTGTATTATCTAGAACATCAAACCCTAGGTGTTGTGATGTTTTATTTGTGATACATGAACTTAGCTTTTCACATTGAGACGCTAGTAATACGTGTGTACAAGAACGGAGTACAAGCTTACTTTAGCTTGTTGTTACCTTGCCCTATTCGACTATACACAAGTCGATCCATCCTTAAACCCAATTAGGGTTTATATTGTTCTTGGAGCACGTGATTCCTTGTTCTCGCTAGGAATCGAAAAGGTACGCATCTATTTAGTTTTTTATGTTAATTAATTATATGTTATTGTAGATCTTTCCGCTGCGCATACTTGTGATGTTTATGTGTTTATAGATTTGTATGATTCACATATTCCAACAGGTAACCACGAACAAAGCAAGTGGTAACAAATATAGGAGCAACTTAAGACCCATTTTTTCGCGTTCGATATGAACCTTGAATTCGGTGTAACTAGACATTGTCAACAAGAGTATGACTAGACCTAATAAGGCTACAAGGTGCATGGGTGGTGCTGACATTGAATTAAAGGTTTTGTCTCTCCAACTTAGCCCTGATGATGTTCTACTATCTTTTGTTAATGAACTCATTTCTGTTAACTAGAGGTTATGTATTTGTGTGTGGTTTTCTTTTTGGTGGAATATGAATATTTGTGAGTTACTTTTTGATGGAATATGAATAAGGTGTGGGTGGATCGACTAGATATGTGGTCGTGAGGATGTGGATGGTTTTGTGGAAACCGACTTTGTTCTTTTGTTTTTTTAGTTTTGGAACATTTAAGTAAAAAGGGAGAATCAAATTCGAAAATTCTTTAACAAAAAAGATAGTGGGCAAGGCTGTAGTATTGATTCGATCATCCGAGAGACTTCTAGTTGGATATGACTAAAGTATGATTAGGTCGTTGTATTACTAGAAAGCATCAAACGTACATTACAGGATTAAAGAGATCGTTAAAATCGGGTTTAAAGGCGAAGTTATGAGGAGACTAAAAGTGGCTTTAGACCTCTTAGATTTTTTTATTTTTTATTTTTTTTTAAAGTATATTAGCACTAGATTTATACTATAAAGGTAGCAAAACTAGATTTATACTCCCAATCCCGAACAAGTAGTATTAAAAGATGGAGAAATATTATACTCCTTCCGTCCCAAATTAATAATACATGTTTTTTTTTTCAGGATGTTTCAATTTGATTGTCCGATAATAAAAATAGATAGGAATGTTTGATCGATTTTACTAAATTTCCCTTGCTTTTTTTAAGTGTGTATTATTTTTCAAGAAACAATTATTTTGAGACGAAAAAAGTAGTATTTTTGCAAACGTCACCACAATTTATAGCACTTTTACCAAAAAAAAAAAAAGAAAACTTTGTTTGTCATATTTATTAAAGAAAAGCGTACAACAAGATGTCTCAAAATGTGATGCAGTCATGCAACTATATCTCAAAGATTGGACTTCAAAAAATGTTTTTCCTAGGAGTTAGGATTTATGTCATAGAAGATAAAATTAAGGTTAAAAGGTGGCAATCGATTTTGGACACGTGGTTCACATGCAAAGGATTGCCGACGTGTATGCTCATTTCACGGTTTAACTGTAGAAGTAAAATTATAACGTATTTGGAAGGAGCCAATTTACATTTTCATTTACTCCGTAACACTTTGTACAAATAATATCTACAACTATAAAATGCAAAGATTAAAAAAGTTTTGAACATTCAAATAAGAGGTCAAAGGTTCAAACCTAAATAGCTATGTACATTTGGAGGGGGGGGGGGGGGGGGGGGGGGGGGTTGGGGTTCCCTTGTAGGTCTCGCGTTCGAAACTTGCCAATAGAGTTTTCCTTCTATGCGAAGTGGGAAAAAAATGAGTGGGGTTTATTCCCTAAAGGCAAAGGCTCGAAAAAGGCATATTGCCAGTTTGGATGTCACTGCACGACTTGAACCACTAACTATTAACTAGCCGTTCTAAAAAATTAAAATGAAATAAATAAAAAATCCCCGCCGAATTTCGTCCCTTGTTGCCATCAAATATTTTTCTTACCAATTCGGTAATCTTAAGGTATGTTTAGTCAGATAAAAATTTCTAAATTTTCTATTTCAGACTTGTAAAAGATAAAGCGGATTTAGTTTTTCACAAAACATAAAAAACGCGTTCATATGATATTGTTTTTAATTTTCAGAAACAAAAAGGGTTACAAGAGAAACAAGAAAAACAAAAAAAAAAAAAATTGTCTCGTAGTTTCTCTTGTTAGAGTAGGAAATACAAATTTTCTGTTTCGTAAAAAATTTGATAAAAAATATTTGACTTGAACTCAATCTTTATTTTCCATGTCTTATACAAAAAAATTTGTGGAAAAAAAAATAATAATAATAAAATAAAAATAAAATGTTTTTTCTTTAACTAAAAGCGCCCTTATGGTGTCCTACGTTCTTTTCTATACATTTTTTACGAAAAAGTTTGTAGAATAATTTAATCAGAATGTATTTTTCAATAAAATGACCCGATGTTACATTGTAGCAAAAGTTGTTTGACATTCTTGTTCATCACCACTAAAGAGTTATAGAGTTTCAGTTATAGAGATACAATGACTTTGGTCCCGTAACAACATGATATTAGATTAACCAAAAGAAATTAATAAAAATTTATTATTGTTATTTTCAGACTATGTCTCTCAATATCATATTCGATCTACTGATTGTTAATAAAAGTGGCGGAGCCAGGAAATGCGACCACCGGGGGCATCGAACAATATGAAGGTTTTTCGTGTAGCGGTAAACCAATCGGGTCGGGTCGGGTACTCGAGTTTGTATAAATGCAACAAAAATGCCAACTTTTGTTCCTTAACGCACAAATAACGTATCTGATGTGAAGGCTCTGAGATGAAATAACTCATAAATTTGTCATGTTAAACCCGCCTAAACTAGTAGTACAAGCAAATACAGTAATAAGAGTACTTTGGTTTTGAAATAAAAGTATTTCACAAAGTACTAAAGTACTTCTCTTTAAAACTTTTCTTTATTTTCTAATATACTTAAACTAAGCATCGTATTACGGTTTATACATCTCAAGGACACCCTCCACTATCAGTAAAGTACTAGAATAGTACTACATATTAGATGAAAGAGAGATAAGAAGAAATTATATTAAATTAACTTTAAAGATAAAAAAAAAAAAAAAAAAAAAATAGATAGATTCTTATTATAAGTGGCCCCACAATCAAATCCCCATCTCTTTCACCTTCTCTCTTCCCCATCTCTTTCACCTCCATTTTTTCAGACGAAAAACTACAACCGGAAAAAGCAAAAAACAGTTTCCATATTTTTACAAAAGAAAAAGATTATATGTTGGGCTCAATTTTGTTGAGGGCAATCTAAGTTTTGAGCAGGGGGCATGAAATATAAAATCCTGTAAAACCCAAAATTTTGCATTATAAATTTTTTTTTTTGCCCAATTTGTTGAGGGCACCGCCCCCCCCTAGTTGTACAGTGGCTCCGCCCCTGAATATCATATTCGATGTACTGATTGTTAATAAAATTTAATAAAAGGGAATGCTAAAAAGTGTAGGTAAATGCAACCTATAAAAAGACCTTCTTCCACGTACGATAGGAGATATATTTGGTTCGACCAGTTAATAAAATCAGCTCACCAAGCTGTATCACTCCTAATAAATTATTTTGACATTAGTCACTTTAATTTTAGTAAGAACTATGCTTATATCTGTGGATGATACGAACTCATCTCATATTAGGTCATATCAAGCCACAAAGCTGGGTGTAGAACTCGCTCCAAAGAGCTAGCTTAAAAGAAGAGGAGACACCTAGATTTTATAAGTCACCAATCAATCTCATACTTGGCCGATGTGAGATCGTAACAGTGGAGCAAGCAATATATACAACAAACGTCTCTATCAAACAATTGATGAATATCTGTCAAGAAGTAAATATCGCCAAAGGCTACGAAATGAACGCTATTGTAGTATAAGATTATATCTTTAGAGTCTCCAACAAACACTTAATATATACTCCGTTATTAGTACACTTTGCACTAATTTTTCATCCAAATCTACATTTACGTAAGATTTCAATATATAAAACAAAATAGACTACATGAGCTGATAAACACATTTACATATAAGAAAGAGGCTTGCAGTAACCAAAACAAAACTTGTCGTTGTAGTATAGTGGTAAGTATTCCCGCCTGTCACGCGGGTGACCCGGGTTCGATCCCCGGCAACGGCGTATTTTTTACTTTCGTGTTATTTTTGTGCTTTCAAACTTTAAACCATACACACGAGAAACCCATAATAAAACGGACTGCAAAACTTTTTTTTGTGGGCTAACTAAAGACGAATATTTTTTTCTTCGTCTAGATTTCTGATCTTTATAGATCGGTAAAAGGATTGTAGTTATCGGTCTATCAATTAAACTTGAGAGTTTTATCGAGTTTAATTTGAGGCAAATAACATGGATATGGACATGCTAACCAGGCTTGTATATGCGTGACGGTTATACTAAATCTTTTGTACTATTTGATTAAAAGGTCAAAAGCTATAATTAAAAGAAAAATCAAATTTTATGCTAATTTTTCTGCCTTGTGAACTAGAAAAAGATTTAGTTCAAAATAATAATAATAATAATAATAATAATAATAATAATAATAATAATAATAATAATAATAATAATAATAATAAATTATATCACGTAGTAACAGTTTTCTGATTTATTGCAATTTCATTTCCGTTTTCCAACTTAATTTATTGCCTAAAATCTTTTGAATTGTGTTCACACAGAAGTTCATTTGGCCGTCCTTTACTTGCTATTTTGAATGTTTATCAAAGTCACCTTTTATAGCTGTTTACAGAGTTTCGTAACTTGATTCTTTCTTTATAAAAGCATAGATATTTGTTGAATACTCCATATTTATATCAAGTTTCACTTTTAAACAATCTAAACGCAAAAGCACAAAACAAAAATGTTGCTATCAAACAAATGCATGTATAACTTGGTAAAAAGAAATTGTTTGTGTTAGGTTATTATCTTGCATAGCTTTGCGAGTGGCAAACACGATAGACTATCTTTCATGGAGTTGTGTATGCACAAAACATAACCGCGATAAGTGTTATGATTTGGCATGTGCCAAAATTATGACAACGAACTTAAGATGATGATAGCTTTATAATATCGGGAGGCCTTCTAATAAGATATGGATTGAAGGCTGCAAGAGAACAAGATAGTTCGGTCTACGCAATTAAATGATAAAATTGTTTTATGAACCATAACGAGGTAAATAGTAGTACTAAACTTCACATGTCAAAGCCGAGCTATATCGAGGTAAATAGGTGTTAGTAGAGAGCTTGAGCAAATAACTTGATTGTGACCTCAATTTATCAGCCTAAATGCTTGGCCAATAGTTCTCATACAAGTTCAAATTCAACTTTTGCAGGATTCTAGATACCAATAACACGAATGACTCAAAACTGAAGGGCAAGCGCGCGCAAACAAACAAACCGCTTAGTTAGCTGCCCACAACCAAATGCATAAACATCTATATCAACTATCAAGACTAAATAAAACTGGAAATCAGTCATTCAAGATCATATTTATATTTCAAAATATCAATTTCAAACTATTCAGCCTTCAAAAGAACAATCACAAAACACAAGTCTGGAATTCAAAATGAAGGGTAAATACAGGGAATCAACAATCTTGCTTCTTAAGCACAAATTTAAAGTAACTTCGGTTTTTTTTTTTCAAAACATAAGATCAAACAACCATATTATTCCTCGTACTGCTCTTCGTCATCTTCATCTTCATACTGTTAGTGGACTATTAGTTTGTATATTGCATTATATGTATTGGGCCAAGCCCGTATAGTTGATTAGCATCGTATCATTATTTATGCTGTAACATCATGGTTCATCATCAAATGAAATAAACCTCTCTTCATGGTATCAAAGCCACGATCTTTCTCCTACAATATCTCCAAAACCCTAATATCCAAATCTCACATATTTCAATTTTTTTTTATTTGTAATTTTCACTACCGTAATATACCTGATCTCACATCACGTACATCTCCTATTTCTTTCAATAATCACTGTTGCTGTGTTGCATTCGAATATACATCTCCAATTTTCTCATAATCAGTGCCATACTTTTCCTATTATCTACTCCCTCCGTCCCAAAATAAGTGTCCAGAGTCAAACTAGTTCAACTTTGACCTTAAATATATATATTTTTTTGTTATATAATACTTGATGAAAATTTATACCAATGAAAAATACACTTAAAACCCAATCCATTCATATATTTTGCATCAAGTATTATATAATACCCGCAAAAATAGAGAAGGTTAAAGCTGAACCAGTTTGACTCTGAAAAGTCAAACTGGACACTTATTTTGGGACGGAGGTAGTAAATATCATCTACATATTTGTCCCATTATCACAAGAATATATTTCAGGTTATTGTGTTTTCCTTGGCAACAATTTACTCTCTTGGTCGTCTAAGAGGCAGTACACTTTATCTCGTTCTAGTGTCGAGGCTGAGTATCGTGGTGTTGCCAATGCGGTGGCAGAGACTTCCTGGTTGCGGAATCTTCTTCAAGAGCTCCACTCTCCTTTACATTCGGCTACCATTGTTTATTGTGATAATGTCAGTGCGGTATACTTATCATCCAATCCCGTGCAACACCAGCGCACGAAGCACATAGAGATTGACATACACTTTGTTCGGGATCAGGTTGCTACTGGAAAAGTTCGCGTTTTGCATGTCCCATCACGTTATCAGTATGCGGATATTTTCACTAAGGGGCTTCCGTCAGCATTGTTTGATGAGTTTCGGACCAGTTTGAGCATTTTGCGTCCTCTCGCTTCAACTGCGGGGGTTGTTAGTGGACTATTAGTTTGTATATTGCATTATATGTATTGGGCCAAGCCCGTATAGTTGATTAGCATCGTATCATTATTTATGCTGTAACATTATGGTTCATCATCAAATGAAATAAACCTCTCTTCACATACAACTCTTCATCCACGGTAGCATCCTGATACTGCTGATACTCTGCCACCAAATCATTCATATTACTCTCAGCCTCAGTAAACTCCATCTCGTCCATTCCCTCACCAGTATACCAATGCAAAAACGCCTTTCTCCTAAACATAGCTGTGAACTGCTCACTCACTCTCCTAAACATTTCTTGGATCGAAGTTGAGTTTCCAATAAATGTGGAAGCCATTTTCGGTCCGGTTGGTGGGATGTCACAAACACTTGATTTCACGTTGTTTGGGATCCACTCAACAAAGTAAGAAGAGTTCTTGTTTTGAATGTTCATCATTTGCTCATCTACTTCCTTGGTGCTCATCTTACCTCGGAACATGGCTGAGGCTGTGAGGTATCGGCCGTGACGTGGGTCTGCTGCACACGTCATGTTCTTGGAGTCCCACATTTGCTGAGTCAACTCTGGGACACTAAGAGAGATGTATTGCTACGAGCCACGGGAAGTGAGGGGTGCGAAACCAACCATGAAGAAATGGAGACGTGGGAATGGGATAAGGTTAACAGCAAGCTTCTTGAGATCAGAGTTCAATTGACCAGGGAACCTTAGACAGCATGTTACACCACTCATGGTTGCAGAGATCAGATGGTTCAGGTCACCAACTGTGAGACAAAAGAACATAAATGTTAGATATTAGCATCTTACACAATTCATCTAAATGTGATTAAAGGCGGCGAAATCAGCTTGACAGATTGTTGGCTAGCGAGTGTAAATTAGGTTAGAGCGAAAATAGATAACTCTTTTGATACAAGTAAAAACAAAACGAGTTTGAGTTGACCCACAGACGTATTTCTAAATTTCTTTGTACCATGTGCTACGTATATTTACAAAAACAATACAGATGCTTCAGTATTACAATTTTAAATTAAAGGATATCCTTTAAAATACACTTTGGTGGACTGTCAACCTGTTTGACCTAATTCATTCTTAGCTAACATTTTACTTGATTGATCTTTAGAATAACAGGGTTGTAAAATGAACAAGTCGGGAGGGTTGGTCAACAGGTCTAAACGGGTGATCTTTCAACACGGTTTTGCCATTTTATAACTGTTAATAACTAAAGTGTCAAAATGGGTAACCTGTATCATTGCAATAACAATCTAAAATGTTAAATAATACTACGTACGGTTTCAGAGGTTGTATGCATTGATAATAAACTCTGGAGGAGGTAATTCATAAATAAGTGTCCAGGGAACCGCGTAAACCCCCTGTCCTGAATGCAAATCACAAATATTCACAACCACGAAAAATAAACAAAAACATATTCACAAAACTAGCTTCGTTGCTAAACATTTCCAACAGCAAGAAAAAACTCATCTTACATCTCTACTCTAAATTTCCAACTATTAGAAACTAGCAATACATGTCAAAAACACTCGATATATAGTACCACAACCTAAACACATAAGCCTCAAAACCAACCAGACTGAACCGACGAATGATACTTAACCAAAACCAAAACCAATATCACCAAAAACGCAACCCCCCAAGGCGAAGTTCCATCTTGTTTTCCAGACGATGGCATACTCGCAGCTCGAACCATAAACGGCAACCTATGTCTCATGGTAACATAGGTAACAACGAACAAAGCAAGTGGTAACAAATATAGGAGCAACTTAAGACCCATTTTTTCGCGTTCGATATGAACCTTGAATTCGGTATAACTAGACATGG
Organism: Artemisia tridentata subsp. tridentata; assembly: GCA_021014915.2. Classification (NCBI taxonomy): domain Eukaryota; kingdom Viridiplantae; phylum Streptophyta; class Magnoliopsida; order Asterales; family Asteraceae; genus Artemisia; species Artemisia tridentata. The sequence continues at coordinate 43,321,802 of CP139503.1, read as the reverse complement.
ACAACAGGAGTATGACTAGACCTAATAAGGCTACAAGGTGCATGGGTGGTGCTGACATTGAATTAAAGGTTTTGTCTCTCCAACTTAGCCCTGATGATGTTCTACTATCTTTTGTTGATGAACTCATTTATGTTAACTAGAGGTTATGTATTTGTGTGTGGTTTTCTTTTTGGTGGAATATGAATATTTGTGTGTTACTTTTTGGTGGAGAATATTGTGTGTGTTAAGGTGTGGGTGGATCGACTATATATGTGGTTGTGAGGATGTGGATTGTTTTGTGGAAACCGACTTTGTTCTTTTGTTTTTATTAGTTTTGGAAGATTTTAATAAAAAGGGAGAATCAAATTCGAAAATTCTCTAACAAAAAAGATAGTGGGAACTGGGAAGGGGTGTAGTATTCATTCGAGAGACTTCTGGTTGGATATGAGTAAAGTATGATTAGGTCTTTGTATCACTAGAAAGCATCAAAACGAACCTTATAAGATTAAAGAGATCGCTAAAACAAGTAGTATTGAAAGATGGAGAAAAATTATATTTCAAATTAATAGTTTATATTTTTTTTCAAGATCTCCGAATTTATTTGTCCGACACAAAAATAGATAAAGATATTTGATCGATTTTATCATATTATGCTTGTTTGAAATTATTATTACAAATTAAAATATATATATATATATATACTAGGCGAGTACCCGTGCATAGCAACGGAAATTCCTAGCGGCAGACAATTAACGATATGCGATATTGTGGTCGCAAGTTATATCCAAGCCATGGTTAAGGCACTCGGAAGTTATTTTGATATAACCTATATCAATTGATTGGATACAAAAAACAGGATGAAGGTCCATACTATAAATGCAGTTTACGGAGTACTATTTTGATATTTCTAGTCACTTGAGTTCAATTTGCAATATATATATATACATAGTAACAAATATACTGTATTTAAAATGAGTAACAAATATCATCTGTTTACTACTCGATCCATCTAGCAAAAAAAGTACATACAATAGCTTCTATTATCATATATTAATATTTCATTATAAACTAAACATGTATGATACTTGATTATAAAAATATTTTGTCTACGAAATCATGTGCACCAGTTTCTTCCTTGCATTGCTTCATGACCCTTCGTTAACATTACTTATACCAGCACCCAACACCAAGCTCCTCTTCAGCTCCAAGCACTCAACCGTTTAAATCTCACATGCTAGTCGTTTGAGCTACAAATACAAAAACAAAATAACCAAAGAAAATGTAAGTTACATCTTTTAGCTAGGCGGGAAAAAACCGGTATAGAATCAAAATGTTATATCTAAGTGTAAAAATGTTTGATCCATGTATAAAATTGTCAGATTTATATATAGTTATTTTTATATTAAAACTGTCAACAATGCAGGTCTCAAAATAACCCAAACAGGACAAAAGTCATATTTTTAACAGCTCACTATTATGCTAGAAAACATTTGTAATTTAATTAGCTAAAAAAGAATACGATATGATAGAAACAAATGCAACAAGACCTGTTATATACTGAAGGTGGGTACAGAACGTTATGATAGCCATACAAAAATGTATGATGCGGCACCAAATGGTACTTGATAGTATTAACTGTGTGATATCATAACGTGTTATAACCAGATATGTTATCATAATAACATAGTCGTCAATCACTACATACGTAGTAGTTGGTAACTTGGTATACATTTTTTCAAATTAATATATAAAGTTTCAATTGTAGTTGATGATGAACAACAAGTTGATGATCATATTCAAACATTAAATAGCAGTTGTTTCTTTCTATATTCGTAAATTATACTTTGTGTTTACGTATGTGTCTTTATATATTCCCACAGTCATGTACTTATGCAAAAAATGGGGGAATAGAACTTAAAAAAAGATAACGCAAGTGTTTAGATCCATCAAGTTAACTCAACCCATGAACCTTTTTGACGTATTATTAAATAGACACATCTGCCCATTCTGACTCGTTGCACAACAGCCTGACAAGATCAAAATGTGTCTTACCGGAGGAGGTGAAGATGTTTCTTCGGGCTTACTGTCCTTTGCTTCTTCACAGCTCCCCATGGATTAAAAATCTTAAACTTATTCAAAGATAACCCCGTTCAGCTATATGATTTGTCTTGCTAAAAACTTGCTCACTTATCTGCATAAAGATAAGTGTCAAGATGGCATGGAAGAGAGATTACGAGAGGAAGCAAATGAGTAAACAAAACGACTATAGTAATTGGAACAAAATAATTGCTAATAAATTAGGAGGCCCTGATCATAAACTTCAAGTTCAACCAAACATATTAGTAGAAGATCAACTTAATACAATTATACCTACATACAAATAAGCTAAAAGCCTAAAACAGATCATAACTACATGTTGGCATACTCATAAGTCATTACTAAATATACGGGTCCATTTTTTGGCTGGATAAACCTCATTCTCTCTCTACGAAGCGCAATTACACAAATCAACTTTCCAATTTCTTTCCCTTGTTTTCACATTCATTACCTGTCCTTAATCATCATAAGCTCTAATTCACACACTGACTTAATGTTACCTTTAAGTAACACGCGCAATTTTTTTTAATGAACTTAAAAAGCTGAACTTGCCATGTACTTGTACATGTCTTAACCGTCATCTACTAATAGTTGTAGTTGTGGATAATAAATATAAAAAATAACTTGCAATGTAATGTGATAGGGTGAGGTGGAGAAAGCACTAATTACTGGTTGTATTGAAGGAAGAATAAAGGCTAAGGTGGTTTTTGAGGTGGTATTTGACCAGAAGAGTCAACACTCAATGGTGTGTGTGCTACTATTTAAACCTGATGGTAAAATACCTCAAATCTTTAAGTCTGATCTTTCTCATAGTAAAGTTTTTTTGTACGATCACACCTGTCACATTCTCTATATTTCCAATATAATCTAAAAACAATATTACGATATATTTAACCATCCCTATAAATGTATGAATGTAAAATTGAAATGATGAAATTGTAAGTAAAAAAAAAAAAAAAAAACCTGTCAATATCTCATGTGTATCACGATCTCATATCTGTTCAAAATTCGCCGCTTTTCCGAATTTGATCTGAGCCTTGTGTGTTACGCTTGCCATATGTGTCCTTGCGTCCGAGTAAATATCCAAAACTCACTTCCAAATTCAAAATCGAGTTCGCTTCAGTGGTCTTAAACTCACACTTGGTTTCGCTTGCACGCCAAAACTTTTGAATGTCAACATTCGTTTAGAATTATCTAATGACACATTCAATCTGTTACAAACACTCCTCTTTTTATAACCTTATTTCATTTTCGCCATTTTAATAGGGAGTACTATTTTGTGCAACAATATCAATAGTATCACTTTTTCCAGCCTAACATTATATATCTCGGCATTCTGTATTTTGTATCTAAGAGAAATGAACTTGCTTATTCACTAACTTAACGCTAAAAGCACTTACGCTCAAGAAGATAGTCACTTTAGATGCTAATCCAAACACTCCATTTATATTAATAAAGTTTGATGAATGCAAAATGGCTCTAAAACAATGCAATAAGCAGAAAAATGTACTCAAATAAAGAATGACAATCAATATACAATCCCATAACAACCCCTAATTTAGCTTCAAATATATCTATTAAATCACGTACTGTTAGAAAAAAAAGATTTATAAAATTTCTCAACAAAAAAATACCTCAATATTTGGTGGTGGGGTTTCGTCGGTAGCAACACTTCCCGTCGGCGGCGATTTTTTCCGACGAAAAAGCGGCGGCTACAGCGGTGGCAAGCGGCGGCACTAACAAAAAAACACCAAAATTGTTAATATACATAGATCTATAAAAAAACCTATAAATCTACAAATAAAATCTATACGTCTATAAAAAAAACCTTTAAAACTCATAGATCAATTAAAAAACTCAAAAGAATACCTCAAAACTTGAAAAACCCTTTTGATTGTCGTAGGTCTTGGTGGTTCCTCTCGGTGGTATCACTACTAATATAAACTTATTAAACCCTTTTGAAAAACCCTTTTAATATAAACTTATTAAACCGACTTGAGTTTAATTTTAGACTAAATATACGATCAAATCAGCGAAACCCTAAACAACCAAATTAAAATAATTGATTTTTAGGGTTTCTTCAAATCACCAGCCGCCACCTCTTGATAATTAAACAAAACCATGGAGGTGGCGGCCGGATATCGCCCAGCACCACAATGATAAACCCTTGAAAAATATCGCAAACCCTAACAACCAATCGCAAATCCTAAAAAAAGGAGAAGCGATCAGAGATATAGAGAATAAGACCGATGAATGGGCAGAAAAGGTATTACCATAGCCAGCACGCCACTTCTTTGAATAAAACAGAACCCTAAAAAATCGATTGCATACCAAATCGATTACAAGGTAGAGAGGCGATTTTAAGGTTGGTTGGCTGGAAAAATTAAGGTATAAGTGGCGGCTAGCGTGGGCAGAAATCGCCCCTAGTAGAGAGAGAACTTTAACCTATTTGTGATCGTATTGATAAGCTGTGTATAACTTGTGCCTTTGTTAATTGAGAAGGGCAAAATGGGAATATATTATTTTCCATTTCACAATTATTGACTTTTCACTTTTCCTATGTCGATCATTCCTCCATTATAGATAGTTAAGATAAGATATATATATATATTATTTATAAAAATGTAAAAAAGAGAAAGAAAAATAATTATTTTGAAACAGAAGAATTAGTAGTTTTGCAAATGTCACCACATTTTGTAGCACTTTTACAATAAATTATTTGTTTGTCATATTTATTTGCTTAAGAAAAGCATATCAAGAGTTTTTTTTCACTCATTCTCTTTCTGCATCTTACCCGTCCGTTCTTACATTTGTTAGCATCCAGTGAGTATGACATTTTGTAAAAACAAAATGTAGTAACATTTAGGGTGCGTTTAGTTGGAGGAAAACACCCTTGTTTTCCAGAAAATGTTTTGTAGAAAACAAGGAAAACAGAGATCACGTTCAAATTAGTGTTTTCCAACAAAATGTTATCCAAAACACAAAATTTCTATTTCCATCCCTAACAAAGAAAACAAGAAAACAATTTTTTTTTGTTTTCCATATTTCCTATTTCCTATTTCTCTTAAAACCACATACTCACACACTCCAGCCATACCCTAACCCCAAACACCACCCTCCCACAGCCCACATCAGCCATCACCACCCTCGTCGGCGTCGCTCAAGTCGTTTTTTACGTTTTCGTCCGATTCTTTACGTTTTCGTCTGATTCTTTACGTTTTCGTCCGAATTTTTATGTTTTCGTCCGATTCATTACGTTTTCGTCCGATTCATTACGTTTTCGTCCGATTTTTTACGTTTTCGTCTGATTTTTTACGTTTTCGTCCGATTCTTTAAGTTTTTGTCCGATTCTTTACGTTTTCGTCCGATTTTTTACGTTTTCGTCCGATTCTTTACGTTTTCGTCCGATTTTTTACGTTTTCGACCGATTTTTTAGGTTTTCGTCTGATTTTTTACATTCTCGTCCGATTTTTTAAGTTTTCGTCCGATTCTTTACGTTTTTGGCCGATTCTTTACGTTTTCGTCCGATTCTTTACGTTTTCGTCCGACTTTTTACGTTTTTGTAAGATTCTTTACGCTTTCGTCTGTTTTTTTTACGTTTTCGTCCGATTCTTTAAGTTTACGTCCGATTTTTAACGTTTTCGTCCGATTTTTTACGTTTTCGTCTGATTCTTTACGTTTTCGTCCGATTCGTTAAGTTTTCGTCCGATTTTTTACGTTTTCGTCCGATTTTTTACGTTTTCGTCCGATTCTTTACGTTTTCGTCCGATTTTTTACGTTTTCGTCTAATTGTTTACGTTCTCGTCCGATTTTTTACGTTTTCGTCCGATTCTTTACATTTTCGTCTGTTTTTTTTACGTTTTTGTCTGAATTTTTATGTTTTCGTCTGATTCTTTACATTTTCGTCCGATTTTTTTTAACATTTTTTTAGGTTTCGTCTGACAAAAACGTAAAAAAACTGACGAAAACGTAAAAAAGTGAACGAAAACATAAAAAAATAGACGAAAACGTAAAAAAAACAGACGAAAACGTAAAAAATGGACGAAAATGTAAAAAAATGGATGAAGACACTATAATTTAGAAAACGTAAAAAAAATGTTCGAAAACGTAAAAAAAATGGACGAAAACGTAAAAAAAACATAAAAGAGAGGACGAAAACATAATAAAACGGGTGAAAATGTAAAAAAATGGATGAAAACGTAAAAAAAACAAATGAAAATGTAAAAAACAGACGAAAATGTAAAAATATTGATGAAAACGTTAAAAACCTGGCAAAAACGTAAAAAAAGGACGAAATCGTAAAAAGACATACGAAAACGTCTAAATTCAGACCAAAACCTAAAAAAATAGACAAAAACGTAAAGTATCGGACGAAAACATAAAGAATCGGACGAAAACGTAAAGAATCGGACGAAAACATAATGAATCGGACGAAAAGGTAAAGAATCGGACGAAAACGTAAAAATTTGGACGAAAACGTAAAGAATCAAACGAAAACGTAAAGAATCGGACGAAAACGTAAAAATTCTGACAAAAACGTAAAAAGACAGACGAAAACGTAAAGAATCGGACGAAAACGTAAAGAATCGGACGAAAATGTAAAAAATGGACGAAAACGTAAAAAAACTGACGAAAACGTAATAAAACGGACGAAAACGTTAAAAAACAGACGAAAACGTAATAAATCGGACAAAAAACGTAAAAAAAACAGACGAAAACGTAAAGAATCGGATGAAAAAGTAAAAAATCGGACGAAAACGTAAAAAACAGACGAAAACGTAATAAAAACGGACGAAAACGTAAAAAAGCGGACGAAAACGTATTATTGTCGATTGAAGATTTTTTCATGTTATTTGATTTTATATTTTACTTTTTTAATTCTTTATTTTCTCGTATTAGATTTTTTTAGTTATTTTATAATTTAGTTTTTTAGTTTATAATATTTGTTTTTGTGTTTTGAAGATATTTTTATAATATTATAAAGGTGAATAGAGAATGGAGATAGAAAACAACACTACTTGAACATGTTTTCTAATTTTGCAAAATGAAAAACACAAACGCATGTTTCTCTAACTAAACGCGTTTTCTAAAATTTTACTTGTTTTGTGGAGATAAAACTCCCCTCCCTTTTTTTACAAAACAAGAAAAAGGAAATGAAGGAAAATGCTTTCCAACTAAACGCAACCTTAGCATTTTCTTGTCTCAAAATATTTTACTTCCAAAAATGTTTTTTCCTAGGAGTTCTGATTAAAAGGTGGCAATCGGTTTTGGACACGTGGTTTACATGCAAAGGATTGCCGACGTGTATGCTCATTCCCAATCCATCATCTTCATCAGGTTGGTTGCCAGTTGCCATCATGGTCAATTGGTCATGACAAGTTTAACTAGAATGAGTCTAAGTTATAACGTATTTGTTTAAAAAAAGGAAAATGATATATCTTCCTGCTTGATATGCCTACATATCTTTCTACTTGTGTGATCATGACAAGTGGATTGATCAATGACTTAAATTAAAGAAGAGAATTAGTGCATTACACATGTTGTAAGTTGGTGTGGGTAAAAGGATAAGTAGAAAGATAATGTAGGAGGATATAGCATTGCTCTTAAAAAAAAGCGGTTTATTATGTAAGTGTGATCTGGCTCCTGTCGAGTAGAAAGCTATTGAACTCCACTTGTCGAGAATTATGATCTATGTGTTATTGCATTTTTCATGTCAATTTCAGCATCAACTTTTGTGTTTCAGTAGTATTTTTTTTAAGTTTGTTGTGATGTTTCATGTTTCAGCAGTATTTTTTGGGGTTTGGGTATTTTGTTCAATCTAATGTTTATTCGAATTCTATATAGGTTTTAGTATCGATAAGACTAAGAGCAGCCGGTGTGGGCAACTCGTAGCTCGTCGTGGTACACGTGGAGGGCTGCTCGTGCCTCGCCGTGGTACCGGTCTACCTGCTCGTGTCTCGCCGTCCCATGGTTGCTCGTCTACACGGGGAGTTTTGGCATTGTTCTTTCTGTCAGATCTTGCAAAATATAAACGTTTGATAACGTTTAAAAATTAGTTTTCGACCGTTTGAATTTTTTGGTATAAATAGATTGGAACATTTTATAAATAACACATACATACAAAATACCAAATCACATACACACACACACACATACATTTCAAACTAAATCTCATCGAGCATGTTTGGCAAGTAAATCAATGGGAGGCATTTCAGCAACAGCAGCAACAACAACAAGATAATTAGTTTCTTTATAATTAGTTTCTTTATATTCGTTGTATCGTTATTTTAATTCCCGTATCGTTTTTTTTTTCGTATCGTAAGTTTGTGTTTAGTATGTGTTTAAATTTGTTGTAATGTATTTTTATTTTTATGAAATGAATTTAGTTTATTTGGGTATTTGAATAAAATAAATAAAAATATATAGTGGTGGGCCTAAATGTGGAGTTTGTGGTATGTTATGGGAATGGGGGTTGTAAGTTGTGGTATGTCATGGTGACGTGGCACCCCGTGGGGCTCGAATGAGGAGTTTTTGCTCCTCATGATACCTGGTATGTGCTTATTCACATACCTTTTATTTACCAAAAACCGGACCAAAAAGACCAAAATCCCGACCAAAATGCCAAAAGATATTGTGTTTTTGTGTTTTTGCATGTGCAGGGATGGATATCGTGAAAATTGACAAAAGACACAAGAAAATCAAGAAAACGAGCACGAGATACGAAAAGGCTCAGAACCGGAACCAGGAACAAAGAAAATGGTCAAAAAGGCATCCGAGGTCCTCCCACTATCAAAGAGTGTCAACTCCAACCCTTAGATTATCTTTTTAAAAAAATGGCAAGATCAGTCCTTGAAGAATCCAGAAATTACATAAATAGTCCCTAAGATTAAAACCTTAAAATCCTTTAAAAACCTTACAACCGGATACTTAAACTAACAAACCCAATACACCCTTAAATCCTAAACCCACCCTACACAAATTAAACTAACCCATCCCACCTTATCACACCAATCCGGCCCAACATAAGCCCATACCCGATCCACCTTCCATCAATATTAGCCATTCGGTCTAAATATTCGGTCAAAGAAAAAAAGATAAAAATAAAAAAACAAACACACCTTATCACCTCACTTTACCATTCTCTCTCACAAAAATAAACCGATCCCCTTTTTCCCCCACCCCCAATTCACCTTAAACCCTAATTTACCCAAGCTCAAAATTACCACAATTAAGGGTAATTGTGTCAAATCAAAGGGCTTCTAGAAGGATCAGAGTATGTCAGAAGGTGTCAGACTCGAAGAAACACACGAGGGGATGAGGTGGCAGCTCGTGATTGGTTAGAACACGTCATGATAGAGCAATCCAAGGGCTATGATGAGTGGGATTGATTTAGACGGCTTAGATGAGCTCCAAACTAACACAAACGCACACGGATCGCCAACGTGGCATAGCCCAGAGGTTCGATTGAGTCTATAAATAGGATAGGTTATTTCATTTTCGGTATGTAATTTCTTTTTAGAAAAGTTATGCTGTCAAAATAATCTTAGAATTTTAGTCTTTTAGTTCGGCTTGTAATTTTCAGTTTATGTTTAGTTGATTCGAGTATTGTACTTTTTAAGTTTTAATGAAAGTAAAGTTTGAAGTTAATTTGTATCCGAAATCTCAATTAGTTACTTGATTTCAGTTTTAGTTTATTTCTTTGTTTCAGTTCTGATAATCTCAAAAAAGAAAAAAAAAAAAAAAAAAAAAAAAATATATATATATATATATATATATATATATATATATATATATATGTTTTCAAATTTTTAACTCAGCTTACATACAAGCTATTTTCAACAAGTTTCAAGCTCACATTAGCTTCCTAGCTTCTGTGAGGACTTGTCTTAGTTTAAATCAGATTTAGCTTCTCATTTCACCACTGGTCAACGATAGTCAAACTGGAGCAACAGTGGATATAATGGGGTAATTTGATAGTCCAATTGTAGCGGTGGAAGTCATTGGCCTATTTAAAGATAGGCTACTTAGGAAAATCCCCTCTTCAGCTGAGGGTATATTTGTAAGTTCCTAGTTTCCATTTTTTTTCCATTCTCTAATTGCAATTTATGTGATTCCTAGTGTAGATCTGTTTTAAGTGTTAGTTTACTGTTCCATTAGTTGATATATGCATGTTTGAGCTTATGTGAGTAGTTGTAGTCAATTTGTAGCTAGTTTCATCTATATTCATTTGTAACTGCTCTAATTTGTACATCTATGATTCTGTGGAAATTGTGATCTAGCACTGTGGTTTTGTGTTTCATTCAGTGAGTTTGATAATATTGTGAACTTATGTGGATGTGTTCTTGCTTAAATCTCATTGTAGCTTTATAATAGTTCACTACTGCATAGTTATGGAGTGTTTGGATCTGCTTATAATTGTGTGGTATTGTTGTTACTTAACTGTTTCATCTGCATATTTAGATCATAATAGGTTAGGATAGAGTAATTGTTGCATAAATTCAGTAGGTTTATATAGAAAAAAAAAATCAATATTCCTTTTAATCTCTCTTTTGAGTTAACTGTTAGAGTAATTAGTTGCATAAGCTTACTTGTAGTTGCATAAGTGTGTAATTTAGCTTAATTCACTTTCATTTTAGTTTAATATTGCATTTCATATTAGATAGTTGTTAAGTGAATTTTGAAAGAAGAAAATAAAAAAATTAAGTTTAGATTGATTTGAAGTTACCAGGATCGAACCTGGGTTTGTTAGTAAGTATAAAACATTTTTAGTTTTTAAGATTTTTCAATTCAGTCCTTGAGTTTTATTTTTATCAAGTTCGGCCCTTGTCTTTTCTTTAAAAAGTTTTAGTTTAAATAAAGTTTCCAAAATTGCATTTTTAGTCCCTCGTTTTTTATAAAACTTTATTTTCTTAAATTTCTTTTTATAAAATCAGTTTTTAATAAAATTCATTGTCCTTTAGATTTTATTTTATTTTTATTTCTATTTTAAGTTTAATTTCACTAATAGATTTATAAATCTCGGGATTAGCCCGGGATTTGCATTTATTTGAATTTTCTTTGTGTGCATTTATTTTAATAGCGTAGATTGCTTTTAATATTTCTTATTATAGTGTAATCAATTCAAAAAAATAATAATCTTTCACGTCACTTATTCACTTCACATTTTCACGACACCGATTCGACAAATTCGCCGTCAAACCTTCGTTGGGAGAACGACCCGGGGAAATATTTTCACGAATATTTCTTTGGAAAAATAAACAAAAATAAAAAAATATAAAAACTCATCAATACCTTGTGGTCTAAGAGATGAATATCGGGTCTTGTGAAAAAGATTGATGTTTTTCAGTTTTGGTTTACGTCTTTATGAATGCTAGAATGGATAAGACTTTAAGAGATGAATATTGGGTTTTGTGAAAAAGAAGTCATGTGCATTTTGTGAAAAAGAAGTCACGTGATATTCAAACCCTCCCAAAAAATACAAAGGGCACCGCCCTGTTTATTTGCCTTTTTTTTATTTTATTTTTTATTTTGTTTATATCAAAAAACTAGGGGTGATCACGGTCCAAAAACCGGACCGGACCGGACCGAAGACGAGAACCGGAAAAACCATAGACCGAGACCGGACTGAATGTGGTCGGTCCGGTCTCGGTCCGGTTCGGTCCGGTCGGTCTTCGGTCGGTCCGGTCCAATTAGGCAAGATTTGGCAAGTTTTTTTGGTTTTTTGGTCGGTCCGGACCGGACCGGACCGGACCGAGGACCGAATTAGCCAAAAAGCTTAGACCGAGGACCGGACCGAATGTGGTCGGTCCGGTCCGGTCCGGTCGGTTTGTCGGTCGGTCCGGTCCATCCGGTCCGTTTGCTCACCCCTAGAAAAAAACTATAAACCTGAAAGTGCGGAACAAAAAATATGAAGTTTAATAAATCAAACGCTTAAAACTGTCAGAAATA